>CM046944.1:78615876-79815876 GCA_025698515.1 Gossypium sturtianum
AAAACGAGTTGGACCAGTGGCATACCAGTTAGAGTTGCCACCGGAGTTGAAGTAGATGCACGACGTATTCCATGTTTCTATGCTACGTCGTTATCGATCAGATCCATCTCATGTAGTTCTGGTTGAAGAGGTGGAATTAAGGCCGGATTTGTCCTACGAGGAAGAGCCGATTCAGATCTTGGAACGAGATGTGAAAGTGTTGCGAAGGAAGTCAGTTCCTTTGGTCAAAGTGTTATGGCGTAATCACAGATCGGAAGAAGCTTCGTGGGAGCCAGAAGAAGTAATGCGACAGCAATACCCTCACTTATTTTAGCCAGGTAATTTCGAGGTCGAAATTATTTTAAGGGGGTAGAACTGTAATATCCTGGATTATGGCTTATGCATTACTACTAAATTAGATGAAGTAGCATGCTCATGAATATTCTGAATGTGTTCTATGAATTTTGTGAATCTTAGTGTGTGGTTAAATGCCTTAGGAATTATCAGATTTTTAAGGTTAAAAGGGGAGCCAAGCTTGATAAGGCCTTAAGGAAATTTTTAAGGGAAATATGACACAGAAATGGGCTTGTCTAAGTGGCTTGGAGGCGCCACTTAAAGCCCAGGAAAGTGACGCCATATGCAGTACAAGGAGGTCTTGAGTTCGAGCCACAAGGAAAGCAATAAGGGAATTTTTATTTTTTTGGCAATGGGAAGGTGATGGACGGCATGGGGAGACTAGATGGATGAGGATTTGACTTGGATAATTCCTTATAAAAATTCGGCTAAATAGATAGATAAATGTAAATTTATTTTATTTATTTTGAATAAATAAAGATAAGAGATAAAGTAAGAGAAAAACAAGGGATTAGATTGAGAGAGAAGAGTTGGCCGATTGGGGGAGACTAAGGTTAGTATTTTCGGCCAAAAGAGGAATTAAGGCCATTATTCATTCTTTTCCTTTTCCTTCCTTTCTCTCTGCCGAATTCTCAAGCAATATCCTCTTTTCTCTTTTTATTTTGTCAAGCCGAAATCTTCTTCCTTCTATATTCACCATTGCCGAAACTCCTAAGCTTCACACTCTCCCTCTCCATATTCTTAAAAGGCCGAACCACAATGTTATTTTCCTTTTTCCATTGAAGCTGAATCTTTATTGATTCCCCAAGCCATTGCCGAAATTCTCCCACCTCATCTCTTCTCAGTCTTGGCCGAATAGCAACCAAGTTAGAGATCTTTTGTGATCCCTTCGCAAAGCGGTTTGGATAGGTAAGTCTGCTATGGCCGAATCTTTACTATTCTCTCTTATCTCCTCTCTATCGACATGTGTAGAACAAAAGCCGAAATACGGCATTTGATTTGACTTTTAATCAACAATGAAATCGGTTCTTTTAGGAATTTCAGTTTGTTTTGGAATAGCCGACTTCTAGGGAGAGCATTGAGTCGGTTAACTAAGGTAAGGCATGTATTCGGCCAAGGGCCATTCATTATGATTAATTTGGATCTAACATATGCCATAATGGTTTCGGCAGATACCCCCAATCAAGTGGTTGTTTCGGGATTAAGATTCACGGGTAAGTGAACATGTGTATTCGGCCAAGGCCTATTTAGCAACCTAGATCTATTCCTTATTTTATTAAAAAGCCGAAAACTAACCTAGTCAAGTGATTGAATGCAAGGAGGAAAGACTACAAGTTTCGGGATTTGATTAATATTCAAATCGGCAAAGAAGGTGAGGAATTGGTTTCGTTAATCCTTCGATTTGATTCTATAGCCGAATAGGCTTTTGTTTAAATATTAAGATGTTGGCCAAATGTAGGGACTAAGGATCTAAAGCGTTAGATCAGGTTTCTGGGTTTTCGTGAGCGTTGATACAGTGTGTGTACCCCACACTAAACCTTATTAGATTACGGCTTAAATTAATTATGTGTGTTTACAATAATATGAATGTGGCAAAAGGTACCATGCAATGGTACAAAGTACTCAGTACGTTAATTTACTACTACTATAGTTATCTTATTATGGATATGTGATATGGCACCTATGTGAACTGTGATAAGAATGTGAAATAAGGCATGATATTGCATGAAATGTATGACACGGGCATATGGGTGATTATGAAAGAGGAAGTGATTGGCGGTTTTATACCCCAATATGTGAATGTGGTGACTTCGGTCACAATATATGAATGAGGTGACTTCGGTCACATAATTTGAATGTGGTGACCTATGTCACAAATTATTATGTGGTGGCTCGCCACGAATTTATAAGGGCGATGAGCACGTCGACCGCAGCTGGATGCCTTCGATGATGTGTAGCGGATGGAGGGTTGACTTAGTAGTCCCCACGGTGTGCAGGTTGGTACGGGTGATGTGTAGCGGATGGTAACTAGGTTTGGGTTCGGGTTTGCATCATTATATTTATTTAACTATATGTACATGTATGAATTTGTTTTGCCTAAAACTATTGGGATTTAGTGTTGGTTACACATTGAGTCTGTTTGACTCACCCCGTTGGGGAATATTTTTCAGGTGACGCTCAGTGATGGACCGGGTCGGCAGGAGCTCAGTGGTGGCCCATGCTCAGCACAGGATTAATTTTATTTTGGACTTTTATTGTTTTTAGTATTTCGAATTTATTTTGGGTTTTGTTTTGATGTAATAAGGCCACTAGTATGAAACTGTTTATGCATGCACTTTTAATTATTTTATTATGACACGATTCTTATCAAATTAAAGATTAAACCCCAAAACAACTCGGTATTTTTATAAAACCACCTCAAGTTTTCCGAGGTAATAAACATGAAATTCAAACGTTTTACTCGAGGAACATACCAGATCCGGTCAGGGCTCGTGGGCTGGGTTTGGGGTGTTTCAATATGTGAGTATATATAGATGGCAACCGTTTCAACAAATAACAAGGAATACTATTCATTTGTAATAGCACGGCCGAACCATAATACCAAATATCTCTTCCATTGCCGAAACATATAAATTGAACTTCTACACAAGCATAATTGTATCCCCAACTGAATATGTCATTTCCAAATATTCAACCTATGATCTCATCTATTAATCGGCAATGAAATTTTAGATATAAATGATCTCCACAAAACCAAACTATACCTATTATATATGTATGTACCATGGCCGAATATATGCTAACTAAAAACCCCCACATCTCATGCACCACAAGGACATAAACAAATACCCCATTTGATCATTAAAATGAAACCATATGTCTCAACATCAAACTAACACAAAATATAAGCCATATTTGTATGGCTATAATACATATAAAGACAAAGTTTCCAACTCAAAAATGAACATTATCCAACCTATACATGCCTTTATCCAAAATAAACCGAACCAAGGGAGTACCAAAAAGATGATAGTGTGGTTGACTTTGCTGACGATTTCCCGAGCCGAAGCTTGATCAAATCTATAAAAAGAACATTGAACACACACAGAGTAAGCTTACTAGCTTAGTAAGTCTCAAGCAAATTTTAATATAACCATCAAACATTTAAGCATTTTAATCTTTAAGTTTAAGACATTGAATATAAACATTTCAACATGTGAATTAAACATTGCCGAATGCTATCAATTCATTTTCCTAAGTATTTGTACTTTATTACCACAAACATGTAATTTATCAAAACACAAAAATTATGCTACAGGTATTAGCATACTTCAAGTCAAGTGAGTACAACATTCATATCAAACACATATACTCATTTGTATACATATGCAAGTACGTTCAAACCCTTTCACTCTTAACATTTTCACTTATAGCCGATTTTCCAAAATAACACATTTAAACTCAAATTCTATTATATAATGTTCATACACAACAATGGTAAGCTCAATAGCATATATCAAAATTCTTATCGAATCATCAACCATATCATATCATACTTAATTCAAATAATACTATACCAACTTACCTTACTCTTTATAATTATAAAAGAAAAGGCTTATACTTACCTGAGCTTTTAGCTCATTGCATTAAATATGTTTCACCTAGTATGATTCATGATTTCTCCATTTATAACACATCACCGGCATTACGCCTGCTAGGCATCAAAGCCTAAAATTTACACCGGCGTTAAGCCTGCTAGGCAATAAGCCCGAATCACTTCACCGGCACAAAGCTTGCTAGGCTCAAAGCCCGATACAATTCACCAGCACAAGGCCTGCTAGGCTCGAAGCCCGAATAACGGTATTATTACCATCTCATTCACATTACATGCTGCCCAAAATTACATAAATCACACATTATTCATATCATTTATCATATCATTTCAATCAAAATTTAACAACATTTCATTTCCAAAATTCATTATCCACATTCGGCTTTACCACATTCTATAACTACAATTTCATAATTCATCATATAATCCAAGTTATAAATGATATTAACAATATTAATTTGCTTACAGACTTACTTCGACTATCGACGGACAACGAAGACCGGCTATTCGATAACCTTTGCCTTTCCCCGATCCAAATCTGTCTTTCTTTGTTCTTGATCTAAACACATTAAAATTTAGCTCATTCAAGCACATTTCATCTCAATTTAGTCCCAAAACACATAAATAGGCAAATTACCATTTTACCCTTAATGTTTCACATTTTTACAATTTAGTCCCATTTGCACAAAACACAAAATACACAAAATTTCATTACACAACCTAAGGGCCGAATATTCATAGGGACTATACAAGTCCATTTATTTCATTTATTTTGCATTTTAACCCCTCAAAAATTTATTTTTGAAATTTAGCCATAAATACTCAATTTTACCAAAATTTCCAATTCAAAACTTGTTAATTTCTAACATACTTTTAATATTTTTCCATCAAACATCATAAAACACCAACATCTAGCCATGGCCGAATATCAAACATGCTCAATTTCAAAAATTCTAACATGGGTCAACTAATATTCGAAGCAACGATCTCAAAAACATAAAAATTAACAAAAACCGAGCTAGTTACATACCTTAATTTAGCTAGATAGATGCCGAACTAAGCTTGGCTATTTTCTTTTCTTCTCTTGCATGCATTCGGCCAAGGAAAGATGAACAAAGCATGGCCTATTTTTTTTTTGTTTTAATTATCATATATTAACCATTTGTTTAATTACTATTTTAACCTTCCTTTATAAAATAAATAATATTATTACTTAAGGTTATTTGTGTACCTAACCGACCACTAACTAGAAAATGGGTTTTTTGCCCTTTTAGGACCCCATATTAAAAAGCCACTAACAATTAGGCACTTTTCACTATAATTTGTAACTTTTACACTTTACTCGATTAAGTCCTTTTATTTAATTAAGCACACAAACAATCAAATTTTTATACGAAACTTTCACACATACTAATTCACATATAAATAATACAGAAAATAATATTTAAAGATTTTTCAGACTCGGATTCATGGTCCCAAAACCACAATTCTGATTAGGGTCAAATTCGGACTGTTACAACTCTCCCCCCTTAGGGATTTTCGTCCCCGAAAATCTTACCGTTAAACAAAGTCAGATATTGTTGCCTCATTGAATCCTCAGGCTCCCACGTAGCCTCTTCGACTCCATGCCGATTCCATAGTATCTTTACTAACGGATTTTTATTGTTTCTCAACTCTTTCATTTCACGAGCTAAAATACGGATCGGTTCCTCATTGTATGTCATATCGGATCGGATTTCAATCTCAGACGGAGAAATCACATGTGACGGATCTGACCGATATCTATGAAGCATCGAAACATGAAATACGTTGTGTATCTTTTCTAATTCAGAAGGCAACTTCAATCTATAAGCCACAGGCCCGATACGTTTGATGATCTCATACGGTCCGATGAATCTCGGACTTAGTTTGCCTTTTCGACCAAATCGGAGTACTTTCTTCCAAGGTGAAACTTTCAAAAATACCCTATCTCTGATCTGAAACTCAATGTCTTTACGTTTCAAATCAGCATAGGACTTTTGGCGATCCGATGAAGCTTTCATACTATCTCTGATTATAGCCACCTTCTGTTTAGTCTCTTTAATCAAATCAACCCCGTGTATCTTAATTTCACTAAGCTTGGTCTAATACAACGGTGTACGACACTTGCGGCCGTATAGAGCTTCGTAAGGTGCCATTTTGATACTAGATTGAAAACTGATATTATAAGCAAATTCAATCAAAGGTAAGTATCTTTCCCACGTACCTTCAAACTCGAGTATGCAACATCTCAACATGTCCTCAAGTATCTGAATGGTTCGTTCAGACTGACCGTCTGTCTGTGGATGGAAGGCTGTACTAAAGTGGAGTTTAGTACCTAAAGCATCTTGTAACTTCTTCCAAAATCGCGACATGAATCTCGGGTCTCTGTCTGAAACAATAGAAATCGGCACACCATGTAATCTCACAACTTGAGCTATATACAACTCAGCAAGATAATCGAGCGAATAGTCCATACGAACTGGAACAAAGTGAGCTGATTTGGTCAGTCTATCCACTATAACCCAAACTGCATCTTTCTTGCTTGGTGTCGTAGGCAAACCGGATACAAAATCCATAGCAATTCTGTCCCATTTCCATTCAGGTATCATGATCGGCTGAAGTAACCCAAAAGGCACCTGATGTTCGGCTTTTACTTGCTGACAAATTAAGCACTTCGAAACAAATTCGGATATGTCACGTTTCATACCAGGCCACCAATAGAACTGTTTCAAGTCGTTATACATTTTCGTGCTACCCGGATGTATCGACAATCGACTATTACGAGCCTCATTCAATAACATCTGAATCAAATCCACATTCCTCGGAACACATATTCGGCCTTTTAAATTCAAACAATCATTTTCATCGATTTCAAACTCTGACTCCGTATTACTTTCACACTGAACTCGTCTTGCCATCGTATCTTTGTCAACTCTCTGAGCATCACAAATTTGTTGAATAAACAACGGTCTTGCTTTCAATTCGGCTATTATCGAACCATCATCAGACATAACCATATGTGCGTTCAACGCACGAAGAGCAAATAATGATTTTCGACTTAAGGCATCCGCAACAACATTGGCTTTCCCCGGAAGGTAGTCAATCACTAATTCGTAATCTTTCAACAGCTCTAACCATCTGCGTTGTCTCAAGTTCAAATCTTTCTGAGTCATTAAGTACTTTAAACTCTTGTGATCCGAATAAACATGACATTTCTCACCAAATAGATAATGACGCAAAATCTTTAACGCGAATACAATGGATGCTAACTCCAAATCATGCGTCGGATAATTTCTTTCATGTGGCTTCAACTGTCTCAAAGCATAGGCTATGACCTTGCCTTCCTGCATCAAAACGCAACCCAAACCATTCAAAGAAGCATCACTATAAATAACAAATTCTTTACCCGATTCAGGTTGGACTAACACTGGAGCTTCGGTCAAAAGAGCTTTCAGCTGATCGAAACTTTTCTGACACTTTTCCATCCATTCGAACTTAATATCTTTCTGTAATAGCTTTGTTAAGGGTGTAGCTATCATAGAAAAACCTTTCCCTAATCGTCTGTAGTATCCGGCAAGTCCCAGAAAGCTTCAAATTTTGGAAACATTCTTTGGGGGTTTCCAATCGAGTATAGCTGATATTTTATTCGGATCAACCCGAATGCCTGAAGCAAAAACAACATGACCCAGAAAATTGACCTCATTCAACCAGAATTCACACTTACTAAACTTTACGTACAACTATTTATCTCACAAAGTTTGTAGTACAAGTCTCAGGTGTTCAGCATGCTCGGTTTCATCTCTGGAGTAGATCAGAATATCATCTATAAACACGACCACAAACCGATCCAAATACTGACTAAAAATTCGATTCATCAAATCCATAAAGATAGCAGGTGCATTAGTGAGTCCAAAAGGCATAACCAAAAACTCATAGTGTCCATACCTCGTTCGAAAGGCAGTCTTTGGCACATCAGAATCTCTGACTCTTAACTGATAATAACCCGATCTCAAATCTATCTTCGAAAACACTGAAGCCCCTTTCAACTGATCAAACAAATCATCAATCTAAGGTAACGGGTATTTATTATTTATAGTCACCTTGTTCAGCTACCGATAATCAATACACATTCGTATAGTCCCATCTTTCTTTTTCACAAATAAAACTGGCGCACCCCAAGGAGAGAAACTCGGTCGTGCAAAGCCCCTATCTGTTAACTCTTGCAACTGTGCTTTCAACTCTTTTAATTCTGTAGGTGCCATCCGATACGGAGCTATTGAAATTGGAGACGTCCCGGTACTAATTCGATACCAAACTCTATTTCTCGAACAGGTGGTAAACCCGATAGTTCTTCAAGAAACACATCTGGATACTTGCACACAATTGGTACGGATTCAATCTGCTTTTCAGACACTTTATTATCCAACACATAGGCCAAGTAAGCTTCACATCCTTTCCTCACATATTTACGAGCTAACATCGAAGATATTACTACCAGTAACCCATTCAAGTTAGTAGATTCAATCCGGATAATCTCACTGTTCTGACATCTCAAATCAAGGGTCTTTCTTTTGCAATTAACCATAGCATCGTGCAAAGTTAACCAGTCCATTCCCAAAATTATATCGAACTCATCGAAAGGCAACAACATTAAATCAGCTGGAAAGCATGAATCCCGAATCATCAATGGGCAACCTTTACACACTTTATCAACGAGTACACATCGACCCAAGGGGTTGGACACACGAATCACAAACTCAGTAGACTCAACAGGTAGAGTCTTACTGGATACCAATGTTTCACACACATATGAATGAGTCGAACCGGGATCAATCAATGCAATCACAATAATATCATAAAGAGTGAAAGTACCGGTAATAACATCCAGAGAAGCAGCATCCTCTCTAGTGCGAATAGCATATGCCCTAGCAAGTGCTCGAGCCTCTGATCGAACTGCAGTATCCTTTGGTCCTCTCTTACTGCCACCTACATTCCCCGAATGTCTGGGTGGTCTGCCTCGTGGTGTCGCGTTGCTCGGTCTTGTATTCTGAGCCGTATTTTCCTCGGCTAACATCGGGCACTCTCTAATAAAATGGTCTGACGATCCACATTTAAAACAGGATCGATCACGAAATCTACAACTCCCAGAATGCCATTTTCCACAATGCTTGCACTCAGTCTGACTCTACTAAATATTACCGACACTAGCCATCGAAATGGCTCGGGAACCCACAGGAGGTCGATCTCATCTAGAGAAGTCTGAAGTAGCCTTATGTCGACTGAATTCATCTTTAAACTTATTTGATGCGGAATGAAAGGTCTTACTCGATGATCTTTTTCGAATGTCTCTAGCTTCGAACTCGGCTTTTCTTTTCTCTTTCCCAAGTTCTTCAGCTTTGCAAGCTCGTTCAACAAATACCACGAACTCTTTGATCTCGAGTATGCCAACTAGCAACTTAATATCTTCATTTAGACCATCTTCGAATCTTTTGCACATAATGGCTTCAGTTGATACACACTCTCGAGCATATCGGCTCAATCTGACAAACTTCCGCTCATACTCGACCACGATCATGCGACCTGTTTGATTCTAGAAATTCTTTTCGTTTCTGATCGATGAATCTTTGACTGATATATTTTTTACGGAACTCGATCTGGAAGAAATCCCAAGTCACTTTTTCTTTCGGAACCACCGATACTAGTGTATTCTACCAGTGATATACAGTGTCCCGTAGTAAAGATATAGCACACTTCAGTCATTCGTCTGGAGTACATGACAGCTTATCGAGCACCCGTATAGTGTTATCAAGCCACATCTCAGCTCATTCCGCATCGTCGTCATCATTGGCTTTAAATTCCTCGGCCCCATATTTCCTGATTTTATCAACGGGAGGCCTACTAGATCTCATCGAATCTATCATCGGAGGTGCTGAGGTACCGGAGTTGGATTATTCGGGGGTGGAGGTTGTTGTACAGCCGGGTTAGTCTGAATAAATTGGGTAAACCATTCGTTCATCATCTGGTAGAAGGCTTGCTTAGCCTTCCCCTCATGGCTACCCGAGACAAGTCGAGAGTTTACCGATGCTGACCCGCGTGCGCGATCAGGCGCTACACTCTCTACATCATCCGCTACGGCTCGGTCAGGATCCATTTACTATAAAGAACGCAATTTGAAATGTCAGAAGTCACCACACTATCGTATATATAATAAATGCATGTATAGCTAGACTCTCACGCGCTACGGTAGTCCTAGAATCTACTAAACCGTAAGCTCTGATACCAATCAAATGTAACACCCCTAACCCGTATCCATCGCCAGATTGGGGTTACGAGGCATTACAACACATATCACTACTTGGTATAGTCAAACATACACTAGTCATTTGTTCAATCAACTTTGCCACCCAATTCACATACATCAATTAATCTACCATTCTTTAATAGGCATGATATTGATGCAATCAAACATACATTACGAGCATGAACTTTTAAATTTACTAAGTTAATAAATAATTCTATATCATTTCTTAATCCAAGAATATAAATTATAACATCAATATGTGAGTATATATAGATGGCAACCGTTTCAACAATTAACAAGGAATACTATTCATTTGTAATAGCACGGCCGAACCATAATACCAAATATCTCTTCCATTGCCGAAACATATAAATTGAACTTCTCCACAAGCATAATTGTATCCCCAACTGAATATGTCATTTCCAAATATTCAACCTATGATCTCATCTATTAATCGGCAATAAAATTTTAGATATAAATGATCTCCACTATATTCATGAACGTAGACTTCATGCCAAACCATATATATATGTATATGTGTACTCATATAAATAAGCATGTAACCTGAACTCATCTCAACTCACAATTCGATCTAGCAAAATTACCAAACCTTATATATATGTAACATTTACAATTACCTAATTAGCACATATTATTCTCGAATTCAAACCATGCATAAACATGTTTATGTACAAGTTCATTAGTTACTATTGTACATTGTACACCTATAGTAAAATATACTAACAAACTATTGCATATTAAAAATATGAAACATGATATATAACATGAATATATAATTTAAACCGATTATACATTGTTAAAGCATTATCTTAACCAAAAGTGCCATCAACCACAAAACCAAACTATACCTATTATATATGTATGTACCATGGCCGAATATATGCTAACTAAAAACCCCCACATCTCATGCACCACAAGGACATAAACACATACACCATTTGATCATTAAAATTAAACCATATGTCTCCACATCAAACTAACACAAAATATAAGTCATATTCGTATGGCTATAATACATATAAAGACAAAGTTTCCAACTCAAACATGGACATTATCCAACCTATACATGCCTTTATCCAAAATAAATCGAACCAAGGGAGTACCAAAAAGATGATAGTGTGGTTGAATTTGCTGACGATTTCCCGAGCCGAAGCTTGATCAAATCTATAAAAAGAACATTGAACACACACAGAGTAAGCTTACTAGCTTAGTAAGTCTCAAGCAAATTTTAATATAACCATCAAACATTTAAGCATTTTAATCTTTAAGTTTATGACATTGAATATAAACATTTCAACATGTGAATTAAACATGGCCGAATGCTATCAATTCATTTACCTAAGTATTTGTACTTTATTTCCATAAACATGTAATTTATCAAAACACAAAAATTATGCTACAGGTATTAGCATACTTCAAGTCAAGTGAGTACAACATTCATATCAAACACATATACTCATTTGTATACATATGCAAGTACGTTCAAACCCTTTCACTCTTAACATTTTTCACTTATAGCCGATTTTCCAAAATAACACATTTAAACTCAAATTCTATTGTATAATGTTCATACACAACAATGGTAAGCTCAATAGCATATATCAAAATTCTTATCGAATCATCAACCATATCATATCATACTTAATTCAAATAATACTATACCAACTTACCTTACTCTTTATAATTATAAAAGAAAAGGCTTATACTTACCTGAGCTTTTAGCTCATTGCATTAAATATGTTTCACCTTGTATGATTCATGATTTCTCCATTTATAACACATCACCGGCATTACGCCTGCTAGGCATCAAAGCCTGAAATATACACCGGCGCTAAGCCTGCTAGGCAATAAGCCCGAATCACTTCACTGGCACAAGGCTTGCTAGGCTCAAAGCCCGATACAATTCACCGGCGCAAGGCCTGCTAGGCTCGAAGCCCAAATAACGGTATTATTACCATCTCATTCACATTACATGCTGCCCAAAATTACATAAATCACACATTATTCATATCATTTATCATATCATTTCAATCAAAATTTAACAACATTTCATTTCCAAAATTCACTATCCACATTCGGCTTTACCACATTCTATAACTACAATTTCATAATTCATCATATAATCCAAGTTATAAATGATATTAACAATATTAATTTGCTTACAGACTTACTTCGACTATCGACGGACAACGAAGACCGGCTATTCGATAACCTTTGCCTTTCCCCGATCCAAATCTGTCTTTCTTTGTTATTGATCTAAACACATTAAAATTTAGCTCATTTAAGCACATTTCATCTCAATTTAGTCCCAAAACACATAAATAGCCAAATTACCATTTTACCCCTAATGTTTCACATTTTTACAATTTAGTCCCATTTGCACAAAACATAAAATACACAAAATTTCATTACACAACCTAAGGGCCGAATATTCATAGGGACTATACAAGTCCATTTATTTCATTTATTTTGCATTTTAACCCCTCAAAAATTTATTTTTGCAATTTAGCCCTAAATACTCAATTTTACCAAAATTTCCAATTCAAAACTTGTTAATTTCTAACATACTTTTAATATTTTTCCATCAAACATCATAAAACACCAACATCTAGCCATGGCCAAATATCAAACATGCTCAATTTAAAAAATTCTAACATGGGTCAACTAATATTCGAAGCAACGATCTCAAAAACGTAAAAATTAACAAAAACCAAGCTAGTTACATACCTTAATTTTGCTAGATAGATGCCGAACTAAGCTTGGATATTTTCTTTTCTTCTCTTGCATGCATTCGGCCAAGGAAAGATGAACAAAGCATGGCCTATTTTTTTTTTTGGTTTTAATTATCATATATTAACCATTTGTTTAATTACTATTTTAACCTTCCTTTATAAAATAAATAATATTATTACTTAAGGTTATTTGTGTACCTAACAGGCCACTAACTAGAAAATGGGCTTTTTGCCCTTTTAGGACCCCATATTAAAAAGCCACTAACAATTGGGCACTTTTCACTATAATTTGTAACTTTTACACTTTACGCGATTAAGTCCTTTTGTTTAATTAAGCACACAAACAATCAAATTTTTATACGAAACTTTCACACATACTAATTCACATATAAATAACACAGAAAATAATATTTAAAGATTTTTTAGACTCAAATTCGTGGTCCCGAAACCATTGTTTCGATTAGGGTCAAATTCGAACTGTTACACTTTTGGTGTTGCTTCAAAGCTTACCTATTTTCGGTTGGTTCAATTGTCATACGAATAGTGGTTAATAAGTGTTCGGTTGGATTGCAGGAATTAGTGGTCATTCAGTTTCGACAGTTTAAGTGGGCGGGCCTCGATTGTTCAACGTGGTAAGTGAATGACGGCGAAGTGATTAAGTATTTCGATTATGGTCGTTTTAATTTCGGCTGACAGGTGACTAATCAAATATTTGTGGTGCACTTAGATTTGGATTGGTCAAGAACTGTGTGCGCGTTTCCATAACCAGGTGTGTAATACAATTCCGACTATGGGAATCAGCAAAAGCCGGAATAAGGGAACATCGACGCCACACGAGCGTGCTATTTTGACTGAATGACCTACTATTGGACGGGTCGCCCAAGACGACTGTGGACCTACTGTTGGGTCGGTAAGCTTACCTAGACCTTTAATTGACTGAATGATCGTTATGCCCCTGTGTGATATATATAGACTTATGTACATGCATGACTATACTTTAGCGTGCTATTTTGACTACACTGAATACATGTATGATATTCTGATGTGACCTGACATGATTGCATGATGCATTGCATGGGGGTGGGTTTTATATTGATCGGAGGAAGTGTACTGAAAGGCTTTGAGCCTAAATTACTGGCAGCCTAGCTGCATATTACTGTATAGTGCCGCATTCGGTACTCTCTGGAGTGTAGGGATGGGTGGGTTGATTATATCCCCACATAGAGTGTAGGGTTGGACGGAGATGGAGTGTAGAGGCTGGATGGGTAGGATCTGTATACTGATTTATCTGTTACCACACTGATTAATGATATTGTAATGGGCCAAGGCCCAAGCACATGACTGTTCTATACTGAGATGGGCCAAAGCCCAAACTGAAATTGTTACTGATATTGAAAAAGGGCTTAGGCCCAGACTGTGTTTGTTTCTGTTTGTTTGCTAAGTATGGGATTACACACTGAGTTTTCGTAAACTCACCCATCTGTTTTAACTTTACAGGTAATCCCCAGTCATAGGCGGATCGGTGTAGCGAGGGACTCAGAGGTGGCCACACGTCCGCATACATTATCGTATTTGCTTATGTTTTTAAGTATTATCATTTGGGGTATTTTTACTGTAAATGGCCTTTATGGGTTTTTACTTTAATTTGGGATTTTTTTTATTTTGATTTATAACTGCTAGCAGTAGGATAAGACGCGGGTTTTCAAAAATACAACTGTTTTAGCAAAAATGCCACGAATACATAACTTATGCAAAAGCTTCCGCAATAAATGACGTTTTGAAAATTAATAACAACTTTTTGATAATGACTCACATTTTGAAAACGAATTACACGTCTTGGAATCATCATAAAATAACACAACGAGGTTAAATAAAAAAGGGGTTTTTCATCGATATCACACTTTGCGAAAAACACTTCAATATGACATCGCCAGATTTGACCATAGCGTCTAGGCCGGGTTTGGGGTGTTACAAAAATCTCTAATTAAGGCTTTACCATACTAAATTTACCTAGCTAAAATGAGCTACTTTGTGACACCCCAACTCGACCGGGACGGACCGGCCCAAATCCAAAGCTACACAATAGCCACCTAAGTGACTCTATAACAGCCCATTTTTAGTGAAATCGAAATAGTGGTTTTGTGACTACAAATATAAAATTAAAATATTTATTTTACTATTATTTTAATTTATACAACATGTTAGTATTATCGTATAAAAAATTCGTTAAGAAATTTTACCGTTTGAATGCTTAGTTTCATAAAAAGGACTAAATCGCATAAAGTGCAAAACTTGAGTTCCATAAGCTAAAGGTATTAAATGGCTATATAACCGTAATGCATGAGTCCTTATATGGTAATTAGACCATTAATGAAGTTATTGGATGTAACATCCCAAAATTTGAGTATTATTTGTGTTGGCTCGGGTATGAATTTTGTGTGTTAGCATAGTCTTATGAAGGCTTGATTTTATTTAGGAAGTTAGATAATTTTTAGTATGGTTTATTTAATGAAGTGGATTAAGTGAGCTTAGCACTTAAGTTAATTTAAGTGTTAAATTAAAGCATAAGAGGAGTAAGTGGCAAGTTGGTTAAGGAGCTTGAAAGGTGGCTTGAGGTTAGAGGTTCGAGTATCATGGAAAGCATTTTTGAAGACTTTATTTTGTGTTCTAGCATTGATGGACGGTCAACCTATGTTTATGATAGGTTGGACCTTAAGTTTTTGGTAAGTTGAATTTTGGAAAAGGAAAGCATGAAATAGGGGATAAGAATCTTAAGGTTATGGAAGGTTGGGGAGACATAAGGCTTGGTTGTAGGAAAATGTTTTGGAAAGTATTCCAAGGCCTTTAGTGAATGTATGTGGATGGTATGGGTGTCTAAGGGGGTGGCCGAATTTTGTTAGGTAGCTTGGGGGGGATATTGGCCAATTTTGTCATTTGAACATCTTTTGCATTTTTGTTTTCCTCTCCAAAAACTCCCACCTTTGGCCGAATTTCTATGGTACTTTTGGTGCAAAATTGCTTTTGGTTTTAGCCTCATTTTGTTTGAAACAAATACCACTTTCTTTCTTTCATTTGTCCTTTTGAACCAAAACTTCATTTTGGTATTTTTGTACTTTTCTTTTAGGCAAAAGAGGTGTTGGCCGAATCTCATCTCTCCCACATCTCTCTTTTCTTTTATTTTTGACATTGGTTCATAATCATATTTTCTTTTACACTCTCTTGGACTGAATATTTCTCCATCTCAAATAACATTTCTTTTTCATTTGTTCAAAGATAAAACATCTACCTCCATTCTATTTTTCTTTTCTTTTTCACTTCACCATAGCCGAATCTTCCCACTTCCTTTTAGTTTTAGTTTGGTCAATTATTCAAGAGTAAACTCTCTTTGGTTTCTTCAATCGATTTTTGATAAAAGGGGTAAGTGTTCATGGCCTTCTCTCCTTCAATTCTTTTCTCGTCTCTATGTTATTTTCTTGTGGATTAAGGCCGAATCTATGGGCATTGGTTTGTAAGGTTCTAATCATTCTTAGAAACCGATCTCTTTTAGGCTTTTCGGGACGTTGGAAGCAATCAATCTAAGCCTCGTTTCTTTGTTAATCGATTTGGGTAAGTTTAGGTAAGATTTGGTATTACAAGTGATACCTCTTTGGGATTTAGTAGTATGGCCGAATGGCCTTTGTTCATAATTTTAGTATTGGCCAATTGTAGGACAAGGTGTTCTAGTGCAGTAGATCGGGAGTTAGTTCTTGCGTTGGTGAAAGGTTTGTATCTTACACACTTTATAACTTGGTTTATATATGTATATTTGTGTGTTATAACTAATCATATTATGAAAGTGGGTAAATCGATGAGATCTGGATATGATACCATGATGATATGAATGAGGATTCGGGTAAGTCCGTTCCAATATGTTGTTAATACATGTGGATTGAAATTATGATCTACGATTTATGATATATTCGTTATGAGATACATATCAAAGTTTATTGACATGATTTGTTTATCTATTGCATTGGTATGGGCAATATGAGAGGAGAGGAAGATTGATTCGTGTCTTGACACACGGAGGTTTGGTACCTCCAGTGATTTGGTATCACATTCCTGTCTTCGGACACCAGAGGTTTGGCACCTCATAGCGACTTGTCCCTGTGGTTAATACCACCGTGGGTTGGCCCCACTTTTGAGATATGGGATCGTCTACCAGTGATTTGGTATCACACGTGGGTTGGCCCCACAACTTGATGATTCGTGTCTTCGGACACCAATGGTTTGGCACCACCAGTGATTTGGTATCACATTCGTGTCTTCGGACACCAGAGGTTTGGCACCTCATAGCATCTCGTCCCTGTGGTTAACACCACCGTGGGTTGGCCCCACTTTTGAGATATGGGATCGACGCCAGTGATTTGGTATCACACGTGGGTTGGCCCCACAGATGGATTATTTGTGACTTTGGTCACCAGTGATTTGGTATCACATTTATATCGTGACTTCGGTCACGGTGGTTTAGCACCACCAAGTGGTTTGGTACCACACGGGGTAGAAAAGGAGTTATGGATGGCTAGGTTGGGTGCATTATACATATATGTTGCTTTATTATAATTTGTGTAAGTATGTGGTATTTACCCGGGAGAGGGAATATGCACTGAGTCTTGGTGACTCACCTTCTCCCTTATCTTTTCAGGTGATTCGTGAGATCGCGGATATGGAGCCAGAAGAACTTGAGGAGGCCATGCAATAAAGTTTGGTTTTACATGAACTTCCATTTGGGTACTTTATTTTAATTTGGTTTTCATATTTTATGGATTTGTAATAAGGCCTCTTTAATTATGGTTTTGAATTATTTATATGCTTAGGGATTTATTCTAAACATGTTTAAGTATATCACTTGATTAATTTAATAATTGAGCTCAAAGTTTTCTAAACTATAAAATCGCAATGGTTTTTAAAAATCTTACCATTGGGTAATATGAATAGTTCGATAGAAAAATTACAAGTTAAGTGTTTTCAACAAATTAAGTGATTTCCAAAATTCAAGTTTCTATGCTCAATTGCAAACGGATTTTTCAAAGTGATATTTCAAATTTTCTTAAAAAGATATAAATGTTTTCTATCCTATGATTTATCAACTAAGTTTTAAAGTTTTATGTAATTCAAAGTAAATCTCAGTTTTAACTTATTTTCGACAAATAAAGAATTTCAAAGAGTTTTTCACAAAATTTAATTGTTAATTCGATTCTTTCAAAAATATTTTCCTTAGTGACATACCAGATTCGGTCGTGGCGTATTGACCGAGTTTGGGGTGTTACAAATTGGTATCAGAGCCAAGTTCAAAAGCTCGGCTGTGGGCCCGAGGCCCAAAATGTTTTAAAGAATGGATTTTAAAATGTTTTGATTATATGGTTGGAAAGGCATGGCCTCGAGTCTCCGACATCAATCCGCCCTGGTAAGTACATCAAATTATTGATTTTGATGATATGATTATAATGATGTTGGCGTGACTGTATAGTAGTAGGAACTACTTTAGAGACCAAAAACTATAGGTTAAATGTACTCGCGAAACAACTTCTTATTAAAATTATTCATAAAACCGTGCTTTAAAGAAAGTGGAATATTGACTAATGCATAAAACTTTTTAATCAGATAAGTCGAGACTTTAGACATGAGTACTCGTGGTCGAGGTCGTATGATTCGTGGACGCAGTCGGGGTAGGATGGCTGTGTCTGAGCCAGTGAGGTCTGGTCAAGGATCCAAAAATGAGGTACCACTACCCCCACCACCAGCAGTTGGAGTTGAGCAACAGGATCAAACGGGGGATGACGCAGTGTCTCAGGCGATGCTGCGAGTTCTTGAGAGGGTAGCTGGAATAGGTGGAGGTGCGGGAATTCGGAAATTCGTATCTGAGCGACTTCGAGCCAATAGAGCTGAGGTATTTCGAGGTGTTTCAGGCGTGGCTCCTAGTGCGGCTGAATATTGGCTAGAGGCGACGGAGCGAATCATGGATGATTTGGATCTGAATGCCGAGGAAAAGCTGAAAGGGATCGTATCGCTTCTTTAGGATGAGTCATATCAGTGGTGGCTCACAGTACAGAATGGTGCTGCAGCGGAGGATCTCACTTGGGATTATTTCAAGGCAGCGTATCAGCGGAAATACGTTGGGTCTAATTACATTGATGTGCAGCGTAAGGCATTTCTGAGTTTGATCCAAGGTAGTAAGTCTGTGTCAGAATATGAGGCAAAATTTTTAAGACTGAGCCGGTATGCTGGAGGTATTGTGGCATCGGAGCACGAGCGATGTGTTCGATTCGAAGATGGTTTGAGGGACGAGCTAAGATTGTTGATTGCTCCACATCAGGAGCGAGAGTTTGCTGCTTTGGTTGAAAAGGCTAAGATAGCCGAAGTAATCAAGGAATCTGCAAGGTAGAGTTACGACCGGAACAAGCATAAGAGAGGTTACGGATCATCGGGATCAGCCGATAATTCTTAAAAGAGGGCTAGGCAAAATGGGCCGAATCGATGCAGGAGGCACATTCTCGATAATCGGGGACCAAAGACGGTGTAACCGATGTGGGAAATATCATTGGGGCAAATGTTGGACCGGAGGGAAAGGATGTTTCGAGTGTGGCTCCCTGGATCATCGTGTGAGAGATTGTCCACGTAAGCTAGCCAGGAATCAGTTCGAGGTCAAGGTCGTGTTCGGTTCGAGAAATGAGGACCGCCACCACGTAGAGGTCGTGGTAATGGTAGAGGAGGTAATGGTTCTGGTCGAGGCATGGAGCATCTGGCGAGAGGTGCTTGGCAACACCGAGGCAAGACGACTGGTTTGGTGTATGCGTGAGGCGTCGAGAGGAGGGCGGCGCACCGGACGTCATAACCCTGTGCGTTCTTAATCTTTGGTGAACCATATCTTGCTTTGATAGATGTGGGTTTGACACATTCGTATGTTGCCGATAACATAGTAGAGACTATGAATCTAGACTCGAGACTACTTCTAGGAAGATGACGATGCTTAGTCCTCTGGGTCACTCTGTAGAAGTAAATAAGTCAGTATAGAGATGTACCCCTAGAACTCCAAGGGGTAGTGTTCGTAGTCGATCCGATGGAATTGCCATTTGAGGAGTTCGATCGATACTTGGGATGGACTGGTTGGCCAAGTACCAAGCAAGTTTGGATTATTGCCGCTAAGCGCATGGTTTTGAAGTCGAGTTGAGGCGAAGAGGTGGTCATGATAGGTAATAGAAGAGATTATCTACCCAACATGGTATCTGCGTTGAAAGTCGTGAAGTTGGTTAGGAAGAGTGTGAGGCATTCGTGGTCCATGTGTGTGCGTTGGAGGCTAAGGAGTCTAATGTGGGAATGTCCGCATACGGTAAAGGAATATGTTGACGTATTTCTGAAGAACTTCCGGACTACCTCCGACCGTGAAGTTGAATTTGGTATAGATCACATTACTTGGAGCAGCGCCGGTGTCTATAGCTCCGTATAGGATGGAACCGAAGGAATTGATGGAATTAAAGGCTCAAATTCAAGAGTTGTTGGATCGAGGTTTCATTCGACCAAGTGTTTCGCCATGGGGCGCGCTGTACTTTTGTCAAGAAGAAGGATGGTACGATGCGGATGTGTATAGACTACGCTTGATTGAATAAGTCGATTTATCAAAAACAAATATCCTTTACTGAGGATAGATGACTTGTTTGATCACTTAAAGGGGCAGCGATTTTCTCAAGATTGATTTAAGGTCCGGATATCATCACTAAAGGTGAAAGAGGTCGATATCCATAAGACGGCATTTCGTACTCGATGCGGGCACTCTGAGTTTTTGGTAATGCCATTTGGGTTGACTAACGCGCGGCGAGCATTCATGGACATGATGAATCGGTATTCGAGCGATTTTTTGGATCGCTTTGTTATGGTATTTATAGACGATATTTTGGTATACTCAAAGTCGAGGAGGAGCATGATGCGCATTTGCGAGTAGTGTTGCGATTCGAGGGAAAAAGCAAACATCACGCCAAATTTAGTAAGTGCGAGTTACGCTTAGGAGGTGACTTTCTTGGGTCACGTAGTATCACCGAGGATTAGAGTGGATCCTCGGAAGATTGAGGCGATGTTGGATTGGAAGCCGCCTAAGTCGATGGGTGAGATTCGGAGTTTTCTAGGTGCAGCGGGTATTACCAAGATTTGTAGAGGATTTTCTTTGATAACAAAGCACCTATGACCAAGTTATTGAGGAAAGGAGTTCCATTTGTATGGACCGAGAAGCGCAGAGAAAGTTTCGACAAGTTGAAAAAGATTCTGATGAAGCTCCAGCTTTGATTCAACTTTGAGCGAGCAAGGAATTCACGGTTTATTGTGATGCATCGCATACTTGTCTGGGATGTGTGCTGATGCAAGAAGGGAAGGTAGTGGCTTATGCATCTCGGCAGTTGAGACCACATGAGGCTAATTATCCGACGCATGATCTGGAATTAGCTGCAGTGGCTTTCGCTCTGAAGATTTGGAGACACTATTTGTATGGAGAGAAGTCGATAGTCTACACGGATCACAAGAGTCTTAAGTATCTTTTGACTCAGAAGGACTTGAACTTGAGGCAGCGTAGATGGATCGAGTTGTTGAAGGACTACGATTGTTCGATCGAATATCATCCCGGCAAGGCTAACGTGGTGGCAGACATGTTGAGCCGTAAGGTTGTATCGGATTTAAGATTGATGTTTGCTCGACTTAGCTTATACGATGATGGGAGTCTTTTGGCAGAATTGCAAGTCAAGCCGACTTGGTTAGATCGAGATCAAGGAGAAGCGGTTAGAGGATGATGGTTTAAATGATCGAGGTTGCGAGTTGAGCGGAGGTTTAGAGGAATATAGTTTGTCCAAATGATGGAGTACATGTTTTTAAAGGGAGAGCTTGTATGCGAAGAAGGATGTTGAGTTGAGGCAAAGGATTCTTCGGGATGCACAAAACAACCCATATGCTATGCATCCCGGAGGAAGCAAGATGTATCGGGATTTAAGAGAGCGGTTTTGGTGGCAGTGCAGGCGTGAGGTAACCGAGTTTGTGGGTAAATGTCGGACGTGTCAAGCCAGGTCAAGGTGGAGCATCGATTTACATCGCAGGTTACTTCACCCGGTGAAGATTCCACAGTGGAAGTGGGAAAGGATCACTATGGACTTTGTTAGTGGATTACCTCTTACGCCTAGTAAGAAGGATTCGATTTGGGTGATTGTGGACCGTTTGACTAAGTCGAGTCATTTCATTCCGTAAGGATGGATTATTAAGCCGAAGTTAGCTAAGTTGTATGTGGCGAGAGATAGTGAGGTTGCACGGTGTACGGTGTCGATCATCTCGCATGCAGAGATCCTAGATTTACGTCGAGGTTTTGGAGAGCGTTACATCGGGCTTTGGAGTGCAGCGGTTGGATTTTAGTACCGCATTTCATCCACAAATCGACGGGCGATCGGAAAGAGTTATTGATTTTAGAGGATATCTTTGAGAGGTTGTGTATTGGACTTGAGAGGTAGCTGGGAAGAGTTTTTGCCATTAGTGAGTTTGCATACAACAATAGTTACCAGACAAGCATTAAGATGGCACCATATGAGGCGTTGTATGGTAGGAGGTGTCGCACACCTACTTGCCGGACGAGTTGGGTGGCGTCGGATGTTAGGACCAGAGTTGGTTGCGAGGCTGAGGATAAGGTTAAGATGATTGAGCTCGTCTCAAGGAAGCTTCGGATAGGCAAAATTCGTATGCCGATTTCAAGCGGAGGATATAGAGTTTCTTTGTGGGTGACAAAGTTTTTTGAAGGTCTCGCCATGGAAGAAAGTGTTAAGATTTGGGAGAAAAGGCAAGTTAAGTCCAAGGTTCATTGGACCGTATAAGGTGTTGAGACGAGTGGGACAAGTAGCCTATCACTCGAGTTGCCATCGGAGTGAGTCGATTCACGATGTGTTCCATGTCTCCATGCTTAGACGCTATCGTTACGATCCATCGCATGTTGTGGCGATGAGGAAATAGAGGTGAGTCCAGATCGACGATAGAAGAAGAACCTGTCTGCAGATCCTAGATCGAGATGTGAAAGTTTTGCGTGGGGAAGACAGTTCCTTTAGTGAAGGTTTTATGGCGGAATCATGGCATGGAGGAAGCTACGTGGGAACCGGAGGATGTAATGAGGCAAAGTGATATCCTCAACTCTTTTGAGCGAGGTAATTTCGAGGATGAAATTTTCTTAAGGGTAGAATTGTAACATCCCAAAATTTGAGTACTATTTGTGTTGGCTCGGGTATGAATTTTGTGTGTTAGCATAGTCTTATGAAGGCTTGATTTTATTTAGGAAGTTAGATAATTTTTAGTATGGTTTATTTAATGAAGTGGATTAAGTGAGCTTAGCACTTAAGTTAATTTAAGTGTTAAATTAAAGCATAAGAGGAGTAAGTGGCAAGTTGGTTAAGGAGCTTGAAAGGTGGCTTGAGGTTAGAGGTTCGAGTATCATGGAAAGCATTTTTGAAGACTTTATTTTGTGTTCTAGCATTGATGGACGGTCAACCTATGTTTATGATAGGTTTGACCTTAAGTTTTTGGTAAGTTGAATTTTGGAAAAGGAAAGCATGAAATAGGGGATAAGAATCTTAAGGTTATGGAAGGTTGGGGAGACATAAGGCTTGGTTGTAGGAAAATGTTTTGGAAAGTATTCCAAGGCCTTTAGTGAATGTATGTGGACGGTATGGGTGTCTAAGGGGGTGGCCGAATTTTGTTAGGTAGCTTGGGGGGGATATTGGCCAATTTTTGTCATTTGAACATCTTTTTGCATTTTTGTTTTCCCTCTCCAAAAACTCCCACCTTTGGCCGAATGTCTATGGTACTTTTGGTGCAAAATTGCTTTTGGTTTTAGCCTCATTTTGTTTGAAACAAATACCACTTTCTTTCTTTCATTTGTCCTTTTGAACCAAAACTTCATTTTGGTATTTTTGCACTTTTCTTTTAGGCAAAAGAGGTGTTGGCCGAATCTCATCTCTCCCACATCTCTCTTTTCTTTTCTTTTTGACATTGGTTCATAATCATATTTTCTTTTACACACTCTTGGACCGAATATTTCTCCATCTCAAATACCATTTCTTTTTCATTTGTTCAAAGATAAAACATCTACCTCCATTCTATTTTTCTTTTCTTTTTCACTTCACCATAGCCGAATCTTCCCACTTCCTTCTAGTTTTAGTTTGGTCGATTATTCAAGAGTAAACTCTCTTTGGTTTCTTCAATCGATTTTTGATAAAAGGGGTAAGTGTTCATGGCCTTCTCTCCTTCAATTCTTTTCTTGTCTCTATGTTATTTTCTTGTGGATTAAGGCCGAATCTATGGGCATTGGTTTGCAAGGTTCTAATCATTCTTAGAAACCGATCTCTTTTAGGCTTTTCGGGACGTTGGAAGCAATCAATCTAAGCCTCGTTTCTTTGTCAATCGATTTGGGTAAGTTTAGGTAAGATTTGGTATTACAAGTGATAACTCTTTGGGATTTAGTAGTATGGCCGAATGGCCTTTGTTCATAATTTTAGTATTGGCCGATTGTATGACAAGGTGTTCTAGTGCAGTAGATCGGATTCGGGAGTTAGTTCTTGCGTTGGTGAAAGGTGTGTATCTTACACACTTTATAACTTGGTTTATATATGTATATTTGTGTGTTATAACTAATCATATTATGAAAGTGGGTAAATCGATGAGATCTGGATATGATACCATGATGGTATGAATGAGGATTCGGGTAAGTCCGTTCCAATATGTTGTTAATACATGTGGATTGAAATTATGATCTACGATTTATGATATATTCGTTATGAGATACATATCAAAGTTTATTGACATGATTTGTTTATCTATTGCATTGGTATGGGCAATATGAGAGGAGGGGAAGATTGATTCGTGTCTTCGGACACCGAGGGTTTAGTACCTCCGGTGATTTGGTATCACATTCGTGTCTTGGACACCAGAGGTTTGGCACCTCATAGCGACTTGTCCCTGTGGTTAATACCACCGTGGGTTGGCCCCACTTTTGAGATATCGGATCGTCTGCCAGTGATTTGGTATCACACGTGGGTTGGCCCCACAACTTGATGATTCGTGTCTTCGGACACCGGTGGTTTGGCACCACCAGGTGATTTGGTATCACATTCGTGTCTTCTGACACCGCAGGTTTGGCACCTCATAGCATCTCGTCCCTGTGGTTAACACCACCGTGGGTTGGCCCCACTTTTGAGATATGGGATCGACGCCGGTGATTTGGTATCACACGTGGGTTGGCCCCACAGATGGATTATTTGTGACTTTGGTCACCATGATTTAATATCACATTTATATCGTGACTTCGGTCACTGGTGGTTTGGCACCACCAAAGTGGTTTGGTACCACACGGGTAGAAAAGGAGTTATGGATGGCTAGGTTGGGTTCATTATACATATATGTTGCTTTGTTATAATTTGTGTAAGTATGTGGTATTTACCCGGGAGAGGGAATATGCACTGAGTCTTGGTGACTCACCTTCTCCCTTATCTTTCCAGGTGATTCGTGAGATCGCGGATATGGAGCCGGAAGAACTCGAGGAGGCCATGCAATAAAGTTTGGTTTTACATGAACTTCCATTTGGGTACTTTATTTTAATTTGGTTTTCATATTTTATGGATTTGTAATAAGGCCTCTTTAATTATGGTTTTGAATTATTTATATGCTTAGGGATTTATTCTAAACATGTTTAAGTATATCACTTGATTAATTTAATAATTGAGCTCAAAGTTTTCTAAACTATAAAATCACAATGGTTTTTAAAAATCTTACCATCGGGTAATATGAATAGTTCGATAGAAAAATTACAAGTTAAGTGTTTTCAACAAATTAAGTGATTTCCAAAATTCAAGTTTCTATGCTCAATTGCAAACGGATTTTTCAAAGTGATATTTCAAATTTTCTTAAAAAGATATAAATGTTTTCTATCCTATGATTTATCAACTAAGTTTTAAAGTTTTATGTAATTCAAAGTAAATATCAGTTTTAACTTATTTTCAACAAATAAAGAATTTCAAAGAGTTTTTCACAAAATTTAATTGTTAATTCGATTCTTTCAAAAATATTTTCCTTAGTGACATACCAGATTCGGTCGTGGCGTATTGACCGGGTTTGGGGTGTTACATTGGATGTACATGGCTTGGTATTAGTGAAATTTTTAATGTTTTAAAAGGGAATAATGGTAAATGAGTAATTAAACTAAGTAAAAAATGTTCATCTTCTTCATTTTCATCAAGACACAACCAAAATTTCTTCTTTAAGCCATAGCTAGGGTTCAACCATCTCTCTTTTGCTTGCATGGTGAGTTTTTAAGGCCTGTTTTTAATGATTTTTATGTTTTCAGGATTGTTGTAGCTTAATCTAGCTAACCCGGGGACTAATTTGCAAAACTGTTAAAAGGTTAGGGTTTTTCCATGAATGAATATGTATGAGTTTTGATGTTTTATAGAATAAAATAGTTAGTTGTTGATAGATAAACAACTTTAGTTAAGTGATTTTTGATGAAATTGTCAAATAGGGATTAAATTGAAAATATATATATATTTATGGTGAAATTGTGAATGAAATGAAATATAGGGCTTGCTAGGGACTTATATGAAATTCGGCTATAGTGGGTTAAGGATAAATTGCATGAATTTTCATTTTATGAGCTAGGAACTAAATTGAAATGAAATCAAAATTATAAGGGCAAAAATATAATTTTGCTAAAATATGAGTTTGGGTTAAATTGAATAACATAAGTATTGAACTGAGCTAAATTTATTCATTTAGGTCAAGACAAACCTCGTATGGATTTAGATCGGGGCAAAGATAAAGTTTCGAAATAGTCGCCTCCGTATCTACGTTTAATCGTCGAGGTAAGTTTGTGTAATTAAATTGTACTTACATGTTCTTTATTGAATTATCTTACAAATTCGTAGGATACAAATGACATGTCATTAGGGTTTACATGATTCGGGTGCTGGTCTAGAATGTCCTACCGGTGGCTGAGGTTCGTCATGTGTTGCGGATACTCCACAGCTCG
This sequence comes from Gossypium sturtianum, assembly GCA_025698515.1. Lineage (NCBI taxonomy): Eukaryota > Viridiplantae > Streptophyta > Magnoliopsida > Malvales > Malvaceae > Gossypium > Gossypium sturtianum. Next base: position 78,642,969 of record CM046944.1, read on the forward strand.
TGTGAGCAGCATCGTGCAGCTACATTTCGACCCACATTTAATGTGAGAAAGCCCATTTTCACAGCTCGTGTGAGCATACATGTACAGAAATTGACGGATTACAGTTATATGAGCTAGCACACTATGTGTGAGCTATCCTAGGTATCCAACGATATTCTAAATGGTTCAACGGGCATTATTCAGAAAGGAAATGGTAAGAGTTCGATACGAACCAAAACATGAACACATGATAAATTCATTGAATTGGTGATACATGTTATATAGAAAGTTGATATGGATGATATATGTACATAATATATGTTTAAGGGTTAAGCTCATCCATGACTATTGCTTATGTTATATGCTTATGGCTAACATGTTTGGTGTAAATGCTTAGGCTTTGGCCAAGTTGTGGTTGGATTATACCATGTTTAACATACTTATTTTTTGATGAAATGGTAAGTTGAGTTTTACTTTATACGAACTTACTAAGCATTTATGCTTACCCTATGTTCTTTTTCATGTTTTTTAGTGAATCGAAAGCTCATTCGGGTTGGAAGCTCGTTCGGGTTGGAATCTTGTCAGAGTTATATCACACTATCCATTAGCTAAATCGGTAAATTTTGGTGTTTCTAAGTTTTGGTTATAATGGCATGTATAGGTATTTTGTTTGATGATGTAGCCATTTGTTTTTGGCTTGTGTTTTATGGCATTTTGGATGATGGAGTGGTATTAAAGTGGCATTTATATATTTGGCCTTGTAATGGTTGTTATGTTGATATATGTATGTGGCCTTATGATGGTTGATTTTATAGTCCTTATGATGCATAGATAATGGAAGTTGAATATGGCCATTTTGGTATGAGGAATGTAGTTGGTACATATGGCTTATGATGCTAAATGTTAAATGGTAAATTGGGTACTTGTGGATGTGATTTTGATATGTGAACAAAGTGTTAAGTTTTGGTTAAATTGTGCAGATGGTTATACATGTTTAAATGTTGTGTTTGGGGTGCCTTTGGGCATATTGGTTGAAAGCTTATGTACCTTATTTGAATAGCTTGATTATGCATGTTTTTAGTGCAATTTGAAGGCTTGTCATATGTGGAAATTTGATTGTAGGTATGTGGTTGAATGGGTGAGAAAAATGGCTTGGAAATGGCGTATTTTTCATCCACACAGGCAGAGACACAGGTGTGTGTCTCAGTCGTGTGTGACACACGACCGTGTGTCCCCTATAGCTTTCAAAGGGTTACAAGTCAAGTTGTTACACAGCCTAACACACGGCCTGGCACAGGGGTGTGTGAGGCCACTTCGAAGGGTACACGGCCTAGCACACGAGTGTGTGGCTTGGTCGTGTGACCCAAGTCAGTGAGTTACATGGGCACGGACACAGCCGTGTGTCCCTAATTTGAATGTCCACATGGCCTTAGACACGGGCATGTCTCTTGACTGTGTGAGTCACACAGCCTGGCCGCACAACCGTGTGACCCCTACAGTTTTGAAAATTTTCAATATTTTTTGAAAAATTCTTTAAGTTTTTTATTTAGTCTCGACTTGTTTCTAATTGGTTTTTAGGGCCTCAAAGGCTCGTATAAGGTATGATATGCATATTATGGATTGGTTTTGCTATGATTAGTGATATGAATTAAAATGTTTAAACTTTTTGTTTGTTTTGAAATGAGAACTCCGGTAATGCTCCGTAACACTATTTCGATGACGGATACGGGTTAGGGTGTTACAGACTCTCTAGCTGAAGACTGCCAAAAACACACCCCAACCATATAGCACCTCAATTCTAATTAATTAACTATCAAATTTTAATGCGAAAGCGATTTTGAGAACCATTTTATAAAACTATTTCTAATTATTTAACCCTAGGGTATTTTGGTCATTTTTCCATCTAAAGTTAAACAGTCCCGTTTTTAGTTCTGAATGATTACCAACCTTGTTTTAGTCAATTTATTCAAGCCCTAAAAATTTTAGTTTTAATCGAGTTAATTTACTAAGTCTAATTATTATTTTATTAATAGGATCTAAAACGTAAATTTTATAAACTTTTAATACATTACCCAAAATATTATCTAAGAATATTTCTACCAAATTTAAACACTCACAAGTCTAATTCTAAAATATTATCGAGTTTTCCTATCGTTCAGGGCTTCAATTAATCTAATCAAGTTTTAGAACTAAATTATAATAATACTTAGCAACAATCAATTATATCACACAAGGTACATACCTTAGCCACAAGCATTCCACTCCTTGGCAAGTTACAATTAAAAGCATTCCACTCCTTGGCAAGTTGCAACTAAACTATATTAGTATAAAATACATTCTTCAAACACCTTGTTCTCAATCACCACATGAACTCTCATCAGCATACCATAATTCACTCAACAATTCAGCATAAAAATCAAGCATTAATGTAATTATAATATCACCAAAATAAATGTCCAAATAAATATCTAATGTCCATTACAATTGAATTAAATCTAGTCCCAATAACTGCCACAATGCCCCCTATTTTTTTAAAGAAGAATCCTTAAGCTACTACCGAGCCTTTATCTTAAATCGGCCTTGCACTCGCTTCTCAGCTCCTCAAGCCGGAAAAGTATCTGCACAAAGGTGTGAGGGTCTGAGCTTAAAAAGCTCAGTGAATGATCGTAAAAACAATAAGTAAATCACACCCAATTCATGCATAAATCCAATAAAATTAAGAAATAAAATCTCAGTCACAATATCACATATTATAATCATAATAACATATGCTATTCCATGAATAAAATTCCAATTTAATACAGCATATGAAATCATAATTTAACTTATAAACATACACTGATATTGGCATAATACATCCATAGTAAGATTTAAACGTATGATCATACATTGGATAATCGGATCTCCAATCTCTTACATATCAAAAACAGTCCCGGGTTGAGTGGGCCGACGACACATGCTCCCTTATATCGCCTCACAATCGTGTTGAGTGGAGACACAAGCTCAACACTCCCTTATTTTCTCCAAAAATCAGAACTTCTAGAACCATATGCTCACAAATTACACATATAATGCTGAGTACTCACAAATCCTGTGGCATGCCAACTATATCCAATGGATCCGCCATGTAATGTTGCTAATACAATCATACATACAAGGCATAAAATCTTATGTTTAAGCACTTAAATTAAGATGTAAAAATGCCATACAAAGCATGTAGCTTAACAATTTCAACATCAATATAATTAAGCACAACAAATGCCTTTGTCCATGAATCTTAAACCAATCATAACACCAACATCAAGTGCTCAAAAATTCAGTAACTCATGCTCCAATTAACAATCCATTCAATCCAAATTAATCATGCCAAAAGCTTAACACACAATTTTCTAAAAGCCATTCGCAATAATGCTCTTAAAATAAAATTATTTTTTGCAAATCCAACCAAATAATATGTGATTAAGTCATTAAAAACTCTATTTAAAACTTCGATTTAACACATAACTAGGTAAATTTACCAATAGCCTTTAAGATCACTCACCTCCACACTTTTTTTTCAAAGAAAAGTGTATTCAAGTAGGTAAGTTTGAGCCTCAAATCCGGTTAGCATCATCCTCAACCCGGTGTGAAGCTTTAACAGAGACAAAATATTCATTGCAAACTAACATTAACATGAAGAAAGTCGAAATTTCATAAACTATACGAATCTAAGTCGTTTCTTTACTCTACGTTACAGAAATTGTACAATTAAGCTGGAACATAAAATTCATCAACTAAACGACGTTCTCATCACGACAAACCACTTCTAAACTTCAATCCTAGTCCGTTAACATAAAACCTAAGTGTTAATTTCATCTATTAAATCGTTTTAAAATTTTTCGAAAAATCAACTCATCTTCTTGATTAAAAATGAATTTATCAAAATTGATCAACCAAATGAGTTTGATCTCTTATTTTCTGATTAAAACCTCTTAATAAACATATTTTGAGCTTAGACTTCAATTAAAACTTGGATTCCAACTCAAAATCATGGATTCACCAATGTTGAGTTACATGCTCAAGAAATAAGAAATCAAAACATGAAATCTATTTTAATTAATTTAAATAGCAAATAATGATTGAAAACAACTTTAAAATGACTTTATAATTGAGAATTACCTTTAATTCATCTCAAATCATCAATTTAGATGATTGAATCAAGATTCTTAAAGAAGTTTCGGATGACTTTTGCTCAACTTTGGAAAACTTTTATTGAGAATTTGGAGAGAATTTTGAGAGAGTGAAAGTTTAGATCTATTCTCTAATATGTGTCCTATGAAAATGAGAAAAAAAAAAGATGAGAGAAAAAGCTATTAATTCAGGTGAAAATGGTGTGCAAAGTGAGGTAGTTGAAGTGTTTTTAAAATTGAAAACCCCCCACCTGATTTTCAAAAATTAGGGAATTCGCCATCATGCCACTCCCACATTTCTCTTCTTTTGCAAAATACTCTTTTCCCTACAAAATTCCTAAAATAAGGATAATTTGCTATAAAACAACTCTTACGTTTCCCTTTTTTTGCAAATTGGTCCTATTTAGTTCATATTTTAAATTCTCTCAATTAAACCCCCATTTTAATTTATTTTTCAATTCCAATTAGACCCAAAATATTTATTTTACCTCAAAATTATTTAAAACCAAAAAAATAAATTTTCTAGAAATATTTTTATTTTTTGGAATTTTATTTATCGATTTTTAAATGAAATTAAGCTAACCAAATTTTAAAAAAATCACTAATAAACCCAATTAACTCCTAATTTTCACTTGGAACACGATAAACTTACTTGAAACTACAAGACTTATTTTCAGGGCCTTACAACTCTCGCCGTCTTAAAAGAATTTTTTTCCTCAAAATTTACCTAAATCGAACAAATATGGACTCTAAAGCCTCATGATATCTTCCGACTCCCAAGTGGCGTCCTTAGTCTTGTGGTTGCGCCACAAAAGTTTCACCAATCGAATTGTCTTGTTGTGTAGCACCTTGACCTCACGGTCTAAGATCACAACCGATTCCTCCTCATACGAAGGACTAGATCAAACTTCAATCTCCTCAATAGGAACAACATGAGAAGGATCTGATCTATACTTCCGAAGCATGGAAACATGAAAGACATCATGAAGGCGCGCAAGCTCAAGCGGCAATAGAAGACGATAAGCAACCGGTCCAATCCGCTCAATCACATCGTAGCCCTAATGAACCAAGGCTTCACTAAGTATAATTTCCTGTAGGGCATTGTGTTCCCAATTCCTTCCCCATAGAACAATTTATAAAACAAAGGACACGCAAAGGTAAAGCATGAAATATCAAGAAATATTATCAGATAAGCTAGACTTCAGCATTAAAAAATACGCGACCTCTTATGTTTAACAAAACCTGGGCTCTGATACCACCAATTGTGACACACCAACCCGACCAGAAAGGACCGGACCAAATTCGAAGTGACACAATAGCCACCGAAGTGACTTTCATGTTCAAGACCACCTAACACACACTCCAACATTATCAAATTTTAATACGGAAGCAATTTTGTGAACCATTTTTTTAAACTATTTCTAATTATTTAACCCTAAGGGTATTTTGGTCATTCTACCATTTAAAAAGTTAAACAGTCCCATTTTTATTTCTAAATGATTACCAACCTTATTTTAGTCAATTTATGCAAGCCCTAATAATTTCAATTTCAATCGAGTTCATTTACTAAGTCTAATTATTATTTTATTATTAGGAACTAAAACGTAAACTTTATAAACTTTTAATACAATACCCAAAATATTATGTAAGAATATTTCTACAAATTTTTAATACTCACAAGTCTAATTCTAAAATATTATCGAGTTTCCCTATCGTTCAAGGCTTCAATTAATCTAATCAAGTTTTAGGACTAAATTATAATCATACTTAGCAACCATCAATTATATCACACAAGGTACATACCTTAGCCACAAGCATTCCACTCCTTGGAAAGTTACAATTAAACTATGTTAGTATAAAATACATGTTTTAAACACCATGTTCTTAATCACCATATGAACTCTCATCAACACACCATAAACCACACAACAATTAAGCATAAAAATCAAGCATTAAAGTAATTATAATATCACCAAAATAAAAGTCCAAATAAATGTACAATGTCCATTACAATTGAGTTAATCTAGTCCTAATAAGTACCATAATGCCCCTTATTGTTTCTAAAGAAGAATCCTTAAGCTATTACCGAGCCTTAATCTTGGATCGGCCTTGTGCTCGCTCCTCAACTCCTTAAGCCGAAAATGTCTCTCCATAAAGGTGTGATGGTGTGGGCTTAAAAAGCTCACTGAATGATCGTAAAAACAATAAGTAAATCCCACCCAATTCATGTATAAATCCAGGCAAATTAAGCATTATTATTTCAGTCACAATATCACATATTATAATCATAATAACATATGTTATTCCATAAATACAATTCCAATTTAATATGGCATATGAAATCATAATTTAACTTATAAACATACACTTATATTGGCATAATACATCCATGGCAATATTTAAATGTATGATCATACATTGGATAAATGGATCTCCACACTCCTACATATCATAAATAGTCTTGGGTTGAGCGAGCCGAAGCCACACACTCCCTTATATCACCTCACAGTCCCGTTGAGTGGAGAAACAAGCTCAACACTCACTTATTTTCTCCAAAAATCAAAATTTCTTGAGCCATATGCTCACAAATAGCACATATAATAGCGAGTACTCAAAAATCATATGGCATGCCAACTATATCCAATTGATCCACCATGCAATGTTGCCAATATAATCATACATACAAGGCATAAAATCTGATGTTCAAGTGCTTAAATTAAGATGTTAAAATGCCATTCAAAGCATGTAGCTTAACAATTTCAACATCAATATAATTAAGCACAACAAATGCCTTTGTCCATGAATTGAGTAACTCATGCACCAATTAAAAATCCATTCAATCCAAATTAATCATGCAAAAAGCTTAACACACAATTTTCCAAAAGCCAATTGCAATAATGCTCTTGTAAAATAAAATTGATTTTTGCAAATCCAACCAAATAATATGCGATTAAGTCATTAAAAACACTATTTAAAACTTTGATTTAACACATAACAGAAAAATTTACCAATAGCCATTAAAATCACTCACCTCCACACTTTGTTTTTCAAATAAAAGTGTGTTCAAGTAGGTAAGTTTGAGTCTCAAATTCGGTTACCATCATCCTCATCCCGGTGTGAAGCTTTAACAGAGGCAAAATATGCATTAAAAACTAACAGTAACATCAAGAAAGTCAAAATTTCATAAACTATATGGATTTAAATCGTTTCTCTAATCTACCTTACTGAAATTGCACAATTAAGCCGAAACATAAAATTCACCAACTAAACGACCTTCTCAGCACTATAAACCACTTCTAAACTTCATTCCTAGTCCATCAACAGAAAAACTAAGTGTTAGTTTCATCTATTAAATTGTTTTAAAATTTTCTGGAAAATTAACTCATTTTATTGATTAAAAATGAATTTATCAAAATTGATCAACCAACAGAGTTTAATCTCTTGTTTTATGATTAAAAACCTCGTAATAAACATATTCTGAGCTTAGACATCCATTAAAACTTGGATTCCAACTAAAAATCATGGATTCACCATTGCTGAGTTCCATGTTCAAGAAAGAAGAAATCAAAACTTGAAAATCCATTTTAATCAATTTGAATAGCAAATAATTATTGAAAAGAACTTAAAAATGAATTTAGAGTTGAGAATTACCTTGAACTAATCTGAAACAATTTAGAAGATTGAATCAAGATCCTTGAAGAAATTTTGGATGACTTACGCTGAACTTTGGAAACTTTTTATGGAGATTTTGGAGAGAATTTTGAGAGAGTAAAAATGTAACACCCCTCACCCGTATTCAACACCAGAATAGTGTTACAGAGCATTACCGGACTTATAAAACAATTAAACAATAATTTCACATACATTTTAAAATTTCATATTGTTGGAGTTGTATGACCCAAATTCTAAGATATTGCTTGCAAGTCAAGTTAAACAAAATATATCTTCTTTCTAAAAGATTTAGTATTTATGAGTATAATATATTTAGCATTTATTAGCATAATATATTTTTACTTTGATTAGAATTAGGTTTTACAAGCCTATAAATAGACATAGTCTATTCCTCTTGTAAGTGGATTCGAATTCGACATAGTGAATTTTCTTCTCCCCTGCCCGTGGTTTTTTTCCCGAAAGGGTTTCCACGTAAAATCTGTGTGTTCTTTATTTTTTTCTCTTTTCTTTGCGATATATTTGTCATTACCGACATTTATATTTTTCACAAATTGGTATCAGAGCTTTCGGGTTTTTCTTCTCGATCACGGTAATGGCGTCTTTGAAGTATGAAATTCTGCTATTGGATCGCAACACCAGATTTGCGTTGTGGCAAATAAAGATGCAGGTAGTTCTTGCACAGATGGATTTAGAGGAAGACCTGCTAGGGGTAGATAAGATGCCTTCGAAATTGACGGAGGAAGCGAAGAAGCGCAAGGATCGAAAGGCATTAACACAATTACATCTGCATTTGTCTAACGAAATTTTGCAGGATGTGATGAAGGAGAAGACCGCCGCTGCATTATGGAAGAGGCTAGAACAAATATGTATGTCAAAAACTCTAACCAGCAAGTTGCATATGAAGCAACGTCTTTATGCTCATCGTTTGGAGGAAGGTGCATCTGTGCACGAACACTTAACAGTGTTTAAAGAAATTCTCTCAAACTTGGAGGCCATGGAGGTTCAGTATGATAAGGAAGATCTAGGGTTGATTCTACTTTGTTCGTTGCCCCCCTCTTATTCAACCTTCAGAGACACGATTTTATATAGCCGTGAGTCTCTCACAGTTGATGAGGTTTATGATTCTTTGACCTCGTATGATAAGATTAAGCATCTTGTGGTTAAACCTGACTCTCAGGGAGAGGGTCTCATTGTTCGTGGGAGACAAGATCAGAATGCTGATGATGATCGTGGAAGGACACGGGAACAGAATCCTAACGGTAAATCTAAGGGTAGATCAAAGTCTTCAAACAGAGGTAAAACTTGCAACTTCTCCAAGAAGAAATGTAACATCCCGAAATTGGGCCTAGTAGGATTGGGCCTTGAGCTTTAGGAAAATTTGAGTATTATTTGTGTTGGCTCGGGTATGAATTTTGTGTGTTAGCATAGTCTTATGAAGGCTTGATTTTATTTAGGAAGCTAGAATAAATTTTAGTATGGTTTATTTAATGAAGTGGATTAAGTGAGCTTGACACTTAAGTTAATTTAAGTGTTAAATTAAAGCACAAGAGGAGTAAGTGGCCAGATGGTTAAGGAGCTTGAAAGGTTGTTTGAGCTTAGAGGTTCGAGTAGCATGTTTAGCATTTTGAAGGTTTATTTTTGAATCCTAGCAATTATGGACGGTCAACCTTTGTTTATGATAGGTTGGACTCTTAATTTTGGTAAGTTGAATTTTGGTTTAAGGAAAGCTTGAAATTGGGGATAAGAATCTTAAGGTTATGGAAGGTTATCTTAAAGTTATGGTATTATGAGGGGACAAAAGGCATGGAATATGGAGGATGTTTTGGAAACTTTATTCAAGGCTTTAGTGCATGTATGTGGACGGCATGTATGGCTAGGAGGGGTGGCCGAATGTAATAGGTAGTTTGGGGGGGATATTGGCCAATTTTTGTCATTTGAACATCTTTTTACATTTTGTTTTCCCTCTCCAAAAACTCTTTCTTTGGCCGAATGTCATTGTGCATTTTGTGCAAATGTAGCTTTTGTTTTAGCTCTTATTTTGTTGAACCAAAATGCTATTTCCTTTCTTTCATCTTTGCTTTGAAACCAAAACTTCATTTTGGTATTTTTGCACTTTTCTTTTAGGCAAAATAGGTGTTGGCGAATCTCATCTCTCCCACATCTCTCTTTTCTTTTCTTTTTGACATTTGTTCATAATCACATTTTCTTTTACACTCTCTTGGCCGAATATTTCTCCATCTCAAATACCATTTCTTTTTCATTTGTTCAAAGATAAAACATCTACTTCCATTCTATTTTTCTTTTCTTCACCATAGCCGAATCTTCTACTTCCTTTTAGTATTATTTTTGGCCGAATATTCAAGGGTAGACTCTCCTTGGTTTTCTTCTATCGATTTTGGATAAAAAGGGGTAAGTGTTCATGGACGTTTTTTCTTTCTTTTCTTTCTCGTTTCTATGATGTTTTCTTGTGGACAAAGGCCGAATCTTTGGGCATTGTTTTGTAAGGTTCTAACCATTTTTTTAGGATTCGATTATTCTCTTAGGCTCATTGGGATTTTGGAAGCAATCGATTTAAGCCATTCCTTTAGCAAATCGAAGTTGGTAAGTCAAGTGGTAAGGATTCTATACTCTTAAAGTTGGTTGAGGAAGCCTAAGGTTATTTGGATTAAGATATGTTGTTGGCTGAATGGTTTTCATTAAAATATTGTGATATGGCCGATTGTAGGACAAAGTGATCTAGTGCGGTAGATCGGATCATCGGATTTTAGTATTGCTTTGGTGAAAGGTGTGTATCTTACACACTTTATAACTTGGTTTATATATGTATATTTGTGTGTTATATAACTAATCATATTATGAAAGTGGGTAGATCGATGAGATCTGGATATGATACCATGATGGTATGAATGAGGATTCGGGTAAGTCCGTTTCAATATGGTGTTAATACATGTGGATTGAAATCATGATCTACGATTTATGATATATTCGTTATGAGATACATATCAAAGTTTATTGACATGATTTGTCTATCTATTGCATTGGTATGGGCAATATGAGAGGAGGGGGAAGATTGATATCGTGTCTTCGGACACCAGTGGTTTGGCACCACCAGTGATTTGGTATCACATTCGTGTCTTCGGACACCAGAGGTTTGGCACCTCATAGCGACTCGTCCCTGTGGTTAATACCACCGTGGGTTGGCCCCACTTTTGAGATATGGGATTGTCGCCAGTGATTTGGTATCACACGTGGGTTGGCCCCACAGATGGATTATTTGTGACTTTGGTCACCAGTGATTTGGTATCACATTTATATCGTGACTTCGGTCACCAGTGGTTTGGCACCACCAGGTGGTTTCGTACCACACACGGGGGTAGAAAAGGAGTTATGGATGGCTAGGTTGGGTGCATTATACATATATGTTGCTTTGTTATAATTTGTGTAAGTATGTGGTATTTACCCAGGAGAGGGAATATGCACTGAGTCTTGGTGACTCACCTTCTCCCTTATATTTTCAGGTGATTCGTGAGATCGCGGATATAGAGCCGGATGAACTCGAAGAGGCCATGCAATAAAAGTTGGTTCTATATGAACTTCCATTTGGGTACTTATTTTATTTGGTTTTCATATTTTATGGAATTGTAATAAGGCCTCTTTAAATTATGTTTTTTTTGGATTATTTATATGTTTTGGACATGTTTAAAATGTGTTTTGTAAATTACTTGGTTAATTTAATAATTGAACCCAAAGTTTTCTAAACTATAAAATCGCAATGGTTTTAAAATCTTACCATCGGGTAATATGAATAGTTCGATAGAAAAATTACAAGTTAAGTATTTTCAACAAATTAAGTGATTTCAAAAATTCAGGTTTCTATACTCAATTGCAAACAGATTTTCAAAGTGATATTTCAAATTTTCTTAAAAAGATATAAATGTTTTCTATCCTATGATTTATCAACTAAGTTTTAAAGTTTTATATAATTCAAAGTAAATCTCAGTTTTAACTTATTTTCGACAAATAAAGAATTTCAAAGAGTTTTTCACAAAATTTAATTGTTAATTCGATTCTTTCAAAAATATTTTCCTTAGTGACATACCGTTCTTCGGTCGTAGGCGTATTGACCGGGTTTGGGGTATTACAAATTGGTATCAGAGCTAAGTTCAAAAGCTCGGCTGTGGGCCCGAGGCCCAAAATGTTTTAAAGAATGGATTTTAAAATAATTTTGTTGAAAATTGTATGGTTGGAAAGGCATGGCCTCGAGTCTCCGACATCAATCCGCCCTGGTAAGTACATCAAACTGTTGATTTTGATGATATGATTATAATGATGTTGGCATGACTGTATAGTAGTAGGAACTACTTTAGAGACCCAAAACTATAGGTTGAATGTACTCGCGAAACAACTTCTTATTAAAATTATTCATAAAACTGTGTTTTAAAGAAAGTGGAATAATGACTATTGCATAAAACTTTTAAATCTGATAAGTCAAGATGTTAGACATGAGCACTCGAGATCGTGGACGTTGTGGATGTGGTAAAAGCCGAAGTGTTAGGGCTAGATTTTCGATGAGCGAGGCATAATTCCAATAAAGAGGCGTTAGCATCGCTGAGTGGTTGAGACAGCAGTATCATGATCGGGCTCGGATTGATGAGTGACTCGGATAGTTAAAGAATCGGTGAAGCACTTGGAGTTGGGTCCGTGGATCGTAAGAAGAACAGAGATCACGGTTCTCTGGGGTCACAATCTCGTTACAGAAAACATGTCAAGGCATGGTCGAACTTTTGGCTTGCGATTATTGTGGAAGGTGTCATCCGGGAGAATGTTGGAGGAAGATAGGAGTATGCTTGAGATGCGAGTCTAAGGAGATTAAGGCTCGAGATTGTTTCCTCACTCTCAAGTCGGTATGTTTGGGTTGGAAGTGATGGTTGATTGTAGGAAAATTTTTGGTATAAGTGTAAGTGTTAGATAATGGTTTGCTATGGTGGATTAGTATGTTGGTTGTGTGAAAAAAAAAAAAAGAATTTAATATTTTGTTAAAAGTACATTGTGGTATTATTAAGATCAGAGTGCAAAGAAGAACGTAGTGTGGCGAGATAGGATGTCTGATCATTAGTTAGTTGGAAATTTCGAGGACTAAATTTCTTTAAGGAGGGTAGATTTGTAACATCCCGAAATTGGGCCTAGTAGGATTGGGCCTTGAGCTTTAGGAAAATTTGAGTATTATTTGTGCTTGGCTCTGCATGAATTTTGTGTGTTAGCATAGTCTTATGAAGGCTTGATTTTATTTAGGAAGCTAGAATAAATTTTAGTATGGTTTATTTAATGAAGTGGATTAAGTGAGCTTGACACTTAAGTTAATTTAAGTGTTAAATTAAAGCACAAGAGGAGTAAGTGGCCGGATGGTTAAGGAGCTTGAAAGGTTGTTTGAGGTTAGAGGTTCGAGTAGCATGTTTAGCATTTTGAAGGTTTATTTTTGAATCCTAGCAATTATGGACGGTCAACCTTTGTTTATGATAGGTTGGACTCTTAATTTTGGTAAGTTGAATTTTGGTTTAAGGAAAGCTTGAAATTGGGGATAAGAATCTTAAGGTTATGGAAGGTTATCTTAAAGTTATGGTATTATGAGGGGACAAAAGGCATGGAATATGGAGGATGTTTTGGAAACTTTATTCAAGGCTTTAGTGCATGTATGTGGACGGCATGTATGGCTAGGAGGGGTGGTCGAATGTAATAGGTAGTTTGGGGGGATATTGGCCAATTTTTGTCATTTGAACATCTTTTTGCATTTTTGTTTTCCTCTCCAAAAACTCTTTCTTTGGTCGAATGTCATTGTGCATTTTGTGCAAATGTAGCTTTTGTTTAGCTCTTATTTTGTTGAACCAAAATGCTATTTCCTTTCTTTCATCTTTGCTTTTGAAACCAAAACTTCATTTTGGTATTTTTGCACTTTTCTTTTAGGCAAAATAGGTGTTGGCCGAATCTCATCTCTCCCACATCTCTCTTTTCTTTTCTTTTTGACATTTGTTCATAATCACATTTTCTTTTACACTCTCTTGGCCGAATATTTCTCCATCTCAAATACCATTTCTTTTTCATTTGTTCAAAGATAAAACATCTACTTCCATTCTATTTTTATTTTCTTCACCATAGCCGAATCTTCTACTTCCTTTTAGTATTATTTTTGGCCGAATAGTCAAGGGTAGACTCTCCTTGGTTTTCTTCTATCGATTTTGGATAAAAAGGGGTAAGTGTTCATGGACGTTTTTTCTTTCTTTTCTTTCTCGTTTCTATGATGTTTTCTTGTGGACAAAGGCTGAATCTTTGGGCATTGTTTTGCAAGGTTCTAACCATTTTTTTAGGATTCGATTATTCTCTTAGGCTCATTGGGATTTCGGAAGTAATCGATTTAAGCCATTCCTTTAGCAAATCGAAGTTGGTAAGTCAAGTGGTAAGGATTCTATACTCTTAAAGTTGGTTGAGGAAGCCTAAGGTTATTTGGATTAAGATATGCTGTTGGCCGAATGGTTTTCATTAAAATATTGTGATATGGCCGATTGTAGGACAAAGTGATCTACTGCGGTAGATCGGATCATCGGATTTTAGTATTGCTTTGGTGAAAGGTGTGTATCTTACACACTTTATAACTTGGTTTATATATGTATATTTGTGTGTTATATAACTAATCATATTATGAAAGTGGGTAAATCGATGAGATCTGGATATGATACCATGATGGTATGAAAGAGGATTCGGGTAAGTCCGTTTCAATATGTTGTTAATACATGTGGATTGAAATCATGATCTACGATTTATGATATATTCGTTATGAGATACATATCAAAGTTTATTGACATGATTTGTCTATCTATTGCATTGGTATGGGCAATATGAGAGGAGGGGGAAGATTGATATCGTGTCTTCGGGCACCAGTGGTTTGGCACCACCAGTGGTTTGGTATCACATTCGTGTCTTCGGACACCAGAGGTTTGGCACCTCATAGCGACTCGTCCCTTTGGTTAATACCACCGTGGGTTGGCCCCACTTTTGAGATATGGGATTGTCGCCAGTGATTTGGTATCACACGTGGGTTGGCCCCACAGATGGATTATTTGTGACTTTGGTCACCAGTGATTTGGTATCACATTTATATCGTGACTTCGGTCACCAGTGGTTTGGCACCACAGGTGGTTTGGTACCACACGGGGTAGAAAAGGAGTTATGGATGGCTAGGTTGGGTGCATTATACATATATGTTGCTTTGTTATAATTTGTGTAAGTATGTGGTATTTACCCGGGAGAGGGAATATGCACTGAGTCTTGGTGACTCACCTTCTCCCTTATATTTTCAGGTGATTCGTGAGATTGCGGATATGGAGCCGGATGAACTCGAGGAGGCCATGCAATAAAAGTTGGTTCTGTATGAACTTCCATTTGGGTACTTATTTTATTTGGTTTTCATATTTTATGGAATTGTAATAAGGCCTCTTTAAATTATGTTTTTTTTGGATTATTTATATGTTTTGGACATGTTTAAAATGTGTTTTATAAATTACTTGGTTAATTTAATAATTGAACCCAAAGTTTTCTAAACTATAAAATCGCAATGGTTTTAAAATCTTACCATCGGGTAATATGAATAGTTCGATAGAAAAATTACAAGTTAAGTGTTTTCAACAAATTAAGTAATTTCCAAAATTCAGGTTTCTATACTCAATTGCAAACGGATTTTCAAAGTGATATTTCAAATTTTCTTAAAAAGATATAAATGTTTTCTATCCTATGATTTATCAACTAAGTTTTAAAGTTTTATATAATTCAAAGTAAATCTCAATTTTAACTTATTTTAGACAAATAAAGAATTTCAAAGAGTTTTTCACAAAATTTAATTGTTAATTCGATTCTTTCAAAAATATTTTCCTTAGTGACATACCAGATTCTTATTGGCGTATTGACCTGTTTGGGGTGTTTCAAGAAAGGGAACATTAAATCTGAGTGCTATAATGTAACATCCCAAAAACGGGGCTATTTGGAAATAAATTATTTTTCTTATGTATGAACTGCTGTGTCATTATTTATGGAATAATAATGATCAATTTAAGGCTTTGTGTTAGCTCGATTTGGTAGGAAATTTTAGTTTTTAACTTTTAAAAGAAGGGAGCCTTGGTAAGTGGGTGTTATAAGAATAAATGTGGGTAACTTAGCACTAAAAAGCCCTTGGTAAAGTGGCAAAAAGAAGCCCACTTAAGAGCTAGTAGGTGACGCCACAATGAGCAAGGGAGAGCCTGTGTTCGAGTCGCGAAAATCCCTCTTTTTGCTCTTTGAATGGGACGGCATAGGGGGAGAGATTTTCTCTCTTTAAACTCTTTTTTTTTTTAAGGATTTAACTAGATATTATGGGAATAATCTAAAAGGTGGCAAGAGAAAAAGTAGGCATGTGTTAATTCAAATTCTTTTGAATTATTTCAAATTAGTGGCCAAGAGAGAAACAAGGAGTTGGCCGAAATTTGAACTCCTCATGAGAGGAGTGGACGGCAAGTATAGGGGGAGGATAGTGCCGAATTTTCTTAAGTCTTTTCTTTCTAATTTTCGGCTAGTCTTCATCTCTTTTGTTTTTTTTCATTCATTCTCTCCCAAACCGAAAACACCATTGCCATCTACCTCTCTTATTCTTTTTGACCCTTAGCCGAAACACCTATTCTCTTTCCCTCTCTTTTTCTTTTCTTTCTTCTCAAAACCGAATCCCTATCTCCCTTTTCTCACTATTTTCTTTCCACTTTAGCCGAATTCTTTTCTCCTTATTTTGTGAAGTCTTGGCCGAATATCAAGCAAGGGTAATCCCTTTTTAGTTTTCCAATCGGTCATAGAAGAAAGTAAGTATGCCGAAACTCTTCTCCCACATTCTTTTCTCTATCGACTATCAACAAGGGTAAGAGCCGATTTCGGCATTAGATTGCAAGTATGAATCATCTGATTCGGAATCGGTCGTTGTAGGGCTTTCGAGGTGTTGATCTAGTGAAGCCGTCACCTTCGAGCAATTGGTTGGTAAGTCGTGGTAAGGATGTGCTATTAGTTCAATCTCTTTAGTACCATAAGTCGAAGGCTGATTAAGTGGCTACTAATGGTTGCCGATTGTAGGGTGGAAACAGAGGTGTAAAAAGTGTACTAAGATTAGCACCAAAGGTATTAGGTAAGGTTTTTGGGTTCAATAATTAACCCTTTGGATATGGTGGTTTGGCCGAATGGACAAAGGACACTAAACCTTTGAGTTTGGCCGAATATAGGGACAAGAGAGCGGGAGGTGGCCGATTGACTCTTTGGGATTTGGAGTTAGCATTTAAATCGTGTGTGTACATACACACTTATAATAGTTAATAAAGTGTATTAAGTGTATGTTATGTGTAAATCTTCTATGTAGATATGGCATTAGTACCTTAATGGTACAAGCGAGATCCCGGTAAGTCTCTATTTGTATGAGATTGATAATAATGCTTTTGGGAAGCATGGATTATTTGATACATGTGATATATGTATGTTCTGTTATTAATCGCTTGACATGGGTTGATGAGAGGAGGGGGCGGTGATATCGTCTTTGACGAGCACCGTTGCTTTTGGTAGCACACTGTGACTATATGTCACCAGAGGTTTGGTACCTCCAGAGGTTTGGTACCTCATAGCGACTTGTCCCTGTGGTTAACACCACCGTGGGTTGGCCCCACTTGAGATATGGGATCGTCTGCCAGTGATTTGGTATCACACGATGGGTTGGCCCCATCACCCGATTTGTGTCTCTTTAGACACCAGTGCTTTGGTAGCACATTGTGACTATATGTCACCAGTGGTTTGGCACCACCAGTGTTTTGGTAACACATCGTGACTACGGTCACCAGTGGTTTGGTACCACATGGGGTAGACAAAGGTGTTTGGTTGGCTAGGTTGGGTACACGATACTCGCTTAATTAATCATTATATGTTGTGTGTGAAATGTGGTATTAACCGGGAAGGGTTACATCTCGAGTCTTGGTGACTCACCTTCTCCTTTAACATTTTTCAGTGACTCGTAGATGGCGGTGGAGGAGCCGGTTGGACTCGAGGTGGCCATGCGAAGGATTTAAATTTATAGAACTTTATATTTGCTTATTTTTACTTTGGTTGTAATAAGGCCTCCATAAACTATATTTGTGTTATTTTCTTTTATGTTGGATATTTGCTTAAACTATACTATTAAATTGAACCGAAATCACATGTTTTTCTTAAGTAACACGAAGAAGTTTATTCGTGCCATCGGGCACACATGAAACTGGTATAACAAACGGACTTAATTAAAATTCCAAATTAAATCTAAGGGTAGCTTTGACAAGACAACCGAAAACGAGGAGTTTTCAATGGAAATTAAATGTTTTTTTGAAATGGTGTTCACAAGGTTTTACTCCGTAACAAATCAAATTCGGTCGTAGTGTTTGGGCCGGGTTTGGGTTGTTCTGACTGGTATCGAGCCCGAGTTCAAAGCTCGGCTGTGGGGGCCCAAGGCCCAAAAATGTTTTAATAGGCCTTTCGAATTGTTTTTGGGTTGTTACACAGCATGGCCCGAGTCTCCGGCACCGATCCGCCCAGGTAAGTACATCTAAACCTCTTTGTGAATTATATTCTGTAGAAGGGTAGGAAGCATGGAACGTAGATAGACTTATAGGACTTGGACCCTAGGTTTAGACTACTCAAACACACAAACAAGACATAAGACTTAAAGAACTAAACCAACCTATGACTTAGTCAATGAGCTAGGGTGTGGTAACCCACATGCGCATGTCTAGGATTGGATCCTAAGAGCACGGTATTTAAGCGGTCCTCGTGACTCACCTCCTCTTCGCAGTATCCTGCAGTGCGTAGCTTCGGTTCACCCTAACTCGTAAGGCTCGGTGGTGTGTGGTAACCTCAGCGCGCATGTCTAGAAAGGTTCAAGTGAGAGCTTGGTATTTAAGCGGTCCGCGTGACCCACCTCCTCTTTACTCGACCGCTCAGTGCGTAGCTTTGGTTCACCACGACCGGAGGGCGCGGTCATGGGCTAAACACAATGATTAAAACCCGAGAAGGAATTAGCCTTGTTTTTCAAATGGAATGAATAACCAGCCCTAATGTTTTCAAAACTTGTCCAATAACCCTTTTGAACCCTAGAACATTACTTTTACAACGTTTTTCTCGGAAAACTTGACTTGTGAAAAATTACAGAAATACCCTTAGGAGTAAAATTACCAAAATGCCCCTGACCCATAAAATATTAACTCAATGGTTTTGCCCCAAAATTCCAATGATTTTATAAAACATTCAATAACTTAGCTTTGGAAATCATCAGCAAAATATTTTGGGTTCTGGAAAATTACCAAAATACCCCTGTAGGAAAAAGACGAAAATACCCCTGGGTTAGAAATGGGCAGAAATGTCCGATGAGTGAATAGGTATGGAAAGTATTAAGGAATGGATGCATGGACTTCTTTGTGTGAACTAGGATAGGAAACTGAAACATTGTTTGCTCGAAAGAATCTCTGATTAAACCTCATCCATAAAACTTCTTCGCGAGTAATAAAGGGAAACCAATACTAACGCATAAAATTTTTCTTAATCAGATTAAAAGCGCGGTAGATAGAATGAGTTCTAGAGGACGTGGGCCGCCGTGGACGTGGTAGGGGTAGGATGATTCGGTGTCCGAACCCGTCAGTCGAGGACAAGGTTCGGAAAATGAGGTACCATCGCCACCACCACCTCCTACTTTTAGAGTGAGGAGCCGGAGCGCACCGGTGGCGAGTCGATGATCGCAAGCCGTGTTGCGAGTCTTGGAGATGGTGGTCGGGCTGGTGGTGGAAATGTTGGAGCTCGGAAATCGTCCCCCGCGACTCCGATCTAACGGAGCGGAGGTATTCCGAGGTGTGTCGAGGAGTGGCACCCAAAGTCAATGGAATCTCGGCTAGAGTCAACCGAAAGAATCATGGATGACCTTGACTTTGACCGAGGAGGAGAAGTCGAAAGGGGCGATGTCGCTTCTAAAGGATGAAGCGTGCCGAGTGGTGGCTTACGGTTCGAGATGGGGCTACAAACCGATGATTTGACTTGGGAATATTTCGTAACCGCCATCGAAAAAAGTATGTGGGCATTAGCTACACCGACGCCACAGCAGAGAAAGGCTTTTACGGATTAGTTCAAGGAACTAAGTCCGTGTCGGAATATGAGGCGGAATTTCTAAGGCTGAGTAGATATGCGAGAGGCATCGTGGCTACTGAACATGAGCGCTGTGTCCGCTTTGAGGACGGACTCCGAGATGATTTAAGGTTACTGATTGCCCCACAACAGGTTCGTGAGTTCTCATCTCTAGTGGAGAAGGCTAAGGTAGCCGAGGGAATCAAGGAGGCTGTGAGGCAGAACTATAGTAAGAACAATCAGAAGAGAAGTTTTGGGTCAGTTGGATCAAGCGGGAGTGCTCAGAAAAAGGCTAGGCCAAGTGGGCCCAATCAGGCAGCAAGGCCCACGACTGCTAATCAGAGGCCGACCCAGTGCAATCGCTGTGGAAAGACCCATTGGGGAGGATGTTGGACCGGTGACAAAGGATGTTTTGAGTGTGGGTCTTTGGAGCATCGCGTCAGAGATTGTCCCCAAAAGCTAGCTAAGAAGCAGCCAGAAGGACAGAACCGTGCTCAGGATAGAAATGTAGGACCACAGAGGGGTCGTGGTAATGGTAGAGGAAACAACGGTCCTAACCGAGGTCGTGGAACTCAAGGCAGAGGTTCAGGCAACACAGAGGCTAGGCAGCCTGGCTTGGTTTACGCAGCGAGGTGTCGCGAGGAAGGTGACGCACCGGATGTCATAACCGGTACGTTTCTAATTTTCGGTTTTCCTTATGTTGCATTGATTGATGTGGGCTCGACGCACTCGTACATTGCTTGTAGTGTGGTAGGAACTATGGACCTAAACTCTGAAACTGCTTCTAGGGAGATGACTGTAGTTAGCCCCTTAGGTCACTCCGTAGTCGTAAATAGACTTTATAAAGGCGTACCCCTAGAACTTCAAGGGGTAGTATTTGTAGCTGATCTAATGGAACTACCGTTTGGGGAGTTCGATTTGATCCTTGGTATGGATTGGTTGGTTAAGTACCAAGCGAGTTTGGATTGCGCGGCTAAGCGCATGGTCCTTAAGACGGCGGAAGGTGATGAAGTGGTTATGATAGGAGATAGGAGGAATTATCTATCCAACGTAGTGACTGCCTTGAAGGCTGAAAAGATGGTCAAGAAGGGTTGTGAGGCGTATTTGGTTCAAATCTGTGCTTTGGAAGCCAAGGGGTTAGTAATTGAAAAGGTCCGAACGGTTGGGGAATTTGCTGATGTGTTCCCAGAAGAACTTCCGGGTTTGCCTCCGGATCGAGAAGTCGAATTCGGTATAGACTTGCTACCGAACGGCACTGTGTCCATAGCACCATACCGAATGGCACCAAAGGAATTGGTGGAGCTAAAGGCTCAAATTCGTGAGCTCTTGGATAGAGGGTTTATACGACCAAGTATATCTCCGTGGGGAGCGCTGTGTTGTTTGTCGAAGAAGAAGGACGGTTCTATGCGGATGTGCATCGACTCACCGTCGATTTAAATAAGTTAACGATCAAGAACAAGTATCCGTTGCCTCGGATTGACGACTTGTTTGATCAACTGAAGGGTGCCTCGGTGTTTTCGAAGATAGACCTTAGGTCAGGTTATCACCAATTAAGGGTGAAGGAGGCTGATGTTCATAAAACGGCATTCCGAACTCGGTATGGGCATTTTGAGTTCTTGGTAATGCCATTCGGGTTGACTAATGCGCCGGCGGCATTTATGGACTTGATGAATAGAGTTTTCCAGCAGTACTTGGACCAGTTCGTCGTGGTGTTCATAGATGACATATTGGTTTATTCAAAGACAGAAGAGGAGCATGACAAGCATCTACGGATAATTCTGCAAGTATTGAGGGGGAAGCAGTTGTATGCCAAATTCAGCAAATGTGAATTTTGGCTTAGGGAAGTGGCTTTCTTAGGTCATGTAGTATCAGCTGAAGGAATTAGGGTAGACCCTCGCAAGATTGAAGCAGTGTTGGAGTGGAAACCACCTAGGGCGGTGGTAAATACGGAGTTTTCTGGTTTAGCAGGTACTATCGGAGATTCGTAGAAGGATTCTCTCTAATAGCAAACACGCCGTTAACTAAGTTGCTAAGGAAAGGTGTCCCATTTGTATTGACGGAAAAGCAAAGAAGAAAGCTTTGATAAGTTAAGGAAGATTTTGACTGGAAGCTCGGTTTTGGTACACCTGAAGCAGAAAGTTATTCACGCTTTATTGTGATGCATCTCACACCCGGTTTGGGATGTGTGTTGATGCAGAGATGGGAAGGTAGTAGCCTATGCATCCCGTCAATTAAGACCGCATGAGGTTAACTACCCAACTCACGACTTAGAGTTAGCGCCGGGTCGTCTTCGCTCAAGATATGGAGACATTACCCGTATGGAGAGAAGTCGATGGTCTACACGGATCACAAAAGCTTGAGGTATCTTCTCGACTCGAAGGATCTCGAATCGAGATGTCACGTCGATGGATTGAACTACTAAAGGACTATGATTGTTCAATCGAGTACCATCCGGGTAAGGCTAATGTGTAGCCGACGCATTGAGCGGAAGGTGGTGACGGACTTAAGAGCAATGTTCGCTCGGTTAAGTCTCACGTATGATGATGGGAGTCTTTTGGCGTAACTTCAAGTAAAACCGACTTGGATTGAGGAGATTAAAGAAAAGCAAATTAATGGATGAAGGCTTGAGCTCTAAGAGGGTACAAGTTCAAGACGGTGGTTTGGAAGGGTACAATCTGTCCTAGTGATGGAGTGCTCTGCTTTTCAAGGACGCAGTATGTATGCCAAAGGATACAGAATTAAGGCGTAAAATTCTCCAAGATGCACATAGCAGCCCATACGCTATGCATCCCGGAGGAAGCAAGATGTATGGAGATTTGCGGAAACAGCCGTGGCCGGGTTGAAGCGTGAGATAACGGAGTTCGTAGGAAGTGTCCGACGTGTCGCGAGTTAAGGCTGAACATCGGTCACCATCGGGACTACTTCAACCGATAAAGATCCTCAATGGAAATGGGAGAGGATCACCATGGATTTTGTTAGTGGGCTACCCCGCACGCCCACCAAGAAGGATGCGCTTTGGGTAATTGTGGATCACTGACTAAATCAGCTCACTTCATGCCTGAGAATGGATTACTCACTCCGAAGCTAAGCGAAGCTATATGTGGGTGAAATAGTGAGGTTGCATGGCGTGCGATTGTCGATTATCTCGGATAGGGATCCCGATTCACGTCAAGGTTTTGGAAAGCGTTGCATCAAGCTTTGGGTACACGGTTAGATTTCATGACGGCTTTCCATCCACAAATCGACGGACAATCGGAAGGGTGATACTGATTTTAGAAGACATGTTAAGAGGTCGTGTCTTGGATTTTAGTGGTAGTTGGGAGGAGTACCTACCATTAGCGGAATTCGCTTATAACAATAGTTATCAAGCGAGTATTCAAATGGCTCCATACGAGGCCCTATATGGACGAAAGTTTCGTACTCCTACATGTTGGACGGAGTTGGGAGAAAGACAAGTTCTGGGTCCAGAATTGGTAACCGAGACGGAAGACAAGGTCAAAGTGATTAGGTCTCGTCTCAAGGAAGCATCGGATAGGCAGAAGTCTTATGCCGATCTCAAACGCAAGGAAGTGGAGTATGCTGTGGGAGACAAAGTCTTTCTGAAAGTGTCGCCTTGGAAAAAGGTGTTGAGATTTAGACGGAAAGGGAAGTTGAGCCCAAGGTTCATCGGGCCATATACTGTTGTGAAGCGAGTAGGACCAGTGGCTTATCAGCTAGAGCTGCCGGCAGAACTGAGTCAGATTCATGACGTATTCCATGTGTCAATGCTTTGAGACGGTATCGGTCGATCCTTCGCACGCGTTGTGCGAGCGCAGATTGAGGTGAACACGGATTTATCTTTTGAGGAAGAACCAGTTCAGATTGTAGACCGAGATGTGAAAGTTCTACGTAGGAAGGCGGTGCCTTTAGTGAAAGTGTTATGGCGGAACCACGGAGTGGAAGAAGCTACGTGGGAGCCCGAGGAGGTGATGCGGCGAAATACCCCATCTCTTTTGATCAAGGAATTTCGAGGACGAAATTTATTTTAAGGGGGTAGAATCAGTAACATCCCAAAAATGGGGCTATTTGGAAATAAATTATTTTTCTTATGTATGAATCATTGTGTCATTATTTATGGAATAATAATGATCAATTTAAGGCTATTTGGATTATTTATATGTTTTGGACATGTTTAAAATGTGTTTTATAAATTACTTGGTTAATTTAATAATTGAACCCAAAGTTTTCTAAACTATAAAATCGCAATGGTTTTAAAATCTTACCATCGGGTAATATGAATAGTTCGATAGAAAAATTACAAGTTAAGTGTTTTCAACAAATTAAGTAATTTCCAAAATTCAGGTTTCTATACTCAATTGCAAACGGATTTTCAAAGTGATATTTCAAATTTTCTTAAAAAGATATAAATGTTTTCTATCCTATGATTTATCAACTAAGTTTTAAAGTTTTATATAATTCAAAGTAAATCTCAGTTTTAACTTATTTTCGACAAATAAAGAATTTCAAAGAGTTTTTCACAAAATTTAATTGTTAATTCGATTCTTTCAAAAATATTTTCCTTAGTGACATACCAGATTCGGTCGTGGCGTATTGACCGGGTTTGGGGTGTTTCAAGAAAGGGAACATTAAATCTGAGTGCTATAATGTAACATCCCAAAAACGGGGCTATTTGGAAATAAATTATTTTTCTTATGTATGAACTGCTGTGTCATTATTTATGGAATAATAATGATCAATTTAAGGCTTTGTGTTAGCTCGATTTGGTAGGAAATTTTAGTTTTTAACTTTTAAAAGAAGGGAGCCTTGGTAAGTGGGTGTTATAAGAATAAATGTGGGTAACTTAGCACTAAAAAGCCCTTGGTAAAGTGGCAAAAAGAAGCCCACTTAAGAGCTAGTAGGTGACGCCACAATGAGCAAGGGAGAGCTCATGTTCAGTCGCGAAAATCCCTCTTTTGCTCTTTGAATGGGACGGCATAGGGGGAGAGATTTTCTCTCTTTAAACTCTTTTTTTTTTAATAAGGATTTAACTAGATATTATGGGAATAATCTAAAAGGTGGCAAGAGAAAAAGTAGGCATGTGTTAATTCAAATTCTTTTGAATTATTTCAAATTAGTGGCCAAGAGAGAAACAAGGAGTTGGCCGAAATTTGAACTCCTCATGAGAGGAGTGGACGGCAAGTATAGGGGGAGGATAGTGCCGAATTTTCTTAAGTCTTTTCTTTCTAATTTTCGGCTAGTCTTCATCTCTTTTGTTTTTTTCATTCATTCTCTCCCAAACCGAAAACACCATTGCCATCTACCTCTCTTATTCTTTTTGACCCTTAGCCGAAACACCTATTCTCTTTCCCTCTCTTTTTCTTTTCTTTCTTCTCAAAACCGAATCCCTATCTCCCTTTTCTCACTATTTTCTTTCCACTTTAGCCGAATTCTTTTCTCCTTATTTTGTGAAGTCTTGGCGAATATCAAGCAAGGGTAATCCCTTTTAGTTTTTCCAATCGGTCATAGAAGAAAGTAAGTATGCCAAACTCTTCTCCCACATTCTTTTCTCTATCGACTATCAACAAGGGTAAGAGCCATTTCGGCATTAGATTGCAAGTATGAATCATCCGATTCGAATCGGTCGTTGTAGGGCTTTCGAGGTGTTGATCTAGTGAAGCCGTCACCTTGAGCAATTGGTTGGTAAGTCGTGGTAAGGATGTGCTATTAGTTCAATCTCTTTAGTACTATAAGCCGAAGGCTATTAAGTGGCTACTAATGGTTGCCGATTGTAGGGTGGAAACAGAGGTGTAAAAAGTGTACTAAGATTAGCACCAAAGGTATTAGGTAAGGTTTTTGGGTTCAATAATTAACCCTTTGGATATGGTGGTTTGGCCGAATGGACAAAGGACACTAAACCTTTGAGTTTGGCCAATATAGGGACAAGAGAGCGAGGAGGTGGCCGATTGACTCTTTGGGATTTGGAGTTAGCATTTAAATCAGTGTGTACATACACACTTATAATAGTTAATAAAGTGTATTAAGTGTATGTTATGTGTAAATCACTTCTATGTAGATATGGCATTAGTACCTTAATGGTACAAGCGAGGATCCCGGTAAGTCTCTATTTGTATGAGATTGATAATAATGCTTTTGGGAAGCATGGATTATTTGATACATGTGATATATGTATGTTCTGTTATTAACTGCTTGACATGGGTTGATGAGAGGAGGGGCGGTGATATCGTCGTCTTGACGAGCACCAGTGCTTTGGTAGCACACTGTGACTATATGTCACGTGAGGTTTGGTACCTCCGCAGGTTTGGTACCTCATAGCGACTTGTCCCCTGTGGTTAACACCACCGTGGGTTGGCCCCACTTGAGATATGGGATCGTCCGCGGTGATTTGGTATCACACGATGGGTTGGCCCCATCACCCGATTTGTGTCTACGGACACCGGTGCTTTAGTAGCACATTGTGACTATATGTCACCAAAGTGGTTTGGCACCACCAGTGTTTTGGTAACACATCGTGACTACGGTCACCAGTGGTTTGGTACCACATGGGGTAGACAAAGGTGTTTGGTTGGCTAGGTTGGGTACACGATACTCGCTTAATTAATCGTTGTATGTTGTGTGTGAAATGTGGTATTAACCGGGAAGGGTTACATATCGAGTCTTGGTGACTCACCTTCTCCTTTAACATTTTTCAGTGACTCGTAGATGGCGGTGTGGAGGAGCCGTTGGACTCGAGGTGGCCATGCAAAGGGATTTAAATTTATAGAACTTTATATTTGCTTATTTTTACTTTGGTTGTAATAAGGCCTCCATAAACTATATTTGTGTTATTTTCTTTTATGTTGGATATTTGCTTAAACTATACTATTAAATTGAACCGAAATCACATGTTTTTCTTAAGTAACACGAAGAAGTTTATTCGTGCCATCGGGCACACATGAAACCGGTATAACAAACGGACTTAATTAAAATTCCAAATTAAATCTAAGGGTAGCTTTGACAAGACAACCAAAACGAGGAGTTTTCAATGGAAATTAAATGTTTTTTTGAAATGGTGTTCACAAGGTTTTACTCCGTAACAAATCAAATTCGGTCGTAGTGTTTGGGACGGGTTTGGGTTGTTACATATAAGCTACAAAACAAGATTAAAAGGGAGGCTACGAATCAAAAGGGAAAACAACCAGAAAATTCTGGTAAAGCTGATGTTGTAGAAGACTACAGCGATGGTGAACTTCTAGTCGCTCACAACAATTCTAAAGTGAGCGAGAGTGGATACTTGATTCAGGCTGCACCTTTCACATGAGTCCCAATCGGGATTGGTTTACAACTTACGAAACAGTGTATGAAGGTGTTGTTTTGATGGGAAATAATGCTTCGTAGAAAATTGCAGGTGTTGGAACAATTAAAGTTAAGATGTTTGATGGAGTTGTCAGAATACTTAGCGACGTATGACATGTTCCAGAATTGAATAGAAATTTAATTTCGTTATGTACTCTTGATTCAAAAGGGTACAAATACACAGCTGAAAGTGGGATTTTGAAAATTTCCAAAGGTTCCCTCGTTGTGATGAAAGGGCAGAGAAAGACTGCCAAGTTATATGTTTTGCGTGTTCTACTGCATATTGGTGATGCAATTTGTTGCTTCCTCTTCCTTGTCGATGATGATATTATTAAACTTTGGCATATGCGCCTAGGGCATATGAGTGAGAATGGCATGGCGAAATTGAGCAAAAGAGGACTTCTTGATGGGCAAGGAATTTGCAAACCAAGTTCTTTGAGCACTTTGCATTTTTGGGAAGCAAAAGAGAGTTCGATTCACGGAGGAATCCATAACACGAAGGAAACGTTGGAGTATATACATTCGATGATCGTGGGGGCCATCAAGAGTGCCTTCAAGAGGTGGAGCTAATTATATGCTAACTTTTATTGATGATTTTTCCGAAAAAGTTTGGGCATTCTTCCCGAAGCGAAAAAAGCGATGTGTTTTCCGCATTTAAGTCTTGGAAAACTATGATTGAAAAACAGACAGGAAAACAAATAAAATACCTCCGCACAGATAATGGCTTAGAGTTTTGTTCTGATGAGTTTAATAAAATGTGCAAGTTAGAAG
The DNA here is from genome assembly GCA_025698515.1 of Gossypium sturtianum. Classification (NCBI taxonomy): domain Eukaryota; kingdom Viridiplantae; phylum Streptophyta; class Magnoliopsida; order Malvales; family Malvaceae; genus Gossypium; species Gossypium sturtianum. The sequence continues at coordinate 78,671,081 of CM046944.1, forward strand.
GGATCGTGAGACACTTGACAGTTCGTCATACTCCACAGCAAAACGGCGTTGCAGAACGAATGAACAGAACGATCATGGAGAAATTTTGATGTATGTTGTCAAATGCCAACTTACCAAAGTCATTTTGGGCCGAAGCAGCCTCTACTACATGTTTTTTGATCAATCGATCTCCATCCATTGCCATTGAGAAAAAGACTCCACAAGAGGTATGGTATGGTAATCCTGCTAATTATTCTGATTTAAAGATCTTTTGGTGTCCTGCGTATGCTCATGTTGATAATGGAAAATTGGAATCGAGATCCATTAAATGTGTTTTTCTTGGTTATAAAGCTGGTGTAAAAGGGTATAAGTTATGGTGTCCTGAAAATAGAAAAGTTGTAATTAGCAGAGATTTGTTTTTGATGAAACTGCTATGCTACCTAACTTATCTCTTAAAGACTCTTCCAATAAAGAAAATCAAAAGCAGGTGGAGCATCAGATTAATACAGAGTCGACTCCTCAAGCCAGTACAAAAATTGAGAATAGAGTTGCTTCTTCACCACAATACTCTATCGCTAAAAAAAAAAGTAGAAGAGAAACTAAGCCTCCAAAGAAGTATGCTGAGGCTGATCTAGTTGCTTATGCTTTAAATGTGGCTGAATATATAGATGCAAACCAAGAGCCGTCTAATTATTCTGAGGCGGTTAGCTGTGAAGACTCAGAAAATTGGATGTTTGCTATGCAAGAGGAGATGGAATCACTCCACAAAAATAGAACATGGGATCTTGTGAAACTTCCTAAAGGTAAAAAGGTTGTTCGCTGTAAATGGGTGTTTAAAAAGAAAGAAGGGACTCCAGGAGTTGAAGAACCCAGATATAAAGCAAGGCTTGTTGCAAAGGGTTACAGTCAAATTCCAGGAGTGGACTTCACAGATGTGTTCTCCCCAGTTGTGAAGCATAGTTTGGTTCGTGATATTATTGCTCATGGTGATATTGTTGTGAGCAAAATTAGTACTCATGAAAATCTTGCAGATATGATGACTAAGTCACTTCCTATAACCGAGTTTGAGCATTGCTTAGATTTGGTTGGTGTTCATTGTTGAAGTTAAACCCTTAAGGGGTTTTATGGAAGAGGTGGAGAACTTGTTCATTGAGAGTTCGCGATGAAGAACTTGTTTGTTGAGAATTCGTATCAAGGAGGAGATTGTTGGAGTTGTGTGACCCAAATTCTAAGATATTGCTTGCAAGTCAAGTTAAACAAAATATATCTTCTTTCTAGAAGATTTAGTATTTATGAGTATAATATATTTAGCATTTATTAGCATAATATATTTTTACTTTGATTAGAATTAGGTTTTACAAGCCTATAAATAGACATAGTCTATTCCTCTTGTAAGTGGATTCGAATTCGACATAGTGAATTTTCTTCTCCTTTGCCCGTGGTTTTTTTCCCAAAAGGGTTTCCACGTAAAATCTGTGTGTTCTTTATTTTGGTTTCTCTTTTCTTTGCGATATATTTGTCATTACCGACATTTATATTTTTCACACATATAATCATCATTCAAACTCAATCACATTGTCCCTAATACGAGCCTACGATGCCCTAAACATGCTTTAGAAATGGTTCGGGACTAAATCGATAGCTCAAGAATATTTTACGAAACTTAAAAAAAATTTCAAATTTCAAGGGGCACATGCCCGTGTGGCCCGGCCGTGTGAGAAGACACGCCCGTGTCACAGGCCGTGTGGACATTCGAAATGGGATCACATGGCCATGTCCCAGCCCATTTTGACCCCGTGTAACTCTCTGACTTGGGTCACAGAGCCAGCATACACGCCCGTGTGGTTAGCCCGCGTGCCCTAAATATGGCCACACACGCCCGTGTGCCAGGCCGTGTGGAGCATACTGACTTGATTTTTAATTCAACACCAGGGGACACATGGCTGTGTAACTTAACAGTGTGTCACACACGGCCGAGATACACACCCGTGTCTCTGCCCATGTGGACAAAAATAGGCTATTTACCAAGCCAATGTGCCATCCAAACTTGCACACACCTAAACCAAACCATTTGGCACCAAAACATAGCATATATAGGCATTCTTGTAACTCAGCCAAGCATAAATCATACCGTTTCCAACACCAACAATTACAAGGTATACAATCTCATAATATGCCATTCAATTTCATACCAAAAATCACTTTCTCAAATCATCAATATGATCATTTTTTATATATGCATTATTTGCCTAAATTTACTAGCATACCAATATTTATAATTCAACCATTTACCATCCACAATACCTATTATCAACAAGCATCACATATCCATCATTTAACACATAACCAAAGCCATATGCAACTATGTATACACAACCAAACCAACCAAATTAAGCCAACTCTCATGGCTATATACAAAACCAAAATTTAAATATTTACAAGCCAATTCAAATGGCAAAATTCACTATCAACACATATATCAAAATGACCCAAAATCCATATACATGTTATATACTCAAAAAACTTAAATTCAAAAGTACCAAAGTGATAGTTGGATAGTGTGATGAAGTCTCCGACGATCCCCGAATCTGAGCTAGCTTGATTTCACTATAAAACACGAAAAAAATAAATGATGTAAGCTATAAAGCTTACTAAGCTCGTATGAAAATAATAAGTAAAACTCACCATTAATTACCATTCAAAATATGCATATAACATACTACTAGATATATAAAACCATAATGTTAACATATATTCAATCATCTATTTAACCATGAACTCAATTCTTTCATATATTCAATATATATTAAGTTTCCGTACATACCTGTATTGATACGTATTTATTTCTCACCATTTCATATCCTCGATATACCCGTTGAACCATTTGGAATAATACAGGATACTCGGGAATCTCGCACCCTAAGTGCCAATATATATAGCCAAAGCTATCTCAATAAAATCTTGTATCGAAGTGCCAATACATAGCCGAACCTATCTCAATATCATATCTCAATAATGCTCGTTCTCGAGCTATCAACGGGTCTGCTCAAACAAGCTGACAAGAATCTGCAACACATGCTGGATAACTCAGCCACCGGTAGGTCGTACGGACCAACACCCAAAACAATAATAACCCCTAATGACATGTCATTCGTATCCTAATCTATTCCTAAGGTTCAATCAGGATTTCACACTTGCCGAATTTTTGTCAAACGTGTAACATCCCCAAACCCGGCCCATTCACTACGACCGAATCTGGTTATGTCATGGGAAAAGGCGGTTGAAAAATCTTCTTCACTTGTGGATAAACCTTGAAGAAATTAACTTTTGAAAGCCTTGTTCATTTATTACCTTATGAAAAACTTTGAAGTTATAAATTAGCTGAATTAGAAAATCTTTGTTAAACATATTCTTCATAAATAGGTTATTAGGATTAAAATCATTTTCACATAGCAATTTAATTTAAATAAACCATAGTTAAAGTAATACCAAAATAATAAAATGGCCTTTTATTACAACCCAATACTTGAAATGAAATGCTAATATCAAAATCAAGCATAAAATATTAAATCATCATCTTCGGCATGGGCCACCTTGTCCTCTCCGATCCCGGTCCCAACTTTATGTACAACTCCAAAAGCAGTTAAAGGAAAAAGGTGAGTCACCAAGACTCAGTGTGCCACCCTTTTTCCCGGATTAGCAGAATATCATATACAAACATAAACATGATCATCATGCATCCAATTTAAAATGCACCCAATCCTAACCATCCATACACCTTTTCTACCCCGTGGTACCAAACCACCGGTGGTGCCAAACCACTGGTGTCCCAAAGACACAAAATGTGTTACCAAAACACCGTGTCCCAAAGACACGATATCCGTCAATGTGGTGCCAAACCCACTGGTGTCCTAAAGACACGATTGTGATACCAAATCACCGGTGACCAAAGTCACAAATCGGATGATGGGGCCAACCCATCGTGTGATACCAAACCACTAGCGACAATCCCGTATCTCATAAGTGGGGCCAACCCACGGTGGTGTTAACCACGGGGACGAGTCGCAATGAGGTGCTAACCTCTGGTGTCCCAAAGACACAAATGTGCTACCAAAGCACCGTGACCGTAGTCACAATAATCGAATGATGGGGCCAACCCATCGTGTGATACCCAATCACTAGCGCAGGCGATCCCATATCTCATGTGGGGCCAACCCACGGTGGTGTTAACCACGTGGACGAGTCGCAATGAGGTGCCCAACCTGCGTGTCCCAAAGACACAAATGTGGTACCAAACCACTGTGACCCCAAAGTCACAAAGTTGTGTTACTAAAACACTCGTGCTCACAATCGACACAAAATAACACTGCTCCCTCCACTGCATTACAACCCATATCAACCATTAATATGCATTTAACGAAATATACATCATGCTTGTCAAGCAACATACATATTGTTTATCACAATCCAAAGATCATAGCACACATATTGGATATACTATGCTTACCAAAAGCATCAACATGACAACTCATAGCGATATCAACATGCTTACTAAAAGCATCACAACAGGGACTTACTCGACCCTTTTGCCTCATACCTTAATGGCACTTAATCCACCTTTTCATGGAATCAAACAACACACAATATATATATAAATAATAACGAGTAGTGTGCAAATGTACACACTGCAAGCCTTAACCAAGAACCAACTAAGACCCTTGATCCTCTTGCTCCTAAAACAATCGGCCAACCATGCATTAGCACTCATACCATTCGGCTATAACCATTTTAAACCAAAGGGGTTATCGATTAACCCTTACCTCACGATTGGTTTGGTTTCTTACAAATCCCGAACCAACCAATGGTTCCACTTGACAAAGGGCCACCCCTAAAACATAAACAATTAGCCTCACAAGCCTAAACTAAAAAGAATAAGCCAACATCCAACCTCTTACCACCACCTACCAATTGCTTACCCAAAGATAATTGCTTTGCTTGCCTCGCCAAATCCAGGATACCCTATGACAAAACGATTCCAACCAACGATCAATATGCCATCAAACAAACACCAAAACCAACACTTACCCCTTTGAAGATGACGACAGAGAAACGTAAGAAAGACCATAAGCATTCGGCCTTACCTAAATACCTTCTCCAAAGCTTGAACCAACCGCCAAAAGCAGCCCACACTCCACCTAACAATCGGCCAAGAACAGAACTAGGAGGGAAAAGAAGATTCGGCCGAAGTGAACACTACTAGGAGAGAAGAGAGATTCGGCCAATTAACAAAATGAAACAAAGAGAAAGAAAGATACTTTCGGTTTGACAAGAGAAGGAACAATGGAGGAAAGTGTTTTGGAGAATAGTGTTTCAGCTAAGGAGATTTCAAAAACAAGAAAAGAGAGTATGAGAGGAAGAGAGAACTATTTTCGGTTTACACAAATGAAGAAGAAAGGTAGGGAGGAAAGAATATTCGGCTACCAAGAAGATTGAGAGAAAGCAAGCAAATTCGGCAAGGGTTCATTTGGACTTTCGGTTTCCAAGAGAAAAAGATGGAGAAATACCTATGAAATTTCGGATAGTTTTGACAAAAAGGAGAATTGGCTTACCCATAAACTTTTGGCCGAAAAGCACAAAAATGCCACAAGAATTTCGGCATTCCCACTCCCTACAAACCAAGCCGTCCATTCCCCCAAACTCTCCTAAAATTCGCCACCATACCAACATACACTCCAAGCCATCCATTCAAACTAGTTTGAACTAGTCTCCCTGCACAAATCACTCTCCACCCACCACTCCACCATTTGACTAGGTCTTAGGTAGAGTTTGAATTGCCACCAACTCCTCCTCCATGCCGCCCAAAAAGAATGCAAAATGGGAGCACTCCGCAGCTTGAACACAGGACCTCTCCCCTGCAAGTGGCGTCACACTCCCAAGTCCTTAGTGGCGCCTATTCTGCCAGTCCACCAGCTTATTTCTTGTGCTACACTTTACCAAATAAAACTCTTAAGACCCCCAAAAGCCAAGCTCCCTTCTCAACCACTGAAAATCAAAAATTTACTAAAGCCTTCCCTATCTTCTAGGGTTCTCCAAACCCCCTAAAAACTTCCCCGAGCACACGAGAAGCCTACCAACACCTGGAATATGCACTAAATGCATAACCCCTAAAACCAGGGTATTACAATGCTACCCTCCTTAAAATAATTTCGTCCTCGAAATTACTTGGCTAGACTAACGGTCTACTTTCGAGTTCCCACACTACGCTATCGCTGCGCACTCTGATCTCCAAGAGCTAACACACTTCCTAGGCTTACTTCCTAAGTCTCTACCATAAGTTCCTAGGTATTCTATCAACAATAAACAAGCAGCCACCAAAACGAACAAAACAACAAGGAAAATTCCAATCAAGAGAAGCTTACCCGCTGACACATCTGGCACACCACTATCCTTCTTTCGACGAACCAATGCTTCACGACCTCGACCGAAACCAGTTCCTCCATGGTTCGGATCACGACCTCTTGTCGCTTGCTGACCACCTCTGCCAGGCTGCACAAAACCTTGACCCACTGTCCGAGTCCTTTTCGGATCCAGGGACAATGCTTAACCGATGAGACTTGACCGCATCTCAAACATTTTCAACACAATTCCAAAGACTTTCGCCCACATGATACCTTCCGCACTGAGCACACGGACGATCTGGATTCCCAGCAACTGACTTAGAAACACGAGCAGATGCCCCGACTCTTGGTCTTTTCTGAGACCTCTCAAACGATTCCGACGATCCCAAGCTCCTCTTATTACGGTTTCTAACTCCATTCCGCTTCTCAGCACTTTTGACTTCCTCAGCTATCGGAGCTTCTTCCACGAAGATAGCGATACCACTGACCACACCGGTTCCTGCCACTTGCTCGAGCACCGCAAAGATAGCTGCGATCTGCGTTATCTCCCCGATCTGATCCGGTGCTTTCCACCCCAACAAACCGGTGATGGCACAACGCTCTCTGACCCAACCAGTTCCGATACAACCATCCTACCTCCACCATGCCTACGAGAAATGCGACCACGCCCCCTAGAACTCATCTCTATCGTCACGATTTAATCTGTTTAGAAAGTTTTATGCATATGTTTGAGTAGACTAATCCTAGGGTCCAACAGATCCTATTATTCTACCTACGAGCCCAACTAAGCCCATTATAAATCATACAAACAAAACACTTCCAGAGCTAGAAGTACTTACCTGGTGGACTTCGGGTCGGAGACACAGGTGCCATGCCTAATAACTCAAAAAAATATTTCACAAAACCCATATCTTTGAAAAGCCCATTTTGAAAATGTTTTGGGCCCAAAACCCTCAAAGCCGAGTTTTGAACTCGGCTCGATACAAAATCAGAACATCCCCAAACCCGCCCATTCACTACGACCGAATCGGTTATGTCACTGGGGAAAGGCGGTTGAAAAATCTTCTTCACTTGTGGATAAACCTTGAAGAAATTAACTTTTGAAAGCCTTGTTCATTTATTACCTTATGAAAAACTTTGAAGTTATAAATTAGCTGAATTAGAAAATCTTTGTTAAACATATTCTTCATAAATAGGTTATTAGGATTAAAATCATTTTCACATAGCAATTTAATTTAAATAAACCATAGTTAAAGTAATACCAAAATAATAAAATGGCCTTTTATTACAACCCAATACTTGAAATGAAATGCTAATATCAAAATCAAGCATAAAATATTAAATCATCATCTTCGGCATGGGCCACCTTGTCCTCTCCGATCCCGGTCCAGCTTTATGTACAACCTGAAACAGTTAAAGGAAAAAGGTGAGTCACCAAGACTCAGTGTGCCACCCTTTTTCCCGGATTAGCAGAATATCATATACAAACATAAACATGATCATCATGCATCCAATTTAAAATGCACCCAATCCTAACCATCCATACACCTTTTCTACCCCGTGTGGTACCAAACCACTGGTGGTGCCAAACCACTGGTGTCCCAAAGACACAAAATGTGTTACCAAAACACTGGTGTCCCAAAGACACGATATCCGTCAATGTGGTGCCAAACCACTGGTGTCCCAAAGACACGATTGTGATACCAAATCACTGGTGACCAAAGTCACAAATCAGATGATGGGGCCAACCCATCGTGTGATACCAAACCACTAGCGACAATCCCGTATCTCATAAGTGGGGCCAACCCACGGTGGTGTTAACCACAGGGACGAGTCGCAATGAGGTGCCCAACCTCTGGTGTCCCAAAGACACAAATGTGCTACCAAAGCACTGGTGACCGTAGTCACAATAATCGAATGATGGGGCCAACCCATCGTGTGTGATACCCAATCACTGCGACGATCCCATATCTCATGTGGGGCCAACCCACGGTGGTGTTAACCACAGGGACGAGTCGCAATGAGGTGCCCAACCTCTGGTGTCCCAAAGACACAAATGTGGTACCAAACCACTGGTGACCCAAAGTCACAAAGTTGTGTTACCAAAACACCGGTGCTCACAAAGACAAAATATCATCGCTGCTCCTCCACTCATTACAACCCATATCAACCATTAATATGCATTTAACGAAAATATACATCATGCTTGTCAAGCAACATACATATTGTTTATCACAATCCAGTATCATAGCACACATATTGGATATACTATGCTTACCAAAAGCATCAACATGACAACTCATAGCAGATACAGCATGCTTACCAAAAGCATCACAACAGGGACTTACCTGACCCTTTTGCCTCATACCTTAATGGCACTTAATCCACCTTTTCATGGAATCAAACAACACACAATATATATATAAATAATAACGAAGTAGTGTGCAAATGTACACACCTGCAAGCCTTAACCGAAGAACCAACTAAGACCCTTGATCCTCTTGCTCCTAAAACAATCGGCCAACCATGCATTAGCACTCATACCATTCGGCTATAACCATTTTAAACCAAAGGGGTTATCGATTAACCCTTACCTCACGATTGGTTTGGTTTCTTACCAAATCCCGAACCAACCAATGGTTCCACTTGACAAAGGGCCACCCCTAAAACATAAACAATTAGCCTCACAAGCCGAAACTAAAAGAATAAGCCAACATCCAACCTCTTACCACCACCTACCAATTGCTTACCCAAAGATAATTGCTTTGCTTGCCTGCTTCGAAATCCAGGATACCCTATGACAAAACGATTCCAACCAACGATCAATATGCCATCAAACAAACACCAAAACCAACACTTACCCCTTTGAAGATGACGATGAGAGAACGAGAAGAAAGACCATAAGCATTCGGCCTTACCTAAATACCTTCTCCAAAGCTTGAACCAACCGCCAAAAGCAAATTACACACTCCACCTAACAATCGGCCAAGAACAGAACTAGGAGGGAAAGAAGATTCGGCCAAGTGAACACTACTAGGAGAGAAGAGAGATTCGGCCAATTAACAAAATGAAACAAAGAGAAAGAAAGATACTTTCGGTTTGACAAGAGAAGGAACAATGGAGGAAAGTGTTTTGGAGAATAGTGTTTCACTAAGGAGATTTCAAAAACAAGAAAAGAGAGTATGAGAGGAAGAGAGAACTATTTTCGTTTACACAAATGAAGAAGAAAGGTAGGGAGGAAAGAATATTCGGCTACCAAGAAGATTGAGAGAAAGCAAGCAAATTCGGCAAGGGTTCATTTGGACTTTCGGTTTCCAAGAGAAAAGATGGAGAAATACCTATGAAATTTCTGGATAGTTTTGACAAAAAGGAGAATTGGCTTACCCATAAACTTTTGGCCGAAAAGCACAAAAATGCCACAAGAATTTCGGTATTCCCACTCCCTACAAACCAAGCCGTCCATTCCCCCAAACTCTCCTAAAATTCGCCACCATACCAACATACACTCCAAGCCATCCATTCAAACTAGTTTGAACTAGTCTCCTCCACAAATCACTCTCCACCCACCACTCCACCATTTGACTAGGTCTTAGGTAGAGTTTGAATTGCCACCAACTCCTCCCCTCCATGCCGTCCAAAAAGAATGCAAAATGGGAGCACTCCGCAGCTTGAACACGGGACCTCTCCCCCAAGTGGCGTCACACTCCCAAGTCCTTAGTGGCGCCTATTCTCATCCACCACCACTATTTCTTGTGCTACACTTCACCAAATAAAACTCTTAAGACCCCAAAAGCCAAGCTCCTTCTCAACCACTGAAAATCAAAAATTTACTAAAGCCTTCCCTATCTTCCGTGGTTCTCAAACCCCTAAAAACTTCCCCGAGCACACGAGAAGCCTACCAACACCTGGAATATGCACTAAATGCATAACCCCTAAAACCAGGGTGTTACAAAACGTGTCCGTAGAGTCATATTCATAGTTTATGCAATATCAAAGCATATAAAACACAATTATGACAAAGCTTATTACATACGAACTTACCTCGAATGTAAAAACGGTGAATTAAGTTGATTAATCCAAAACTTTATTCTTTCCTCTATCTAAATCCGTATTTCGCCTTTCTTAATCTAAACTTATTTAATAATATCTCTACTCAATTTAGTCCAAATTAAACTTTAAAGCAATTTTACACATTTGCCCCTAATATTTTACATTTTTAAAATTTAGTCCTTATTTCATAAAATTTAAAATTTCATGCAATTCAATTAAAACCCATGCTAGCCGAATTTCAATTAGGTCCCTAGCAGTCCATATTTTTCATTTATTTCACAATTTAACCACGAAATTTACACATTTCACAATTTAATCCCTAATTGGACATTTTACTAAAAATCACTTGGGAAATGTTGTTTATTGATCGTAGTGTCGAGAGTCTTAATATTTATATAATGAATGATCTAGCCTAGAAACTAACTATCACCATGATTGAGGCAAGTGCACCTATCGAACAGTAGTATAGCTTAGTGGCAAGACCGGATTGTCGAACCCAAAGGAACCAAAAGTACTAATACTGACTTTCTTTTTATTATTTAGCCTAAAGATTAAGGGATTTGTTGTTTATTTTTTTTAATTAACTAACTACTAAGCTAAAGACGCTAAGACACAGAGAATGAATTGGGGAAAATACCTGTGGGAAAAACCAATTGATTAAGACGATACCCAAGGAAGAATCCACCTAGACTTCACTTGTTATTTAACTCTGAACCAGACGATTTATTCACTTGGCTTGATCTGTAGGATTCCCTAATTTATATTAATACCTCTCTCGAGGCTACTAACGTCTAACCCTAGGTTGATTAATTGAAATCTCTTTCTAATTAAAACTCTTAGGATTGCATTAACTCGATCTATGGACTCCCATATTAGGTTTGACCCTAATCCGACAGATTTTCGTCATCCTATCTCTAGGGTTGCAATCAACTCCGCTTAACTATGCTATATCTACTCTTAAACAGGGAATATTCCTCCACTGCCTAAGCACATCAATACTTGAATCAATATCCTGAAATACTAAAACAAGAATTAAGAACACATAGTTAAGAACAAATCAAGTATTTATCATATAGTTCAGAAAACAATAACATGATCCGTCTTAGGTTTCATCCCCCTCAGGTATCTGAGGGGTTTAGTTCATAATCATAAAAGAATACATCTCAGAAGAAAATATAAAACAAAACATAAGAAAACCCTAAAACCCCTTGAAGGAATTGAAGGAGAGATCCTCCGTCTTGAGTATGATTTCAGCTTCTTGAGATGAATCAACTGGCTTTCTTCGAGTAAATCCCACAATTCTGACCTCTCTGGCTTGGCTCCTTGGCCTGGATGGACACCCCCCTCAAGGTTGGCCTTTAGGGTGTTTATATAGGCTTTTGGAATATCTTTCTTTGCCTCTAAGTACCCTATTCCGAGTGAAATTCCTCTTTGTCACGGCAGGGACACGCCCGTGCAAGACGCCCGTGTGAATCGAATTCAGGCTGTGGTCGAGCCTGCTAAAGGGGCACGACCGTGTGGCTACCTCCAGGCCATTTTGATTTCCTACTTTGGCCCATTTGGTCCATTTTTAGCCCGTTTCTCATTCTTTTCGACCTTCTATGCTTCCCTAAGTATAAAACATGAAATTAAAGGATTAGGAGCATCAAATTCCACAATTCAAAGGATAAATCATCCAAAAAGCATGCTAAATGTGGGATTAAAATATGTATAATTTATGGTTCATCAAATACCCCCACACTTAAGCCTTTGCTTGTCCTCAAGCAAAATCCTCAACTCACAATTAAAATCTGATTTCCTCGATTCATAATCTTTATCAATAATGTTTTATCGTAATTCATAGGTAATCCATACATTGATAATTTAACCAGAAGGTTCCTAAAGATTCAAACAATCAAAGTCATAGTTTTTATAGTACGAAAAGTAGGTGTTTCCCCTTACCTAAATAATTACCTTTAATTCAAAATCGACAAAAATTGACATCCTTACTAAAGATTCACTCAAATCACTCGAAGTGTTTAAGGTCCAAAAATTAAGCACTCAAAAATCAAACATGAAAAGTTAATCCCATAGGCTTGCCTGAAAATCAAATCTCCACCACTGTAAAATGAGATGATACACAAATCAAAAAGTCTTTGAAAGGGTTGTAATGGGGCTTGGGTTAAAGGTGTGGATAAAGGCTGAATTAGAGGGTTAGAATCAAGATTGAATTGACAAATTACCTAACTAGAAAGTCAGACTAATACTGAATAATTACATCAATTGAAAACTTAATACTAATAACATGAGCTTCTTCTAAAGATAATGAAATTAACTGCTTAAGCTCCAATAACAAAGAAGTAAAAATGAATATACTTCGTTTTTTTTAAGAACAAATCAAGTACAATAATATAGAATTTGATAACTGAAATAAAGGAAATAGTTAAGTAACCGATCAAATCAAATCTCGATATAAGGGTAGTCAAGAGGGATGGCGATAACAAATACAAAGTGGGTTTTGGGTTACTATTAATGGGTGAGTCAAAAAAAAGGGTTGTTAGGATTCAAAAGGGGTTCACTAAGGGTTAATTGTGAAGATAGGCTTTTAGTGGAGTAAGTGGGTTAAAATCTAAGTGCCTTTATCATCTCTGTATATCAAATCAAAGGTGTGGTCTCGACATGTATAATCGAAGCAAGTTCTAGAATAACAAATCAATGTTGACACACTCATAATCAATAAAATGAGCACGAAAAATTTATGCTCTAAGAGGCTCAAGATCTCACAAGAATTATGGGCTTTTGATATCAACATTGTAAATTTCAAACTTCAAGGTAATAATTAGATTCAGGTAGACAACCTAACAAATTTTTAATTCTGAAAAATAGACTTATCATGCTTGATTTTCTAGTCTCCTAAATTTTAAATCATCACTGCGTAATTAACTATGACTTAATTCAAAACATATCAATAAAAATCATAAATCAAAGGAAATCTCATTCTGATCGTAATATGAGAAAATTTACTCAAGAACAAGACATAATTCAGGGATTTGAGAATAATGCAAAAAGTTAGGCACTTTTCATATTCACCCCCCCACACTTAAGATGTACATTGCCCTCAATATACAAAGATAGATATAGATACAGAACATCAAAAGATAGGGAGAGAAGTGAAACTTCCTGAATTTCGGATGGATTCCTTGAGTTGGAAGTGTGAAAACTTGATTCGGAGGTGAAATATAAGTTGGAGGAGGCGTCTCTCTGGTGGTGGTATGGTGGTTGCCCCACAATCATTGCGCTAGATGAAGAAATTGGGTAGCTCGTGAAGAAAAAACCAGAAAATAATAAGAAAAATTCAAAATAAACTAATTATGTATTTAAGGACAAGGAAGATAAAGAGAAGGAAAATAAAGGAGAAGAGAAAAGACATAGGTAAAATAAATGGACTCAAATGTCCTTGGCTTGGCGAGTAAATGAAGCGCGTCAGGCATGAACTTATGTAGATCGGGTCTCTGCACGGAGACTGTGCTAGGGTCCTTCCGCTTCTTCGACATGGGTAAGGTGAAAATGGAGAGTTTGGGACAGGAGAATGAGAGGAAATGGAAAGGGGAAAGATGAAAGGGTATGGAAGAAAGGGAATGGGGAGTAGGTGGGAAAGGGAGAGGGGTGTTTTTTAAATAGAGGTTTCAGATCTAGTACATCCCCACGCCCGTGTGTCGTGGGCATGTTGCATCGCACGGCCGTATCGCACGACCGTGTGGTGGCTCGTTCGTTTCTCCCATGCCTGTGTAGAGGTCTCCACGCCCATGTCTCTTTCTCAGTGTCTGCCACGGCCTAAAAGCACGGGCGTGTCTCATACCTGTGTGACTTCCTCAGTGTCGGCCGCGGCCATATCGTACGACCGTGGTAATTTATAGCCGTCCGTGATCTGGGGATTTTTCGTCCTTGGCTCGTACAACCTCTGCCATACCATTGTGTAAATCGTGATGCCCATACGCCACGCCACGCCCGCAGTGTGTAAGCGTGTGGCACGAAAACCTATGCTTTATTTACTTTGGTTAGTCTTTCGTTAGGTACTAAAAATCAAAGATATGAAAATAAAAGGGGTTAGTGCTCGGGTTGCCTCCTGAGAAGCGCTTGTTTAAAGTCCTAAGCTAGACTTACCTTTCATTCGCACGATCATGGTGGTTTGAGGAGTTGAAACTCCTCTTCCCTGCTATCAATTCTAACAATATACGGTCTGAGTCGAGTGGTGTTTACCTTAAAAGTTCTGAATTCAGGATTAGTTACCTCGATTGTTCCGTATGGGAGGACATTCAGTGCCATAAAAAGGATTTCTTCATTTGTATTACGGTCTGAGATAGCGACTTGAGGGTGTTTCTCATCCAACAATACCTGATCTCCTATATTGAAGTGATTCGCTGTTCCTTTAAGCTCGTTTGGGGGTTCCCTCGGTTTTCCTTCGTGTGTTCCTAGTTTCTCCTTGAAATGTGTTTTCCACTCGTCTAGTTCATCAATATGAAGCCTTCGATCCTCATGAATTACTTCTTTGTTGTCATTATGTCTAGGATCTGGCTCAGTTGTGTGGTTCTGTGGTGCTTTCTGAAAAGAAGGTTTAACTGAATGGTCATTAATAAAATTAAACCCTAAACCCTAAACCCTCAACCCTGAAAAGAAGGTTTAACTGAATGGTCATTAATAAAATTAATTTTCTCACCTTGATTACTTGATGTCCTAGCTGAGTCAAGAGCCTGAAGATTGATTGATTCGTTACCTACACGGAGTATGAGTTCACCTGTACCAACATCAATTTTAGTTTTGGCAGTTGCTAAAAAGGGTCTTCGTAAAATTAAAGGGATCGTATTGTCCTCATCCATGTCTAAAACGACAAAGTCTACTGGGAATACGAATTTGTCAATTTTCACAAGTACATCTTCGATTATACCCCTAGGAATTCTAATAGTTTTATCAGCTAATTGAATGCTCATCCTAGTTTGTTTGGGTTTCCCTAGACCTAGTTGTTTAAACATTTTATAAGGCATAACATTTATACTTGCCCCTAAATCCGCTAAAGCATTATCAACAGATAAACTACCAATTAAGCATGTAATTGTAAAACTCCCTGGATCTTTTAATTTTTGAGGTAGTCTATTTTGTAACATTGCTGAGCATACTGCGTTTAGTTCCACATGCGACTTTTCGTCTAGCTTCCGCTTGTTTGTCAAAAGCTCTTTTAAAAATTTCCTTGAATCTGGCATCTGCGAAAGAGCTTTGAGAAACAGTAAGTTAATATGTAATTTCTTTAAAAGTTTAAGAAATTTACCGAATTGTTCATCTGTGTTGTCTTTCTTCATCATATCGGGATATGGTACACGAGGTTGGTACTCTTTAATTACCATTTTTAGTCTGTCATGGTTCACCTCAAACTAACCTTCCTCTACCACATTCTCTTGCCTTAAATTTAGCTCATCTAACCCTACACTATCATGAGCTATTATGGCTTGAATTTGCTCCTTTGGGTTACTCTCAGTGTTGCTTGGTAGGCTTCCTTGAGGTCATTCGGAGATCAGCTTAGCAAGTTGCCCTAACTGGTTCTTGATTCCTTGAATCGATGCTTGTTGATTTTCAAGTGTTGTCTCGGTGTTTTGGAAACGTGTTTCTGACACCGCTATGAATTTTGTCAGCATCTCCTCAAGGTTCGGCTTCTTTTCCTGTGGGTATGGCTGTTGTTGGAAGTTTGGAGGGGGTTGTTGTCTCTGATTTCCTTGACCACCCCATGAAAAATTGGGGTGGTTCCTCCAACCTGGATTATAAGTATTACTATAAGGGTTATTTTGAGATCTTAAATTGTTACCCACATAGTTCATTTGTTCGCCTTCCATGCCATGTCCTTAGGGTGGGTACTCAGGATTCGCCACACCTCCACTTGTTTCACACTGCATTACCGAATGTACCTGCGAAGAACACAAACCATCAATCTTATTGTTTAACATCTCTACCTGATTTGATAGCATGGTTACAGCGTCGAGGTTGAAAACTCTAGCTGTTTTTGTTGGCCTTGTTGTAACACCCCTTACCCCTATTCGACGCTGGAACAAGGTACGAGGCATTACCGGACTCACATCATAAGCAATCACACGACTCCGAGTTATAAAATTTGTGTCCAAATTAAAACCATTCATATTCAATCGTAAGGTCCCTTATACGAGCCTACGAGGCCCAAAACATGCTTTGGAAGTGGTTCGAAACTAAACCGAAAACTTTAGAAATTTTTACAAAACTTAGAAAAATTTTCATGTTACAGGGCTCACATGCCCGTGTGAAATGTGACACGCCTGTGTGTAGACACACACGTCCATGCTCCTCAACTGTGGTGAATACTGAATACACTCACACGGTCTCAAAGCCTAGTCACATGCCCGTGTTCGACACCTGTGGATGACACTAACTTGGGTCACACGACCTGGACACACGCCCATAGGGCTGGTCCGTGGTTGCCTCTGACTATTTCCCCACGGCCTATGCACGCCCGTGTGCTTTAACCGTGTGACCATCCAAATTTCAATTTCAAGGTGCAGACTTCACACGGCCTGGGCACACGCACATAGCTTGATCGTGTGTCCCACACGACCTAGACACACGCCCGTGTGTCTACCCATGTGGACAGCAACAAGGCTGTTTGCCAAGTTCCTTGCACCCCTATAGC
This sequence comes from Gossypium sturtianum, assembly GCA_025698515.1. NCBI lineage: Eukaryota > Viridiplantae > Streptophyta > Magnoliopsida > Malvales > Malvaceae > Gossypium > Gossypium sturtianum. The sequence continues at coordinate 78,688,193 of CM046944.1, forward strand.
TTACGCTACATGAATCCATTCAACATACTAATAAACATCCCATAGTTTCAACATGAACTCCCATAGATAACCTTGTAATTTCATAGGTGGTAAAATGAGCCATTATGCATGGCAAGTTACAAAATTAAAAGTCTTAACAAGAGCCAATACACCTTTGGCCAAAATAACAAAATAATCTAACTAGTCTAGCCCCTATACATGCCATTTACAAAATCATTAAGTCTAGGTATACCGAGAGGTGCTGATAGTGTGGGCGGTCTTCTGGTTAGCTGCGTATCCCGGTTCGGCTCTTAAACTCTATAAAACAAGGGAAAAGAAAAGAAGGGGGAGTAAGCTTTAAGCTTAGTAAGTTTACATGTAAATAACACCACATTATAACATGTATTAAATAAGTACATAGCATTACATACTAAGCAAGAAGCAATTTACATTCATGACATGCTTACTCATTTTCTCCATTCTCACATTCCAACCATCTCACAATTTAATGCATACATTCATTAAGAGTTTCCCTGCACTTAGCATCACAAAGTCACATAATACAACATATCACCATTTCTAATTCCATTACACATAATCGAAACACTCGGTGGTTTCGCACTTAGCCCACCAAAAAGATTAGATACGGTGGTATCACATATAGCCCACCAAAAAGATTTTAGACGATGGTATCGCACATAGCCCATCGTAAATTAGCAACAAGGTGGTATCGCACTTAGCCCACCAAAAAGATGTCGTCATTACATATTTATGTGACTATTTCATCATTCATACAATAATTATCCAACGATTACCACATTCAATCCATTTGAACCACACATGTTCTCGATCATGCCGTACACTAGTTAGCCACACAGTGTTACACAATAATGCATTGTTTACACATAAACTTACCTCGGTGCAAAACGTGATAACCAACGATTTAGTCCGTCACCTTGCTTTTTCCACGGTCAAGGTTGATTCCGCGCTCTTCTTGATTTATAACAATGAAATTTATTCGTTTAGATCATTCTATGATCATAATACATCAAATTCTACACTTGGGCAAAAATGACCATTTTGCCCTTATACATTGGCAAAATTACGATTTTGCCCCTAGGCTCGTGAATCATTTTTCACTACATTTTCTAAATGAACAAGCATAGATGAACATTTATTTCTCTTACAACTAATCACCATTACAACTATTTCATGCATTTATGACACTAATTAAATATACAAGTCCCATTTAGGTGTTTTCATGCTAACACCATTCATAAAAGTTGTCTCACACCTCCCTAACATTCATTTTATTCCATAAAAACTCAGCTATCAACATCATTTCTCTCATGGTAAGTTCTTAGACTTTCAACCATATCACAAACAAGTCCCCTCTTTAGAAAGCTTAAGCTTTGGGGATTCTAAAAGTACAAAAATTATCAATTAAAACCATCAAAATCACTTACTTGTGAAGAAGATGAGTTGCTGAAAATTTAAGCTTCAAAACCCCTATTTTCTCTTTAAAATTTCGGTGGAAGAGAGGTGTGAGTAGTAAAAGATGATAGTTTTTCTTTTCACTTTATTTTATTCATCTTTTCTCACCTATTTCACCCAATTTTGACCAAGAATTAAATGCCCTTGTCTCCCGTATGCACATGGCCAGCCATCACTAGATAAATGGCTTAATTGCACTTTAAAATCCTCCAAATTACATTCTATAGCTACTAGGTACCCCTATCTTATAAAATAAAATTCTCGCACTTTATGCGATTTAGTCATTTTTCGCAATTAAGCATGCTATCACTCAAATTAAAACACCAAAATTTTCATGCATCCATATAATCATGCTACAGCACATAGATTAACATCAAAATAATTTTCCTCGACCTCGGATTAGTGGTCTCGAAACCACTGTTCCGACTAGCCCCAAAACCGGACTGTTACAACTCTCCCCCTCTTTAGGGATTTTCGCCCTCGAAAATCTTACCGGTAAAGAGGTTTGGATATTGCTCTCTCATGGCTTCCTCCGGTTCCCACGTAGGCTCTTCTACACCTTGTTTTTGCCACAACACTTTTACTAAGGCTATGTCCTTATTCCTCAACTGTTTCATTTCTCGAGCTAAGATTTTAATCGGCTCTTCCTCATGTGTCATATCCGGTCTTATCTCAACTTCTGTTGGAGGAATCACATGCGAAGGATCGAAACGATAACGCCTTAGCATTGATACATGGAACACATTATGAATTTTCTCTAACTCTACCGGTAAAGCCAACCGATATGCTACTGGCCCAATCCTTTCAGTAATCTCATACGGCCCTATGAATCTTGGACTCAATTTGCCCTTTCGACCAAATCTCAATATTTTCTTCCACGGTGACACTTTCAGAAATACTTTGTCGCCCACTTGAAATTCAATTTTCTTTCTTTTCAAATCCGCGTACGACTTTTGTCGGTCTGAAGCAGCTTTTAAACTATCCCGAATCACTTTCAGTTTTTCCTCGGTCTCTTTAACCAGATCAACCCCATGAACTTGCTTCTCGCTCAGCTCGGTCCAATACAAGGGAGTCCGACACTTACGACCATACAAAGCCTCATACGGTGCCATATGTATACTCAACTAATAGCTATTGTTGTAGGCGAATTCGACCAAAGGTAGATATCTCTCCCAACTAGCTTCGAAGTCTAACACACAGCATCGAAGAATATCTTCCAAAACTTGAATTACTCTCTCGGACTGACCATCAGTTTGTGGATGGAATGCGGTACTAAAATTCAACCTCGTACCTAAGGCCTCTTGCAACTTCTGCCAAAATCTCGAAGTAAATCTCGGGTCTCTATCCGATATAATGGATACAGGCACACCATGCAATCTCACTATCTCTGCCACATACAACTCAGCTAATTTATCCAGTGAATAATCAACACGTACTGGAATAAAGTGAGCTGACTTTGATAGTCTATCTACGACAACCCACACATCATCTTTCTTTTTCAGGGTCATAGGCAAGCCCGTAACAAAATCCATGGTCATCCGATCCCATTTCCACTCGGGGACCATCACTGGCTGAAGAAATCCTGAAGGCACTTGATGCTCCGCTTTCACTTGTTGACAAATCAGACATCTGGTTACATACTCCAAGATGTCTCTTTTCATTCCCAGCCACCAATAGAATTTCTTCAGATCATTATACATTTTCGTGCTGCCCGGGTGTACAAACAAATAACCATTATGTGCTTCCCGTAAAATTTCTCGGATCAACTTGTCATCTTTAGGCACACAAATTCTATCATGGAACATTAAGCAACCATCCGAACTCACCCGGAATTCAGAATTAGTCTCTGATTCACATTTAGCTCTTTTAGCTAGTATCTCACTATCGTTCTTTTGAGCCTCACATATCTGTTGAACAAATAGTGGTCTAGCTCTCAACTCGGCCAGTATAGCACCATCGTCAGACAATGACAAACTCGTGCGCATAGCTCTCAAAGCATTCAAGGATTTTCTACTTAAAGCATCCGCAACTACATTCGCTTTCCCTGGATGGTAATCAATTACTAGCTCATAATCCTTTAATAGTTCGAGCCACCGTCGCTACCGTAGATTTAATTCCTTTTGATCCATCAAGTACGTCAAACTCTTATGGTCAGTGAAGATTCGGCACTTCTCACCATATAGGTAATGGCACCAAATCTTTAACGCGAAAACAATTGTGGCCAACTCCAGGTCATGAGTCGGATAATTTTTCTCGTGTGGTTTTAGTTGTCTCGAGGCGTAATCGATTACCTTACCCTCTTGCATCAACACACAGTCGAGACCATTTAACGATGCGTCACTGAAGACTAAAAACTCCTTTCCCGACTCAGGTTGTACCAAAATTGGTGCGTCTGTCAACAACATTTTCAATCTTTCGAAACTCTGTTGGCATTTTTCAGTCCATTCAAACTTAACATCCTTGTGTAATAGTTTCGTCATTGGAATAGCAATCATAGAGAATCCCTTCACGAACCGCCTATAGTACCTCGCTAAACCAAAAAAGCTTCTGACCTCCGACACGTTCCTCGGTAGTTTTCACTCCATAATAGCCGAGACTTTTCCCGGATCAACTCTAATACCTTCACCCGACACAATATGTCCTAGGAATCCTACTTCCCGAAGCCAAAATTCACTCTTACTAAATTTAGCATATAATTGCTTGTCCCTCAAAATCTGTAAGACAATCCTCAAATGCTCCGCATGATCACTCTCATCTCGAGAATAAACCAATATGTCATCAATAAAGACATCCACAAACTTATCCAAATACGGTCGGAAACACGGTTCATTAAGTCCATAAAAATCGCAGTAGCATTCGTTAAACCAAACGGCATGACCAGAAACTCATAATGGCCATACCTCATCCTGAATGTTGTTTTCAGCACATCTTGTTCCTTAACCCTCAACTGGTAATAACCAGACCTCAGGTCAATCTTGGAGAACACCGTAGCTCCCTTAAGTTGATCAAATAGATCATCTATCCTCGGTAAAGGATATTTGTTCTTCATAGTTACATTGTTGAGCTGTCTGTAGTCTATGCACAATCTCATCGACCCATCTTTCTTCTTTACAAAGAGTACTGGGGCACCCCACGGTGAATAGCTCGGTCTTGCAAAACCCTTATCCGTCAATTCTTGCAACTGAACTTTCAGCTCTTTCAACTCTAGTGGGGCCATCCTATACGGAGCAACCGGAATAGCTGTTGTTCCAGGAATTAACTCAATTCCAAACTCGACATCTCTAACTGGGGGTAATCCGGGCAACTCTTCTGGGAATACATCCGGATACTCACATACAACCGATACTGTTTCAATCCTTACTTCAGATTCTTGAGTGTTTAATACAAAAGCGAGATAAGATTCGTACCCTTTTCTCGAGATATTTCTCACTATCATGGAAGAAATCATCACCGTAAACTATCCGACTCACCCGATTCAACCCATAACATCTCCATTTTCACATTTCAATTCAATAAATTTACTACCACAATTCACTAAAACATTATGGGCAGTCAACCACTCCATACCAAGAATCAAATCAAATTCATCAAACGACAACAACATAAGGTTTGCCGGGAAATAATGACCCCTAATTGTCAAAGGACAGTTCCTACACACCTTGTCAACTAACACCTGTTTACCTAGAGGACTCGACACCTTTACCACAAATTTAGTAGACTCAACACTCATGCTCAAACTAGATGCCAATCTCATACAAATATACGAATGGGTTGACCCCGGGTCAATCAAAGCAATAACAAAGGTGTCATAGAGAGAGAATGTACCCGTTATTACATCTGGTGATGATGCCTCTTCTCGAGCGCGAATAGCATAAGTTCTTGCTGGCGCCCGGCCCTCCGGCCTCATAGTAGTGTCTCGTGATACACCTCTGCCACTAGTCCCACCTCCCGGGTTCTTTTGTGGTCTACCTCTAAAGGGTGCACTGCTTGATCTTATCTCTTGTTTCCTCTCCTTGTCATCCCTCTCAGGACAGTTTTGGATGAGATGGTCGAGGGATCCACACTTATAACAATTTCGATTGCTTCCCCAACACTCCCCAATGTGAGGTCTGCCACAACTTGGGCACTCTAGTTTGGACCTTGGGTTGCCCACACTTGCCATTGAAGTGGCCTGAACTCTTGAACCCGAATACATATTGCGTCGCTCTATCTGCGAATACCCGACTGATGTAGCCGTCCGAGGGTTCACTTCCCTGGACCTCTTCGATTGAGCTTGGTATGATTTGCTCATCGGCCTCTTCTTCGCCTCTCGAGCCTCACTCAGGGCTTTCCTCTTTTCCTTACTCAATTTTTCGGCCTTACTAGCCCTATCCACCAATACCATAAATTCTTTTAATTCTAAAATCCCGACTAGAAGTCTGACATCTTCATTCAGCCCATCTTCAAATCTCTTACATAAAATGGCTTCTGTGGATACACATTCTTTCGCATACTTGCTGAGCCTAACAAATTCGCGATCATACTCCGCCACAGTTATTTTTCATTGTTTTAACTCAAGGAATTCCTTCCGCTTCTGGTCAACAAACCGTTGACTTATATACTTCTTTCGGAACTCTTCCAAAAAGAAGTCCCACGTTACCCTCTCTTTAGGAGCCACTGCTGTCAACGTTTTCCACCAATGGTATGCCGAGTCCCTCCGCAAGGACACAGCACATTTCAAGCTCTCCTCAAGTGTACAGGAGAGTTCATCAAAAACCCTTATTGAGCTCTCAAGCCAGAACTCCGCTCGCTTAGGGTCATCATCTATATTAGCTCGAAAATCCTCAGCCCCTTGCTTCTGAATTTTGTCTACCGGGGGCTTAGTTGTCCTCACCACTTCTATACCTTGAGAAGCCACAGGAACTGGCTGAGGTATAGGAGGAGGTGAAGGAGGATGAGCATTGGGATTCGCTCGTACATACTCAGTGTACCAGTTACTCATCATTTGGAGAAAGGCTTCCCGAGCCTCTTCTCCTTGACCCCTAGTCTCAGGTTCACTCTGCACAGGCGCGGTCCTTTGCGCAGGAGCCGGCGCATTACTAGCTGCATCATCAGCAGTCGATTGTTCGGGATCCATATACTACATAAAACTAGTTTAAAATCATCAGAAGCCACCACACTATCATGATACGCTTATGGCATGTATAGCTAGACTCCTATTCACGCTACAGTAGTCCTAGAACTGACTAAACCATAGCTCTGACACCACTAAATGTAACACCCCTTACCCCTATTCGACGCTGGAACAGGGTACGAGGCATTACCGGACTCACATCATAAGCAATCACACGATTCCGAGTTATAAAATTTGCGTCCAAATTAAAACCATTCATATTCAATCGTAAGGTCCCTTATATGAGCCTACAAGGCCCAAAACATGCTTTGGAAGTGGTTCGGAACTAAACCGAAAACTTTAGAAATTTTTACAAAACTTAGAAAAATTTCCATGTTACAAGGCTCACACGCCCGTGTGAAATGTGACACGCCCGTATGTAGACACACACGTCCATGCTCCTCAACCGTAGTGAATACTGACAACACTCACACGGTCTCAAAGTCTAGTCACACGCCCGTGTTCGACACCCGTGGACGACACTGACTTGGGTCACACGACCTGGACACAAGCCCATAGGGCTGGTCCGTGGTCGCCTCTGACTATTTCCCCATGGCCTATGCACGCCCGTGTGCTTTAACTATGTGACCATCCAAATTTCAATTTCAAGGTGCAGACTTCACACGGCCTGGGCACACGCCCATAGCTTGATCATGTGTCTCACATGGCCTAGACACACGCCCGTGTGTCTACCCATGTGGACAGCAACAAGGCTATTTTCCAAGTTCCTTGCACCCCTATAGCTTACACTACATGAATCCATTCAACATACTAATAAACATCCCATAGTTTCAACATGAACTCCCATAGATAACCTTGTAATTTCATAGGTGGTAAAATGAGCCATCATGCATGGCAAGTTACAAAATTAAAAGTCTTAACAAGAGCCAATACACCTTTGGCCAAAATAACAAAATAATCTAACTAGTCTAGCCCCTATACATGCCATTTACAAAATCATTAAGTCTAGGTATACCGAGAGGTGCTGATAGTGTGGGCGGTCTTCTGGTTAGCTGCGTATCCCGGTTCGGCTCTTAAACTCTATAAAACAAGGGGAAAAAAAGAAGGGGGAGTAAGCTTTAAGCTTAGTAAGTAGCTTTAAGCTTAGTAAGTTTACATGTAAATAACACCACATTATAACATGTATTAAACAAGTACATAGCATTATATACTGAGCAAGAAGCAATTTACATTCATGACATGCTTACTCATTTTCTCCATTCTCACATTCCAACCATCTCACAATTTAATGCATACATTCATTAAGAGTTTCCCTGCACTTAGCATCACAAAGTCACATAATACAACATATCACCATTTCTAATTCCATTACACATAATCGAAACACTCGGTGGTTTCGCACTTAGCCCACCAAAAAGATTAGATACAGTGGTATCGCACATAGCCCACCAAAAGATGATTAGACGATGGTATCGCACATAGCCCATCGTAAATTATCAACAAGGTGGTATCGCACTTAGCCCACCAAAAAGATTTTAGACGATGGTATCGCACATAGCCCATCGTAAATTAGCAACAAGGTGGTATCGCACTTAGCCCACCAAAAAGATGTCGTCATTACATATTTATGTGACTATTTCATCATTCATACAATAATTATTCAACGATTACCACATTCAATCCATTTGAACCACACATGTTCTCGATCATGCCGTATACTAGTTAGCCACACAGTGTTACATAATCGTGCATTGTTTACACATAAACTTACCTCGGTGCAAAACGTGATAACCAACGATTTAGTCCTTCACCTTACCTTTTCCACTGTCAAGGTTGATTACGTGCTCTTCTTGATCTATAACAATGAAATTTATTCATTTAGATCATTCTATGATCATAATACATCAAATTCTACACTTGGGCAAAAATGACCATTTTACCCTTGTACATTGGCAAAATTACGATTTTGCCCCTAGGATCGTGAATCATTTTTCACTACATTTTCTAAATGAACAAGCATAGATGAACATTTATTTCTCTTACAACTACTCACCATTACAACTATTTCATGCATTTATGACACTAATTAAATCTTTGCATTCAAGTCCCATTTAGGTGTTTTCATGCTAACACCATTCATAAAAGTTGTCTCACACCTCCCTAACATTCATTTTCTTCCATAAAAACTCAGCTATCAACATCATTTCTCTCATGGTAAGTCCCTAGACTTTCAAGCATATCACAAACTAGTCCCCTCTTTAGAAAGCTTAAGCTTTGGGGATTCTAAAAGTACAAAAATTATCAACTAAAACCATCAAAATCACTTACTTGTGAAGAAGATGAGTTGCTGAAATTTTAAGCATCGAAACCCCTATTTTCTCTTCAAAATTTTGGTGGAAGAGAGGTGTGAGTAGTAAAAGATGATAGTTTTTCTTTTTACTTTATTTTATTCATCTTTTCTCACCTAATTCACCCAATTTTGACCAAGAATCAAATGCCCTTGTCTCCCCTATGCACATGGCCGGCCATCACTAGATAAATGGCTTAATTGCACTTTAAAATCCTCCAAATTACATTCTATAGCTACTAGGTACCTCTATCTTATAAAATAAAATTCTCGCACTTTATGCGATTTAGTCCTTTTTCGTAATTAAGCATGCTATCACTCAAATTAAAACACCAAAATTTTCATGCATCCATATAATCATGCTACAGCACATAGATTAACATCAAAATAATTTTCCTCGACCTCGGATCAGTGGTCTCGAAACCACTATTCCGACTAGCCCCAAAATCGGACTGTTACACTTGTCCTTGTGACTTGCCATTGATAGTTATTCAGTGACATCTCTTCTATAAACTCATAGGCCGCTTCAGGAGTTTTGTTGTTCAGTGTTCCGCCGGCGGCTGAATCGATCAATTCCCTCGTTGAGGGGTTCACACCGTTGTAGAAGGTTTTAACCTGAAGCCATAAAGGTAGCCCATGGTGAGGCACCTTCTCAACAAATCCTTGTATCTCTTCCATGCATCATATAGTGTTTCTAGATCCATCTGCACAAAAGAATAGATATCATTCCTCAACTTGGCCGTTTTGGCCGGTGGAAAATATTTTAACAAGAATTTTTTGGTCATTTGATCCCATGTAGTGATTGACCCTCGTGGAAGAGAATTCAACCACGGTTTGGCTTTATTCCTCAAAGAAAAGGGAAATAACCAAAGACGGATGGCATCATCAGAAACGCCATTTATTTTGAAAGTATCACAAAATTCTAGGAAATTCGATAAGTGTAACACCCCTAACCCGAGTCAGTCGCTAGATTAGGGTTACGGGCATTACAAAAAAAGCCAAAACCCCTATCAGTCAATCATTCTTAATCAAACATGCTTAACAAGAGATACGATCATAAACAAATAATCACTTAAGTGTAAAACATGCTAATAATAATAAACTAAGACATGCAAATAAGTAATATAGTTACTGATGAACATGATTGGTTACTCAATGTACACATTACTATTACATATTAATACTATAATTCTATAAACCTTAATTGTCGTATTTTCAATATTTATATAATACCTGAACCATTGAATCATTTGTGTCCAATAAGTATATATATAAAAACATATAAGCATGATCAAAATGTCATCACATAATTACACCCTATTAAGACCGAATTCTTATAGCTTTAACCTAATTCCACATAATTGAATACATGCAACTTATTACACATCACTTACATACTTAAGCATTTGGCCGAATATACAAGGTCCCATTTATGACATTTCATGTATATTACCTAACACAAGTCGAGTTTGGTAGTTTCTTGCACTTAGTAAAATTTAAACAATCACCAGCCATTTATATATATAAATGTATATATATCATAGTTATGCACATTTCCATATTCGAACATAAGCCCAACTAACTAGTTCTTTGAGCATGTTAACTACGTTTGACTATAGCACATAGACTTGGCCGAATATACATACATACAATACACAACGTAGCCCCCTTTTTCGAATTTATTTAATCAAAGCCACATTGAATACTAAGGTCATAAAGAAATACTATTAACCTACCAAACACATGAGCTAATATATCTAGCAGAATTGCATAAGTATAATCAATTCTTCGACCACATGCTTGGATCTCAAATAAACACTCCAATGCTCAACTTCAATTATTCATGCATAAACCTTTTCACTATCATTATCGACTCATAACTAAACTTCTCAATATAAATGTCATAATATATGCTTTCAAGCTAAACTTAAAACATAACAAGAAGCACATAACCAAGAAAAATTATACAAACCAATCTATCGAACACATAAGTAAAGTTTAGCCAAGAGTAATAGCCATTTCGCAAGGCTATACATATATATATACAAGATTGAATACCATTAATGAACAACATAGCCTAGCTTATACATGCCTTTCGAATCAAACTAGATTTATAAGTACCAAAAGAGTTGATAGTGTGGTTGACTTCTCCGAAGATCCTCTGAGCCCGTAGCTGACCCAAAATCTATAAAACAGCACATTAAAACACACAAAGTAAGCTTACTAGCTTAGTAAGTCTCAAGCTAATATTAAAGCAATAAACATACATTTAAACATATTAATCTCCATGCTTTCGGCATTGAATATAATCATTCCAACATGTAAATTATGCTTAGCCGAATACTAGTAATACTTTGACCTAAACATTAGCACTTGGTTATCATAAACGTATATACCAACAAATCATTGAGTATTATGTTTATTCATATATTTTGAGTCAAACAAAATAAATTACAAATACTTTCAAACACTTTTACCATTCATCTTTTCATTATAACTGAATCTTCCATGTGTTATATATACATATCTCAACTTCACACATATTAAATGTTCATACCTGTTAATGATAAGATCATCATCACTAAATAAAATACTTAATGAATCATTCACTTCATCACACCATACTTAAGTAAAATGGTAATGAACTGAGCTACTTCATTTCTTACTAATACAGTAAGCCAACTCTTACCGAGCTTCTAACACATATCATTTAATATGCCATACCTCATTTCATTCTCGAATTCTTTGTTCATATCGTATCACCGGCATTTAGCCTGCTAGGCATTCAAGCCCGAATTACCCACCAGCATTAAGCCTGCTAGACCAAAGGTCCGAAGTATAAACACTGGCATTAAGCCTGCTAGGCTGTAAGCCCGAATTAAATCACCGGCACTAGGCCTGCTAGCTCAAAGCCCGAAATAAGTCACCGGCACAAGGCCTGCTAGGCTTGAAGCCCGAAATAACAACATAATAAATCGTTCCATGCACATTTCTCAACACTAGCATCTCAAACAACCTATGTAATGCTTATCACTTTCACATAACAACCGAGCATATCTATTACACATTACTTTCAACAAATAAAACTCAATCCAATATCATACCCCTACATTCGGCCATTTCATATATTTATGCTTCAAATATTCAAATTTCATCATTTATTATATTCATAAATAATTCTTTGACGTATATTTGCTTAGGGACTTACCTCGGCTATCGACGGACGATGCAGACCGGCTATTCGATAACCTTCACCTTTCCCCGATCCAAATTCGTTTTTCTTTGTTCTTGATCTAAACACATTAAAATTTAGCTCATTCAAGCACAATTCATCTCAATTTAGTCCCAAAACACACTAATGGGCAAATTACCATTTTACCCCTAATGTTTCACATTTTTAAAATTTAGTCCTATTTGCACAAAACACAAAATACACAAAATTTCACTAAACCATACAAGAGCTGAATGTTCATAGGGACCTCACTAGTCCATTTATTTCATTTATTTTGCATTTTAGCCTCCTCAAAAATTCATTTTTGCAATTTAGCCTAAAAATATTCAAATTTACCAAAATTTCAAATACAAAATATACTAATCTTTAACATATCTTTAAAATAAAATCATCAAACATCAAAAACTACATGAACACATCAATGGCTGAATATCAAGCATGCTTAGATTCAAAAATTTCAACATGGGTAAGCTACCGTTCGGAGCAACGATCTCAAAAACGTCAAAATTAACAAAAACCGAAGTCAAACTAACCTTTAAATCAAGCTTCCACCATGACCTGATGCTCAAGCTTTTAACCTAAGCTTTTCTTTTCTTATTTCGGTAGCCAAATGATGAAGACAAACTTTTATTTCATGTTTTAATTAACATATATTATATGTTTAATAATTTACCTATTTAACCTTATAATTAATAATATTTTTAAACATAACATAATGGCAAATTGGACTTTAGCCGTCCACTTACTCTTAGAATGGGCTAATTGCCCTTTTAACACCTCATGTTAAAAAGCCACACTCAAATTAGTGCATTTCACTTTAGTTTGCAACTTTTACCTTTTTTGCAATTAAGTCCTTTTTCTAAATTAAACACGCAAACGATTAAATTTTCCTACGAAACTTTCACACACATTAATTCACATCTAATAGGCACAAAATATAATATTTAAATATTTTTTGAACTCAGATTCGTGGTCCCGAAACCACCGTTCCGATTAGGGTCAAATTCGGACTGTTACACTAAGTGTGTGTTAGGATCCTCATCCTGCAAACCATCAAACTGAACAAACTGTTGTATCATCTGTATAGTGTTAGGTTTCAATTCAAAATTATTTGCAGCAATAGCAGGTCTAACAATACTTGACTCAGTTCCTGTTAAATTAGGTTTAGCATAATCATACATAGTTCGAGGAGCATGATTTTCGGCCACCTCTAGAGGTAGCGGATTATTTTCAGCCATCTCTTCGGTGGTATTGGTTTCGTCTTCTTGCTCTTCTGCTATGTAATTTAAGCTTCGCCTTATTTCTCTACGATTTCTGCGAATGGTACCTTCAATATCACTGTCGTAAATTAAGGGTCCTGTCGGGTTCCTTCTAGTCATAAACTAGGGGTACCTGCTAGGAACAAGAAGAAAAATTAGCAAAGTTAAAAACAAAATAAAAGTAAATCACAAAAATAAAAATGGCTAAAGTAATAAAAAATGAGCGTTCTTAATATTTTAGTTCCTCGGCAATGGTGCCAAAAACTTGATCGTAGTGTCGAGAGTCTTAATATTTATATAATGAATGATCTAGCCTAGAAACTAACTATCACCATGATTGAGGCAAGTGCACCTATCGAACAGTAGTATAGCTTAGTGGCAAGACCGGATTGTCGAACCCAAAGGAACCAAAAGTACTAATACTGACTTTCTTTTTATTATTTAGCCTAAAGATTAAGGGATTTGTTGTTTATTCTAAAATTAACTGACTACTAAGCTAAAGACGCTAAGACACGAGAGAATGAATTGGGGAAAATACACGTGGGAAAACCAATTGATTAAGACGATACCCAAGGAAGAATCCACCTAGACTTCACTTGTTATTTAACTCGAACTGCATTTATTTATTCACTTGACTTGATCCGTAGGATTCCTAATTTATATTAATACCTCTCTCGAGGCTACTAACGTCTAACCCTGGGTTGATTAATTGAAATCTATTTTTAATTAAAACCCCTAGGATTGCATTAACTCGATCTATGGACTACCATATTAGGTTTGACCCTAATCTGGCAGATTTTCGTCATCGTATCTCTAGGGTTGCGATCAACTCCGTTTAACTATGCTAGATCTACTCTTAAACAGGGAATATTCCTCCACTGCCTAAGCACATCAATACTTGAATCAATATCCTGAAATACTAAAACAAGAATTAAGAACACATAGTTAAGAACAAATCAAGTATTTATCATATAGTTCAGAAAACAATAACAAGATCTGTCTTAGGTTTCATCCCCTCGTATCCGAGGGTTTAGTTCATAATTATAAAAGAATACATCTCGTAAGAAAATATAAAACAAAACATAAGAAAACCCTAAAACCCCTTGAAGGAATTGAAGGAGAGATCCTCCGTCTTGAGTATGATTTCGGCTTCTTGAGATGAATCAACTGGCTTTCTTCGACTAAATCCCACAATTCGACGACCTCTCTCGGCTTGGCTCTCTTGGCTCAGGCCGGGCGCCCCTCAAGGTTGGCCTTTAGGGTGTTTATATAGGCTTTTGGAATATCTTTCTTTGCCTCTAAGTACCCTATTCCGAGTGAAATTCCTCTTTGTCACGGCAGGGACACGCCCGTACAACATGCTCGTGTGAATCGAATTCAGGCCGTGGTCGAGCCTGCTAAAGGGGCATGGCCGTTTGGCTACCGCCAGGCCGTGTTGATTTCCTACTTTGGCCCATTTGGTCCATTTTTAGCCCGTTTCTCATTCTTTTCGACCTCCTATGCTTCCCTAAGTATAAAACATGAAATTAAAGGATTAGGAGCATCAAATTCCACAATTCAAAGGATAAATCATCCAAAAAGCATGCTAAATGTGGGATTAAAATATGTATAATTTATGGTTCATCATTTATCTAACAACAAGCATGCATTTTCTATCATCAAACATCAAAACACACCAACATTCATTAATGGAAAAACCCTAAACCTTTAACAGTTTTGGAAATTAGTTTATGAGCTAGCAAGACTAAGCTGCAACGATCTCAAAAACATAGAAATCATTTAAAAGGGCACAAAATTGAACTTACATGCATGAGAATTAGTTTGGCCGAATATCAAGCTTCCATGCATGTTTCTATCATCAATTTTCGGTTGTGTCTTTCAAATTAGGAAAGATGATACATTATTCTTTTGTTTTAATTTACTAATTAACTAATTTACTAATTTAACCATAACATATAACCTTTAAAAATTCATAACCAATGTCCATATTTCTCCACTCAATATAAAAATGGTATATTTACCACATAAGGGTCTCCACTATTTAATTTCATAGCCATTTAATTCCTTTAACTAATAGAAGTCAAATTTTACACTTTACACGATTTAGTCCTTTTTATCAAATTGAGTATTTAAACAATAAAATTTCTTAACGAAATTTTCACACAATTACACTATCATAATGTAGACCTCAAAATAATAATAAAATATTTATTTTGACCTCGGATTTGTGGTCCCGAAACCACTATTTCGATTTGACTAAAAACAGGCTGTTACAAAAAAGTTTAGATCTATTCTCTGATATGTGGCCTATAAAACTGAGCAAAAAAATGAGAGAAAAAGCTCTTAATTCGGGTGAAAATGGTGTGCAAAGTGAGGTAGTTGCAGTGTTTTTAAAACTGAAAACCCCTACTTGATTTTAAAAAATTGGGGAAATTGTCATCTGGCCACTCCCACATTTCCCTTATTTTACAAAGTACTCCTTTCCCTCCAAAATTCCAAAAACAAGGATTTTTTTTTGCAATAAAACCACTCTTACATTTCCCTTGTTTTGAAAAATGGTCCTATTTAGTTAATATTTTAAATTCTCTCAATTAAACCCCCATTGTAATTTATTTTTCAATTCTAATTAGACCCAAAATCTTTATTTTACCGAAAAATTATTTAAAACCATAAAATTAAATTTTCTAAAAATATTTTATTTTTTGGAATATTATTTACAAATTTTTTAAAAAAATTAAGCTAACTAAATTAAAAAAATCACTAATAAACCCGGTTAACTTCTAATTTTGACTCGGAACCCGGTAAACTTACCCGAAACTACTAGACCAATTTTAAGGGCCTTACAAATCTCCCCCTCCTAAAAGAAATTTTGTCCTCGAAATATACCTAAATTGAACAAATATTGATACTGACGCCTGACGATATCTTCCGACTCCTAAGTGGCTTCCTCAGTCTTATGGTTGCGACACAAAACTTTCACCAATAGAACCGTCTTGCTGCGTAGCACCTTGACCTCACGGTCTAATATAAAAATCGGTTCCTCCACACACAAAAGATCAAATGGAACTTCAATCTGCACAACAAGAACAATATGAGAAGGATCTGATCTATACTACCGAACCATGGAAACATGGAAGACATCATGAATGCACTCAAGCTCAGGCGGCAACAAAAGACAATAAGCAACTGGTCCAATCTGATCAATAACATCATAAGGCCCAATGAAACTCGGACTAAGCTTACTCTTCTACCCGAACCTCAAAACCTTCTCCCAAGGTGAGACCTTCAAAAACACCTTTTCACCAACCTGATATTCGATATCTCGACGTCTCAAGATAGCATAAGATTTCTACCTATCTGAAGCAGCCTTCAACCACTCACAAATAAGTTTTGCCTTGTCCTCGATTTCACAAACCAGATCCGGACCCAAATTCCGCTTCTCTTCCATGTCAGACCAATATAGTGGAGCCCTACACTTCCTACCAAAAAGTTCCTTGAGCGGAGCCATCTGAATACTCCTCTGGTAAATATTGTTATACGCGAACTCATCCAACGAAAAATGTTAATCCCAATTGCAACAAAAATCAATAGCACAATTCTGAAGCATATCTTCGAGAATCTAGATCACCCTCTCAGACTGACCATATGACTGTAGATGATACGTTGTTCTGAAGTGAAGCTATGAACCTAAAGCCTCACGCAATGTCTTCCAAAACCTCAATGTAAATCGTGGATCTCTGTTCGATAAGATAGAAACTGGAACTCTATGTAATCTGATAATCCACCTAACATAAAGCTCTGCCAGCTACTGAAAATAGTAAGTCATACGCATAGGTAAGAAATGCACACACTTCATAAACTGACCGACTTCACCTACTGAGTCTTTCCAAGATAGAGTCAATGGCAAACCCGAAACAAAATCCATCGTGATTCGCTTCCATTTCCAATATAAAATCCTGATCGGCTGAAGCAACCCAGACGGACGTTGATGCTCAACTTTAACCCTCTAGAAAACTAAACTTCGACCAACAAAATTAGCTACGTCCTCTTCAATCA
Organism: Gossypium sturtianum; assembly: GCA_025698515.1. Lineage (NCBI taxonomy): Eukaryota > Viridiplantae > Streptophyta > Magnoliopsida > Malvales > Malvaceae > Gossypium > Gossypium sturtianum. The sequence goes on from CM046944.1 coordinate 78,705,673, forward strand.
AGACCACTAATACAAAACCCGATGATCCTGATACATCATGTTCCCGCCAAGATGCATGGCATATGGACTATTATGAGCCTCGGTAAGAATCATATGTCTCAGATCCTCGTCTATCGGAACACAAATTCAAACTTTGAAACAAAGGACACCCTCCGCATTGAGACCAAAATCTCCAAGAACACCCAACTCAACTTGATGGATTCGACGCGCCAAACTCTCGTCGAACGACTATCCCTCTCGAATTTGTTGTGCTAGGGTCGGCTTCCCCTGAATCTTAGTCAACAAACCACCATCCTCGAAAACTAAGAACTTAGTGAACATCGCCCTCAAGACAACCAAAGACTTCCTACTCAAGGAATCAGCAACAACATTCGCCTTTCTCGGATGATATTCAATCGCACAATCGTAGTCCTTCAGCAGCTCAATCTAACGCCTTAGTCTCAAGTTCAACTCCTTCTGGGTATGGAGATACTTAAACTCGCATCTCATCGCCTCTAGATTTTGCTTTCCCATGAACTTTCTCAAGAAAGACTCTAAGAAAAAGTCTCATTTCACTCTCTCTGGCGCAATTCCACGCTCGACTGTCCTCCACCAGTGATGAGCCTCATCAACAAGCAACGACACGTAGCACCTAATCTTATCCTAGTCAGAACAACCCATCTGACCAAGGATATGGGTAACTCATTCAAACTAGTATTCAGCACAAGTAAGGTCTGCACCCCTAACTCATCGAAATTCCTTACCACCTAGAGCTCGCAAATTCTCTAATGGTAATCCCTGACGAATAGGAGCAGCATTGGCACCAGCGATACGCTACAATGCCCGGATCATCTCAAACAAAAAGTTCTCAACTAGACCCATATGAGCATCATCACGTAGCTGTGGTGATGCGTCCTCATCTTGACTACCCCGTTCACGTCTTGGAGGCATAACATAAATCAAATACTATAGAAAAAGAAGAGAAAATGTACCATGAGTGAGTAGCGGCATTGTGTTCCCAATTCCTACCCCATAAAACAACTTATAAAAAACAAGGAACACGCAAAGGTAAAACATTTAATTTCAAGCAATATTATCAAATAAGCTAGACTTCAGCATTACAAAATCCACGACCTCTTATGTTTAACAAAACCTGAGCTCTGATACCACCAATTGTGACACCCCAGCCCGAATCCGAAGCAACACAATAGCCAACGAAGTGACTCTCCAACTCAAGACCATCCAAAACACACCCCAACCTTACAACACCTCAATTTTAACTAATTAACTATCAAATTTTAATGCGGAAGAGATTTTGTGAACCATTTTTAAAAACCCTAAGTTTATTTTGGTAATTTTACCATCTAAAGTTAAACAGTCATGTTTTTAGTTCAAAATGATTACCAACCTTATTTTAGACAATTTATGCAAGCCCTAAACATTTCAATTTCAATCGAGTTCATTTACTAAGTCTAATTATTATTTTAGTAATAGGAACTAAAACGTAAATTTTATAAATGTTTAATACATTACCCAAAATATTATCTAAGAATATTTCTACCAAATTTTAACACTCACAAGTCTAATTTTAAAATATTATCGATTTTCCCTATCGTTAAAAGATTCAATTAATCTAGTCAAGTTTTAGAACTAAATTATAATCATACTTAGCAACCATCAATTATATCACACAATGTACATACCTTAGCCACAAGCATTCCACTTCTTGGCAAGATACAATTAAACTATGTTAGTATAAAATACATGCTTCAAACACTATGTTCTCAATCACCATATGAACTCTAATCAACATACCATAAACAACACAACAATTATGCATAAAAATCAAGCATTAAAGTAATTATAATATCACAAAAATAAATGTCCAATGTCCATTACAATTCATATAAATCTAGTCCAAATAAGTGTCACAATGCCCTCTATTATTTCTAATGAAGAATCCTTAAGCTACTACCGAGTCTTAATCCTGGATCGGTCTTGCACTCACTCCTCAACTACTCAAGCCAGAAAAGTCTCTACACAAAGGTGTGAGGGTGTGAGCTTAAAAAGCTCAGTGAATGATCGTAACAACAATAAGTAAATCGTACCCAATTCATACAAAAATCTAGGCCAATTAAGCATTAAAATTTCATTCACAATATCACATATTATAATCATGATAACATATGCTATTCCATGAATAGATTTCCAATTTAATATGGCATATGAAATCATAATTTAACATATAAACATACACTTATATTGGCATAATACATCCATGACAATATTTAAACATATGATCATACATTGGATAAATGGATCTCCAAACTCCAATATATCAGAACTAGTCCCGAGTTGAGCGGATCGAAGCCACACGCTTCCTTATATCGCCTCACAGTCCCGTTGAGTGGAGACACAAGCTCAACATTCCCTTATTTACTAAAAATATCAGAACTTCTTGAGCCATATGCTCACAAATAACACATATAATGGTGAGTACTCAAAAATCTTTTTTCATGCCAACTATATCGAATGGATCCACCATGCAATGTTGCCAATATAATCATACATACAAGGCATAAAATCTGATGTTTAAGCACACAATTTACGATGTAAAAATCCCATTAAAAGCATGTAGCTTAACAATTTCAAAGTTAATATAATTAAGCACAAGAAATGCCTTTGTCCATGAATCTTAGAACAATCATAACACCAACATCAAGTGCTCAAAAATTCCATAACTCATGCTCCAATTAACAATCCATTCAATCCAAATTAATCATGCCAAGAGCTTAACACACAATTTTCCAAAAGCCAATTGCAATAATGCTCTTGTAAAATAAAATTAATTTTTGCAAATCCAACCAAATAAGATGCGATTAAGTCATTAAAAACACTATTTAAAACTTTGATTTAACACATAACTAGGCAAATTTACCAATAGCCTTTAAAATCACTTACCTCCACACTTTGTTTTTCAAACAAAAGTGTGTTCAAGTAGGTTAGCTTGAGCCTCAAATTCGGTTAGCATCGTCCTCATCTCGGTATGAGGCTTTAATAGAGAAAAAATATGCATTAAAAACTAACATTAATATCAAGAAATTCAAAATTTCATAAACTATACGGATCTAAATCGTTTCTCTAATCTACCTTACCAAAATTGCACAATTAAGCCGAAACATAAAATTCATCAACTAAACAACCTTCTCAGCACTACAACCACTTCTAAACTTCATTCCTAGTCCATTAACATAAAACCTAAGTGTTAATTTCATCTATTAAATCCTTTTAAATTTTCCAAAAAATCAACTCATCTTCTTGATTAAAAATGAATTTATCAAAATTGATCAACCAAATGAGTTTGATCTCATGTTTTATGATTAAAAACCTCTTAATAAACATATTTTGAGCTTAGACATCCATTAAAACTTGGATTCTAACTCAAAATCATGGGTTCACCATTGTTGAGTTCTATGTTCAAGAAAGAAGAAATCAAAACTTGAAAATCCATTTTAATCAATTTAAATAGCAAAAAACGATTGAAAACAACTTAAAATGAATTTAGAGTTGAGAATTACTTTCAATTGATCGCAAATCATCAATTTAGAAGATTGAATCAATATCCTTGAAGAAAATTTGAATGACTTTTGCTCAACTTTGAAAAATTTTTATGGAGATTTTGAAGAGAATTCTGAGAGAAAAAGTTTAGATCTATTCTTTGATATGTGGTCTATGAAAATGAGCTAAAAAATGAGAGAAAAAGCTCTTAATTTGGGTGAAAATGGTGTGCAAAGTGAGGTTGTTGCAGTGTTTTTAAAATTGAAAACCCCCACTTGATTTTCAAAAATTGGGTAAATTGCCATCAAGCCAGTCCCACATTTCTCTTGTTTCACAAAATACTCTTTTCCCTCTAAAATTTCGAAAATAAGGATAATTTGCTATAAAACCACTCTTACATTTCCCTTGTTTTTGCAAAATTGTCTTATTTAGTTAATATTTTAAATTCTTTTAATTAAACGCCCATTTTAATTTATTTTTCAATTCTAATTAGACCCAAAGTATTTATTTTACCCAAAAATTACTTAAAACCATAAAAAAATATTTTTTCTAAAATATTTTTATTTTTCAAAATATTATTTACCGATTTTTAAATGATATTAAGCTAACTAAATTTAAAAAATCACTAATAAACCTGATTAACTCTTAATTTTCACTCGAAACTCAATAAACTTACCTGAAACTACTAGACCTATTTTCAGGGCCTTACATGCTTCTTAACAGCTTAGTTTGTAAGGTTGCAGATCTTACCTTAAGAAGGAGTATCTCAAAGCCTAGATTCATATCTTCAACTCAACTTGAAGAATGAGATGATTTCTCTTCGTTTATCCCCTTTTTATGAACAAAGATTACTTCTTGAAGAAAAAGGAGAAATGTCCCCCATTTCTTACTCAAGATACCTTGATATTTTACCATTGTTCCCATGGATATTTGACACGTGTCCTAGTCCTCACAATCCACCAAATAAATGCTTGACAACTGTAAAGAGACATGTATGGGAATACATATATTTACACAACATACCCTTAGGCCTTAATCCACCCTTTGTCCTTAGTCATTTCGTAAGGGCTTAGTTGGTATCTTAACTAATCAAACTTGGCGCGTCATGCCTTATTGGCGACAACCTTACTATCCAAGTTTCTTTAATACCTTATCATAATTATTTTTCCTAAAGACTTATTCCTTTCGAATGTAGTTTCTCACCATAGTCCAATATTGGTTCCACTCCCACTTAACACGCTAAGAGCATTAGTGGGGCAGACAACACTTCATCATTTGAAGTAACAATTAGTGTACTTATTAAGTTCAGAGCACGCTTAAATACTGGGCATTACCCTACTTTTAAGGAAATCTTTAACACCCTTTACCCGTATCCGACGCTGGGATAGGGTACGAGTCATTACCGGACTTATTCACAAGCAAACATTCAAAACTGAGATAGGAATTTCCACTCAAATTTAAAACCTTTAAAAAACATTCATATTGTCCATAAAACGAGCCTACGAGGCCTAACACATGCATCAGAAGTGGTTCGGGACTAAATCGAGAACTTTGGAAACTTTTGGAAAACATAGAAAATTTTTTCATGAAAAAGGGGTCACACGCCCGTGTGACCTTAAGACACGCCCGTGTTTCAAGTAGTGTTCAAATTAGGGAGCTTTCTATTTAAGACGTCATCATCAAGTTGAGGTCACACGGTCAAGTCACACGCCCATGTGCTTAGGCCGTGTGATCGATTAAATTTTTATAATTTTTCATAAAATAGGTGCAGACTTCACACGGCCAAGGCATACACCCGTGTTCGAGGCGGTGCCGTCCACACGACTGAGACACACGCTCGTGTCTCTGCCTGTGTGCTCATTACTGAGCATTCTATTTTGTAACAATTAAGGTGTAGGGGACACACGGCCGAAACACATGCCCGTGGGGCAGACCGTGGGTCGCACACGACCTAGACACACGCCCGTGTGTCTACCCGTGTGGACAAATATAAGGCTATTTACCAAGCATTTTTGCCACCCTTCCATGCACCAACCTACACAACAAAACATAGTTCCAATCCAAGCATATACTTTCAACCCAATCAGCCATACTCAAGGCATCCACATATCATTTACATGCTATCATTTATCACATAAAAACATCACATACTTAGCATCTCAAACAATGCAATTTCCCACATTCATGAAAACATCATCATATGTATATATACTTAACCAATATTAACTAATATCAAATGGCCATTTACAAAATAAATTATCAACTATTGAAGCCAACACATATGGCCAAATCAATTATGACACATAACAAAAAGACCAAGTCCCTATACATGCCATAACTTTAATTATTGTAATCATAAGTACCCAAAATGATAATTTGATAGTGTGAATGGATCTCCGACAATATCCGATCCCCGAGCTGGCTTGGTGGCAATATAAGACAAAGGAAAAGAAAAGGGAGTAAGCATTGAAGCTTAGTAAGTTCCTATGCAAATAATAAGCATCATAAACACACATTTATCATGCAACCATCATGAAATGAATTAACATAAACGTCATTAAAAATCTCATAGTCCAACTTGGCATGGACATTATTAGAAACCTTAATGTCATATCTTGCACAATCATAACCTTACCGAGAGATTCTTCACATACCGAGCTCATTAGGCATAAGTTCTACGTACATACCTATACCAATTGGCAACATACTATGGTCTTTCGCAACGTTAACATTTCCGTTACGTTTCCCGTTGAACCACTTGGAATGTTAAAGGATACTCGGGGAATCTCACACACATAGTACCATACCAATGCCATATCCCAGATATGGTCTTACATGGGATCTCATATCGAAGCCAATTCCCCAGCTATGGTCTTACACGTAATCTTAATTAACCCTAATGTCATGACATTTGTATCCTACCTATTCCTAAGGTTCAACTGGGATTTCTCGTTTGTCAAACTTTTTCAATTTCATTCAAGAGTAAATCACAATTCATATAATAACAAAGCAATCAAAGCATAAATAACAATGCATCATTTACATACGAACTTACCTCGGTACAAAAATAGTAGGAATGAGACCTAATCGTTAAATACTTTGTTTTTCCCCCGATCTAGGTCCGAACCTCGTTTCTCTTGATCTATAATAGCAAATTTAACTCATTTATTATTCACATTATTCAATTCAGTCCACAAATCACATTATGACAAAAATACATTTTGGCCCCTAAACTTTAACATATTTACATTTTTGCCCCTAGGCTCGAAAAATGAAATCCATTCAATTTTTTCAATTCCCAAGCCTAGTCGATCCTCTTTTATACTTATAGCAGTCCATACTTTTCATTTAATCACACTTCTACACACATTTTATAATCTTTTTACAAATAGGTCCTTTTTGACATTTTCATCAAAAACCACCTAGCAAAAGTTGTTTATCACACATCAAACATGCATAATCTACCACTAGACATCAAAATACACAAATATCCAACATGGGTCAAACCCTATACCTTGATCTTTTCTTAAATTAATGGTAGAAATAGGTAGATCGAGTGATAACGACTTCAAAAACATAAAGAGCATTAAAAACGGGGCTAGGATGTACTTACAATCAAGCTTGAAAGATGACAAAACCCTAGCTATGGTGCTCTCCCATTTCAGCCAAGGTTGAAGAAAGATGAGCAAATTTTTGGCTTTAATTTCCCTTTTTGTTTTTTATTTACCAAATGACCGAAATGCCCTTCACTTAAAACTTTGAAATTTTAGCTCACCATGTGCATTTTTGTCTACTAACTTAAAAAATGGTCTAATTACCATCTAAGGACCTTCAATTTAAAGTTTCATAGAAATTAGACACCTCTAGCATGTAGAACTCAACTTTTTCACTTTTTACAATTTAGTCCTTTTTTACTAAATTGAGTTCCCAAACGTCAAAATTTTCGAACGAAATTTTTGCGAAATCATTTCGTAAAACTATAGACCATAGAAATGTAATAAAAATAGATTTTTCTATGTCAGATTTATGGTCCCGAAACCATTGTTCCGACTAGCCCCAAAATCGGCCTATTACAACTCTCCCCCTTAGAGATTTTCATCCCCGAAAATCTTACCAGAGAATAGGTTTGGGTACTGTTTTCGCATAGCTTCCTCAAGTTCCCACGTAGCCTCTTCGACTCCGTGTCGTTGCCATACAGCTTTCACTAGGGCTATACTCTTATTTCTCAACTGTTTAACTTCCCGAGCCAAAATCTTGATCGGTTCTTCACCATAAGTCATATCGGGTTGAATCTCGACCTCTGTCGGGGAAATCACATGTGAAGGGTCTGATATGTGATGGCGTAACATAGACACGTGGAACACGTTGTGGATCCTTTCCAACTCTGTCGGTAAAGCTAACCGATATGCCACTGGCCCTATTCTTTCAATAACTTCATATGGCCCAATGAAATGTGGACTCAACTTGCCTTTACGACCAAATCTCAGAATCTTCTTCCACAGAGATACTTTCAGAAAGACTTTATCACCGACCTGAAATTCGGTCTCTTTTCTTTTCAAGTCTGCATACGACTTTTGTCGATCTGAAGCGGCTTTCAAGCAATCTCGGATTACCTTTACTTTTACTTCAGTTTCCCTAACTAAGTCAACCCCGTGAATCTATTTTTCACTGAGCTCGGTCAAATACAAAGGTGTTCGGCACTTGCGGCCATACAATGCCTCATAAGGCGCCATCTTTATACTCGACTGAAAAACTGTTGTTATATGCAAATTCGATCAATGGTAGATATTTCTCCCAACTACCTTTGAATTCCAGAACACAACATCTGAGCATGTCTTCAAGAATCTGAATTACTCTCTCAGATTGACCGTCGGTTTGCGGGTGGAAAGCGGTACTAAAATTCAATTTTGTACCCAAAGCTTCTTGCAACTTCTTCTAAAATCGCAACGTAAACCTCGGATCTCTATCCGAAATAATCGAAGTAGGCACCCCGTGCAATCTTACAATCTTAGAAATGTACAACTCAGCTAGCTTATCAAGTGAATAATCAATACGTATCAGAATAAAATGAGCCAATTTCGTCAATCTATCAACAACAACCCAAACGGCATCTTTCTTTTTCTGAGTCAAAGGCAAACCCGTTACGAAATCCATCGTAATTCTGTCCCATTTCCATTCGGGTACCATCACTGGCTGAAGTAAACCCAAAGGTACTTGGTCTTCGGTTTTCACTTATTGACAAATCAAACATCTCGAAACAAACTCTAAAATATCTCGTTTCATACCTGGCCACCAGTACAGGGCCTTCAAATCGTTATACATTTTCGTACTACCCGGATGCATAGACAAGCAACCATTATGCGCCTCACGAAGAATTTTCAGAATAAGTTCATCATTTTTCGGTACACATAATCTACCTCGGAACGTCAAACAACCATCGGATCCTATATGAAAATCTGAATCACTGCCCGATTCACACTGAGTTCTCTTAGCTTGCAAATCACTGTCACATTTCTGAGCTTTACAAATCCATTGAAGAAATAACGGTCTAGCTCACAACTTAGCTAGGATCGAACCATTATCAGACCAAGTCAACCTCGTGTTCATTTCTCTCAAGGCAAACAAGGATTTCCTACTCAGGGCATCTGCAACTACATTCGCCTTACCCGGGTGATAATCAATCACCAACTCATAGTCTTTCAGTAACTCAAGCCATCTTCGTTGCCGCAAATTTAAATATTTTTAAGTCATCAAATACTTCAAACTCTTTTGATTAGAAAAGACATGACACTTCTCACCGTACATATGATGTCTCCAAAATTTTAGAGCAAACATAATAGCGGCTAATTCCAAATCATGCGTCGGGTAATTCTTCTCATGTGGCTTCAATTGTCTCGAGGCATAGGCTATCACTTTGCCCTCTTGCATCAACACACATCCTAATCCATTCAGTGACGCGTCGCTATAAATCACAAACTCTATTCCCGGTTCAGGTTGCACTAAAACCGATGCATCAGTCCATAAAGCCTTCAACTTCTCAAAACTTTGCTAACATTTTTTGAACCATACAAAATTAACATCTTTTTGCACCAACTTGGTTATTGGAGTAGCAATCATTGAAAATTCTTTGACAAAACATCGGTAATAATGGCTAAGCCCAAAAAGCTTCTAACTTTAGATACATTCCTTGGCGGTTTCCAGTCAACAATTGCCGAAATCTTACTTGGATCAACCCGAATACCATCACCTGAGACAATATGTCCTAAAAGTCCGACTTCTCAGAGCCAAAACTCACTTTTACTGAACTTAGCATACAACTTCTTATCTCTCAAAGTCTGCAAAATAGTTCTCAAGTGTTTGGCATGCTCGAACTCATTACGAGAATAAATCAGTATGCCATCAATAAAAATAACTACAAACTTGTCCAAATACGGTCTAAAGATTCAATTCATTAGGTCCATAAAAACTGCAGGAGCATTCGTTAACCCAAAAGGCATAACAAGGAATTCATAGTGCCTGTACCTTGTTCTGAAAGCGGTTTTCGGCACATTTGACTCTTTAACTCTCAACTGGTAGTAGCCAGATCTCAAATCAATCTTCGATAATATCGTTGCTCCTTTAAACTGATCAAACAAGTCATCTATTCTAGGCAACGGATACTTGTTCTTTATAGTCACCTTGTTGAGCTGTCAATAATCGATACAAAGTCTCATGGATCCGTCCTTCTTCTTTACAAACAATACCGGAGCACCCCAGGGAAAATAACTCGGTCTCGCAAAACCCTTATCTGTCAACTCTTACAACTGAGCTTTCAATTCTTTCAATTCAGTCGGAGCCATTCTATACGAAGCAATAGATATCGGTGAGGTCCCTGGGACTATATCAATACCAAACTCAATTTCTATAACCCGAGGTAATCCAGGTAACTCTTCCGGGAACACATCCGGATATTCACAAACTATTGGCACCAATTCAACTTTCAATTCAAATTCTTTTGTATTCAACACATAAGCAAGGTAAGCTTCACAGCCTTTTTTTACATATCTTTAGGCAGTCATCGAAGAAATCATAACAGGTAACTCACCCGACTCTCTGAATCAATTCGAAGAATTTCACCATTTTCACATTTCAGTTCAATAATCTTTCTTTTACAGTTCACTACGGCATCATGCAATGTCAACCAATCCATGCCCAAAATAACATCAAATTCATCAAATAGCAACAACATTAAATCCGCAAGAAAACAGTGACCTTGGATCATTAATGGAAAATTCTTGCAAACTGTATCAACTAGTACATGTTTGCCTAAGGGGTTTGACACTCTAATCACAAACTCAATAAATTCAACAGGCAGGTTCTTATTAGTTACCAATTTCACACAAACATAAGAATGAATCAATCCAAGATCAATCAATGCAACTACATTAGTATTATAGAGAGAAAAAGTACCAGTGATAACATCAGGAGATGCTGCTTCTTCGCGAGCACGGATGGCATAGGCTCTAGCATGTGCTCGAGCTTCAGATCTCACAGCTGTATCTTTCGTCACACCTCTACTACTAGCTTTATTTCTGGTATTTCTCGGTGGCCTACTTCTATTAGCAGTATTACTCGGCCTCACACTCTGAAATTTTTCCTTCTCAGCCATTTCAGGACAATCTCGGATAAAGTGCTCTTGAGAGCCACACTTGAAACAAGCCCGGTCATTCATCCTACACTCACCGGGATGTCTTCTTCCACATTGTTGACATTCTGGTCTGTTAGACTTTACATTGCCCACACTCGCCATTGAGGTGGCTTGAGATTTCAAACTTGAATGTTGCTTCTCGCGATCTCTGCGTAGATAACCCGCAGAAAAATTCAAACGGGAATACATTTCTTTAGACTTTTTGGACTGAGATGGAAATGTCTTACTCATCTGTCTTTTCTTTGAATCTCTAGCTTCGAGATCAACTTTTCTCTTCTCTTTGTTCAACTCTTCGGCCTTACAAGCCCGTTCAACCAATACCACAAATTCTTTCAGCTCTAAAATCCCAACTAACACACGAATATCCTCATTCAATCCATCCTCAAATCTCTTGCACATGATAGCCTCAGTGGAAACACACTCTCAAGCATATTTACTAAGTCTGAAAAATTCTCACTCATACTCGGTCACTGTCATACGACCTTGTTTCAGCTCAAGAAATTCCTTATGTTTCTGATCAATGAACCGTTGACTAATATATTTCTTTCGGAACTCTTCTTGAAAGAATTCCCATGTAACCCTTTCTCTCGATACCACCGATACCTGTGTATTCCACCAGTGGTATGTAGAATCTCTCAGAAGTGAGATAGCACACTTTAAACATTCATCCGGTGTGCAGGACAACTCATCGAATACCCTGATGGAGTTTTCGAGCCAAAACTCGGCTCTTTCAGGATCATCATCCACATTCACTCTAAAATCTTCAGCCCCATACTTTCAGATCTTATCAATCGGGGGCATATTCATTCTTACAAATTCCATTCCTTGTGGGGCTACGGGAACCGGTCGAGGAATGGGTAGGGGTGGAGGAGGTTGGGCATTCGGATTTGTTCGAACAAATTTTGTATACCACTCATTCATCATATGGAAAAAGGCTTCCCTGCCTCCTTCTCCTTGACTAACCACAGGAGGTCTACTATCAGACGACGCTGCCCCTTGAGCCGGAGCCGGTGCATTACTTTTGACTTCATCAGCCTCAACTCGATTGGGATCCATTACTATATGAAAACACAATTTAAAGTTGTCAGGAGTCATCACACTATCACAGTTTATTTATGGCATGTATAGCTACACTCTTACACACGCTACGTTAGTCCGAGAATCGACTAAATCGTACATCTGATACCACTAAATGTAACACCCCTTACCCGTATCTGACGCCGGGATAGGGTACGAGGCATTACCGGACTTATTCACAAGCACACATTCAAAACTGAGATAGGAATTTCCACTCAAATTTAAAACCTTTCAAAAACATTCATATCATCCCTAAAATGATCCTACGAGGCCTAACACATGCATCGAAAGTGGTTCGGGACTAAACCGAGAACTTTGGAAAGTTTTGGAAAACTTAGAAAAAAGTTTCATGAAACGACACGCCCGTGTGACCCTAAGACACGCCCATGTTTCAGGCCGTGTTCAAATTAGGGAGGTTTCTGTTTATGATGACATCATCAAGGTGAGGTCACACGGTCAAGTCACACGCCCGTGTGCTTAGGCCGTGTGATCGATTAAATTTTGATAATTTTTCATAAAATAGGTGCAGACTTCACACAGCCAGGGCACACGCCCGTGTTCAAGACCGTGCCATCCATACCGCTGAGACACACGCCTGTGTCTCTTCCCATGTGCTCATTACTGAGCATTCTATTTTGCAACAATTAAGGTGCAGGGGACACACGGCCGAAACACATGCCCGTGGGGCAGACCGTGTGTCGCATACGGCCTAGAAACACGCCCGTGTGTCTACCCGTGTGGACAAATATAAGGCTATTTACCAAGCCTTTTTGCCACCCTTCCTTGGACAAACCTACACAACAAAACATAAGACCAATCCAAGCATATACTTTCAACCCAATCAGCCATACTTAAGGCATCCACATTGTAACACCCCTAACCCGGCGTAGAAGTTAAGCCCGAATCTGGAATGTCACATTAAAGGCGCACTTCAAAACAATTTACTAGTTAACCATTTAAGGCCCAAAATCCCAAAATCCAATATATCTTGTTAAGTTAAGAGGGAAAAGCCTACATTTTAGGAAAACGTTCATGTATTAAGTTATTTCGAAAACCATGTCATCTTTGGATTTGATGAAATTTATTAAGCAAATAGTTGAAGCAATAATAATAAACCCAAAGTCTAAAGTCCATTAGGAGTTACAAGGCCTTATTACAATTAAAAAAAAATAAAGTATTTAAAGCAATTCCCTTTGGCCAAATTAAAACATTTAAACAACTTGTAGTGTGGCCATCTCCGAGTCCTCTCCCACGTCGAGCCGCCTATTCAGGATTACCTGAAACATTTAAAATTAAGGGTGTGAGTTTCGAAACTCAGTGTGTACAACCCTTGGCAATCAATTCACATACAAATATTCACATTGGGCCTAAGCCCTATCAAATCGATGGTCTTGGGCCTTAGCCCACCATGACCTCATATCACATCATATCGCATCATATACAACAAGATAATGCAAAACCCACCCCAAAAATCCATCCGCTACACACACCATTTCCCTTCCAACCTTATGACTCCTGTAGGGAATTCTAGCTCGACCCACCCCTCCGCTACACACCATGGGTAGCCCGGTTGCCGCGTACTATCAACGTTGCAAAGAAAGTCGCTAATCATATATTGGGCTTAAAGCCTCCTGTGGATCCATACCATACGGCCATGCGATCCTCAAATCTTCCTCCGTACCATAATTCCCACCCATATGCATCCTAAGCAGAATATCATATGAATGCATCAAACACACAAGTAACATCCATAAACCCATATCCATCACACAAGGGTATTTTCGTCATTTCACTACCCAGGGGTATTTTCGTAATTCTACCCTACAGGGGTATTTTAGTAATTTGGTAAAATAGGGGTATCTTGGTAATTTTGAAAATAGGGGCATTTTGGTACTTTTGCAAAATAGGGGTATTCTAGTAATTTACAAATTTAGGGGTATTTTAGTAATTTTACACATAAGGGTATTTTGGTAATTTTACAAATATAAGGGTATTTGGTCCCTCTCGGGTTTTAGTTATAAACTTTTGCCCATAAACAAGTCTTTGCGGTTAAAGTGAACAAACACTATGCACCAGGTAGGATCTCAGAAAAGAGGAGGTGGGTCACTAGGACCGCTTAAGTACCAAGCTCTCACTAGATCCAATCCTAGACATGCATATGTCGGTTACCACACTCTAACTAATTGACTTGTCCACAGACATGTTTGATTATTAGATTAAGTCTTATGTGATTTAAGAGTTGTTCATAACTAGGCCTAAAGTCCATTAAACCCTAGCATACTTGTCTACGTCCTCATGAGCCCATCAAGCCCATTTTATGTCCTTACGGCCCGTTAGGCCCAAATCTCATCATATGGCCTATTAGGCCCAAAACATATCCAGATCATGTATCAAGCATGGCTAACTTAATTTGTATAATCAAGCAAACCATTTTATCAAACTTAGCCTTAGGGCCCACTGGGCCTATTTAGCCACTTTCGACTTTTCGGCATTGCCGATATCATGTGTGTAGTGTTTGTACACATGTAACACCCCAAACCCGGTCAAAACGTTACGACCAGATCTGGCATGTCACATAAAAGGGTTGTTTAAAAATTGCGCGTTTGTTAAAAATTTCGAGTTTAATTATGTATTCACTTGTTATCCTTTTGTTAACATTTTGGAAAACGGTTATTAAGGGTTTAGGAAAATCCCGTATTAAACATTTAAGAATAATAGGCAATATCATATTAAAAGCTAAACCAAATAAAATACCAAATTTAAAGTTAAAGCGGCCTTATTACAAAATATTAACCCAAGTTAAAAATAAGTAAAATACTAAAGTCCAAAATCGCTCGTAGTGTGGCCACCTCCGAGTTCTCCAAAGACGTCAATCGCCTCACCGAGGATTACCTAAGAAAAATTAAAAGAGGGGGTGAGTTTACTAAAAACTCGAGTGTGTAATTCCCCTTACGAACAAAACTGTAAGAACATGCATCAAAACAATTCGGGCCCAAGCCCATTAAAGTAATCTGGTGGCAATTGGGCATTAGCCCAAAATAGCCTCTGTTGGGCCTTAACCCAAGTTAAATGTCACATGTCATACATATAAATCGGGGCCTAAGCCCATCTCAGTAATATAATCCAGATATGCAACGCATCTCAAACATAATCAATCATACAATTAACACATACAACGCTAGTACTACCACGAGGGTACAACGGTCATTTTATTGTTTAGGGGTAAAACGGTAATTTCGCAAACTGAGGGTATTTTAGTAATTTTGCAAATCGGGGGTATTTAGCTAATTTTGAAAACTGGGGGTATTTCGGTAATTTCACAAACCGGGGGTATTTCAGTAATTTCGCTAACCGGTGGTATTTTGGTAATTTCACAAATTAGGGTATTTCAATAATTTCGCAAACCGGGGTATTTTAGTAATTTCACAAATCGAGGGTATTTTCGTAATTTTACAAACCGAGGGTATTTCTGTAATTTTGCAAACCAAAGGTATTTCTGTAATTATACAAACCAGGGGTATTTCGGTAATTTTGTAAACTAAGGGTATTTTAGTAATTTTGTAAACCAAGAGTATTTTAGTAATTTTGTAAACCAAGGGTATTTTAGTAATTTTGTAAACCAAAGGTATTTCAGTAATTTCGCACCTGCAATGGCCTTTTCAAAGGCCTAATGTCACCTCGAGCGACTCAACTACCATTTCTGGCCGTACCGGACTATTGGGCCTAAAACCCGATTTCGACCCGTGTGGCCCACCTAACACAAATCTAGCCACGTATATGAGATTCACCTAGTCTAGTTCACTATATACTACACCATCATACATTTTATTCAACTGGGCCCACGGGCCCATTGGGCTCACTTCGGCCCATCGTGGCCCAAGTAGCCTCAACCCACAAGAATACTACTGATGGCCTCAACTATCGCGTCGAAGCCCCACACGTGTGTTCGCACGCTCGTGTGGCTACTATTGCCGTGACCGACACTTCGGCATTTGCCGCTCTACAACTAGACTAGAGAGAGTTACACTCCTGATAGGAATCTGGTGCTAATCCGTGCTCCGACCACTCCTGTGCCCAAACGCCCTCCAAGGTATCCTTCCTCCTATCATAGAATGCTCTATATATAGCTAGCTTCTCACCTTCCTTCTTTGTATCTTTCCGATGTGGGATCCCTCCGTCAGTAGAGTTTAAATCCAACTCAAACTCTTGCCGTCCAATTCGCAAAATAAATACTCCCTTACTTTTCATGAGATTCAACCTGTGCTCCTTCAATAGTTCAACACGCCACTTGCCACCAAGCCACAAGCTCCTCTTGTGTCTTAAACCATGCGCAACTAAATATAAATCTATAGTCAAATTCTAAAGTCCATTTAAAAAAGAAAACCAAAATGCAAGAGCCAAGACTTGAACCTTGGACCTCCTTCCTTCCTTGTGGCGTCACCCCCTTGTGGCGTCACTTTGCCACTAAACCACACACTCCACTTGTGTCATTTTTCTCCACATTTTATTCTACCTACCAACTCCCAGGGTTTTTTCACCTAAAACCAAAATTTTCCTAAAGCTCAAGTTTAATCCCAGGACTTCATAGAAGCCCCCTAACCTTCCAAAATCACTCACCTAATAGGTCCAACAAGTCGTTCTCTTGTTCTCAAAAATTTTAAACGCTACTACGCCCAAGGCCCATTGGGCCTAATCCTACTAGGCCCAATTTTGGGATGTTACAAATCTACCCTCCTTAAAGAAATTTCGTCCTCGAAATTTCCAGCTATAGAAACAATGCACATCCTAACCTACAACACTACACTCACGCTGCACTCACGATTCTAAAACAAGAATACACTTTCTAACTTAAGCTTGCAACCTCTTCACACAACCAAATATCTAATACAGAAGCAAACAGATATTTAACACTCATACATAAAAAAATTTCATTCAAACATCACATCCAAAATATACACAGAATAAATACAGTCATTATAGCATATAATAAGTAAAGGGACTTACGGATTTGGTGCCGGTGACTCGGGTGCCATACTTCCAAGAAATATACTTTTTTTAAAACCAAATTTCAAATAACTCTAAAAAAAACATTTTCGAACCCATTCCACAGCTGAGTTTTGCAACCCAGACTCTGATACCATAATTGTAACACCCCAAACCCGGTCAAAATGTTACGACCAGATCCGGCATGTCACATAAAAGGGTTGTTTAAAAATTACGCGTTTGTTAAAACTTTCGAGTTTAATTGTGTATTCGCTTATTATCCTTTTGTTAACATTTTGGAAAACGGTTATTAAGGGTTTAGGAAAATCCCGAATTAAACATTTAAGAATAATAGGCAGTATCATATTAAAAGCTAAACCAAATAAAATACCAAATTTAATGTTAAAGCGGCCTTATTACAAAATATTAACCTAAGTTAAAAATAAGTAAAATACTAAAGTCCAAAACTGCTCGTAGTGTGGCCACCTCCGAGTTCTCCAGTACGTCGAACCGCCTACTGAGGATTACCTAAGAAAAATTAAAAAGAGGGGGTGAGTATATGAAAACTCAGTGTGTAATTCCCCTTACAAACAAAATCTGTAAGAACATGCATCAAAACAATTCGGGCCTAAGCCCATTAAAGTAACGGTGGCAATTGGGCATTAGCCCAAAATAGCCTCGGTTGGGCCTTAACCCAAGTCAAATGTCACATGTCATACATATAAATCGGGGCCTAAGCCCATCTCAGTAATATAATCCAGATATGCAACGCATCTCAAACATAATCAATCATACAATTAACACATACAACGCTAGTACTACCACAAGGGTACAACGGTCATTTTGTCGTTTAGGGGTAAAACGGTAATTTCACAAACCGAGGGTATTTTAGTAATTTTGCAAATCGGGAGTATTTCGCTAATTTCGCAAACTGGGGGTATTTTGGTAATTTTGCAAATCGGGGGTATTTCGGTAATTTCGCTGACCGGGGATATTTTGGTCATTTCGCAAATTGAGGTATTTCAGTAATTTTGCAAACTGGGGTATTTTAGTAATTTCACAAATCGAGGGTATTTTCGTAATTTTACAAATTGGGGGTATTTCGGTAATTTTACAAACCAGGGGTATTTCGGTAATTTTGTAAACCAATGGTATTTCAGTAATTTTGTAAACCAAGGGTATTTTAGTAATTTTGTAAACCAAGAGTATTTTAGTAATTTTGTAAACCAAGGGTATTTTAGTAATTTTGTAAACCAAAGGTATTTTAGAAATTTCGCACCTGCAATGGCCTTTTCAAAGGCCTAATGTCGCCTCGAGCGACTCAACTACCATTTCCTGGTCGTCTTCGGACTATTGGGCCTAAAACCCGATTTCACCCATTCTGCCCACACGCTCGTGTGGCCCACCTAACACAAATCTAGCCACGTATATGAGATTCACCTAGTCTAGTTCACTATATACTACACCATCATACATTTTATTCAATTGGGCCCACTTCGCCCATCGTGGCCCAAGCAAACCTCAACCCACAAGAATACTATCGATGGCCTCAACTATCGCTGTGAAAGCCCCACACGCGTGCGTTACGCCCGCGTGGCTACTATTGCCGTGATCGACACTTCGGCATTTGCCGCTCTACAACTAGAGTAGAGAGAGTTACACACCTGATAGGAATCTGGTGCTAATCCGCGCTCCGACCACTCCTGTGCCCAAACGCCCTCCAAGGTATCATTCCTCCTATCATAGAATACTCTATATATAGCTAGCGTCTCACCTTCCTTCTTTGTATCTTTCCGATGTGGGATCCCTCCGTCAGTAGAGTTTAAATCCAACTCAAACTCTTGCCGTCCAATTCGCAAAATAAATACTCCCTTGCTTTTCATGGGATTCGAACCCAGGCTCCCTTCAATAGTTCAACACGCCACTTGCCACCAAGCCACAAGCTCCTCTTGTGTCTTAAACCATGCGCAACTAAATATAAATCTATAGCCAAATTCTAAAGTCCATTTAAAAAAGAAAACCAAAATGCAAGAGCCAAGACTTGAACCTTGGACCTCCTTCCTACCTTGTGGCGTCACCCCCTTCTCTCTTATGTGGCGTCACTTTGCCACTACACCACACACTCCACTTGTGTCATTTTTCTCCACATTTTATTCTTAAAGCCTACATACCAACTCCCAGGGTTTTTTCCACCTAAAACCAAAATTTTCCTAAAGCTCAAGTTTAATCCCGGGACTTCATAGAAGCCCCCAAACCTTCCAAAATCACTCACCTAATAGGTCCAACAAGCTGTTCACTTGTTCCCAAAAATTTTAAACGCTACTACGCCCAAGGCCCATTGGGCCCAATCCTACTAGGCCCAACTTTGGGATGTTACAACACACCTGGTAACCTTGCGTGCTGCTAACTCCTTAGTCACGAACCTACAATTGACATTACTAGCGATTAACCAAAATTTTAACATACACTGACTAAAACCGAAACCTCACCATACCCCACGTTCTAGTAGCCCTTCCTTTGCTACTATTGGCGATTATACTCTAGATCTGCACCCAAACACCTATATCGTCAAAACCAAGTGACCCATATTGATCATGAGTCACCCCTATGAGCCACAATAAATTCGGTCACTTATTAAAACTCTAACTGAACCGAGAATGCTTACTGCCTTAATAACAATCCTTACCTACCGCGCTTGCGATTGCTGAGCCTCACCCTTGCTAATACATGGTAACGGAAAAGAGGGGTTAGATAGCCCTTCGGCTTTTAATAAAACAGACTAAAAATTCAACTAAGCTCTTACCGAAATCTTCCTTTGATCCTGCGGCCTAAGTCCGGTTTTTAGACTCGTAAGGTGACAGAGGCAATTCGGCAATACTAGGGAGAATAAGAAAGGAGGTGATTCGGCTAGAACCAAACGGTGAACCAAAAAGGGAATTTGAGAAGGGAGAGTATGGAGGATTCGACTTCTGAGCACTTAGAGAGAAAAAGGGTGTTTGGGCATCTCACAAGTGAAGAAATTCGGCCAGAGGGAAAAGAAAATTTTGGCATTACTCCAGGAACTTAATTCGGCACCCATATATATACTAAAAATAAATAAAATAAACCTACACTCCCTAGTCAACTCAAACTTATCACCAATTAAATTCCTTTATTTTCTCCAAATTTTATCTTCATCCTCATCCAAAAATTCCTTTACTTAGCCAAAAATTCAATTTGAATTACATTCAAATTGTTTTCCCCGAATAGCAGCCATTTGGTGTTTCGATCCACTTCAAACACCTTCCCACGCCAAAGACAAAATAGCAGGTTATTGAGCACAAGGCAACTCGAAACCAAGACCTCTAGGCACCACCACACGCTACCAGCCACTGCACCACAACTCTTCTTGTGATATATTCCATTCCCAACTTCTTTTAAGGCCTATTTCCCAGCGACCAAATCATCCAAAAAAATCTAAAAATAATTGCCAACACCCAGCGTCGAACCTCCAACCTCTTCACTATGATACACGCCCCTTGCCACTGCACCGCCCGCTTTATTTGAGTCATAATTCCTCCCCAATTAATTATAAACCTTTCTTCTGCGCTCCAGGTTTACTTAAAAAAAATAAACATTTAGCGCACGCTGCGACTAGAACCCTGCTGTCGCTCCTGCTCCTAACGCCTTTGCCACTGGGCCAGACGTTTCTTTGTGTCGTGAATCAGCCCCAACTATTTATAAGGCCTAAACTCTGGGCTTCATACTAACATATGCGCAATAAAAACTTTTGACAAGTCCAGGTCTTGAACCTTTGACCACCAGCTTATTCAGAACACCCCAGGCCACCAGACCACCTACTTCCTTGTGCTATCTTTTAACCCAACAATACTTTAAAAGCCTTCTGACTACCACCAACCTCACTTAAGGGTAAAAACAAAATTTTTGCTAAAGCCCTAGATCGAGCCTAGGACTTTTCCAACACTACCAACCCTTCCTAAATCACCTAAAAATTAAACAAAACATGCAATCATAATTTTTTTTACACACTTAATTCATTATTCCCTTTTTTTTTCCGAACAACAAAATCCATTCTCTTGACACAGAAAACCCATTTATTCTAGGCCCAATTTTCGAGGCGTTACAACTCACCCCTTCTAAAAGAAATTTTGTCCCCGAAATTTCCAACTAACAGGGTGGTCGTGTATCAACTACCCCACCACGCTACCGCGGTGCACTCTGACCCTAATAATTTTAATACATACCCAAAACATCCACCTATCGCAACCATTCTCAAACATACGCAGAATAGGTACCAAATTACGATTCAAATGCTTTCAAAGCCCTAACACTTCCACAGCCTCGGCCGCGGCCTCTTCCTCCTCTTCTAGCGCTTATTGTTGATTCTCGTATTATCCGAATTAGAAATTTTATGAAATTAGTACATAGTTCCACTTGTTTAGGGCACATGTCTTATGTAAGTAACAACAATTTTCTTAAAGTTATTCCGCGGTCGAGAATCCACTACAGGCTTAAGTTTCCTACGGGCTTTAGTCTCCAAAAGCCTATTTTTAAGTAGCCCATTATCTACACAGTTCAGTAATTTAAGCAAATGTAGTACAGATAACTTACTTGGCTCGACGTCGAGGGCTCGGTGAACCACACTTCAAGAATCCTGCAAACACTTTTTAATCTACTTGTTTTAAAAACCCAAAACATAAGGCCCATTTCACAGGCCGAGCTTTGCAACTTGGCTCTGATACCACAAAATGTAACACCCCAAACCCGGCCTAGAAGTTAGGCCCAAATCAGGAATGTCACATTAAAGGCGCACTTCAAAACAATTTACTAGTTAACCATTTAAGGCCCAAAAGCCCAAAATCCAATATATCTTGTTAAGTTAAGAGGGAAAAGCCCACATTTTAGGAAAACGTCCATGTATTACGTTATTCCGAAAACCATGTCATCTTTGGAAATTTGATGAAATTTATTAAGCAAATAGTTGAAGCAATAATAATAAACCCAAAGTCTAAAGTCAATTAGGAGTTACATGGCCTTATTACAATTCAAAAAAAACAAAGTATTTAAAGCAATTTCCTTTGGCTAAATTAAAACATTTAAACAACTTGTAGTGTGGCCATCTCCGAGTCCTCTCCCACGTCGAGTCGCCTATTCAGGATTACCTGAAACATTTAAAATTAAGGGTGTGAGTTTCGAGACTCAGTGTGTACAACCCTTGGCAAACAATTCACATACAAACATTCACATTGGGCATAAGCCCTATCAAATCGGTGGTCTTGGGCCATAGCCCACCATGACCTCATATCACATCATATCGCATCATATACAACAAGATAATGCAAAACCCACCCCAAAAATCCATCCGCTACACACACCATTTCCCTTCCAACCTTATGACTCTTGTGGGGAATTCTAGCTCGACCCACCCCTCCGCTACACACCATGGGTAGCCCAGTTGCGGTACTGCCGAACGTTGCAGCAAAGCTGCTAATCATATATTGGGCTTAAAGCCTCTGATGGATCCATACCATACGGCCATGCGATCCTCAAATCTTCCTCCGTACCATAATTCCCACCCATATGCATCCTAAGCAGAATATCATATGAATGCATCAAAAACACAAGTAACATCCATAAACCCATATCTGTCACACAAGGGTATTTTCGTAATTTCACTACCCAAGGGTATTTTCATAATTCTACCCTACAGGGGTATTTTGGTAATTAGGTAAAATAGGGGTATCTTGGTAATTTTGAAAATAGGGGCATTTTGGTACTTTTGCAAAATAGGGGTATTTTGGTAATTTACAAATCTAGGGGTATTTTAGTAATTTTACACATAAGGGTATTTTGGTAATTTTACAAATATAAGGGTATTTGGTCCCTCTCGGGTTTTAGTTATAAACTTTGGCCCATAAACAAGTCCTCGAGGTTAAAGTGAACAAACACTATGCACGAGGTAGGATATCAGAAAAGAGGAGGTGGGTCACTAGGACCGCTTAAGTACCAAGCTCTCACTAGATCCAATCCTAGACATGCATATGTCGGTTACCACACTCTAACTAATCGACTTGTCCACAGACATGTTTGACTATTAGATTAAGTCTTATGTGATTTAAGAGTTGTTCAGAACTAGGCCTAAAGTCCATTAAACCCTAGCATACTTGTCTACGTCCCCATGAGCCCATCAAGCCCATTTTATGTCCTTATGACCCGTTAGGCCCAAATCTCATCATATGGCCTATTAGGCCCAAAACATATCCAGATTATGTATCAAGCATGGCTAACTTAATTCGTATAATCAACCAAACCATTTTATCAAACTTAGCCTCGGGCCCACCGGCCTATTTAGCCACTTTCTGCTTTTTTTTTTCGGCATTGCCGATATCGTGTGTGTAGTGTTTGTACACACTGTAACCTTAAGTGCTGCGCGAACTCCTTAGTCACGAACCTACAATTTACATTACTAGCGATTAACCAAAGTTTTAACATACACTGACTAAAACCGAAACCTCACCATACCCTTACCGTGTACCCCACGTTCTAGTAGCCCTTCCTTTGCTACTATTGGCGATTATCCTCTAGATTTGCACCCAAACACCTATATCATCAAAACCAAGTGACCCATATTGATCATGAGTCACCCCTATGAGCCACAATAAATTCGGTCACTTATTAAAACTCTAATTGAACCGAGAATGCTTACTGCCTTAATAACAATCCTTACCTACCGCGCTTGTGATTGCTGAGCCTCACCCTTGCTAATAAATGGTAACAGAAAAGAGGGGTTAGATAGCCCTTCGGCTTTTAATAAAACACACTAAAAATTCAACTAAGCTCTTACCGAAATCTTCCTTTGATCCTGTGGCCTAAATCCGGCTTTCAGACTCGTAAGGTGACAGAGGCAATTCGGCAATACTAGGGAGAATAAGAAAGGAGGTGATTCGGTTAGAACCAAACAGTGAACCAAAAAGGGAATTTGAGAAGGGAGAGTATGGAGGATTCGGCTTTTAAACACTTAGAGAGAAAAAGGGTGTTTGGGCATCTCACAAGTGAAGAAATTCGGCCAGAGGGAAAACAAAATTTCGGCATTACTCCAGGAACTTAATTCGACACCCATATATATTCTAAAACTAAATAAATAAAGAAATAAAATAAACCTACACTCCCTAGTCAACTCAAACTTATCACCAATTAAATTCCTTTATTTTCTCCAAATTTTATCTTCATCCTTATCCACAAATTCCTTTACTTAGCCAAAAATTCATTTTGATTTACATTCAAATTGCTTTCCCCGAACAGCAGCCATTTGGTGTTTCGATCCACTTCAAACACCTTCCCCACGCCAGCAGCAAAATAGCAGGTTATTGAGCACAAGGCAACTCAAACCAAGACCTCTAGGCACCACCACACGCTACTGACCATCGCACCACTCTTCTTGTGATATATTCCATTCCCAACTTCTTTTAAGGCCTATTTCCCAAATAATCGAATCATCCAAAGAAATCAAAAATAATTGCCAACACCCAGTCACGAGCCTCCAACCTCTTCACTCGTGATACACGCCTTTGCCATCGCAATACCGCTTTATTTGAGTCATATTTCCTCCCAATTAATTATAAACTTTTCTTCCGCGCTCCAGGTTTACTAAAAAACAAACATTTAGCGCACGCCGCGATTAGAACCCTCATTGCCGCTCCTCTCTGCTCCTAACGCCTTTGCCACATCAAGCGACGCTTCTTTGTGTCGTGAATCACCCCAACTATTTATAAGGCCTAAACTCTCGGGCTTCATACTAACATATGCGCAATAAAAACTTTTGCCAAGTCCAAGACTTGAACCTTTGACCACCAGCTTATTCAGAACGCCCCAGGCCACCAGACCACCTATTTCCTTGTGCTATCTTTTACCCCAACAATACTTTAAAAGCCTTCTGACTACCACCAACCTCACTTAAGAGTAAAAACCAAATTTTTGCTAAAGCCCTAGATCGAGCCTAGGACTTTTCCAACACTACCAACCCTTCCTAAATCACCTAAAAATTAAACAAAACATGCAATCATAATTTTTTTTTACACACTTAATTCATTATTCCCTTTTTTTTTCGAACGACAAAATCCATTCTCTCGACACAGAAAACCCATTTATTCTAGGCCCAATTTTTGGGGCGTTACACACATATCATTTACATGCTATCATTTATCACATACAAACATCACATACTTAGCATCCCAAACCATGCAATTTCCCACATTCATGAAAACATCATCATATGTATATATACTTAACCAATATCAAATGGCCATTTACAAAATGAATTATCAACTATTGAAGCCAACATATATGGCCAAATCAATTATGACACATAACAAAAAGACCAAGTTCCTATACATGCCATAACTCAAAATATTGTAATCATAAGTACCCAAAATGATAATTTGATAGTGTGAATGGATCTCCAATAATCTCCGATCCCCGAGCTGGCTTGGTGACAATATAAGACAAAGGAAAAGAAAAGGGAGTAAGCTTTAAAGCTTAGTAAGTTCCTATGCAAATAATAAGCATAATAAACACACATTTATCATGCAACTATCATAAAATGAATTAACATAGATGTCATTAAAAATCTCATAGTCCAACTTGGCATGGATATTATTAGAAACCTTAATATCATATCTTGCACAATCATAACCTTACCGAGAGATTCTTCACATATCGAGCTCATTAGGCATAAGTTCTACATACATACCTGTACCAATTGGCAACACACCATGGTCTTTCGCAACATTAACATTTCCGTTACGTTTCCCGTTGAACCACTTGGAATACTAAAGGATACTCGGGGAATCTCACACACATAGTACCATACCAATACCATATCCCATATATGGTCTTACATGGGATCTCATATCGAAGCCAATATCTCAGCTATGGTCGTACACAAAATCTCATATTGATGCCATATCCCGGATATCGTCTTACACGTAATCTTAATTAACCCTAATGTAATGACATTTGTATCCTACCTATTCCTAAGGTTCAACTGGGATTTCTCGTTTGTTGAACTTTTTTGATTTCATTCAAGAGTAAATCATAATTCATATAATAATAAAGCAATCAAAGCATAAATAACAATGCATCATTTACATACGAACTTACCTCGGTACAAAAATAGTAGGAATGGGACCTAATCGTCAAATACTTTATTTTTCCCTCGATCTAGGTCCGAACCTCATTTCTCTTTTTCTATAATAGCAAATTTAACTCATTTATTATTCACATTATTCAATTCAGTCCAAAAATCACATTATGGCAAAATTACATTTTTGCCCCTAAACTTTGACATATTTACATTTTCCCCCTAGGCTCGAAAAATGAAATCCATTCAATTTCTTCGATTGCCAAGCCTAGCTGACCCTCTTTTATACTTATAGCAGTCCATATTTTTCATTTAATCACACTTCTACACACATTTTATAATCTTTTTTACAAATAGGTCCTTTTGACATTTTCATCAAAAACCACCTAGCAAAAGTTGTTTATCACACATCAAACATGCATAATCTACCATTAGACATCAAAATACACAAATATCCAACATGGGTCAAACCCTAGACCTTGATCTTTTCTTAAATTAATGGTAGAAATAGGTAAATCGAGTGATAACGACTTCAAAAACATAAAGAGCATTAAAAACAAGGCTAGGATGTACTTACAATCAAGCTTGAAAGATGACAAAACCCTAGCTATGGTGCTCTCCCAAGTTTTGGCCAAGGTTGAAGAAAGATGAGCAAATTTTTGGCTTTAATATCCCTTTTTATTCTTTTATTTACTAAATGACCAAAATGCCCTTCACTTAAAACTTTGAAATTTTATCTCACCATGTCCATTTTTGTCCACTAACTTAACAAATAGTCTAATTACCATCTGAGGACCTTCAATTTAAAATTTCATAGAAATTAGACACGTCTAGCATGTAGAACTCAACTTTTGCACTTTTTAAAATTTAGTCCTTTTTACTAAATTGAGTGCCCAAACGTCAAAATTTTCGAACAAAATTTTCGCGAAATCATTTCGTAAAACTGTAGACCATAGAAATGTAATAAAAATAAATTTTTCTATGTCAGATTTGTGGTCCGAAAACCACTGTTCCGACTAGCCCCAAAATCGGGCTGTTACAAAATCTTCTTCAAACATCCTGGTCTCAGACTTAGCTCAAAGAAGTACCCCACATTTCTTTTGGTCCTATTATCTAAAGAAAAGAAAGAGAGAATATATTTTCTTCTTAACCTATCTTAATTACTTAACTCAACCTGAGTTTTATTGAAACTTGTTAGATGTCACATCATTCATTGAGTGGTCTTGTCCAAATCTATAGTTTCGAAGAAAACAAATTGAATACCTACCTTTGGTCCTCAACTATTTTGGCTCTCGTTTGGTTGGTTCCTAACTATTGTTACTTACATATTGACTAGCACAAAGCCAATCTTATAAGATATTCTACACTGTTGACGTAAACTCGCGACATAAAGATCGTTTCCCTTATCTATAACATAGTCTGCCCACTCTATGTGCCATCAAAGCTTCTGGGCGAATCCTTCCTAACAAGACACACTTCTTGACCACTATGTGCTAACCTATTCCTCACCAACATCAAGGCAACAGAAGCATGCTCAAAGGGTTTTCATGATTTAGTTCTAAAACTGTACATATTCGAAACTTATCTCATACGACTTATTTCCCTAAACAATATCCAGACACTAAGGCTTCACCGAGCGGGGTGTTACAGATCCTAATTATAGTATTCTATATAGTACTACAGATTGTTAAAATGCAACCATTGAGTCACTTCATTTGCAAACTTAACCCATAATCAATAGCATAATCCCAAGTCATGAACGAGCACAACCAAAGGAGGCAGATACATTCTTCAAACATATAGATTTGAACATTAATTTAGGACATCTTTATCTTGAAATTCCTTTATACCTTTCTAAATATCTTTAGACCTTTACCTTCAATTGTTACTTACTTTTTCCATACTTAACTGGAATCTAGTAGATACAATACTATTCTAATTTCACTGATCATACTTAAATGCCATACTGAACACGCAAAATTGTTTCATACAGAACCCTCCATACAGGAAATCCCTTAGAATAACCCACGAAGGTACCTCTTTTAGATCACACCAACAAACATTCCTTTATAATTTTGCAACAACGGGAGTTCTTTCAGAGTACGCCACAAAAGAAGTTATTTGGTTGTCGTGTTTACCGTATGGATTTTTCTAAACTCACATTACGTGTGGTTTTCCCATCATTGACCTGGGACACGTAGAGAATCCCCATTGGGTAATCACCATTACTTTATTCTTTTTATAGGGTGCCATGGTCATGGACTTTTGCTTCAGATATCATATTAGAGTTTGTGTTTTTAGTCCAGACGAGCTCCATCAGAAACCACCGCGATGAACATACACAGATTGTATTGACAGACTCTTCATGCATTGACAGGATCTAAATTAAATATTTTACTTCACTAACATACACCCATTTAGAACACACATTTCATAACACACATTTCAAAAATATACATACTCAACCAAACATCAATATTTCAATACTTGTACACCAATCATCACATACTTGACATTATTAGATTCACTATCCATATACATACTATATTTTACATAGTTTCATATTCATAGTTTATCAATTTCCTACAGGTATCTCTCGATACAAACAGTATACATGCAGGAGTTAGCATAGAACTCACTTGATTCTCACCTACTGTAGTTCAAAGCTCCAAATCCAGATATCCATCATGAGCTAGAAGCAATCACTGCTTAGAAACATAATTTCACTATTAACACTATTGTACATACAAATTACTTGTCATTTCAATCGCTAACAATCCCATGCATAAATATTATAGTTACAGTCTCGCTGTTCAAATACCAAATACATATTTACTCCTTTAGTACTTAACATGCAGAGTTGAAATACTTAGTCTGATGCAAAGTAATTACATATCGTAAAAGAACCATTGCCTCTATATCATTGATGTATGATACATTTAGACTTAAGGAAGGTTTCGGTAAATACCAATTGAGGAAGAGGAAGAAGAAGGAAGAAGAAACCCCTTTCAAAACATACTCTCACATATATATATATATGAATCATCTTGCTTAGTGGAATTTAACAAGTGTCATACATATCAAAACTTGCCTTCTAACTGGCCTACAGTTTTTGAGAAAAATATAAATTAGTTCCCTTTATCAAAATTATCAGGCTAACATATACAGTTGGTTTCTAAGCAGATTACATCTAACTAGCAAAGTATCCTATACAAACAAGGCGTACTATAACTTTGGCGAATACTCATCCCATATTTCCCTTTTCTTCCTTAACACAAACGTCTCCTTAATAACAAAATATCATGAAATCAAATTCTTACAAACTAAAGTGGTAGTTTCTCTACACCTACACGTATATGCCAAAACCATCATTTAGGCGAAATACACTACGCTAAACAGACTTTTTACTGCTAGTCGCGAAAACTTTAAACCTGCCAAAACTGAGGCGTTACAGATTAAGTGTTTAATTCTCTCAGTTCAATAATCTATAAAAGTCTCTCAATTAAATAGATTATTTCGAGACTTGTTAACATAAGAATATCTATCACAATCCCACTAAAACAACAATAAGATACATTGAATACAATATAATACTAAAAAGTAATGTAAACATGGACTCTTGGCCCCTAAGTAATCAGAGTTTCAATCCAATCTAATATCCACGATCTAATGGATTTAATGGGGTGGTCTAATTAGATTCAATCTCCAAAATACGTTTCCCCGAGTAACATGATCTTCATTGATGGGCTAGATATGATCCATATACTTAGCACAACCCATAAATATCATTCAATAAATTTTCATTTATCTCAAATAAAGAAACCGTCTTTACACAGTTTTTGTGGCTAGGGAGTGGGTACTCCTTTAGCACTCAATTTCCATTTTCATATTTTTCAACAATTTATATTTTTATCTTAACTAATTAGAGACTAAGTGAGTTAAGACTTTTTAAAAATAAGACTGAATTAGAAATTAATTTGACTTTGAATAATTGAATTATGTTTAAGATTAAAATAAGACTAATCACCATGGAACTGATAATTTAAAATTATTTTCAATGAATTTGTATATTTTTCTATTGAAGTCAAAAGAGTCATGTGTATTGTTGAAAACGAAGATCATTGTCGATTGATTTCTTTTAAGCAACGAACACTTAAAAATTTGGTTTATGATATCTGAATTTTCATTGCCTTATATTGTGGTGAATTTAATTGCTTGATATCTTAAAATTATTTTGTGATTATTTGCATTCTAAACTTATTTTGATTAGTAATTCATTTGGTGTTGTTTTTCTTAAATGATTAAATGATGATTTATTTAAATTACAATTATATTAAACAATAAAAATGCTTTATTGAAATTCTTTAGATTTAGTCAGAATGCCATAAAGTGCAGGATTCTCCACCATTGCTTATTGTTTATTGTATGGACCGCCTTGAGTGTCCAGAATGATTGTCATTGTTGTGCTTTGAATGTTTGGTGTTTGCTTAGTCATTGATTAAGTGGCATTTATTGCACAGCAGAGTATTGTCATTGTTAGCATTTGCATCATTCTCATTGATCATTTGGTGTTCAGCTGGACATATGCGTATCTAAATGTTTTACTATCTTGTGTTGCTTGGGCTAATTGTAAAATTTGATTTTATTTATTTATTTATGATTCATGAAAATTGACAAATTTTTATTTCTTATGAAAAGTGTGAATTATCCTGACGTATTGTGGAAACTCATTCAATCATATTTTTATATTGATATCAAAATGTTTTAAGAATTTTTCTTATTTAATTTGAAATGACTCAACATGTTGTAGATAATGTTGTTATAAAAAATGTTTTATGGGTTTATTTTTGCTAAGATCAAATTGTTGGATATGATTTTCAATGCTATTTAATTATCTTTAATATATGGTAATGTTAGAATTTGGAGATCATCATTAAGCTGAAAAAAGCTCAACATTTGAGTTTTTAATTCTATGCACAAGTAACAGTCGAATCAAATAGTTCATGATTAGGCAGTATCATCTCAAAGTCTCTAGAACATGTATTTTGTAAAGACGTTGTCCCTGAGTTTAGCTTTGGCATGTACTTAGGTCCATTGAAGTAGTTTGTCACTTTTATTGGTTATTTGATGATTTTAGGTTTGTTATAAGCATGATTGTGATAAATTATCTATTGTTTGTATGCTTAATTTTTATGTTTTAATGTATTTTAATTGAATGATTGGTCGAGCAGGTCACTTTGGCAATCACTATGATGCTTCGGATCTGACCGAACTATTAGGTTGGGTTTGGATTGTAACCTCCAAAACCTGGCCTAGATGTTATGGCTAGATTGAGAAGGCTACATTAGCCACCGAAATGGCTAAGCTAACTTACGTTACTTTTGAAGACCTAAAATAAATTCATTTTAAAGAAAACTGTAGTTGTACTTTGAGTTAGCTTAAAAGCATTTATTCATTAGGTTGTGTATATTTAGGATTTATTTTATTGTTGACTATGTTGTTTTAGAAAAACCGTTTGCTTGTTGCTCTAATTTTAAAAAAAAAACTTGATTTTAAACTAATGCAGCAGAAAAACCATTTTTCAAGTCATTTTGGAAAATTAGTTGCCTTATCGATTTGTTTTTTCAAAAACGGTTCATTTGCAATGTAGCAGAAACTAGGGAACAATATCAAATTTTACTTAAGCCCAATATCATGCATTATCCGGTTATTATGCTTGAGTAATCCATGCAAGCAAGAATCCCCAAAAGAAAAGTTATCAAGCCACAGACCAGAAATAATTAAAAATTACAAACCAAAATATTAAAGACTTAATAAGTATTATTAAGAAAAATAATCCGAGGTCCAAAGTGATTCTCGAAATGCCGAGTTCGGTCCTAATTTCAAGGTTTACCTGTAAAGTTAAACACTATTGGGGGTGAGCTTATGAAAAGCTCAGTGTGAGTCAAACAATTATTTAAGCAGACAAAAACATCAAATATAGTGAAACATATTAGTATTAAAAGAAAAATACAGAACCATCACTGGAACTTCATATCATTACATAGCCTTAGTCAATATCGATGTCAAATGGTGTATGAGCATGGATCATCATTCATTCAAGTAACAATTATTAATTCTGACACCATTCAATACAAAAAAAATACAATAGCAACATAAATCAATAACATTCAAATATGTCGTGCACATGATGCAATGCAAAAAGGTTCCTACCCATACCATCCACTACACACCATGAGTTCCCCAAAACCCGTCATCCGAACTCCAAAACATTATGGGCTTAAGCCTATTGTGGTTAAAACCATCAATAACAATATGCAAAAAATTCTGCCAGTTAAGATGTGATAAATCACCGTTCCCTTCGGTACTCCAGGTGCAGTGCACTGACTACA
This sequence comes from Gossypium sturtianum, assembly GCA_025698515.1. Lineage (NCBI taxonomy): Eukaryota > Viridiplantae > Streptophyta > Magnoliopsida > Malvales > Malvaceae > Gossypium > Gossypium sturtianum. The sequence continues at coordinate 78,738,488 of CM046944.1, forward strand.
AATAATGCGGACTTAATACGCCTCCAGTACTCCACGAAACTTCTCCGTCAACCACAAAATCCCAACCCAATGCATATGCAATATGTCACACAATCTCATACATAACCATATCTCAATACTTTTCAAATTCATTTGACATGCTCGGCATGTCCTCAATAATCACATACTTTCAGTAAATGGAAATAGTGTTCCAATCTTTCAAATTACATTGTGTTGGTATCAATCAAAACCGTTCAATTTCAATACTTTGCGGATTTTCATTGTGCATATATAACACCCTTTTCAGTACAAAATATAACAAATAGCTTGTAACACCCCAAACTCGGCCTAGAAGTTAGGCCCGAATCTGGAATGTCACATTAAAGGCGTACTTCAAAACAATTTACTAGTTAACCATTTAAGGCCCAAAAGCCCAAAACAAAAGATTATTTCGAAAACCATTTTAACACTTTTATAATTTTATGAAATTTCTTAAGTGGGTAGTTGAAACAATAATAATAATAAACCCAAAATTCAAAGTCAAATAGGAGTTACATGGCCTTATTACAATCCAAAAAAATAAAGGATTTTAAACAGAATCATTTGAATAAATTAAAACATTAAACAGCTTGTAGTGTGGCCATCTCCGAGTCCTCTCCCACGTCGAGCCATCTATTCGGGAATACCTGAAACATTAAATTAAAGGGTGTGAGTTTCGAAACTCAGTGTGTACAACCCTTGGCAATCAAATCACATACAATTATTCACATTGGGCCTATGCCCTAACAAATCGGTGGTCTTGGGCCTTAGCCCACCATGACCTCATATCACATCATATCGCATCATATACAACAAGATAATGCAAAACCCACCCCAAAAGTCCATCCGCTACACACACCATTTCCCTTCCAACCTTATAACTCCTGTGGGGAATTCTAGCTCGACCCACCCCTCCGCTACACACCAAGGGTAGCCTTGTTGCGTGACTACCAACGTTGCAAAGAAAGTCGCTTATCATATATTGGGCTTAAAGCCTTCTGTGGATCCATACCATACGGCCATGCGATCCTCAAATCTTCCTCCGTACCATAATTCCCACCCATATGCATCCTAAGCAGAATATCATATGAATGCATCAAACACACAAGAAACATCTATAAGCTTCTATTCGTCACATAGGGGTATTCTCGTCATTTCACTACCCAGGGGTAATGTCGCAATTCTACCCTACAGGGGTATTTTGGTAATTTCGAAAAATAGGGGTATCTTGGTAATTTTGAAAACAGGGGTATTTTGGTACTTTTACAAAACAGGGGTATTCTGGTAATTTACAAATGTAGGGGTATTTTAGTAATTTTACACATAAGGGTATTTTAGTAATTTTACAAATATAAGGGTATTTTAGTAATTTTACAAATATAAGGGTATTTTAGTAATTTTACAAATATAAAGGTATTTTAGTAATTTTACAAATAAAAGGGTATTTTAGTAATTTTACAAATATAAGGGTATTTTAGTAATTTTACAAATATAAGGGTATTTGGTCCCTCTCGGTTTTAGTTATGAACTTTGGCCCATAAACAAGTCCTCATGGTTAAAGTGAACAAACACTATGCACCGGTAGGATCTCGAGAAAGAGGAGGTGGGTCACTCGGACCGCTTAAGTACCAAGCTCTCACTAGATCCAATCCTAGACATGCATATGTCGGTTACCACACTCTAACTAATCGACTTGTCCACAGACATGTTTGATTATTAGATTAAGTCTTATGTGATTTAAGAGTTGTTCGGAACTAGGCCTAACGTCCATTAAACCCTAGCATACTTATCTACGTCCCCATGAGCCCATCAAGCCCATTTTATGTCCTTACGGCCCGTTAGGCCCAAATCTCATCATATGGCCTATTAGGCCCAAAACATATCCAGATCATGTATCAAGCATGGCTAACTTAATTCGTATAATCAACCAAACCATTTTATCAAACTTAGCCCCAGGGCCCACCGGGCCCTTTAGCCACTTTCAGCTTTTCGACTTTTCGGCATTGCCGATATCGTGTGTGTAGTGTTTGTACACACCTGGTAACCTTGCGTGCTGCAAACCCCTTAGTCACGAACCTACAATTGACATTACTAGCGATTAACCAAAGCGCTAACACATACTAACCAAAAACTAAAACCTCACCGTACCCTTACCGCGTGCCTCACGTGCTAGTAACCCTTCCTTTGCTACTATTGGTGATTAACCTCTAGATCTGCACTCAAACACCTATATCGTCAAAACCAAGTGACCCATATCATACATAAGTCACCCCTATGAGCCACATTAGATTCGGCCACTTACAAAACCATGACTAGGTCGAGAACACTTACCACCTTATTAGCAACCCTTACCTACCACGCTTGCGATCTTTGATTCTTTCCCTTGTTAATACAAAGTTAACGACAATGAGGGGTTAGATAGCCCTTCGACTTTTAACAAAACTCACTAAAAGATCAACTAAGCACTTACCGAAATTCTCCTTTGATCCTGCGGCTTAAATCCGGCTTTTGAGACTGGTAAGGTGACAGAGACAATTCGGCAACACTAAGGAGAATAAGAAAAGAGGTGATACAGCTAGAACCAAGTGGTGAACCAAAAAGGGAATTTGAGAAGGGAGAGTATGAAGGATTCGGCTTCTAAAACTTGGAGAGAAAAAAGGTGTTTGGGCATCTCACAAGTGAAGAAATTCGGCCAGAGGGAAAACAAAATTTCGGCATTACTCTAGGAACTTAATTCATCACCCATATATATACTTAAAAAAATAAATAAATAAAATAACCCTACACTCCTTAGTCGACTCAAACTTATCACCAATTAAATTCCTTTATTTTCTCCAAATTTTATCTTCATCCACATCCAAAAATTCCTTTACTTAGTCAAAAATTCAATTTGAATTACATTCAAATTGCTTTCCCCAAACAGCAGCCATCCTTTGGTTCCTCGGTCCACTTAAAACACCTTCCCCATGCTAGCAGCAAAATAGCAAAATAATGAGCAGAAGGCAACTCGAAACCAAGACCTCTAGGCACCACCACACGCTACCAGCCACTGTACCACAACTCTTCTTGTGACATATTCCATTCCCAACTTCTTTTAAGGCCTATTTTCCAGCGACCGAATCATCCAAAGAAATCTAAAAATATTTTCCAACACTCAGCGTCGAACCCCCAACCTCTTCACTATGATACACCCCCCTTGCCACTGCGCCGCCTGCTTTATTTGAGTCATAAATCCTCCCCAATTACTTATAAACCTTTCTTCCGTGCTCCAGGTTTACTTAAAAAAACAAACATTTAGCGCATGCCGCGACTAGAACCCTGCTCCCCCTCCTGCTCCTAACGCCTCTGTCACTGGGCCAGGCGTTTCTTTGTGTCGTGAATCAGCCCCAACTAATTATAAGGCCTAAACTCTAGCCTTCATACTGACATATGCGCAATAAATTTTTTTGCCAAGTCCAGGACTTGAACCTTTGACCACCAACTTATTCAAAACGCCCCAGGCCACCAGACCACCTACTTCCTTGTGCTATCTTTTAACCCAAAAATATTTTAAAAGCCTTCTGACTACCACCAACCTTACTTAAGGGTAAAAAAAAAATTTTTGCCAAAGCCCTAGATCGAGCCTAGGACTTTTCCAACACTACCAACCCTTCCTAAATCACCTAAAAATTAAACTAAACATGCAATCATAATTTTTTTATACACACTTAATTTATTATTCCCTTTTTTTCCGAACGACAAAATCCATTCTCTAGACGCAGAAAACCCATTTATTCTAGGCCCAATTTTTGGGGCGTTACAACTCACCCCTCCTAAAAGAAATTTCGTCCCCGAATTTTCCAACTAACATGGTGGTCGTGTATCGACTACCCCACCACGCTACCGCTGCGCACTCTGACCCTAATAATTTTAATACATACCCAAAACATCCACCTATCGCAAACATTCTCAAACATACGCAGAATAAGTACCAAATTCTGATTCAAATGTTTACAAAGCCCTAACACTTCCATGGCCTCGGCCGCGGCCTCTTGCGCCTCTTCTAGCGCTCATCATTGGGTATTTCTGAATTAAGAATTTTATGAAATTAGTACTTAGTTCCACTTGTTTAGAACACATGTCTTATGTAAGTATTAACACTTTTTTTTAAAGTTATTCTGCGGTCGAGAATCCACTACAGGCTTAGGTTCCCTATGGTCTTTAGTCTCTAAAAGCCTATTTTAAAGTAGCCCAATATCTACACAGTTCAACAATTTAAGCACATGTAGTACAGAGAACTTACTTGGCTCGACGTCGAGGGCTCAGTGAACCACACTTCAAGAATCCTCCAAAAACTTCTTAATTTACTTGTTTTAAAAACCCACAACATAAGGCCCATTTCACAGCCCAAGCTTTGCAACCGAGCTCTGATACCACAAATTGTAACACCCCAAACCCGGAAATGAAATATTATGTTTAAAGTTTATACGAGCTTACTAAACATTCATTGCTTACGTAGTTATTTTTCTTTACTTTACAGATTATCGGAAGCTCAATCGGTTGGAAGTTTGCCGGAGATCTATCACACTATTCAACGATTATATCGGTATTTTTTGATGTTTTAGCAAAGGTTATAATGGCATGTATAGGTGGATTTATGGTTGATGTTTAGTTGAATGTTAGTTGATGATTTTGTCATGTATATGTCATTTTGGTTGATGTAATCTTGGTACTTTAGGTGCCTTGTTGATGTTTGTGAATATGGCTAAGTTATGGTGCATGTTTGAGTGACTAAATGCTATGTTTTAGAAGTAGCATTGAATTATATGAGTATGATGAAGATGTGGTAAGTATACATGTTTAGATGAATTTGTATGCTTGCTTTTGAGATGCCTTATATGGCATATTGGTTGAATGGATTTGGTCATTTAAATTGGTTATTTTATGCCTTTTTTGGTAAGATTTTGAAGCTTTGAAGTTGTACACAAAATGCTTTTAGGTATATATTTGGGTTGGTAATGGGAATGGCTTGATTTTAGCCTATTTCAAGTGTACATGGCTTGAGACACGGGCGTGTGACTCAGCTGTGTGTGACACACGGTCATGCGACACGGTCGTGTGTCCCCTGTAGGTTTTAAGGTTTGCAAGTCAAGTTGTTACATGGCCTAGCACACGGCCTGACACATGGGCGTGTGATATTGTAACATCCAAAAACTTGAATTTTATATGTTGCATTATTTTAGTGCTCAGCTAGTTAAACTATCCAATGTGTGTGTTTAGGTAGTCCTGAGAAGGCTCGGGATTTATTTGGATTTAGTAAAATTTTTGGCATTTAGTACTGTAAGGAAATGGAGTAAGTGACCTTAAAGCTTAAAGTAATAAAGTGGTAAATAGCTAGCATAAGTGAGCAATTAGTAAAGGGGATATGGTGCCATATGTGTTACCTTGAGGGAGGGAGTTCGAATCCCTTTGAGTGCATGTTTGATTTTTATTTTTGCTTTCCTTCCTTATAGTGTCGGCCAAGCATGATTTTATGGTAAGTTGGACTTTAATTTTTATGGCAAGATGGCTAAGAGAAAAAGGCAAGATTGAAGTTAGGGAAAGGAATCAAATGAAAATGGCATGTAAGGGGAGCATAAGGCTTATTCTATGGGTGATGTTTTGGAAAGTTTGGTTGGCCAAACTTTTGACCAATTGGCTATGCTTTTGGACAGTTTTTGGGGCTAAGGGGGATGGCCAAATTTTATTAGCATTTTGGTAAGGTTTAGGTGCTAGTTTTGGTCAATTCTATTAGCAACTAGTGTATCATTTCTCTTCTCCAAAACTCTATGCCCCTAGCCGAATGTGGTCAATAGCAATAGGTAATTTTTGTTTGTTTTGGCCATTTCTTTTTGACCAATTTGGTATCATCTTTCATACTCCCCAAACTCTTTTATTTTTTTGGCCGAAACCATGCAACCTTGAAGAGGCATTTTCATTTCTTTTTTTTCTCTTTGCCGAATGCATACCAACTTGAAGACCTTTTCCTTGTTCATTTTTCATCCTTGAAAACCGAAACTTAAACACCATATCTTCTACTTCTTTTTCTTCTTCTTTTCTTTTTGCAAAAACTTTCAAACATCACTCCTCCTCCAATATTCTCACCATAGCCGAATATCATTGATCATCTCCCTATAGTCGAGTCTTCCATTCATACATATTTTCTTCTCAACTATATTTCTACTCACACTTTGATCAATCGGTAAGTGATCTATTTCAACATTTCTTTTTTTTTTGTATTTTTATTTCATTCTTTCTCTTAGTGCTGAATCTATACCTTGGTGTGGGATGGCCATATTGATCGAGACCATCACCATACTTTCTCTCTTACGAAATCACTTTTCTCTGCCATAGAAATATAGTGGAAGGCCGAAACTTGGAGTTTTCGAAGTCATCGTTTAATCGCTAGAATTCGGTCCAAAAATCTCTAAGGTGAGGATTCTTCGAGGATTCTATAATCACTTTTTATTTGTTAAGATAGTGTTGATTAATCGATATTATTATAGGGATTCTATCGCTCGATCTTTTATCTTGGGATCATACGGATTTTTATGGTAAGCCGACTTCACCCCTAAGATCAATTATTTATAACAACGTAATATTAGTTTGGACTAATATTTATTTTGAATGGACGCAAACAAGATCGAATCAAAAGGGGTAGTGTTTAGTGATCGAAAAAGGAACGGATTTACGACCCCTTCTAGATTCAAACGAAGGGCTGTTTTGGCGATTCGAGACTTTCCACCGGTTTGTGGACCCTCATCCGGTGAGAAGCAACTATTCGAGGTTGTTCAAAATTGTGAGGCATCAGCGATTCAGGATTATCCACCGGGTTGTGGACCGTCAACCGAGGAGAACCGGCAAATCGTAGTTGTTCGCGATTTCGAGGGTAAAAACACTTAGATCGTTTATCTTAGAGTAAATTAACTATGTCTCGTTCATTGTCTAATCGAGAGTTGAAATATTTTTAGGTGTCGACGATCAGGAAAGTGTAGTGCTTACCGTAATCAGGTGTGTAATCTCACACCGTATTTCATGGGTTAGATAATTATATTGAGTTAATCGCTTGATTAAATCACATGTTAGTGAAATCGGGTAAAATGGCATAATTATCACTATTTTGGTAAAAACTATGAAATCGATATTAAAACGGTGAAAATTTCAAAATTACCCTCAATGGGCCAAACCGATAAGTGTGATATTTGTTATATGGGCCAGATTGTGATATGGGGCCAATTGTGATATTTGCTATATGGGCCAAAATGAGATATTGGTTATATGGGCCCAATTGTGATATTTGCTATATGGGCCAAAATGAGATATTGGTTATATGGGACCAATTGTGATATTTGATATATGGGCCAAATTGTGATATGGGCCAGCTTGTGATAATTGTTATAATGGTCCAAATTGTTCGTAATAAATATTTGAATGAATTGTTGTAAATGAATATGTATTATATACATGAATTGCATGGGATGGGATATTGACGAAGAGAAGTTCGTAGCTCTGCTACAAAATTCTCAGTGGCTCGCCACAAATCTGAAAAATGGCAATGCCATGTAAACTCTACGAATCTGGTGGCTTGTCCACAAATTGATATAAACGGCTTAATGCCTATTTTGGTGTGTTGGCGGGGTGGATGACTAAAGCTCCCCACAGGTGTGCTGTTGGTACGGGTGGTGTGTAGCGGATGGAAATTAGGTTTGGTTTGGGAATTGCATATCACATGCATATTTTATACATGTTTTTTTATGTTATAATTGTAAACGGGCTTTGGCCCAATAAATGCTTAATTGGATTTTTGGCCCGGTGGACAATGGTAAGTGGGTTACACACTCGAGTTCTAGTAACTCACCTGCTTTCCTTACCTTTTTCGGTAATGATCGATGATGGAGACTTGGGCCGTGGGCGACTCGGTGGAGGCCATACTGCGAATAATGGTTATTTGAAATTGGGATTTCTTTTTAGTACTTTTAATTATTTTGCTATTTTATGTTAAGTTGTAATAAGGCCTCTGGACAAATTTTAATTGTTTTATGTTTGATGGATTTATAATTTGCTTTAAATACTTCAAGAGGGATTTTTCTAAAACTTAAATAAATGGTTTTCTCAAATGGATATGCAAAAAGGGTTTCATGATAACTTTCTTAAATATTTTAACTCGGAAAATCTTCTCGTGACAATGTTTTTCAAATTTTTCCAAAATCATTTTTAAACTCTTTTAAACATTCTCGAAATATTAATTAAATTTTTCTAAGCTTCAATTTACAAATTCTTACATCTCAAATTGTTTGATTTATCAATCAACCTTAGTTTTTCAATAAACTCCATGTCAATTTTTTTTTTAAATTATGTTTTACTTAAATCTTTCAAGGACTAGATGTATATTCATTCCGTGTGACATGTCAAATTTGGTCTTAACGCATAGACCGTGTTTGGGTGTTACATTTTATTGTATCAGAGCCAGGTTCAAAACTCGGCTGTGGTTTGGGTTCAAAAACGTTTTCCAAAATTGTTTTGAATTGTAAAGTTAAAATGCATGTTTCAAAAAGGAAGTATGGCACCACGGGTATCCGGCACCAAGTCAAGTAAGTATGTTATTGTATGATTATGATTGTTATGATATGACTATAGGAACACTCTAGAACTTTTTTGTTTTAGGTGTTGAAACTATAGAGATTGAGACTATAGGATACGTTTACGAAAATGACTTTACTTCTTATACCTCATAAGAAATTGTTTAATAAATATCAAAATAGTATACTGATTCATAAGACTTTTAATCAGATTAAGTCGAATTACCCAACATGAGCGCTAGAGGATGTGGACGCGGTAGACGTGGCCGTGGTAGAGGCCGAGGCGCTAGAGTTGCGTCTGAAGCGTCGGGACATATACCGGAAATGGACGCACCTGCGTCACCCGGGACTGAAACTGGATCACATGACCGTATGAGGGAGGACATTGCTTTGTCCCAAGCAATGTTGCGAGTCTTAGAAAGGGTTCTTTGGGGCTAGAATCGGGCCGCCAGTTCGTGGATCAATTTCGAACGACTTAGATCGAAAGTCTTTGAGGTTTTTAGGGGTGTCTCGGGTGTAGCCCCAAATGTAGCGGAATATTGGCTCAAGGTAGTGGAATGGATCATGGATGATTTGGAATGCACCACCGAGCAGAAACTGAGAGGAGCTGTGTCCTTGTTAAGAGACGAAGCATATCAATGGTGGCTTACTGTTCGGGAGGGCACTCAGGCTGATCGCGTTACTTGGGATTTCTTCAAAACATCATTTCAAGGAAAGTATGTTGGGGCTAGCTATGTGGATGCCCGAAGGAAGGAATTCCTTAATTTGGTTCAAGAAAGTAAGATCGTGGAAGCTTACGAAGCGGAATTTCTGTGTTTGAGTCGTTATGCCCGAGGTATTGTGCCAACTGACTATGAACGCTGCGTGCGTTTCGAGGATGGGTTGAGTGATGAATTGTGGGTACTGATAGCCCCACAGCAAGAAAGGAATTTTGCCACACTGGTGGAGAAAGCGAAGATAGCCGAAGAGGCTAAGCACTCGGAGCGGCGAAACTGAGAAAAAGATAGAGGCAAGAGTAAGAGGGACTTTAAGTACTCGAGTCCTGCTAGAAGGTTTCAGAAGAGGCCAAAGAATGATGAACCAGCTCAAGCTAGAGCACCTGCTGCTACCAATCAAATACAACCATGTGCTGACTGTGGAAGACGACACCCTGGTGAATGTTAGAAGAGAATCGGTGGTTGTTTCAAATGTGGTTCTAAGGACCATCAGCTTAGAGATTGTCCTCGATGGGCTGCTCCGACTCAGAAAGCTCGTAATTATGAAGCACAGCCAGCTAGAGGCGCTCAGCAGCCACCGAGAGGTCGGGCTAGCTATGTGGACACCCGAAGGAAGGAATTCCTTAATTTGGTTCAAGAAAGTAAGACCGTTGCAGCTTACGAAGCGGAATTTCTACATTTGAGTTGTTATGCCCGAGGTATTGTGCCAACTGACTATGAACGCTGCGTGTGTTTCGAGGATGGGTTGAGTGATGAATTGCGGGTACTGATAGCCCCACAGCAAGAAAGGAATTTTTCCACACTGGTGGAGAAAGTGAAGATAGCCGAAGAGGCTAAGCACTCGGAGCGGTGAAACTGAGAAAAAGATAGAGGCAAGAGTAAGAGGGACTTTAAGTACTCGGGTCCTGCTAGAAGGTTTCAGAAGAGGGACTTTAAGTACTCTGGACAAATTTTTATTTTGTTTTATGTTTGATGGATTTATAATTTGCTTTAAATACTTCAAGAGGGATTTTTCTAAACCTTAATAAATGATTTTCTCAAATGGATATGCAAAAGGGGTTTCTTTCATGATAACTTTCTTAAATATTTTAACTCGAAAAATCTTCTCGTGACAATGTTTTTCAAATTTTTCCAAAATCATTTTTAAACTCTTTTAAACCTTCTCGAAATATTAATTAAATTTTTCTAAGCTTCAATTTACAAATTCTTACATCTCAAATTGTTTGATTTATCAATCAACCTTAGTTTTTCAATAAACTCCATGCCAATTTTTTTAAAAAAAATTCTATTTTACTTAAATAATTCAAGGACTAGATGTATATTCATTCCGTGTGACATGTCAAATCTGGTCTTAACGCATAGAACGGGTTTGGGGTTTTACAGAGGCCATTTTGAGAGTTACACGGCCTGGAACACGGGCGTGTGACTTGGCAGTGTGACCCAGCTTCGAAAGTTACATGGGCACAGACACGGGCTGGGACACAGCTGCATGTCCCTATTTTGATTGTTACATGGCCTGAGACACGTGCGTGTGTCTAAGCCGTGCGAGTCACACGTCTTGTTCACACAGTCGTGTGACCTCTGTAGTCCAAATTTTCTAACTTTTTCATGAAATTTCTGATTAATTCCAATTTAGTCCCGAATTATTTCTATTGTATTTCTAAGGCCTTGAGGGCTCGGTTAAGTGACGGTATGCATGTAATGAATGATTTATGCTATGATTATGTTGATGTATGAGATGTATGTTTTAAAGTTATGTTTTTACGGTAATGCTCTGTAACCTTAATCCAACGACTGATATGGGTTAGGGGTGTTACAAGACCTATTTTCGGGGCCTTACACATATCACATGCATGGGGTTGGGACATGTGTAAGGAGGAAGTATTGGCAGTTTATCTGCATCACCGGTGGCTTCTCCACATTACTTGCAGCTTGTTTGCATTCTCGCGCTTTATATACATTCATCGGCAACTTTGTCTACACTCTTGGGTCGTTTATCTACATTAATGGTGGCTTCACCACATTACTAGCAGCTTGTCTGCATTACTGGTGGCTTGTTCACAAATTGGAGTGTTTGGATGGATGAGTCCTGGGGAACTCGATTGTGGACTGTAGCGGTGATAGGTAGGATGCTTTTAAAGTAATTTACATAACTATTTTATAAAAATTGCATTGGCATGATCATGTGCATAAATAAAATTGATTAATTTGTATGAAAAGTTTGTGATCATTGTTACTTGATTTGTATACTGAATTCTGACTTATTACTTGAGTTAAGACTCACACAAAGCTTTATAGCTCACTCCCTTTTAGTTTTCTTATTTTCCAAATAACCCCAAGGTTAGGATTCATTGACAGCATTTAGAGGAGTTTCTCGGAATTCTTTTTAAATTAAAGTAATTAAAGTTTATCTTAATATTTTTATTATTTTGGGATTGTAATAAGTTTGAGTATGGATTGTGGCATGGGAATTTACTTTAGGGATTTTTCATTCTGATTTGCATGAATTGGTTGTATGACATTAAGTTTTAAAAATAGCATAATTTAGTATTTGATTAAGATTATGCATGAAAATTGGTTTTTATTAAAACTTGACAAAACCACTCTTTTTTCGTTTCAACAATGAAAATATGCCAATATTACATTTTTTTCATTGCAAATCTGATAAATGAGTTCCAAATAAAATTAGACTTAGTTTCAAAATTTATAATGTTTACAAATGAGGTTTCTAAAAACATTTGATTTTATGAATTTAACATGTAACACTCCTAACCCGTAACCGTCACCAGAATAGGGTTAAGAGGCGTTACCGGATATATCAGAACTTTTACGGTCATTTCGGAAATATAACATACACCATCTTCATATCATATCAAATCATTAACAAAGAGTCCCTTTAAAAGGTCTACGAGACCTTAAACATGCATTGGGAAGGGGTCGGGACTAAACCGAGCACATACAAAATTTTTCCAAAACTTAACAGTTTTCAAAGTTACAGAGGCCACACGCCTGTGTGGATAGGCCGTGTGCCTCACACGGCCCCAGACACACCCGTGTGTCCAAGCCGTGACAAAACAAGGCATACATATTGACTTGTCCACACGGTCGAAGACATGCCCGTGTGCTTCACCCGTGGTCGACACTGACTTATTTCACACGACCAGTCACACGCCCGTGTGTTCGGCCAGTGTGCGAGTTTGACTTGTTTCAATTTGCAAACTTAAGAGACACGGTCGAGCCACACGCCCGTGTGGGCAAATATAGGCCATTTGCAAGACCAATTTGCCACCCACACTTTGGGTTACACCTACAAGCATTAAACCAATCCAAAATCATACCTCCAATGCATTCAAGACATACCAAAACATGCATATTTTACTTCTTAACAACATCATTCACTTCATATACAAAACCCAACTCAATCATACAACTTATAGTAATAACTTACATCAAGAACATATAACTATGCTTCATCTAAAATCATATCAATTCAAAGAAATTTCTCATCATTTGCATATCCAAAATCAACCATGAACTCACCTATAATGTACCATTTCATTTAGCTACTTATGAGCACATTAAAACTTACCAACTTATGCATCAACAAGCATGATCAAAACTCATTCGTAAACACATCCATTAACAAGCCATATCACATTGCTATTTTTACACATCACAAAACATATTCTAAGTTCTCTAGACTATACATGTCATACTTTAATATTTACATTCTCAAAAGATACCAGAATATAATTCGATAGTGTGGTGATGATCCTCGATGATCCACGAACTTCTCGTAGCTTTAATAATCTATAAAACAATGAGGAAACATACACACAAAGCAAGCTATCATAGCTTAGTAAGTCATAAGCAAATAATGAACAAATAAGCATTTACATTTAAATCAACTAACCAAAATCACATAAACATTAACCAATTATACATTTAATATGTTTGCAACTCAAATATTATTATCACATTCACAAAATCCATAAAAAATCAACTTTCAAACTCACATATACTCATAAGCACATATAAATCTATCTTTTACCATTTCAAATTCATGTATCCATCATAATCAAATACTTACCTTATTCTCATATACATATTACAAGGCACATACCTGAATCTTTTAGTTCATTTTCTCATCTGATCTTATCTCGATAATGCCCGTTGAACCATTCGGCATTAATAAGGATACTCGGATAGTCGGAAGGCTCGTACAATGCCAACGTCCCAGACGTGGTCTTACATGTAATCACATATCGATGCCACTGTCCCAGACAGGGTCTTACACAAATCAAATACGATGCCAATGTCCTAGACATAGTCTTACACGTAAACACAAATCGATGCCAATGTCCCAGACGTGGTCTTACACGAAATCACACATCGGAATCCTATGTCATGACATATGTATCCTAACTATTCCCAAGGTTCGTACGGGGCTTTCGGACGTCTTTACTCGATCATTTCAGGCTCGTAAATATTACTCCCATGCTCAATTCATTTCAGTGTATTCATTAACATAAATAACAATTCAATTCGGCACTAATAAAATAGATACAATATAATTTAACAGCATTTATTTACTTATGAACTTACCTCGGATATTGACGGATGAAATCGACTACTCGACTACTTTCGACTTCCCCCGATCTAATTCTGCTTTCTTTTGTTCTTGATCTATATAAATTCAAATTTGACTATTTAATAACATATTTCATTCATTTCAAACTACAAACACATAATTAGGGCATTTTGCATTTAAGCCCCTAAAATTCACATTTTTCACAAATTAGTCCTTATTTCACAAAACACAAAATATTCAAAATTTAACCTCACTATAGCTTGGCCGAATATTTATTGTACTCATATAAGTCCACATATTTCATTTATTTCACATTTTAGTCCCTCAATTTATTATTTTCACAATTTAGCCCAAATTACTCAAATTCATCAAAAATCCAAAGACAACATATTAATCTATCACATATCTTTTATTTTCTATCATCAAACCACAAAAATCACAAGCTATCATCAATGGCAAAACATAAAATCATCATCAAATTCAAAAATTAAAACACGGGCTTTGTAGTACTCAAATCAACAATCACAAAAACGTAAAAATTATCAAAAACCAAGCAAAGAACATACCTAATTTAAAGCCTCAAAGTGTCGAACCTAATTTATTCTTTTCTTTCTTTTTCCTTTGAAGATCCGACCTTGAATAAGATGAATTCATGGCCATTTTGTCTTTTATTTTATTTTATTACATTATAATATCTTAATTACAATTTTAACCTTATAAATTTAATTAGTAAACCATATATTTCAAGCCCAAAACCGGCCATGCTATTAGTTAGTGGCCAATTTGCCACACAAGGACCCCATAATTAATAAGACACATCAATTCGACACCTAATCATATAGAAGGCTACTTTTGCATTTTACGCAATTTAGTCCTTTTATCAAATTAAGCACACAAACGGATAAATTAAATCACAGAATTTTCACACATGTCAATTCACATACTATAAGCACGGAAAATAATATTAAAATATTTTTCTGACTTAGATTTGTGGTCCCGAAACCACTATTCTGACTAGGGTCTAAATCGGACTGTTACAATTCTCCCCCCTTAGAGATTTTCGTCCCCGAAAATCTTACCAGTGAAAAGGTTTGGGTAACGTTCTCTCATAGCATCTTCGGGCTCCCACGTCGCTTCTTCAACCCCGTGTCGATGCCATAAGACTTTCACTAATGAGATTTTCTTATTTCTCAATTCTTTTACTTCGCAATCTAAAATCCGTATCCATATCCATATCCATATCCATATCCATATCCATCGGTTTATTTGATCCGTCTTCCACTTTTAACATTTTGTTTATTTATTTATTTATTATTTTGAATATTTATTCTTTATTCTTAAATTTCTTCTTTTAGTTGTTTTTATTTTATTTGTTTTCCTAAATTTGTTTAGCTTCTTGTTTTCAGGTCAGATCGGAATCCCCTCTTGTTAAACAACTTGAATACGATCTCCTCCATTTTCCCCTATCAGCTATCTTCACCTTTTCTGGGATTAAACTAATGGTGAAACATTTCAATCCAATTAGAAAACCGAGCAACCATTGATCTTTCACTTTCAATTTTAAATAAACCAAATAAGTCTTAAATTTTCTTCTCTTGTTCCTATAACTCTAGAGAACAAATGTATATTTTCCAAAACATGAAGTGTAACAGCCCAATTTTGGGTCTAGTCGGAACAATGGTTTTGGGACCACAAATCCGATGCAGTAAAATTTGATTTTATTATATTTTTATGGTCTACAGATTTACGAAATGATTTCGTGAAAAAATTTGTTCGAAAATTTTGACGTTTGAGTACTCAATTTAGCAAAAAGGACTAAATTGTAAAAAGTACAAAAGTTGAGTTCTACATGCTAAAGGTGTCTAATTGCTATGAAATTTTAAATTGAAGGTCCTTAGATGGTAATTAGACCATTTTTTAAGTTAGTGGACAAAAATGGACATGGTGAGATAAAATTTCAAAGTTTTAAGTGAAGGGCATTTTTGTCATTTAGTAATTAAATGAATTAAAAACAAAAAATCAAGTCAAAATTTAGTCCATCTTCTTCATGCTTGTGCTGAAAATTAGAAGGGAAGCCATAACTAGGTTTGGCCACTTTCAAGCTCGATTGTAAGTCCTTTCTTGTCCTATTTTTAATGCTCTTTACATTTTTGAAGTCGTTATCACTCGATTTATCTATTTCTACCATTAATTTGAGTTATGGTCGATGTCTAGGGTTTGACCTATGTTAGAAATATGTGTATTTTGATGTTTAATGGTAGATTGTGCAAGTTTAATGTTAGATAAACAACTTTTGCTTGGTGATTTTTGATGAAAATGTCAAAAGGACCTATTTGTAAGAAGATTTCAAAATGTGTGTAAGAGTACGATTAAATGAAAAATGTGGGCTGTTATAAGCATGAAAGAGGTTCGGCTAGGCTTGGGTCTTGAAGAAATCGAATAGATTTCATTTTACGAGCCTAAGGGCCAAAATGTAAAAATGTCAAAGTTAGGAGAAAAATGTAATTTTGCCATAATGTGATTTTTGGACTGAATTGAGAAATGTGGATAATAAATGAGTTAAATTTTCTATTATAGATCAAGAGAAACGAGGTTTGGACCTAGATCGGGGGAAAAACAAGGTGTTTGACGATTAGGTCTATTTCTACTATTTTTGTACCGAGGTAAGTTCGTATGCAAATATTGCATTATTTTATTTATGTTTTAAATGCTTTACTATTGTATGAATTATGATTGACTCCTTGGATGTAATCGATAAAGTTTGACAAGTGAGAAATCCCGGTTGAACCTTAGGAATAGGAAGGATACGAATGTCATGACATTAGGGTTATTTGAGATTACGTGTAAGACCATATCTGGGATGTGGCATCGATATGAGACTTCGTGTAAGATCACAGATGGGCTATTGATGTAACACCCTAAAATTTATGTTAATGTTTTGGTGAAATATTAACACACAATGTCTATCTGCTTCAGTGGTTATGTGTTCTGGGTGTGTCTGAGAAGTCTTGGGTTCAAGCCTTGTCTTGGGCAAATTTTGGGTTTTAAGGAATAAAGCCTTACCTTTGGTTGTTAGGCTTATAAGTATTTATTTTTAAGAACATGTTAGAATGGGCCTGCTGGTCTGGTGGTTAAGAGATGTGTCAAGGTACTGAATGTCCCGTGTTCGAATCCCTGCGTGAGCATTATTTTTGCCTGTTACGTCCAGAGAGTTTGTGTTGGACTAAAAATCTGAATAGTGGGGAGTGGGGTTGAGAGAATTTAGGAGTGAATCAGGGGATGTGGGGGAGTTATCCAAAATCTGATCATATTCTTCTTTTTTCGAAAAAATTCGGTTCTCTGTGCAGTTTTTGACGTTCTTTCCCCTTTCTTTGGGTGCCGAAATTTTGTTTTCTCACGCCCCTCTCTTTCTAGAATTCTTTTCCATACTGTCTTTTGACGTTACACGTCTATCTGCGATCGTAGGTAAGTTTACTTCGCTTAAGCCTCAATGTTACTTCTGGGTTAATCTTGATAAGGGGAAATTGTGTGTTGTTTTTGGTAGGCAGAGAACGATTTCTGGTTGGGGTTTTCGCAGCAGAATAAGCAATAAAGTTTTGGTTTGGAAATGGTAAGTTTCGTGTGCGAAAAATATTGTTCATAGGGTGCGTATGATTAGGGACTCTCTGAATCTCATATTTTCATATTTGATTAAGGACTTTGGTTGGTCAATTATAGGGTTCCGAAATTCTCAATGATCGTTTAGGCTTCAAATGAAATTAGGTCTGTACTCGAAAACATAGAAAACCAGAATCGACGAAAGCCGAAAAATGATTCTATCGACGCCACACGGCCGTGTGGTAGGCCTTGTGCAAGGCTGTGAGCCACAACACACCGTGTGATCGACGAGCCAGGCCGTGCGCAAGTTACACGGCCGTGTGTTACACATGGGCTTGCCTATTGGGCCGTGTGGGTCACACGGGCGTATGGGCCCATAGAGGTGAACCACACGGGCGTTTAAAATTTTGGGCCAGGCCGTGTGATCTACACGGCCAAGGCCAATTCGGGCCGAGTGGGCCACACGGACTTGTGGGCCCACACGGGAAGGCCACATGGGCGTGTGAGCCTAATTTTCTGAAAAGTACTGTAAGGTTGCACGGGTCGCCCAAGTCGATTGTGGTCCTACTGTAAGGTCGATAAGCATTATTTAGACCCCTATTTATGTGATCTGACTATATGATATTTGTACTGAATTGAATGTATGTTAGGTTATTTGCATGTTTGCATGTCATATTGGTATGTTGCATTGCATCTGGGTGGGGTTGATGTTATTTGGAGGAAATGTTCTGAAAGGCTCTTAAGCCTGATATCTGGCAGCTCAGCTGCATTATTCTGTTCATGTGCCGCATTTCGGTACAATATGGTGTGTAGGGATGGGTGGGTTGATTTTATCGCCACATGGTGTGTGGGGCTGGACGGAGATGGTGTGTAGAGGCTGGTGGGTAGGATTTTGATATATTGATCTGCATTCTGTATCCGATTGGGCTAAGGCCCTTGTATATATTTAATTTTGCATCTGATTGGGCTAAGGCCCTAATCTATATCTGATTTTGCATCTGAATAGGCTGAGGCCCAAACTGATTCTGTAATGGGCTTCTTCCCCAGACTGTTATTTCTGACTTCTGATGAGTGTTTGATATGTACGATGTCTGTGGGGATTACACACTAAGTTTGCAAAAACTCATCCTTTTTCTGTTTAATCTGTTTAGGTAATTCCCAGCATTAGACGGATCGGTGTGGCGGAGGACTCGACAGTGACCACTGCTTCTGCTTCACGATAGATTCACGGTTTTTAAACTTATTTATGGTTTTGATTACATCTGGGAAAAGTTTTGTGTAATTATCGCCATTACGGATTTTTGTTTAAATTGGGATTTGCAATGTTTTATGGTTTTAATTGCTAGAAGTAGGAAAGCAAGGGTTTTAAAAAGAAATAAATTTTTTTACCAAAACACCACGATTACGCAAACTGTTTTTAAAAGATTCCGCAAAGTATAAATGTTTTGGAAAATGGACAACATTTTGGAGACGAATGACACTAATTGGAATTAACATAAAATAATGAAAACACTTAAAAAGGAGAAATGGTTAGAGCATGGCTACGGTTTCAAAAGCACTATCATATGACATCGCCAGATTCGGCCATAACGGCTAGGCCGGGTTTGGGGTGTTACATTTAGTGGTATCAGAGCTAGGTTGCAAAGCTTGGCTGTGGATTTGGGTTATAAAGATTGGTTTTAAGAAATGATTTTTAAGTGATTTGAAATATTTTTGGACTTTGTATGTGGTACACTGAGTCTCCGGCGCTGATCCTGTAAGTGTTCTGAAATTCTATTTGGATTTGTTTAAATATACTACTAGCATGCTTGAAAAGCGACCAATAGGTAGTATCTTTGTCTTGAAAACACTCTAGGTAGTGTAAAGCGAAAGTCAGAGTGAGACTAAGACTCGCGACAACGAACCCTGAACTTCTGATACTTTTTTGCATAAAATATCTGCTAATAAATATCTGAACTGTAACTAATGCATAAAATTCTTAATACAGATAAACTCCAAATATACGATGAGCACACGAGGTACTCGCGGACGGGGTACAAGAGGCCTTGGTAGAGGCCGTAGAGGGGCTCGAGATGGGTCCTCATCATCTGGAAATCTACCTAATCTGGATACGAGCGAGACACCGGTCTCACCTGCGACAGAGACTAGGTCTCGAGATCGCATGGCTGGGGACGACGCACTGTCTCAGGCCATGCTGAGGATATTGGAGATGGTTGCTAGGCCCAACACTGGATCTGGGGGTCGAGGGTCGGTTACGGAATGACTCCAGTCTAATGGGGCTGAGTTATTCAGGGGTGTCACTGGAGTCGCCCCTAATGTGGCCGAATATTGGATGGAGGCCAAGGAGAGGATTATGGACGACCTAGATTTTACTGTTGAGTAGAAGCTTAAGGGGGCTGTTTCTCTGCTTCGCGATGAAGCCTACCAATTGTGGTTGATGGTTAAGGAGGGCACTCAACTCGACCGACTGACTTGGGATTACTTTAAGACGGCTTTCCAGAGTAAGTACGTGGGAGCCAGTTACATTGACGCTAGGAGACTTGAGTTCCTTAATCTCACCCAGGGAGACCGTACAGTGGCCGAATATGAGGCCGAGTTTCTAAGATTGAGCCGATATGCGCGTGGCATGGTGGCGACCGAATATGAGAGATGTGTTCGCTTCGAGGATGGCCTCAGGGACAGTTTGCGAGTTCTGATAGCTCCACAGAGTGAGCGTGAGTTTGCTACACTGGTTGAGAAGACGAAGATCGCCGAAGAAGTTAAGTGCGCTGAGCTCCAAAACCGAGAGAGTAAAGAATAAGAGGGAATCAGAGCCCTCGAGTTCTGTGATGAGGCCTAAAAAAAAGGTCAGATCTGATGGGCCAGTGAGAGTTGGGCCTCCTATTGCACCTACTGGGCGTTTACCGTGTGGGCACTATGGTAGACACCATCCAAGCGAGTGTTGGAGGACGACTAGGACATGTTTGAGATGTGGGTCGACTGAGCACCGTGTTTGGGATTTCCGTTGAGAACTGATCAGATGCAAGCTCCGGTTACTGGTGCTACGCAGCCTCTGAGAGTAGTTCAGCAGCCACCCAGGGGCTGAGGTTAAACCAGGGGTGGTAACGGCATGGGCCGAGGACTGAGAGCACCGAGCAAAGGTGCTGGACCGACTGAGGAGAGGTAGCCCGCATTGGTTTATACTGCCCGTCGCCGTGAGGATTGAGATGCTCCGGACGTCATCACAGGTACGTTTTTAATTTATAATGTACCTTATTTGGCATTGATAGACATAGGATCTACACACTCTTACGTGGCCAGTACTGTGTCTGAAACCTTGGGGATTTCGGTTGAGAGTACTTCTAGTGAGGTAACTGTTGTGAGTCCATTAGGGCAGTCTATCCGAGTGAGTAAATTATTTAGAGGCGTTCCGTTAGAGGTTCAAGGGACAATATTTCTGGCTGATCTGATAGAGCTTTCATTTGGGGAGTTTGATTTGATTCTGGGATTGGACTGGCTGGTTAAACACCAGGTAAGTTTGGATTGTGCGACAAAAAGGGTTGTTTTGAAGGCCGAGGAGGATAGCGAGGTAGTTGTGATTGGGGAACGAATAGACTATCTGACTAATGTGATTTCTGTGTTGGTGGCAGAAAAGTTAGTGAGGAAATGGTGTGAGGCATTCTTGGCCTACATCAGTATTTCTGACTCTAGGGACTCTTCGGTTAAGGTCATCAAAATCGTGGGGGATTTTTCGGATGTTTTTCCTGAGGAACTACCGGGTCTACCTTCGAGCCGAGAAGTAGAATTTGGTATTAAGCTTATTCTGGGTACAGCTCCGGTGTCTATCGCGCCCTCCCGAATGGCACCGAAGGAGCTTACAGAGCTTAAGGCTCAAATTCAAGAACTGTTAGATCTTCGGTTCATCCGTCCAAGTGTGTCCCCATGGGGAGCACCAGTGCTTTTCATTAAGAAAAAGGATGGGACAATGCGGATGTGCATTGATTATCGGCAGTTGAATAAACTGACAATCAAGAATAAGTACCCACTTCCGAGGATAGATGATCTATTCGGCCAGTTCAGGGGGGCTTCTATGTTCTCCAAGATTGGTCTACGTTCAGGATATCATCAATTGAGAGTTAAGGAGGCCGATGTGCATAAGATGACATTTAGGACTCGTTATGGACATTACGAGTTCCTGGTTATGCCATTTGGGTTGACCAATGCGCCAGCAGAATTTATGGATTTGATGAACCTTGTGTTTCAGCCCTATCTGGACCAGTTTGTGGTGGTATTCATCGATGATATTCTAGTGTATTCTAAGACTAAGGACGAGCACGATGAGCATCTCAGAGTGGTACTACAGACTCTTCGTGATAAATAGTTGTATTCGAAGTTCAGTAAGTGTGAGTTCTGGCTCCGGGAAGTAACCTTTTTGGGACATGTGGTTTCTGCGGAGGGGATTCGTGTTGATCCTCGTATGATTGAGGCTGTGTTGGATTGGAAACAACCAAAGAATCTGTCTGAAATTCGCAGCTTTTTGGGGCTGGCGGGTTATTATCGACGCTTCGTAGAAGGGTTCTCCTTGATCGCAGCACCGTTAACCAAGCTTCTGCGCAAGGGAGTTCCCTTTGTCTGGACTGATAGGCAACGAGAGAGCTTCGAGAAGCTCAAATCTATGTTGACTCAGGCTCTGATTCTGATACAGCTTGAATCTGGGAAGGATTTCGTCGTATATAGTGATGCGTCACATGTGGGTTTGGGTTGCGTTTTGATGCAGAATGGTAAAGTTGTAGCTTATGCGTCTCGTCAGCTCAAGACGCATGAGGCTAAATATTCGACGCACGATTTGGAGTTGGCAGCGGTAGTCTTCACTCTGAAAATCTGGAGGCATTATTTGTACGGTGAGAAGTGTACTATTTGCACTGATCACAAAAGCCTCAAGTATCTCCTCACTCAGAAGGAGTTAAACCTTAGGCAGCGTAGATGGGTGGAACTGCTTAAGGATTTTGACTACACCATCAAGTACCATCCTGGTTAGGCCAATTTGGTGGCAGATGCTTTGAGTCGTAGGGCTATGACCGATCTGAGAGCGATGTTCGCTCTACTCAATTTATTCGACGATGGGAGTCTGTTAGCGGAACTTCAGGTTAAGCCTACATGGATTGACCAGATTAGAGGTAAACAGATGGGGGATAAGTCTCTTGAGTTGCGTTTCTGTCAGGTTGAGACTGGTGATGCTACTGATTTTAGGATTAAGAGTGATGGGGTACTTTGTTTCCGCGGTCGGATTTGTGTACCGAGTGATGAGGAGCTGCGACAGTCGATTCTGAGGGAGGCGCATAGTACTTCTTATGCTATGCATCCCGGTGGTAACAAGATGTACCGAGATCTCTGAGAGTTGTACTGGTGGCCAGGGTTGAAGCGTGAGGTTACTGACTTTGTTGCTTGCTGTTTGACTTGTCACGAGTCAAGGTGAGCATCGATTGCCTTCTGGGGTTCTTTGCAATAGGTAAAGATACCTATGTGGAAATGGGAACGAGTAACAATGGACTTCGTTAGTAGGTTGCTTTTAACACCCACTAAGAAGGATTCTGTCTGGGTCATCGTGGACCAATTGATCAAGTCTGCTTACTTCATTTCGGTCAGGACAGACTTTTCTCTCTAGAAATTGACTAAACTATATATATCTGAAATAGTGAGACTGCATGAGGTTTCTGTCTCGATCATCTTCGATAGGGATCCTCGCTTCACGTCCCGATTCTGGAATAAATTGCATGAGGCTCTAGGTTCAAGGTTGGACTTCAGTACTGCTTTTCATCCTCAGACAGATGGTCAGTCGAAGAGGGTGATTCAAGTACTTGAGGATATGTTGAGGAGCTGTGTTATAGATTTTCGAGGCAGTTGGGAGGAGTATTTTCCATTGGCAGAGTTCGCTTACAACAATAGCTATCAGTCTAGCATTCAGATGGCACCTTACGAGGCCCTGTATGGTCGTAAGTGTCGCACTCCTTTATGTTGGAAAGAGTTGGGTGAGCGACGTGTTCTAGGTCCAGAATTGGTTTCTGAAACTAAAGATAAGGTCCGATTGATTCGAGATCGTCTGAAAGCAGCATCTGATAGGCAGAAGTCCTATGTTGATATGAAGAGAAAGGATATTGAGTATTTTGTGGGGGACTTAGTTTTTCTGAACGTCTCGCTATGGAATAAGGTCTTGAGGTTCGGTCGCAAGGGTAAGCTGAGCCCTCGGTTTGTTGGGCCGTACCGTATTCTGAAACGAGTGGGGCTAGTCGCATATCAGTTGGAACTTCCTCCGGAGTTGGATCACATTCATGATGTGTTCCACGACTCAATGTTGAGACGCTACCGCTCTGATCTCACACATGTTGTTCCTATTTAGGAGATAGAGGTGAGGCCGGATCTGACGTTTGAGGAAGAGCCGATTCAGATTTTATATCGCGACATTAAGGTTCTGTGTAGGAAATCAATCGCCTTAGTAAAGGTGCTGTGGAGGAATCATAGCACTAGGAGGCAACGTGGGTGCCTGAGGATGCAATGCATCAGCAGTGTCCTCATCTGTTCTGATCAGGTAAAATTTTGAGGCTAAAATTTTCTTTTTAGGGGGGAAGAGTTGTAACGCCCTAAAATTTATGTTAATGTTTTGGTGAAATATTAACACACAATGTCTATCTACTTCAGTGGTTATGTGTTCTGGGTGTGTCTAAGAAGTATTGGGTTCAAGCCTTGTCTTGGGCAAATTTTGGGTTTTAGGGAATAAAGCCTTACCTTTGGTTAGGCTTATAAGTATTTATTTGTAAGAACATGTTAGAATGGGCCTGCTGGTCTGGTGGTTAAGAGATGTGTCAAGGTACTGAATGTCCCGTGTTCGAATCCCTGCGTGAGCATTATTTTTGCCTGTTACGTCCAGAGAGTTTGTGTTGGACTAAAAATCTGAATAGTGGGGAGCGGGGTTAAGAGAATTTAGGAGTGAATCAGGGGATGTGGGGGAGTTATCCAAAATCTGATCATATTCTTATTTTTTGAAAAATATTCGGTTCTTTTTGTAGTTTTTGATATTCTTTCCCCTTTCTTTGGATGTCGAATATTTGTTTTCTCACACCCCTCTCTTTCTCGAATTCTTTTCCACACTATCTTTTGACGTTACACGTCTATCTGCGATCGTACGGTAAGTTTACTTCGCTTAAGCCTCAATGTTACTTTTGGGTTAATCTTGATAAAGGGAAATTGTGTGTTGTTTTTGGTAGGCGGAGAACAATTTCTGGTTGGGGTTTCCACAGTAGAATAAGCAATCAAAGTTCTGGTTCAGCAACGGTAAGTTTCGTGTGCGGAAAATATTGTTCATAGGGTGCATTCGATTAGGGACTGTCTGAATCTCGTATTTTCGTATTTGATTAAGAACTTTGGTTGGTCAATTATAGGGTTCCAGAACGCACAGTGATCGTTTAGGCTTCAAACGGAATAGGTGTGTACCCGGAAACACAGAAAACGAGAATCAGCGAAAGCTAAAAAATGATTCTATCGACGCCACATGGCCGTGTGGTAGGCCGTGAGCAAGGCTGTGAGCCACAACACGGCCGTGTGATCGACGAGCCAAGCCGTGCGCAAGTGACACGGCCGTGTGATGGCTGGGCAAGGCCGTGTGCAACACATGGGCTTGACCTATTGGGCCGTGTGGGTCACACGGGCGTGTGGACCCACACGGGCGTGTGGAATTCTGG
This sequence comes from Gossypium sturtianum, assembly GCA_025698515.1. NCBI lineage: Eukaryota > Viridiplantae > Streptophyta > Magnoliopsida > Malvales > Malvaceae > Gossypium > Gossypium sturtianum. The sequence goes on from CM046944.1 coordinate 78,763,722, forward strand.
GCCAGGCTATGTGATCCACACGGCCAAGGCCAATTCGGGCCGAGTGGGCCACATGGGCGTGTGAGCCCATTTTTCTGAAAAGTGCTGTAAGGTTGCACGGGTCGCCCAAGTCGACTGTGGACCTACTGTAGGGTCGGTAAGCGTTATTTAGACCCCTATTTATGTGATCTAACTATATGATATCTGTAATGAACTAAATGTATGCTAGGTTATTTGCAGGTTTGCATTTCATATTGGTATGTTGCATTGCATCTGGGTAGGGTTGATGTTATTTGGAGGAAGTGTTCTGAAAGGCTCTTAAGCCTGATATCCGGTAGCTCCGCTGCATTACTCTGTTCATGTGCCGCATTTCGGTACAATATGGTGTGTAGGGATGGGTGGGTTGATTTTATCCCTACATGGTGTGTAGAGATTATGCAGAAAATTTTGTACGAAGCTCAGTAGTAACTCGTTTGTTCATTCACGGAGTAATAAAATGTACAGTTATTTGAAATAGATGTTCTGGTGATCAGATATGTAACATGATAGATTGGTGGAGTTATATGTTTCAGATGACTATCCGATCAGAAATCGTACAGAAAGTAAAAGTGATTCGTGGCAGTTTAGAATCCACTTCAGATTGTTAGAAAACATGTTTGAATTTGAAACATGAGGATATGAAAGTCCCGTTCAGCGATAGCATGCTTTCGAAAGTATTGCCTGGGAAAAAGATTCAAAATGTGTTTTTTGCATCTATATTGCGATGGTATCGATTGGACTCTTTAAGTATGAATTCTCCGATGGGGATTAAGATTCAGTCAATGTGTTGTATAACGAAGAATCGAACAGAATTTTGACACGAGAGATTAAAAAGTTGGGAAATAAAAGCATAACCTTAGTGAGGGTTCTTTGGCAGTGTCACGAGAATGAGGAGTCTACGTGGAAATCGAATTTATATTCCGGTAAGATTTTCAGGGACGAAAATCCCTAAAAGGGGGAGAGTTGTAACAGCCTGATTTTGGGTCTAGTCGAAAAAAGTGGTTTCGGGACCACAAATCTGACACAGAGAAATTTATTTTTATTATATTTTTATGGTCTAAAATTTTATGGAACGATTTTGTGAAAATTTCGTTGGCACTCAATTTAGTCAAAAGGACTAAATTGAAAAAAGTGCAAAACTTGAATTCTATATGTTAAAGGTGTCCAATTTCTATGAGATTTTAAATTAGAGGTCCTTAAATTGTAATTAGACCATTGGGTAAGTTAGTGGACAAAAATGGACATGGTTTGGTATGTTTTCAAAGTTTTTCATTAAGGCATTTTGGTATTTTGGTTATTAAATGAATTAAAAAGCCAATTTTTTTTCCATCTTCTTCCTCATGGCCGAAATTCACAAGGAGAAAGCCATAGCTAGGGTTTGGCCACTCCCAAGCTTGATTGTAAGTCCGTTCTAGCCCCGTTTTTAATGCTCTTTACATTTTTGAAATCGTTGTAACTCGATATGTAACACCCCTTACCCGGGTTCTACGTCAGGAACCGGGCCCGAGGCGTTTCCGAACTCAGACTGCTTAATCGCCATTTAGGCTCAACGTCATTACTCGATATAACCTCATTCTCGACTTACGAGGCCTCACTCATACACACGAGGACTCTCGAGACTAATCCGGAGCTTTTACGATCCTTAAAATTTTTCTCTTATATACAGGTCTCACACGTCCGTGCAAGATTAGACACGCCCGTGCATGGACACACACGCCCATGTTCCCTAGCCGTGCTAAAACTCGAGCATTCTGCCATTTGCCCCACGGCCATGGCACGCCCGTGCTCCCCAACCGTGGTGAACACTGACTTCCCTGGCACGGCCTAGAGTCTAGACACACACCCGTGTGGATATCCCGTGGCCAACACTGATGAATCCCACACGCTCTAGGCACACGCCCGTGTGACTAGTCCGTGGTCTATTCTATTTTCAAATATTAACATGCAGAGGACGCACGGTCACAGCGCACGCCCGTGTGTCTACCCACATGGTCAAGAACAAGACTAAGTGTCAAGTTCTTTTCACCCTTCTAGCATACACAACATATACTCATCTAACACCATCATAATCAACTCAAATTGAAGTGCATTCTCACATAGAAAACTACATCTTTCTTTCATATAATGTAATAGCCAACAACCATGGCATTATACAAAATAAGCTATCCATCTATAGGCCAACACATCTTAGCCATTTACAACAAAATTTACTAACTTATCTAGCCCCTATACATGCCATATACAAAACATTAAGTTTTACGTACCAAAGTGTGCTGATATGTGGGCTATCTTCTAATGATCCTCGTATCTCGGTTCAACACTTTTAATCTATAAGACAAGGGAAAAGAAAGAGAGTAAGCTTTGAGCTTAGTAAGTGTACACATAAACAATTAAGCATCATAGTATAAGCCCAACCACAATTAGCATTATACCAACATATAATATACAACTATGCTTACTCTTTCTATCCCTTACCATATTACCAACACATCATGAGTCACATGCTCATAATTATTGAAATGCACCCCTGCATTCAATATCACATTTACACAATATACAACACGTCATTATTGCTCAATAATGCATCCATATAGCTAACTCACATAGCTAATCCACACAGCTAATCCAAATATCTTATCCACACAGCTATTACACACAGCTAATATACACAATTAATCCACACAGCCAATATCTCGGGGTTTCGCACTTAGGACACCACAATCAATTTATAAGGTGGTATCCCACTTAGCCTACCACAAAGGTAATCATCGTGATCTCACACATAGCCACTAAATGATATACCTAACGATAGCATCGCACATAGCCAGCTCATCGTCAATATGCATTTGGATGGTATCGCACTTAGCCCACCATCTAGCATTATCACAACACATGCACAAGTCTATTTACCCAATTATTCATCCATTCACATCTATATTGCATTCATTCTACTTGAACCACATAGGTTCCCAATCATTCTCATTCATGCTACACCCTAGCTAGCATTTACAAATTGTAAGTATGAATGCATTGTTTATGCATAGACTTACCTCGATACTCAAAAGTATTGAAATGTGCAATTTAGTCCACCACCTTGCTTTTGCCTCGGTTTCGATCCAGGCTTCGTCTTTCTTGATCTATAATGAATAAATCAGCTTATTCAATACACACATTGACTAAATTGACCCACATCTCATACTTTAGCAAAATTACTATTTTGCCCCTAAAATTTCTCATATTTACACTTTAGTCCCAAAGGCTCGTAAAGTGATTTTTATTGAACTTTCTACTCTTTCATGCTTAGCCGAACCACTTACTCAACTAAAGCATTCATCAAATCTCACTAAATCACCCATTTATGACCAAACTTAAGATTTTCACAACTAAGTCCCTACATGCATTTTCATGGAAAACCACTTAGCAAAAGATGTTTCTACTACATCAAGCCTTCATATTCTTCCATAAAACATCAAAATACATGCATGTCATACATATGTACATTTTTGAACATCCATGATAGCTCACCAAATAGCTATAAATAGCTTACTCATGCTACCGGGACTTCAAAAATACGAAGAATATCAAAAACCGGGCTTAGGAGCACTTACTAGCAAGCTTGAAAAATTAAAAGAACCCTAACAATGGCTTCTCAAATTTTCGCCAGCTATGGGAAGAAGATGAATGAATTTCTATCATCTTTTCACCTATTTTAATCACTTAATTGATAAATGACCAAAATGCCCTTTTTGATAAACTTTCAATTTTAACTCATCCATGCCCATTTTTGTCCAAAAATTAGAATTTGGATAAATTGCTATTTAAGGACCTCTAATTAATATTCTAAAGCTATTTCACACATATAGCTTCTAGAAACACACATTTTGCAACTTTTGCAATTTAGTCCTTTTGGACAATTCAACCACAATTTCACAAAATTGCTTCATGAAACTTTCACACTAGCATGCATACATTTTATAAGCCTCAAAAACTCATTCATGACCCTCGAATTTGTGGTCTCGAACCACTATTCCGACTAGGCCCTAAACTGGGATGTTACAACGCTCCCCCCTTTAGAGATTTTCGTCCCTGAAAATCTTACCAGTAAAGAGGCTTGGATGTTGCTCTCTCATAGCTTCTTCCGTTTCCCACGTAGCCTCTTCCACACCATGTTTCTGCCATAACACTTTCACTAGTGCTATGCTCTTATTTCTCAACTGTTTCACTTCTCGAGCCAAGATCTTAATCAGCTCCTCTTCATAAGACAAATCCGGTCTTATCTCAATTTCTGTTGAAGGAATCATATGTGAAGGATCGGAGCGATACCGTCGCAACATCGACACATGGAACACGTTATGAATCTTTTCTAACTCTACCAGCATAGCCAACCGGTAAGCTACAGGCCCAATTCTGTCTGTAATCTCATAAGGCCCTATGAACCTTAGACTCAATTTCCCTTTTTATCCAAATCTCATAATCTTCTTCCACGGCGATACTTTCAAAAATGCTTTGTCGCCTACCTCAAACTCTATTTCTTTTCTTTTCAAATTCGCATACGACTTACGCTTCCGGTCCGGCGACTTTCAGACTAGTACGGATTACTTTCACTTTCTCTTCGGTTTCTTTTACTAGATTGACCCCATGGATCTGTTTCTCGCTAAGCTCGATCCAATACAACGGAGTCTGACACTTACGGCCATACAAAGCTTCATACGGTGCCATCTGTATACTCGATCGATAACTATTGTTATAGGCGAATTCGACCAAAGGTAGATATCTCTCCCAACTACCTTCGAATTCTAGCACACAAGATCGAAGCATATCTTCAAGAACTTGAATCACTCTTTCGGGATCGACCAACGGATTGCGGATGGAACGCATCTCAAATTCAATCTCGCACCCATGGCCTCTTGCAACTTCTTCCAAAATCTCAAGTAAACCTCGGATCTCTATCGGATATAATAGACACAGGTACACCATGCAATCTCACTATCTCTCGCTACGCACAACTCAAATAACTTATCCAAAGAATAATCAACACGCATCGAATAAAGTGAGCCGACTTCGTCAATCTATCCACAACAACCCACACAAAGATCTCTCTTTCTGAGTCGTCGGCAACCCCATCACAAAATCCATGGTAACCCGATCCCACTTCCATTCGAGAACCATCACTGGCTAAAGCAATCCCGAAGTCACTTGATGCTCAGTTTTCACTTGTTGGCAAATCAGACACTTAGTCACAAACTCTGAAATATCTCTTTTCATACCCGTCCACCAATACAACTTTCTCAAATCGTTGTACATTTTCGTACTGCCTGGATGTACTAACAAGCATCCACTGTGGGCCTCATACAAAACCTTTCGAATCAACTCCTCATTTTTAGGAACACAAATTCTGTCACGATACATCAGACAACCATTCAAATTCATTCGAAAATCAGAATCACTTTCTGATCCGCACTTAGCTATCTTAGCTTGCTTCTCGCTGTCATTTCTCTGAGCTTCACATATTTGTTGAACAAATAGTGGCTTAGCTCTCAACTCTGCCAAAATAGCACCATCATCAGACAACGCTAAACTCACTCTCATAACTCTTAGAGCGTACAGGGATTTCCTACTCAAGGCATCCGCAACCACATTCGCTTTTCCCGGGTGGTAATCAATGACTAACTCATAGTCTTTCAACAATTCAAGCCACCGTCTCTGTCTTAGATTCAGATTCTTCTGATCCATCAAATACTTTAAACTCTTGTGATCCGTAAAGATTCGACACTTTTCACCATACAAATAATGTCGCCAAATCTTTAACGCAAACACAATCGCGGCCAACTCCAAATCGTGACTCGGATAATTCTTCTCGTGCGGTTTTAACTGCCTCGAGGCGTAAGCGACTACCTTACCCTCTTGCATCAACACGCAACCAAGACCATTAAACGACACATCACTATATACCACGAACTCCTTCCCTGATTCTGGTTGAACCAAAACCGTGACTCGACCAACATTGTTTTCGATCTTTGAAGCTCTGGCGACATGTCTCAGTCCATTCAAACTTGACATCTTTATGCAATAGCTTCGTCATCGGGGTAGCAATCACAGAGAACCCCTTTACGAAACATCTGTAATATCCTGTTAATCCCAAGAAACTTTTGATTTCTGACACGTTCCTTGGCTTCCAATCCATAACAGCCGATATCTTACTCGGGTCAACTCTGACACCATCACCTGACACCATGTGTCCTAGGAATCCGACCTCTCAGAGCCAAAACTCACTCTTGCTAAACTTAGCATACAACTGCTTGTCTCTTAAAGTTTGCAAGATAATTTTCTCAAGTGCTCTTCATGATCGTTTTCATCCCGAGAATAGATCAATATGTCGTCAATAAAGACAACCACAAACTTGTCCACATATGGTCTGAAAATACGGTTCATCAGATCCATAAAAATAGCAGGTGCATTCGTCAAACCAAACGGCATAACCAAAAACTCATAATGGCCATACCTTGTCCAAAAATGCGCTTTTCAACACATCTTGCTCTTTCACTGAAATGATAATAACCAGACTTCTCAAGTCTATCTTGGAGAACATCAGAGCTCCCTTCAGTTGATCGAAAAGATCATCAATCCTTGGTAAGGGATACTTATTCTTAACCGTCACCTTGTTCAGTTGTCTATAGTCTATATGCAACCTCATAGACCTATCTTTCTTCTTCACAAACAATACCGGAGCACCCCACGGCGAGTAGCTCGGTCTTGCTAAACCCTTATCTGTCAACTCTTGTAACTGAACCATCAGTTCTTTCAACTCTACAGGTGCCATTCTGTACGGGGCAATTGAAATAGATGCCGTTCCCAGAACAAACTCAATTCCATACTCGACCTCTCTCACTGGAGGTAATTCGGGTAACTCTTCCGGAAACACATCTGGGTACTCACATACCACTGGCACTGTTTCAAACCCTACTCCAACCTCTTGAGTATTCAACACAAACGCAAGATAGGACTCACACCATTTTCTTAAACATTTCTCGGCCACTAAGGAAGAAATCATCACGGGTAGACTATCCGATCCACCTGATTCAATTTGAACTACATCTCCACTCTCACATTTCAGTTCAATAAACTTACTACCACAGTTTACTAAGACACTATGGGTAGTCAACCAATCCATGCCTAGGATTAAATCGAACTCATCAAACGGCAACAACATCAGGTTTTCCGGAAAACAATGATTCTCAATCAACAAAGGACAATTCTTACACACTTTGTCCACTAACACATGCTTTCCTAACGGGTTTGACACCTTAATCACAATGTCCGTAGACTCAACGGTCATACTCAAACTAGATGCTAATCTCATACGAATATAAGAGTGAGTAGACCCTGGATCTATTAAAACAATAACAGAGGTGTCAAAGAGAGAAAAAGTACCCGTTATCACATTAGGGGAGGATGCCTCTTCGCGAGTGCGAATGGCGTACGTCCTCGCAGGTGCCCGACCCTCTGGTCTCACAGCAGAGTCCCTGGACGTACCTCTACCACTAGCCCCACCTCTTGGGTTCCTTGGTGGTCTACCCCTCGTAGACACATCACTAGGTCTCACTTCTTGCCTCTCTTCCTTATCATCCCTCTCGGGACAGTTACAGATAAAGTGGTCAGGGGAACCACATTTGTAACATTTTCGACTGTTTCCCCAACACTCTCCGGTGTGATACCTACCACAACTAGGACACTCTAGTTTACTCTTTGTATTGCCCACACTTTCCATCGAGGGAGCTCGGACTCTCGAACCCTGACGAGTATTGTCCAAGTCTCGATGCGAATACCCCACTGAGGCTGACATCCGAGGATTCACTTCCTTGGATCTTTTCGACTGGGCTTGATACGACTTGCCCATCGGTCTATTTCTCGCATCTCGGGGTTCACTCACAGCCCTCCTCTTATATGAACTCAACTCTTCGGCCTTAGTTGCCCTCTCAACTAATACCACGAATTCTTTCAACTCCAAAATGCCAACTAGGAGTTTGATATCCTCATTCAGCCCATCTTCAAACTCTTGCACAAGATGGTCTCTGCAATGACACACATTCTTGAGCGTATTTGCTAAGCCTAACAAACTCATGCTCGTGACTCGCCATCACATCCTTCCTTGCTTCAGCTCAAGAAATTATTTTTTTCAGTCCGTAAACCTCTGGCTTATATACTTCTTCCGAAACTCTTCCAGAAAGAAGTCCCACGTCACCCGCTCTTTTGGGACCACTAACGTCAGTGTCTTCCACCAGTGGTACGCCGAATCTCTCAGCAACGATACGGCACACTTCAAACTCTCCTCAGGTGTACATGAGAGCTCATCGAACACCCTCATCGAGTTCTCAAACCAGAACTCCGCCCTCTCTGGGTCATCATCTACCTTAGCTCTAAACTCCTTAGCCCCGTGTTTCCTAATCTTATCCACCGGGGGTTTCGATATCCTCACTACATCCATACCTTGAGGAGCCACAGGATTTGGCTGAGGTATGGGAGGAGGTGGAGGAGGTTGAGCGTTAGGGTTCGCTCGAACGTAGTCCGAGTACCAATCACTCATCATATGGAGAAAGGCTTCTCGTGCCTCTTCCCCTTGACCCTTCGCCTCGGATCCACTTTGCACTAGCACGGTTCCTTGCGCAGGAGCCGGCGCATTACTAGCTACTTCATCAACAGTCAATGGATCAGAATCCATATTCTATATAAAACAAGATTTAAAATCATCAGAAACCACCACACAATCATCGTACACTTATGGCATGTATAGGTAGACTCTTACACCCGCTACGGTAGTCCTAGAATCGACTAAACCATAGCTCTGATACCATTAAATGTAACACCCTTACCCGGGTTCTACGTCAAGAACTGGGCCCGAGGCGTTACCGAACTCAGACCTCTTAATCGCCACTTAGGCTCAACGTCATTACTCGATATAACCTAATTCTCGACTTACGAGGCCTCACTCATACACACGAGGGCTCTCGATACTAATCCGGAACTTTTACGATCCTTAAAATTTTTCTCTTATATACAGGTGTCACATGCCCGTGCAAGATTAGACACGCCCGTGCATGGACACACACGCCCATGTTCCCTAGCCGTGCTAAAACTCGAGCATTCTGCCAATTGCCCCACGGCCATGGCACGCCCGTGCTCCCCAACCGTGGTGAACACTGACTTCCCTCGCACGGCCTAGAGTCTAGACACATGCCCGTGTGGCTATCCCATGGCCAACACTGATGAATCCCACATGCTCTAGGCACACGCCCGTGTGACTAGTCCGTGGTATATTCTATTTTCAAATATTAACATGCAGAGGATGCACGGTCACAGCACACGCCCGTGGGCTAACCGTGTGTCACACATGGTCTAGACACACGCCCGTGTGTCTACCCACATGGTCAAGAACAAGACTAAGTGTCAAGTTCTTTTCACCCTTCTAACATACACAACATATACTTATCTAACACCATCATAATCAACTCAAATTGAAGTGCATTCTCACATAGAAAACTACATCTTTCTTTCATATAATGTAATAGCCAACAACCATGGCATTATACAAAATAAGCTATCCATCTATAGGCCAACACATCTTAGCCATTTACAACAAAATTTACTAACTTATCTAGCCTCTATACATGCCATATTCAAAACATTAAGTTTTATGTACCAAAGTGTGCTGATATGTGGGCGATCTTCTGAAGATCCTCGTATCTCGGTTCAACGCTTGTAATCTATAAGACAAGGGAAAAGAGAGAGAGTAAGCTTTGAGCTTAGTAAGTTTACACATAAACAATTAAGCATCATAGTATAAGCCCAACCACAATTAGCATTATACCAACATATAATATACAACTATGCTTACTCTTTCTATCCCTTACCATATTACCAACACATCATGAGTCACATGCTCATAATTATTGAAATGCACCCCTGCATTCAATATAACATTTACACAATATACAACACGTCATTATTGCTCAATAATGCATCCATATAGCTAACTCACATAGCTAATCCACACAGCTAATCCACATATCTTATCCACACAGCTATTACACACAACTATATACACAATTAATCCATACAGCCAATATCTCGGGGTTTCGTACTTAGCACACCACAATCAATTTATAAGGTGGTATCGCACTTAGCCTACCACAAAGGTAATCATCGTGATCTCGCACATAGCCACTAAATGATATACCTAACGATAGCATCGCACATAGCCACTCATCGTCAATATGCATTTGGATGGTATCGTGATTTCTCGCCACCATCTAGCATTATCACAACACATGCACAAGTCTATTTACCCAATTATTCATCCATTCACATCTATATTGCATTCATTCTACTTGAACCACATAGGTTCCCAATCATTCTCATTCGTGCTACACCCTAGCTAGCATTTACAAATTGTAAGTATGAATGCATTGTTTATGCATAGACTTACCTCGATACTCAAAAGTATTAAATGTGCAATTTAGTCCACCACCTTGCTTTTGCCGCGGTTTCGATCCGGGCTTCGTCTTTCTTGGTCTATAATGAATAAATCAGATTATTCAATACACACATTGACTAAATTGACCCACATCTCATACTTTAGCAAAATTACTATTTTGCCCCTAAACTTTCTCATATTTACACTTTAGTCCCAAAGGCTCGTAAAGTGATTTTTTATTCAACTTTCTACTCTTCCATGCTTAGCCGAACCACTTAATCAACTAAAGAATTCATCAAATCTCACTAAATCACCCATGTATGACCAAACTTAAGATTTTCACAACTAAGTCCCTACATGCATTTTCATGGAAAACCACTTAGCAAAAGATGTTTCTACTACATCAAGCCTTCATATTCTTCCATAAAACATCAAAATACATGCATGTCATACATATGTACATTTTTGAACATCCATGATAGCTCACAAAATAGCTATGAATAGCTTACTCATGCTACCGGGACTTCAAAAATACGAAGAATATCAAAAACCGGGCTTAGGAGCACTTACTAGCAAGCTTAAAAAATTGAAAGAACCCTAACAATGGCTTCTCAAATTTTCGGCAGCTATGGGAAGAAGATGAATGAATTTCTATCATCTTTTCACCTATTTTAATCACTTAATTGATAAATGACCAAAATGCCCTTTTGATAAACTTTCAATTTTAACTCATCAATGCCCATTTTTGTCCAAAAATTAGAATTTGGATAAATTGCTATTTAAGGACCTCTAATTAATAATCTAAAGCTATTTCACACATATAGCTTCTAGAAACACACATTTTGCAACTTTTGCAATTTAGTCCTTTTGGACAATTCAACCACAATTTCACAAAATTGCTTCATGAAACTTTCACACTAGCATGCATACATATTATAAGCCTCAAAAACTCATTCATGACCCTCGGATTTGTGGTCTCAACCACTATTCCGACTAGGCCCTAAATCGGGATGTTACAACGCCTCCCTTTAGAGATTTTTGTCCCTAAAAATCTTACCAAAGAAAGAGGTTTGGATGTTGCTCTCTCATAGCTTCTTCCGTTTCCCACGTAGCCTCTTCCACACCATGTTTCTGCCATAACACTTTCACTAGTGCTATGCTCTTATTTCTCAACTGTTTCACTTCTCGAGCCAAGATCTTAATCGGCTCCTCTTCATAAGACAAATCCGGTCTTATCTCAATTTCTGTTGAAGGAATCATATGTGAAGGATCGGAGCGATACCGTCGCAACATCGACACATGGAACACGTTATGAATCTTTTCTAACTCTACCGGCATAGCCAACCGGTAAGCTAAAGGCCCAATTCTGTCTGTAATCTCATACGGCCCTATGAACCTTGGACTCAATTTCCCTTTTTATCCAAATCTCATAATCTTCTTCCACGGCGATACTTTCAAAAATGCTTTGTCGCCTACCTCAAACTCTATTTCTTTTCTTTTCAAATCCGCATACGACTTCTGTCGGTCCGAAGCAGCTTTCAGACTAGTACGGATTACTTTCACTTTCTCTTCGGTTTCTTTTACTAGATCGACCCCATGGATCTGTTTCTCGCTAAGCTCGGTCCAATACAACGGAGTCTGACACTTACGGCCATACAAAGCTTCATACGGTGCCATCTGTATACTTGATTGATAACTATTGTTTTAGGCGAATTCGACCAAAGGTAGATATCTCTCCCAACTACCTTCGAATTCTAGCACACAGCATCGAAGCATATCTTCAAGAACTTGAATCACTCTTTCAGACTGACCATCGGATTGTGGATGGAACGCAAAGATCGAAATTCAATCTCGCACCCATGGCCTCTTGCAACTTTTTCCAAAATCTCGAAGTAAACCTCGGATCTCTATCCGATATAATAGACACAAGTACACCATGCAATCTCACTATCTCTGCTACATACAACTCAAATAACTTATCCAAAGAATAATCAACACGTCTTTCGAATAAAGTGAGCCGACTTCACAATCTATCCACAACAACCCACACAAAGATCTCTCTTTCGAGTCATCGGCAACCCCATCACAAAATCCATGGTAACTTTGATCCCACGCCCATTCGGAAACCAACACCGGTGAAGCAATCCCAAGGCACTTGATGCTCACTTTCACTTGTTGGCAAATCAGACACTTAGTCACAAACTCTGAAATATCTCTTTTCATACCCAAACCACCAATACAACTTTCTCAAATCGTTGTACATTTTCGTCATCGCCTCAATGTACTTGACAAGCATTCACCGTGGGCCTCATACAAAACCTTTCGAATCAACTCCTCATTTTTAGGAACACAAATTCTGTCACAATACATCAGACAACCATTCAAATTCATTCGAAAATCAGAATCACTTTCTGATCCGCACTTTGCTATCTTAGCTTGCATCTCGCTGTCATTTCTCTGAGCTTCACATATTGGTTGAACAAATAGTGGCTTAGCTCTCAACTCTGCCAAAATAGCACCATCATCAGACAACGCTAAACTCACTCTCATAATCATGTTAGAGCGTGCACGGGATTTCCTACTCAAGGCATCCGCAACCACATTCGCTTTTCCGGTGGTAATCAATGACTAACTCGTAGTCTTTCAACAATTCAAGCCACCGCCTGCCTCGATTCAGATCCTTCTGATCCATCAAATACTTTAAACTCTTGTGATCCGTAAAGATTTGGCACTTTTCGCCATACAAATAATGTCGCCAAATCTTTAACGCAAACACAATCGCAACCAACTCCAAATCGTTAGTTGGATAATTCTTCTCGTGCGGTTTTAACTGCCTCGAGGCGTAAGCGACTACCTTACCCTCTTGCATCAACACGCAACTGAGACCATTAAATGACACATCACTATATACCGCGAACTCCTTCCCCGATTCTGGTTGAACCAAAACCGGTGCCTCAGTCAACATTGTTTTCAGTCTCTCGAAGCTCTGCTGACATGTCTCAGTCTATTCAAACTTGACATCTTTATGCAATAGCTTCGTCATCGGGGTAGCAATCACAGAGAACCCCTTTATGAAACGTCTGTAATATCCCGTTAATCCCAAGAAACTTTTGATTTACGACACGCCCTCGGCGGTTTCTAATCCATAACAAATGATATCTTACTCGGGTCAACTCGACACCATCACCGACACCATGTGTCCTAGGAATCCGACCTCTCAGAGTCAAAACTCACTCTTGCTAAACTTAGCATACAACTGCTTGTCTCTCAAAGTTTGCAAGACAATTTTCTCAAGTGCTCTTCATGATCGTTTTCATCCCGAGAATAGATCAATATGTCGCCAATAAAGACAACCACAAACTTGTCCACATATGGTCCAAAAATACGGTTCATCGATCCATAAAAATAGCAGTGCATTCGTCAAACCAAACGGCATAACCAAAAACTCATAATGGCCATACCTTGTCCTGAAATGCGCTTTTCAACACATCTTCCTCTTTCACTCTGAAATGATAATAACCAGAGCTCAAGTCTATCTTGAGAACATCAGAGTCGCCTTGATTGATCGAAAAGATCATCAATCCTTGGTAAGGATACTTATTCTTTACCGTCACCTTGTTCAGCTTGTCTATAGTCTATACACAACCTCATAGACCCATCTTTCTTCTTCACAAACAATACCGAGCACCCTACCACGAGTAGCTCGATCTTGCTAAACCCTTATCTGTCAACTCTTGTAATCGAACCTTCAGCTTCTTTCAACTCTACAGTGCCATTCTCAGACGCGGGGCAATTGAAATAGGTGCCGCTTCCCAAAACCAACTCAATTCCAAACTCGACGCTTTCTCACTGGAGGTAATTCGGGTAACTCTTCCAGAAACACATCCGGGTACTCACATACCACCGCACTCGCTTCAAACCCTACTCCAACCTCTTGAGTATTCAACACAAACGCAAGATAGGACTCACACCCTTTTCTTAAACATTTCTCGGCCACTAAGGAAGAAATCATCACGGGTTGACTGTCCGATCCACTTGATTCAATTCGAACTACATCTCCACTCTCACATTTCAGTTCAATAAACTTACTGCCACAGTTCACTAAGACACTATGGGTAGTCAACCAATCCATGCCTAGGATTAAATCAAACTCATCAAACGGCAACAACATCAGGTTTGCCGGAAAACAATGATTCTCAATCAACAAAGGACAATTCTTACACACTTTGTCCACTAACACATGCTTTCCTAACGGGGTTTGACCCCTAAACCACAATGTCCGTAGACTCAACGGTCATACTCAAACTAGATGCTAATCTCATACGAATATAAGAGTGAGTAGACCCTGGATCTATTAAAGCAATAACAGAGGTATCAAAGAGAGAAAAAGTACCCGTTATCACATTAGGGAAGGATGCCTCTTCGCGAGTGCGAATGGCGTACGTCCTCGCAGGTGCCCGACCCTCTGGTCTCACAGCAGAGTTCCTGGACGTACCTCTACCACTAGCCCCACCTCTTGGGTTCCTTGGTGGTCTACCCCTCGTAGACACATCACTAGGTCTCACTTCTTGCCTCTCTTCCTTATCATCCCTCTCGGGACAGTTACGGATAAAGTGGTCAGGGGAACCACATTTGTAACATTTCTGACTGTTTCCCCAACACTCTCCAGTGTGATACCTACCACAACTAGGACACTTCGGTTTACTCTTTGTATTGCCCACACTTTCCATCGAGGGAGCTCGGACTCTCGAACCCTGACGAGTATTGTCCAAGTCTCGATGCGAATACCCCACTGAGGCTGACATCCGAGGATTCACTTCTTTGGATCTTTTCGACTGGGCTTGATACGACTTGCCCATCGGTCTCTTTCTCGCATCTCGGGCTTCACTCACAGTCCTCCTCTTATATGAACTCAACTCTTCGGCCTTACTTGCCCTCTCAACTAATACCACGAATTCTTTCAACTCCAAAATGCCAACAAGGAGTTTGATATCCTTATTCAGCCCATCTTCAAACCTCTTGTGCAAGATGGTCTCTATCGACACACATTCTTGAGCGTATTTGCTAAGCCTAACAAACTCACGCTCGTACTCAGCTACTGTCATCCTTTCTTGCTTCAGCTCAAGGAATTATTTCGTTTTTCGGTCAGTAAACCTCTGGCTTATATACTTCTTCCGGTACTCTTCCGTAAAGAAGTCCCACGCCACCCGCTCTTTTAGGACCACTAACGCCAGCCATCTTCCACCACTGCAGTACGCTGAATCTCTCAAAGAACGATATTTTTACACTTCAAACTCTCCTCGTGTACATGAGAGCTCATCGAACACCCTCATCGAGTTCTCCAACCGAACTCGCCTCTGCAGGTCATCATCTACCTTAGCTCTAAACTCCTCACCCCGTGTTTCCTAATCTTATCTACGGGGTTTCGATATCTCACTACATCCATACCTTGAGGAGCCACGTGGATTTGGCCGAGGTATGGGAGGAGGTGGAGGAGGTTGAGCGTTAGGGTTTGCTCGAACGTAGTCCGAGTACCAATCACTCATCATATGGAGAAAGGCTTCTCGTGCCTCTTCCCCTTGACCCCTCGCCTCGGGTCCACTTTGCACCGGCACGGTTCCTTGCTCAGGAGCCGGTGCATTACTAGCTACTTCATCAGCAGTCAATGGATCGGAATCCATATTCTATATAAAACAAGATTTAAAATCATCAGAAACCACCACACAATCCTCGTACACTTATGGCATGTATAGCTAGACTCTTACACTCGCTACGGTAGTCCTAGAACCGACTAAACCATAGCTCTGATACCACTAAATGTAACACCCCTTACCCAGGTTCTACGCCGGGAACTGGGTCCGAGGCGTTACCGAACTCAGACCGCTTAATCGCCATTTAGGCTCAACGCCATTACTCGATATAACCTAATTCTCGATTTACGAGGCCTCACTCATACATACGAGGGCTCTCGATACTAATCCGGAACTTTTACGATCCTTAAAATTTTTCTCTTATATACAGGTCTCACACGCCCGTGCAAGATTAGACACGCCCGTGCATGGACACACACGCCCATATTCCCTAGCCGTGCTAAAACTCGAGCATTCTGCCAATTGCCCCACGGCCATGGCACGCCCGTGCTCCCCAACCGTGGTGAACACTGACTTTCCTCGCACGGCCTAGAGTGTAGACACACGCCCGTGTGTCTACCCACATGGTCAAGAATAAGACTAAGTGTCAAGTTCTTTTCACCCTTCTAACATACACAACATATACTCATCTAACACCATCATAATCAACTCAAATTGAAGTGCATTCTCACATAGAAAACTACATCTTTCTTTCCTATAATGTAATAGCCAACAACCATTGCATTATACAAAATAAGCTATCCATCTATAGGCCAACACATCTTAGCCATTTACAACAAAATTTACTAACTTATCTAGCCTCTATACATGCCATATTCAAAACATTAAGTTTTATGTACCAAAGTGTGCTGATATGTGGGCTATCTTCTGATGATCCTCGTATCTCGGTTCAACGCTTTTAATCTATAAGATAAGGGAAAAGAAAGAGAGTAAGCTTTGAGCTTAGTAAGTTTACACATAAACAATTAAGCATCATAGTATAAGCCCAACCACAATTAGCATTATACCAACATATAATATACAACTATGCTTACTCTTTCTATCCCTTACCATATTACCAACACATCATGAGTCACATGCTCATAATTATTGAAATGCACCCCTGCATTCAATATCACATTTACACAATATACAACACGTCATTATTGCTCAATAATGCATCCATATAGCTAACTCACATAGCTAATCCACACAGCTAATCCACATATCTTATCCACACAAAGAATTACACACACGCTAATATACACAATTAATCCACACAAAGAAATATCTCGGGGTTTCGCACTTAGCACACCACAATCAATTTATAAGGTGGTATCGCACTTAGCCTACCACAAAGGTAATCATCGTGATCTCGCACATAGCCACTAAATGATATACCTAACGATAGCATCGCACATAGCCACTCATCGTCAATATGCATTTAGATGGTATCGCACTTAGCCCACCATCTAGCATTATCACAACACATGCACAAGTCTATTTACCCAATTATTCATCCATTCACATCTATATTGCATTCATTCTACTTGAACCACATAGGTTCCCAATCATTCTCATTCATGCTACACCCTAGCTAGCATTTACAAATTGTAAGTATGAATGCATTGTTTATGCATAGACTTACCTCGATACTCAAAAGTATTGAAATGTGCAATTTAGTCCACCACATTGCTTTTGCCTCGGTTTTGATCCGGGCTTCATCTTTCTTGATCTATAATGAATAAATCAGCTTATTCAATACACACATTGACTAAATTGACCCACATCTCATACTTTAGCAAAATTACTATTTTGCCCCTAATCTTTCTCATATTTACACTTTAGTCCCAAAGGCTCGTAAAGTGATTTTTTATTCAACTTTCTACTCTTTCATGCTTAGCTGAACCACTTAATCAACTAAATTATTCATCAAATCTCACTAAATCACCCATGTATGACCAATCTTAAAATTTTCACAACTAAGTCCCTACATGCATTTTCATGGAAAACCACTTAGCAAAAGATGTTTCTACTACATCAAGCCTTCATATTCTTCCATAAAACATCAAAATACATGCATGTCATACATATGTACATTTTTGAACATCCATGATAGCTCACCAAATAGCTATAAATAGCTTACTCATGCTACCGGGACTTCAAAAATACGAAGAATATCAAAAATTGGGCTTAGGAGCACTTACTAGCAAGCTTGAAAAATTGAAAGAACCCTAACAATGGCTTCTCAAATTTTTGGCAGCTATGGGAAGAAGATGAATGAATTTCTATCATCTTTTCACCTATTTTAATCACTTAATTGATAAATGACCAAAATGCCCTTTTTGATAAACTTTCAATTTTAACTCATCCATGCCCATTTTTGTCCAAAAATTAGAATTTGGATAAATTGCTATTTAAGGACCTCTAATTAATAATATAAAGCTATTTCACACATATAGCTTCTAGAAACACACATTTTGCAACTTTTACAATTTAGTCCTTTTGGACAATTCAACCACAATTTCACAAAATTGTTTCATGAAACTTTCAAACTAGCATGCATACATATTATAAGCCTCAAAAACTCATTCATGACCCTCGGATTTGTGGTCTCAAACCACTATTCTGACTAGGCCCTAAACCGGGATGTTGCACGATCTTTTTATTTCTACCATCAATTTGAAGAGATGTCAAGGTCTAAAATTTTACCCATGATGGATGTTTGTGTATTTTGATGTCTAATGGTAGAAAATGTATGTTTGGTGTATGATAAACGACTTTTGCTATGTGATTTTTGATAAAAATGCCTAAAAGGACTTGTTTATAAAAGTTATAAAATATGGTGTAAAAATGTGAATAAATGAAAAATGTGGGCTGTTATGGGCATGTATAAGGTTTGGCTAGGCATGGGTAATGAAGAAATTGAATGAAAACCATTTACGAGTCTAGGGACTAAATTATAAGAATGTCAAACTTTAGGGGCAAAAATATAATTTTTGCTATAATGTGATTTTGGGCTAATTTGAATAGTATAATGATTGAATAAGTTAAATGTGATATTATATGTAACAGTCCGAATTTGACCCTAATCAGAACGGTGGTTTCGGGACCACGAATCCGAGTCTAAAATATATTTAAATGATATATTCTGTGTTTATTATATGTGATTTAATGTGTGTGAAAGTTTCATAGAAAAATTTAATCGTTTGTGTGTTCAATTTAACAAAAAGGACTAAATCGCGTAAAGTGTAAAAGTTGCATACTATAGTGAAAAGTGCTAGAATGATAATGGCTTTTTAATGTGAGGCATTAAAAGGGTAATTAACCCATTTTTAAGAGTAGTGGGCGGCATATGTCAAGAATAACCTTGTGATATATGTTATGAATATTATTATTAAAAGGTTAGTATGGTAATTTGAATAAATAAATAATATATGTCATAATTTACTAAAACAAAAGCATTATCATCTTCACTTCTCTCATGGCCGAATGTTAGCTATAGAAGGGGGGTTAGAGAAGCTTTGAATTTCGACAAGTATTTGGCTTAATTAGGTATGAATTCTAGCTCGATTTTTGTTAATTTTGACGTTTTTGAGATCGTTGCTTCGAACGGTAGCTTACCCATGTTGAAATATTTGAATCTAAGCATGCTTGATATTCAGCCATTGATGTGTTCATGTAGTTTTTGATGTTTGATGATTTTATTTTAAAGATATGTTAAAGATTAGTATATTTTGTATTGGAAATTTTGGTGAATTTGAGTATTTTTGGGCTAAATTGCAAAACTAAATTTTTAAGGGGGCTAAAATGCAAAATAAATGAAATAAATAGACTAGTGAGGTCCCTGTGAACATTCGGCCCTTGTATAGTTTAGTGAAATTTCGTGTATTTTGTGTTTTATACAAATAGGACTAAATTGTAAAAATGTGAAACATTAGGGGTAAAATGGTAATTGACCCATTTATGTGTTTTGGGACTAAATTGAGATGAAATGTGCTTGAATGAGCTAAATTTTAATGTGTTTAGATCAAGAACAAAGAAAAACGGATTTGGATCGGGGAAAGGCGAAGGTTACCGAATAGCCGGCCTACGTTGTCCGTCGACAGTCGAGGTAAGTCCTTAAGCAAATATATATTAAAGAGTTAATTATGAACATGTTAAATGATAATTTTTGTTAATTTTGAGTATGAATTTATGTGTTAGCCGAATGTAAAAGTGTTAAATTGGATTGAATATATATTTTGTTAATATGATATGAATAAGTATATTCGATATGATATGTGGATGGAATATGATGTATATGATTTGTTTGTGATGTTAGCACTAAGAAATGTGTATTGAAGGATTATTTCGGGCTTCAAGCCTAGCAATCCTTGTGCCGGTGGATTATTTCGGGCTTTGAGCCTAGCAGG
The DNA here is from genome assembly GCA_025698515.1 of Gossypium sturtianum. NCBI lineage: Eukaryota > Viridiplantae > Streptophyta > Magnoliopsida > Malvales > Malvaceae > Gossypium > Gossypium sturtianum. The sequence continues at coordinate 78,784,256 of CM046944.1, forward strand.
CCTTATGCCGGTGAATATATCGGGCTTAATGCCTAGCAGGCTAAATGCCGGTGTTAAAAATCTCGGACTTTGAGTCTAGCAGGCCAAGTGCCGGTGTATGCGATTCGGACCAAAGAATTGCTTATTGTATGCTGGTGAGTTTTCGAATCCCGAATTTCGATATTGAAATAGTAAAGTTACATAACAAATCAAGAAATCTTAAGTTATGAAAGTGAGTTTGTGGGTTCGGTTACAAGGTATGTATTAGTCATACTTAAATGTTATACTTATATGCTATGTTAATGAGTAAATGAAACATTAAAGGAAGTGATATACATATGATAGATGGAACTTGTATAAATGTTCTATACCATGAGGAAATTGGTTATAGGAAAGCATGAAAGAACTAAGGTATTGGTACAAGTATGAAATTATACATGTGTGGGATTATTTATTTGGTAAATGATGTACGGTGGCAAGGTAATGAAAGTTTATGTATTACATGAGATGAGATATTCGGCTATAGTAAATTATGTGTTAATTCATGAATGCTTAATGTTAGAAATTGATTATTTAAATGTTTGTGTAACCGAATGTTATATTGAGTTGCTTATGACTTACTAAGCTAGTGAGCTTACTTTGTGTATGGACATTGTTTGTTTTATAGATTTCGTTCAAGCTACGGGCTCCGAGGATCGTCAGAGGAATCAACCACACTATCAAACCCCTTTTTGGTACTTATACACTTGGTTTTTTTTTTTTTAGTCAAAGGCATGTATAGGCTAGACTAAGTTGTAGTTTAATGAACTTTGGTCTTGTAAATAAGTATAGCCTAGCCTTGCGAAAAAGGCTTTTTTCTTTTGGTTAACTTAAGTTTTAATGCTCTTTGACATAATGGTTGGATTTTAAAGTTAAGCTTGAATATGTGTGTAAATCGTTGAACGCTTAAAGTGCTTAATTCTTAGTAAATTTATCCTTGGCCTGTTACATGCATATCTAGGTCAATGTATGTTATAGAAACTTGGTTTGCAGTCAAGATGATTCTACGTGCTTTAGGTTTAATGTGTCTTTCAAATGATTATTAAATTGATCACATGTGTTGATAATAAAGTAGATAATAATAATATATGTGTTTGTGCGGTAGTAAATAGATGGATTAAGATTCAATATATTATTTTGATATGAATGTTGGAAGCATAAGTTAACTTTGTAAACATTGTTATTGGTAACATGGGATATTGATAGACATATTTTTGAATGGCATATTCGGGTATGAAAAATCGTGGGTACAGTGTATCCAATTCGTTTTTATGTGAATTAGTAGTGAGATAGTTGAATGTTGGAAATATGGACTTGATGACATTCGGCCATATGCATGAATAATTATACATTTCCAATTTGTATTATATGTATACATGTGATGTTAGTTTGATTGAGTTGGAGTTTAATTTGTCATGCATGGTATCTACTAGATTGTCTCCTTTTAGAAAGTTAATCTTACTATGCATATTGAGATAAAAGAGGTTACATTTGAGATATTAAAATATACTTGAATGATGTGCATATTAAGTGCGATTGGTGTATGCAATAGAAATGAATAAGTTGCATAATTAATTGTAGCTCGATTATGTGCATATCAATAGATTAAAGTGTGCATTGGATTGACTGAGTGTTGGTTCTATTTGATTTTTGTATAATAAATGTACATGTAATCTCATATAGATTTATTTGAATGCCATGATTTATCATATAGTTAAGTTTTAACTCACATGTTTAATTATATATGTATATTAGGTTAAAGTGACTTGATCGATTAAATGAAATGAACCAATTTGTAAATTGTTGCAAGGAACCATCTAAAGAATGTTTTAAGAAATTGAATGTAATACCTATAACAGACAGGATGAATACTTTTGATCATTTGTATTTTTCTATATATGATGGTTTATCTATAACTTATGTGATTAGTTAAAAGTTGTATCTTAGCTAGTAATGCCCTATAACCCTAATTCGACGACGAATACGGGTTAGGGTGTTACATTTGATTGGTATCAGAGCTTACGGTTTAGTCGATTCTAGGACTACCGTAGCACGTGAGAGTCTAGCTATACATTCCTTTATTGTATATACGATAGTGTGGTGACTTCTGACATTTCAAACTGTGTTTTAAATAGTAAATGGATTTCGATCCTGACAGAGTCATAGCAGATGATGTAGAGAGTGTAGCGCTTGATCGCGCACGCGGATCAGTGCCGGTATATTCTCGACCAGTTTTGGGTAGCCATGAGGGAGAGGCTAAACAAGCCTTCTACCAGATGATGAACGAATGGTTTACCCAGTTTATTCAGACTGACCCGGCTGTACAACAACCTCCACCCCCGAATAATCCAACTCTGGTACCTTCAGCACCTCCGATGATAGATCCGGTGAGATCTAGTAGGCCTCCTGTTGATAAAATCAGGAAGTATGGGGCCGAAGAATTCAAAGCTAATGATAATGATGATGCGGAGCAGGCTGAGATGTGGCTTGATAACACTATTCGAGTACTTGATGAGCTATCCTGTACTCCAGATGAATGCCTGAAGTGTACTATATCTCTACTACGGGACACTGCATATGACTGGTGGAATACACTAGTATCGGTGGTTCCAAAAGAAAAAGTGACTTGGGATTTCTTCCAGATCGAGTTTCGTAAGAAATATATTAGCCAGAGGTTCATCGATCAAAAACAGAAAGAATTTCTGGAACTAAAACAGGGTCGTATGACTGTGACGGAATATGAGCGGAAGTTTGTTAGATTGAGCCGTTATGCCCGAGAGTGTATATCAACTGAAGCCATTATGTGCAAAAGATTTGAAGACGGTCTGAATGAAGACATAAAGTTGCTTGTTGGCATTCTTGAAATCAAAGAGTTCGTGGTACTAGTCGAGCGAGCTTGCAAAGCTGAAGAGCTTGGAAAAGAGAAAAGAAAGGCTAAAATAGAAGCTAGAGACACTCGTAAAAGATCATCAAGTAAGACTTTCGATTCAGTGCATAAGAAGTTTAGGGATGACTTCAGCCGACATAAAGCTACTTTAGACTTGCCTAGACGTGATCGACCTCCAGTGAGTTCCCGAGCCACTTTGATGGCTAGTGTTGGTAATGTTTCGCAGAACCGGGCTGAGTGCAAACATTGTGGGAAGTGGCACGCTGGGAGTTGTAGATTTCATGATCGGTCCTGCTTTAAATGTGGATCGTCAGACCATTTCATTCGAGAATGCCCGATGCTAGCCGAGTAAAATACGGCTCAGAACACTAAATCGACCAGCGTGCCAGCACGAGGTAGACCACCCAGACATTCAGGCAATGTAGGTGGCAGTCAGAGAGGGACGAAGGACACTGTAGTTCGATCAGAGGCTAGAGCTCCAGCTAGAGCTTATGCTATACGAGCCAGAGAGGATGCTTCTTCCCTGATGTTATTACCGGTACTTTCACACTTTATGATACTACTGTGATTGCATTGATTGATCCTGGTTCGACTCATTCATATGTGTGTGAAACTCTAGTATCCAGTAAGACTCTGCCAGTTGAGTCTACTGAGTTTGTGATCCGTGTGTCCAACCCTTTGGGTAAATGTGTTCTCGTTGATAAAGTGTGTAAAGGTTGCTCGTTGATGATTCAGGATTCCTGCTTTCCAGCCGATTTAATGTTGTTGCCCTTCGACGAGTTCGATATAATTTTTGGAATGGACTGGTTAGCTTTGCATGATGCAATGGTGAATTGCAAAAGAAAGATTATTGATTTGAGATGTCAGAACGACGAGATCATCCGAGTTGAATCTAGTGATTTAAATGGGTTACCTACAGTAATATCCTTGATGCTAGCCCGAAAGTATGTGAGAAAAGGATGCGAAGCTTATTTGGCCTATGTATTGGATAATAAAGTGTCCAAAAAGCAGATTGAATCATGCACTGATTGTGTGTGAATACCCAGATGTGTTTCCTGAAGAATTACCGGGTTTACCACCAGTACGAGAAATTGAGTTTGGAATTGAATTAGTAGCGGGGACGACTCTGATTTCGACAGCTCCATATCGGATGGCACCTACTGAGCTGAAAGAGTTAAAAACACAGTTGCAAGAGTTGACAGATAAGGGCTTTGCACGATCGAGTTTCTCTCCTTGGGGTGCAACAGTTCTATTTGTGAAAAAGAAAGATGGAACGATGCGAATGTGTATTGATTATCGGCAGCTGAATAAGGTGACTATAAAGAATAAATACCCGTTACCTCGAATTGATGACTTTTTTGACCAGTTAAAAGGGGCTTCAGTGTTCTCAAAGATAGATCTGAGATTGGGTTACTATCAGTTGCAAGTTAGAGATTCAGATGTGCCAAAGACTGCATTCCGAACGAGGTACGGACATTTTGAGTTCCTAGTCATGCCTTTTGGACTTACTAATGCACCTGCTATTTTTATGGATCTGATGAATCGGGTTTTCAGACGGTATTTGGATCGGTTTGTGGTAGTGTTTATAGATGATATCCTAATCTACTCCAGAGATGAAATCGAGCATGCCGAGCATTTGAGAATGGTGCTACAAACTTTGCGAGATCAACAGTTGTATGCAAAGTTTAGTAAGTGTGAATTTTGGATGAAGGAAGTCAGCTTTTTGGGTCACGTCGTTTCAGCATCAGGTATTCGGGTTGATCCGAACAAAATATCAGCTATACTTGATTGGAAGCCACCAAAGAATGTTTCCGAAATTTGAAGCTTTCTGGGACTTGCGGATACTACAGACGATTTGTCAAAGGTTTTTCCATGATAGCTACACCTTTGACAAAGCTACTACAGAAAGATGTCAAGTTTGAGTGGTCGGAAAAGTGTCAGGAAAGTTTCGATCAGTTGAAAGCCCTTTTGACTGAAGCTCCAGTGTTAGCTCAGCCTGAATCGGGTAAAGAATTTGTTGTTTATAGTGATGCTTCTTTGAATGGTTTGGGTTGCATTTTGATGCAGGAAGGCAAAGTCATAGCCTACGCTTCGAGACAATTGAAGCCTCACGAAAGAAATTATCCGACTCACGATCTGGAATTAGCAGCCATCGTTTTCGCATTGAAAATTTGGCGTCATTACTTATTTGGTGAGAAATGTCATGTTTACTCGGATCACAAAAGTCTAAAGTATTTGATGACTCAGAAAGATCTGAACTTGAGACAACGCAGATGGTTAGAGCTGTTGAAGGACTATGAATTAGAGATTGACTACCATCCGGGAAAAGCTAACGTTGTCGCAGATGCATTAAGTCAAAAATCATTGTTTGCTCTTCAGACGTTGAACGCACATATGGTTTTGTCTGGTGACAGTTCGATCTTAGCCGAGGTAAAAGCAAGACCGATGTTTATTCAGCAAATTTGTGATGCACAGAAAATTGACAAAGATATGATTGCTAGACGAGTTCAGTGTGAAAATGATGCAGAGTCAGAGTTTCAAATTGATGCAAATGATTGTTTGAACTTCAAAGGCCGAATTTGTATTCCGAAGAAGGTGGACTTGATTCAGATGATTTTGAACGAGGTTCATAATAGTCGGTTATCGATACATCCGGGTAGCACAAAAATGTATAATGATTTGAAACAGTCGTATTTGTGGCCATGCATGAAACGGGATATATCTAAATTTGTTTTAAAGTGCTTAATTTTTTAGCAAGTAAAAGCAGAGCATCAAGTGCCTTCTGGGTTACTTTAGCCGATCATGATACCTGAATGGAAATGGGATAGAGTCACTATGGATTTTGTATCCGGTTTGCCTACGACACCGAGCAAGAAAGACACAGTCTGGGTTATAGTGGATAGACTGACCAAATCAGCTCACTTTGTACCGGTTCGTACGGACTATTCGCTCGATAAACTTGCTGAGTTGTATGTATCTCAAATTGTGAGATTACATGGTGTGCCGAGTTCCATTGTTTCAGACAGAGACCCGAGATTCACATCACGGTTTTGGAAGAAGTTGTAAGATGGTTTAGGTACTAAACTCCACTTTAGTACAGCCTTTCATCTGCAGACAGACGGTCAGTCTGAACGAACCATTCAGATACTTGAGGACATGTTGAGATGTTGCGTCCTCGAGTTTGAAGGTACGTGGGAAAGATACTTACCTTTGGTTGAATTTGCTTATAATAACAGTTTTCCCTCTAGTATCAAAATGGCACCTTATGAAGCTCTATATGGCCGCAAGTGTCGTACACCGTTGTACTGGACCGAGCTCAGTGAAAATAAGTTACACGGGGTTGATTTGATCAAAGAAACGGAACAGAAAGTGGCTATAATCAGAGATAGTTTGAAAGCTGCCTCAGATCATCAAAAGTCCTACGCTGATTTGAAACATAAAGACATTGAGTTTCAGGTCGGAGACTGGGTATTCTTGAAAGTTTCTCCGTGGAAAAAGGTACTCCAATTTGGTCGGAAAGGCAAACTAAGTCCGAGATTCATCGGACCGTACGAGATCATCGAACGTATTGGGCCTGTTACTTATAGATTGAAGTTGCCCTCTGAATTAGAAAAGATACAGAATGTATTTCACATTTCGATGCTTCGTAGATATAGATCAGATCCGTCACATGTGATCACTCCGTCTGAGATTGAAATCTGATCCGATATGACGTATGAGGAAAAACTAATCCGTATTTTAGCTAGAGAAATGAAAGAGTTGAGAAACAAGAGAATTCCATTAGTGAAAGTACTATGGAATCGGCACGGAGTTGAAGAGGCTACATGGGAGCCTGAGGATTCAATGAGGCAACAATATCCGACTTTGTTTAACGGTAAGATTTTCGGGGACGAAAATCCCTAAGGGGGGAGATTTGTAACAGTCTGTATTTGACCCTAATCAGAACGGTCATTTCGGGACCATGAATCCGAGTCTAAAATATATTTAAATGATATATTCTATGTTTATTATATGTTATTTAATGTGTGTGAAAGTTTCGTAGAAAAATTTAATCGTTTGTGTGTTCAATTTAACAAAAAGGACTAAATCGCGTAAAGTGTAAAAGTTGCATACTATAGTGAAAAGTGCTAGGATGATAATGGCTTTTTAATGTGAGGCATTAAAAGGGTAATTAACCCATTTTTAAGAGTAGTGGGCGGCATATGTCAAGAATAACCTTGTGATATATGTTATGAATATTATTATTAAAAGGTTAGTATGGTAATTTGAATAAATAAATAATATATGTCATAATTTACTAAAACAAAAGCATTATCATCTTCACTTCTCTCATGGCCGAATGTTAGCTATAGAAGGGGGGTTAGAGAAGCTTTGAATTTCGACAAGTATTTGGCTTAATTAGGTATGAATTCTAGCTCGGTTTTTGTTAATTTTGACGTTTTTGAGATCGTTGCTTCGAACGGTAGCTTACCCATGTTGAAATGTTTGAATCTAAGCATGCTTGATACTCGGCCATTGATGTGATCATGTAGTTTTTGATGTTTGATTATTTTATTTTAAAGATATGTTAAAGATTAGTATATTTTGTATTGGAAATTTTGGTGAATTTGAGTATTTTTGGGCTAAATTACAAAAATGAATTTTTGTGGGGGCTAAAATGCAAAATAAATGAAATAAATAGACTAGTGAGGTCCCTGTGAACATTTGGCCCGTGTATAGTTTAGTGAAATTTCGTGTATTTTGTGTTTTATGCAAGTAGGACTAAATTGTAAAAATGTGAAACATTAGGGGTAAAATGGTAATTGGCCCATTTATGTGTTTTGGGACTAAATTGAGATGAAATGTGCTTGAATGAGCTAAATTTTAATGTGTTTAGATCAAGAACAAAGAAAAACGGATTTGGATCGGGGAAAGGCGAAGGTTACCGAATAGCCGGCCTATGTTGTCCGTCGACAGTCGAGGTAAGTCCTTAAGCAAATATATATTAAAGAGTTAATTATGAACATGTTAAATGATAATTTTTGATAATTTTGAGTATGAATTTATGTGTTAGCCGAATGTAAAAGTGTTAAATTGGATTGAATATATATTTTGTTAATATGATATGAATAAGTATATTCGATATGATATGTGGATGGAATATGATGTATATGATTTGTTTGTGATGTTAGCACTAAGAAATGTGTATTGAAGGATTATTTCAGGCTTCGAGCCTAGCAGTCCTTGTGCCGGTGGATTATTTCGGGCTTTGAGCCTAGCGGGCCTTGTCTTGGTGAATATATCGGGCTTAATGCCTAGCGGGCTAAATGCATGGTGTTAAAAATCTCGGACTTTGAGTCTAGCGGGCCAAGTGCTTGGTGTATGTGATTCGGACCAAAGAATTGCTTGTTGTATGTTTGGTGAGTTTTGAATCCTGAATTTCGATATTGAAATAGTAAAGTTACATAACAAATCAAGAAAGCTTAAGTTATGAAAGTGAGTTTGTGGGTTCGGTTACAAGGTATGTATTAGTCATACTTAAATGTTATACTTATATGCTATGTTAATGAGTAAATGAAACATTAAAGGAAGTGATATACATATGATAGATGGAACTTGTATATATGTTCTATACCATGAGGAAATTGGTTATAGGAAAGCATGAAAGAACTAAGGTATTGGTACAGTATGAAATTATACATGTGTGGGATTATTTATTTGGTAAATGATGTACGGTGGCAAGGTAATGAAAGTTTATGTATTACATGAGATGAGATATTCGGCTATAGTAAATTATGTGTTAATTCATGAATGCTTAATGTTAGAAATTGATTTTTTAAATGTTTGTGTAACCGAATGTTATATTGAGTTGCTTATGACTTACTAAGCTAGTGAGCTTACTTTGTGTATGGACATTGTTTGTTTTATAGATTTCGTTCAAGCTACGGGCTCCGAGGATCGTCAGAGGAATCAACCACACTATCAAACCCCTTTTTGGTACTTATACACTTGGTTTTTTTTTTTTTAGTCAAAGGCATGTATAGGCTAGACTAAGTTGTAGTTTAATGAACTTTGGTCTTGTAAATAAGTATAGCCTAGCCTTGCGAAAAAGGCTTATTTCCTTTGGTTAACTTAAGTTTTAATGCTCTTTTGACATAATGGTTGGATTCTAAAGTTAAGCTTGAATATGTGTGTAAATGGTTGAACGCTTAAAGTGCTTAATTCTTAGTAAATTTATCCTTGGCTTTGCATTACATGCATATCTAGGTCAATGTATGTTATAGAAACTTGGTTTGCAGTCAAGATGATTCTATGTGCTTTAGGTTTAATGTGTCTTTCAAATGGTTATTAAATTGATCACATGTGTCGATAATAAAGTAGATAATAATAATATATGTATTTGTGCGGTAGTAAATAGATGGATTAAGATTCAATATATTATTTTGATATGAATGTTGGAAGCATAAGTTAACTTTGTAAACATTGTTATTGGTAACATGGGATATTGATAGACATATTTTTGAATGGCATATTCGGGTATGAAAAATCGTAGAGTACAGTGTATCCAATTCGTTTTTATGTGAATTAGTAGTGAGATAGTTGAATGTTGGAAATATGGACTTGATGACATTCGGCCATATGCATGAATAATTATACATTTCCAATTTGTATTATATGTATACATGTGATGTTAGTTTGATTAAGTTGGAGTTTAATATGTCATGCATGGTATCTACTAGATTGTCTCCTTTTAGAAAGTTAATCTTACTATGCATATTGAGACAAAAGAGGTTACATTTGAGATATTAAAATATACTTGAATGATGTGCATATTAAGTGCGATTGGTGTATGCAATAGAAATGAATAAGTTGCATAATTAATTGTAGCTCGATTATGTGCATATCAATAGATTAAAGTGTGCATTGGATTGACTGAGTGTTGGTTCTATTTGATTTTTGTATAATAAATGTACATGTAATCTCATATAGATTTATTTGAATGCCATGATTTATCATATAGTTAAGTTTTAACTCACATGTTTAATTATATATGTGTATTAGGTTAAAGTGACTTGATCGATTAAATGAAATTAACCAATTTGTAAATTGTTGCAAGGAACCATCTGAAGAATGTTTTAAGAAATTGAATGTAATACCTATAACAGACAGGATGAATACTTTTGATCATTTGTATTTTTCTATATATGATGGTTTATCTATAACTTATGTGATTAGTTAAAAGTTGTATCTCAGCTAGTAATGCCCTGTAACCCTAATTCGGCGATGAATACGGGTTAGGGTGTTACATTATAGATAAAAACATGAGGTTTGGACCTAGAACGGGGGAAAAACGAGTATTTGACGATGTAGCCCTTTTCGCCATTTTTATGTCGAGGTAAGTTTGTATGTAAATAATTCATTGTTTTATCTATGTTTTAAATGCTTTAAAGTTGTATGAATTGTGCTTAACTCTATGGAAGTATTCGTCAAAGTTTCGACAAGCGAGAAATCCCGGTTGAACCTTAGGAATAGCTAGGATACAAATGTCATGACATTAGGGTTACTGAGATTACGAGTAAGACCATATCTGGGATATGGCATCGTTATGAGACTTCGTGTAAAACCATATCTGGGATATGGCATCGATATGAGACTTCGTGTAAGACCATAGCTGGGCTATTGGCATCGAAATGAGATTACATGTAAGACCATATCTGGGTTATGGCATTGGTATGGTACTGTGTGTACAAGATCCTCGAGTATCCTTTAGTATTCCAAGTGGTTCAACGGGTATTTCAACGGGTATGTCAAAGATGAGAAAGTATGTGAATATGTTATGTGATGGTACAGGTATGTACATAAAACTAAAAGAAAATGAGCTCAGTATATGATGAACAAGTGGTAAGATTGTGATTGAGTAAGTTGTGCTTATGAACCTTAAATGACATTTATGTTGAAACGTGTTATGTAATTCATATGATGAGCTATTAGTATATGACAATTATGTTGATATGTGTTATGTTGATATTAAATGACATTTATGTTCATATGACATTTATGAAGTTTAATGACATTCATGTTGATATATGTTATGTTATTCATATGATGAGCTATAGGCAAGAATGTGATTGAGTAAATTATACTCGTGAAGTTTAATGACATTCAAGTTGAAATATGTTATGTTATTTATATGATGAGCTGTTGGTACGATTGGGATTGAGTAAGTTGTGTTTGTGAATTTTTAATGACATTTATGTTAATATTTGTTAAGTTATTTTTGTGTCAAGTGTATGAATAATGTTTTGTATTATTTGCATATGAACTTACTAAGCTATATAGCTTACCCCCTTCCTTTCCTATGTCTTTTAGGGTTATTAAGCTAGCCCGGGTTGGAGTTCACCAGAGATCCTATCACACTATCAAGCTGTCATTTTGGGTATAAATGAATTCAAGTATTTTAAGTCTATAGCATGTATAGGGACTTAGTCATTTTGTTAAATGTGTCATTATGATTGTAGCCAATGGGTTGGCATGTGATTGCCAAAGGCTTGTTTTGATACTTGGCCATGTAGATTAGCTTATTTGGGCTATCATGGTTGTCAGCCTAAGTATAGATATATATATGTGCTAATGTCTCTGGTGATATGAATATTGTATACTTGGTGAATGATAGAAATATGATTTATGACAAGAATGTGAAATGTTTGTATATGTGGAATCTTGCATGATTTGGTGTGGAGAGTTTGATGTTCTAAGCATGATAAATGATGGTATAAGAATGACATGTTATTGTCTTGTTTGTGGTTGTTTAGTTGCTCCTATATGCTTGAATTTGTTCCATGTGATGTTCTGTTGATGTGTGCAAGCGAGGGTGGCAAAATGGCTTGGTAAATAGCCTTGTTTTTGTCCACAAGGGTAGACACATGGGCGTGTGTCTAGGCTGTGTGTGACACACGGTCTACTCCACGGGCATGTGATCCGGCCGTGTGTCCCCTGCACCTTAATTGTTGCAAAACAAAATGTCCAGAATTGAGCACATGGGCAGAGACACGGGCGTGTGTCTCAGCCGTGTGTGCTACAGGGCCTAGCACACGGGCGTGTGGCACGGCCGTGTGGCACAAGTCAAAGAGCACCCCTAAATTGAACACGGTCTGAAGCACGGGCGCGTCTAAGGGTCACACGGGCGTGTCCCTTGGACCACACGGGCGTGTCCCTTGGACCACACGGGCGTGTGAGCCCTGTATCATGAAAAATTTTATAAGTTTTGTAAAAATTTCTAAAGTTCTCGGTTTAGTCCCAAACCGCTTCCAATACATGTTTTGGGCCTTGTAGGCTCGTATAAGGGACTTTATGATTGAATATGGATGGTTTTAATTTGTACGCAAATTTTATGACTCGGAATTGTGTGTTTTCTTTTGTTTATGTCCGGTAATGGCTCGTACCCTGTTTCGGCGTTGAATACGGGTAAGGGGTGTTACATTGAAATACAAATTATCATTGGAACCAACATGAATATCTGAATCAGGTGTCGTCTCAATCTATTTCCATTTAGCTATAAAAAATCATCACATTTCTGAGCTTCACAAATTTGTTGCAGAAACATTGGTCTACCTTTTAATTCAGCCAAAATCGAACCATCATCAATCAATGTTAACCGTGTGTTCAAAGATAGCAAAGCAAATAGAGATTTTCTACGCAATCCATCAGCAACGACATTAGCCTTTCCCAGATGGTAATCAATGATCAAGTCGTAGTCTTTCACTAACTCGAGTCATTTGCGCTGTCTCAAATTCAAATCTTTTTGCACCATCAAATACTTCAGGCTTTCATGATCCGTGAACATATGACATTTTTCTCCGTACAAATAGTGTCGCCAAATCTTTAAAGCAAACACAATAGCTGCAAGCTCTAAATCATGAGTCGAGTAATTCTTTTCGTGTGGTTTCAACTTTCTAGAAGCATACGCTATCACCTTGCCCTCTTACATCAAAACACAACCTAAACCATTCAACGAAGCATCACTAAAAATTACAAATTCTTTACCAGACTCTGGCTGAACTAACACCAGTGCCTCGGTTAACAATGCTTTCAACTAATTAAATCTTTGCTGACATTTCTCGGACCATTCAAATTTAACATCTTTTTGCAACAGTCTCGTCAACGGTGTAGCAATCATCGAAAATCCCTTGATGTATCTTCTATAATATCCGGCTAAACCCAGAAAACTTCTGACCTCAAATGCATTTCCCAGAGGTTTCCAATCTATCACAGCTAAAATTTTGCTCGGTGCAAATCTAATGCCACCAGCCGATACAACATGTCCCAAAAATTCGACTTCTCGATGTCAGAACTCACATTTGCTAAACTTAGTGAACAATTTTTTTTCGCATAAAGATTGCAAAACAATTCTCAAATGCTGGGCATGCTCTGCCTCATCTCGTGAATAGATCAGAATATCATTAATAAACACAACAACAAATATATCTAAATACAATCTAAATATTCTGTTCATCAAATCCATAAATACAGCAGGTGCATTAGTTTAACCAAATGGCATCACAAGAAACTAATAATGTCCGTACCTGGTTCTGAACGTAGTTTTCAGCACATCTGAATCTTTAACTTGTAATTGATAATAACCAAAACGAAGGTCGATCTTTGATAATATTGTTGCACCTTTCAACTGATCAAACAGGTCATCTATACGTGGCAATGGATACTTGTTCTTGATCGTGACTTTGTTGAGCTGTCGATAATCGATACATAGTCGCATGGATCCATCCTTTTTCTTAAAAAAATAATACAGGAGCACCCCAAGGAGAAAATCTTGGTCGAGCAAAACCCCTGTCTGTGAACTCTTGCAATTGTGCTTTCAACTCTTTCAATTTAGTAGCTGTCATTCTATACGGAGCTATCGATATTGGAGATGTTCCCAATATTAACTCAATAGCAAACTCAACCTCTCTGATTGGTGGTAACCCTGGTAATTCTTCTGGAAACACATTCGTATATTCACATACCACTAGAATCGATTCAAGCTTCAACTCGTAAACTCTAGAATAAAATATATAAGCAAGATATGTTTCATAGCCTTTTCTAACATATTTTTGTGCCAACATAGCCGATATAACATTAGATACACTATCCAGTCTATCTGACTCAATTCGAAGCTTTTCACTGTTCTAACATTTCAGCACAATATGGTTTCGTCTACAATTCAGAACAGCATCATGTAAAGTTAACCAGTCTATAGCCAGAATCACGTCAAACTCATCAAAAGGTAGTAACATCAAATCAGTTGAAAAGTTGAAGCCCCGAATCATCAAATGACAGTTTTTACAAACTTTATCAACTAACACATACTGACTTATGGGGTTCGCTATTTTAACCACAAACTTAGTACACTCGAAAGGCAATTTCTTATTTGACACTACACTTGTACATACATATGAATGTGCTGACCCCGGGTTAATAAAAGCAGTAACATCAGTATCAAAGATAGAAAATATATCAGTGATAACATCTGGCGCTGAACCTTCCTCTCGAGCACAGATCGCATAAACTCTAGTCGGTGCTTGTGCCTCAAATATCATATCAGAGTCTTTCATCCCACTACGGCTATTTCCCGTATTTTTAGTGTTTCAAGGTTGTCTCCCTCTCACAGTTGTATTACCCAGTCGATTAGTTTGAGCCTTTTCTTTGTCGGACCTTTCCGGGCAATCTTTCAGATAATGTTCATATGAACCACATTTAAAACATGACTCGTTTTTCAATCTGCATTCACGGAGGTGTCGTCGATTACATTACTGACACTCGGGCTTGTTGTTTCTAACACTGCCCACACTCGCTACAGATGTAGCCTGAGGTTTCGAGCTCGAATGTTGTTTCCCTCCATATTTCCTGTAGTAACCCACCGAAGCTGATGAACGGCTATGATATTCTTTTGATTTCTTCAATGGTGACGAGTATGACTTTCCCAAATGTCGTTTTCCTGAATCACGAGCCTGAGAATTGGCTTTACTCTTTTCTTTGCTAAGCTCTTCAGCTTTGTGTGCTCCGTCAACTAAAACCACATATTCTTTTAGCTCAAGAATCCCGACAAGCAACTTAATATCTTCATTTAATCCATCTTCCAATCGAGTACACATTGTAGCTTCTATCGGTACACACTCTCGGGCATACTTGCTCAGTTGCACAAATTTTCTCTCATACTCCGATACTGACATCCAGCTTTGTTTCAGCTCAAGAAACTCTTTACACTTCTTATCACGAAATCCCTGGCTCATATATTTCTTTCAAAATTCAGTCTGGAAGAACTTCCAATCTACTCGATCTATCGGCACAACCGCAACTAAAGTATTCCACCACTTATAAGATGAATCTTTCAACAATGATACAACACAATTCAAGCATTCCGTCGGTGTACATGATAATTCATTGAAAACTCTGATCGTATTTTCCAACCAGAATGTAGCTCGTTCCGGATCATCTTTGGATGCACCACTAAAATTTTCAACCCCATATTTGTAGATTTTATCAACTGGAGGCTTGCTCACTCGTACTGGTTCCAAATCTTGAGGAACTACGGGGACCGGTTGGGGTACAAGTAGGGGTGGAGGTCGTTGAGCCATTGGGTTTGTTCGTACGAACTCAGTGAACCATTCATTCATCATTTGGAAGAAGGCTTATTTAGCCTCTCCTCTCCAGCACTCAGATACGGGCATGCTTCCACTAGACACTGCTCTATGAATGGAGGCTTGCGTGTTACTTTCTACTTCACCGAAATCAGCTCAGTTAGATGACACTATATCAATATGAAAACATAGTTCAAATCGAGTCAGGAGTTATCACACTATCACAGGTTATATAATGGCATGTATGTCTAGACTCGTACATGCTATGTTCAGTTTGAGAACCGACAAAATTGTAGCATTGATACCACTAAATTTATCACCCCTAACTCGTATCCATTGCCGAAATAGGATTACAAAGCATTACCGTAAAAACGTAACTTTAAAACATACATCTCATACATTAACATAAACATAGAATTAATCATTCATTTACATGCATATCATCCCTTAATCGAGCCTTCAAGGCCTTAAAAACACTTTAGAAGCAATTCGGGACTAAATTGGAAACATTTGGAACATTTAGGAAAAAGTTAGAAAATTTTAACTGTAGGGGTCACACGGCTGTGTGTCTAGGCCATGTGACTCACACGGCTAAGACAAACACCTGTGTCTCAGGCTGTGTAACTTTCGAAATAAGGACACACAGCTATGTCCCAGCCTGTGTTTGTGTCCGTGCCTGTGTAACTCTCTGAGTTGGGTCACACAGCCAAGCCACACGCCCGTGTCCCAGGCCGTGTGCTAGGCCGTGTGTAACACCCCTTACCCATATTCAACACTTGAACGGGGTAACGAGGCATTACCGTACTTAACTTGCTCAATTATACAACATTGGTTCATGAAATTTCATTTCAAAATAAAAATTTTCATTCAAGACCTTAATGTCATTATTATAGGTCTACGAGGCCCTATACTTGTACCCGAAATGATTCGGGACTAAACTGGGAACATTTGAACACTTAGATAAATTTCAAATTAAACAGTCCACACGCCCGTGTGGAAGAATGGACACGCCTGTGTGGCATATCACAAGCCCGTCTGGAATTATTTTTCCATTCGAACCTACAGGGGTTTTCACATGGCCGGACACACGCCTGTGTCTTAGCCCGTGTGCAAAAACCATAGCATTCTGTTTATGACATCATCACCTCACTAAGGTCACACGGCCAAGGCACACGCCTGTGTCCTTAGACCGTGTGACAAATTAAATTCCTAATTTCAGGTGCAGACTTCACACGGCCTGGGCACATGCCCGTGTCTTAGGCCGTGTCTCCCACACGGTTGAGACACACGGCCGTGTCTCTGCCCGTGTGGTTACAACTGAGCATACTGACTTGCAAACTTGGTATGCATGGGGACACACGACCTCTCCACACGTCCATAGGGCTGACCGTGTGTCACACACGACCTAGACACACACCCATGTGTCTACCCGTGTGGACAGTTGTAAGGCTATCTACTAAGCCATTTGCCATCCTACAAAGCAACCATTCTTATACCAATTCACTTAAACATAAATCATGACCATGAGGGACTTCTAAGAACTCAAAATTTAGACATCCACACAAGCATACACTTCATGAATTTCATCACCATTGAATATATAAAATTGTCAAGTATTGGCCCATTTCCAATGACCACTTACAAAATGAATTTAACAACATTGATAGCCAACAGTTTGGCTAACAAATATGACATAACAAAATGACCAAGTCCTATACATGCCATACTCAAAATAAATATAACATTGCTATACCAAAAGAAGTTGATAGTGTGATTTCTGAACTCCGACGTTCCACGAATTCCAGAGCTAGCTTGGCAATACTACAAGGAAAAGGGAAATGAGAAGGGTAAGCATAAAGCTTAGTAAGTTTGCATGAAATAAGTAACAACAAAAAGACTTATAATGTCATCCATTAATTTCATTGAAGAAAGACACAAAGTCTTAAGCACACTGCCATAACTTACTCATGCTTACCCATACTAATTTCATATCATGCCACATCTCGTAAACCATTTCCGTGAATTACTCACATATACCTGTATCACTTCATCACATAGCTTTAAAACTAATTTCATCTCAATTATAAGCTTAACTATTTATCCCATTGAATCACTTGGGATACTCAAGGATACATGATCATCATCATTCACATGAATCTGACGCTAATGCCACATCCCAGATGTGGTCTTACATGGGGTCACCTCTAGATGTCGATGCCATATCACAAATATGGTCTTATACGGGAATTCATCTCAATTGTCGATGCCATATCCCAGATATGGTCTTATACGATCTTCCTATTCGATGCCAATGCCATATCCTAGATATGGTCTTATATGGGATCTCAATTCGCTGCCGAGGCCATGTCCCAGACATGGTCTTATATGGGACCTTACCCATCTCAAGTCTTAACGATATTTGTAACATCCTGAAAAGGGCCTATGCATTTTTGGTTTAATTGTATGAAATGACATATCTTATGTGTTATGAATATATTTTGAACACTTTTGGAAACCTGGAAATGTATGGAAATGTTAAGTTTAAAAGAGGAAAGTGAACATTTTTAGAACCTTGGAAATGTAAGGAAATGTCTTGTAAGGAAATGTCATGGAAATGTAAGGAAATGTCTTGGAAATGTAAGGAAATGTCTTGTAAGGAAATGTCATGGAAATGTAAGGAAATGTCAAGTTTACAGAGCCGATCGAAAATTTTTGGAAACTTAGAAATGACCTAGAAATGACGAGTTTTAAGGTTTAAAAGGGGAAATTAAGGCAAGGTGGCCTTAAAAGAAAAAGTTTGTGAAATTTGACACACAAACAGGCTTGGAAAAGTGGTCTGAAGATGCCACTTAGGGCCTATGGAAATGGCACCATATGCAAGAGGAATGGGCCTAAGTTCGAGTCACATGGGAAGCAAATAAAAGAAATTTTATTTTGCTACAAGGAGCAGAGAGGTGGACGGCACATGGCTATAAATCAGGAGCTTTTATTATTTTATAAATAGTGGATAAATAAGGGATTTATTTATCATTACTTTCAAGAGATAATTGTTGGATTAAATTCTTTTAATTTGAATAAAGAGATAAAGAGGAAAATAAGGGAGAAGTGATGGCCAAGTAAGGGACTTTGAGTTTAATAATTTCGGCTAAGTAAGGATAGTTGCTGAATTATCTTTTATTTTAAGTGATAATTAAAGAGATAAAGCTATTAAAATAGAAGAGTGATGGCCAAGTAAGGGATTCTAAGTTAGTAATATCGGCTATAAAAGGAAAAGAGAGGCCATTCTGCATTATTATCTGTTCTTTGAAAGCCTGTGTCGAATTCTCTTCACCAAATCTTCTTCTTCTTTTATTTTTGCCAAGCCGAAATACCTTGTGATCTAGCCGAATCCTCCATCTTTATTCTTCCTTCTCTTTTCTTTCTAAATCCCTCCAAAAGTCGAAAGTTGTGAGATCATCATCTAGCCATAGCCGAATCTCTAAAGGTTGAAGTGAAGGTGCAATCGATTTCTTCAAGTAAGGGTAAGATCTCATTCAGTTTCATCCTTTTTCCTAAGATTTGCCGAAATCTAGGACTAACCCCATTAATATCTTGTTGCCGAAACTTTGAAGAGATCTTTCGGGATTTACTAAGTGTCGACTACAATGAAGGAGAAGTTCTTTTCCCGAAGGTACACCATAGGCCACGTGTTCCCTAGTTATTCGGTGAGTTTCGGGATTTAAAATCCACAAGGTAAGTGTCTATAGTATTCGGCCAAGGCCATGTTTGGTAAATATATGTGTTCATTAATTATTCAAAAGCCGAAAACTAACCAATTTAATTGATTCAATGCTTGGCCGAATGCAAGAAGAGTATAGCAGAGATTTCAAGACTTGATTCTTAAGTCAAACGGCAACAAGGTAAGTTTAAGTATACTAATCCTACTAGGATTTGGATTTATGGCCAATGGCTTTTTATTAAAGTAGTAGGTGATTAATCAAATGTAGGGATTAAGGATCTAAGCATTAGATCAAGCTTTTCGGGATTTCAAGACCCTTTCGGTAAGTATGATAAGTTATGGATATTTGGTTAAGAATTCGTATATTGATGATTAAATCAATTGTTCTGATTAAGTGTGATGATGGAGGCGAATACCATTCAAGAAGGGAAAGGGAAGGTCCCTATCCCGAAGTTTAAGAAGAGATCTGTCTCGGCGATTAGGGATTGGCCACCGGGGTGTGGACCAGTGTCGAAAACAACAAAAGTAGGCAAATAGCCGTAGTATCGCCTAGTGATAGCATCGATGATCGAAAGCATAGTTCTCCAAGTGATCGTGTGTGTGATTAACCCACCGTTTTCGGGTTTATGGTATATTGTATGTGTTGTGTAAATGCTAATATGTGCGATGGCGATTGTGAATGGTTACCCTTAAGGGGTATATCTAAATCAGTCGGTGTTAATTATTAAGAATGTGAATATGCCAATGAGAATATGTTTGTATGCCGAATAGCATGTGCATGCATTTTTTACTATGTTATGACATTATCATATGTTGCATGTGCATGGGATGGGATATGAATGTGACTATCGAAGGAAAGGGTGTACTTTATGTACGTGGTCTAATGTTAGCCTTGTGTTTGCATTAGCGCTTGATGTTAGCTATGTGCTTCATCAAGGGAGGTGTTGGCTAGGTGCCACATCTCGGCGGATGATAGCTGTGTGCATCACCGTGGATTGAGGATGACCTCGAGTCACCTCGTGGATATTGACATGTGGGGTCACTCGGTGATCGGTGGCTTAGCCACGGCCTTGAGCAAAGCAGTGTCAGTCAAGGTAAGATATGTGGGATCACTTAGTTGATCGGTGGATTAGCCACGGCCTTGGCGGCAGTGCGCCAAGGTAGGTGTAACGGATGGACCCTAGGTTGGGTTGGGTTCACTTTGCATAAACTCATTATCTGTCATATGGGTTGATGATGAAATGGGCCAAGCCCAGTATGTGGAAATTATGTGGTTAACTACCCTATTAGATGAATGTGATATGAATATGGGCCAAGCCCAGAATGTGATAACATGTGAATTTGATAATTGATATCTGATATATGAGTTAATATGTGGTTAACATGTGGGTGGAATTCAGTGGACTAATTACACACTGAGTCTGTATGACTCACCCAATTTTTACCAACATCGCAGGTGAGAAATGTTGATCGGACCGGGTTGGAGTGGATACGAGGTGGCCCATGCAGAAGACATCTTCTTTATTTTATTCAGTTTATTACTAAGAATTTTTGTTAAGTTGTTTATTGTAATAAGGGCCATTAAAGTGATTGAACATTCTTATTATGTTTAAGCTAGACGACCATTAAATTATTATTTGGAAGTGCTTTTAATTTTGGCAACTTAAAAGCTTATAATAAAGTTTTAATTTGGATATTTCTATCAAGCTTATATTATTTAGAATTTTTAATTGGACATGGTTTTCAAATGACAAAATTTTTAATGTTTTTCCCAAAAGTGAAATCAGTCTTCAAACGTTTTTCCGCAGTGGCATTTCAAATTCGGTCGTAACGAATGGGCCGGGTTTGGGGTGTTACAATATTACTCTCTCATTTACTAAAGTCCAACCGGGACTTCAACCTCATGATTCTCATCATTTTCTCATTCAACATCATTACTCAATTTCATAGAAATTTTATACATCTTCACAAATATCAAACATTTTAAAACATACTAGCATGATGTTGAACTTATTACATACAAACTTACCTCTATTTCAAAATAGGTCAAATTGCCGATCTAGTCCGATACCTTGCCCTTTCCTCGGTCAAGGTTAATTCTCCGTTCTTCTTGATCTATAATAATAATTTAGCTCATTTAATTATCACATTAATAAATACATTTCAATAATCATACTTTGGCAAAATTACCATTTTGCCCTTAGACTTACACAAAATGACCATTTTACCCCTAGGCTCGTAAATCAATTCTAATCAAATTTATTTCTTTAACGAGCCTAGGTGAACATTTATTTCTCTTATGGCAACCCTCAATACTCATTATTACATACATTTAACACCTATTTTATAACCTTTTCAAAAAGGTCCTTCTAGGTGTTTTTATGGTAACACCCTTCACAAAAGTTGTTTATCTAACAACTAAGACTCATTTTCTTCCATAAAAATGCAGCAAACAACTTAGATGCTCACATGGAAAAAATCTAAACTTCCAATCATTTTGCAAAATAGTCCCCTCTTTAGTTAGCTTAAGCTTTAAGGGTTCCAAAAGTACAATTATTATCAAGAAATGATCATCAAAACACTTACTTGTAAGGAGAAAAGCTTGCTGAAATTTTTGAGCTTTCAAACCCCTATTTTGCTGCTAATTTTCGGTGGAGAAGAAGAGAAGAAAAGATGATATCTTTTCTTTCCTTATTTTATTATATTTCTAGACAATTTATCACCTAATCCACCAACTTGACCAATTTTGACATCTTTTTGTCTCATATGGCCGGTCAAGCATTACTAGAGGGGTAAATTGCACTTTAAGGACCTCCAATTAATATTCTATAGCTATTAGGCACCTTTAGCTTGTAAAATGGAACTTTTGCACTTTATGCAGTTTAGTCCTTTTTCGCAAATAAGCATGAAATCGCTAAAATTAAAGCGCCAAAATTTTCATGCACCTATATAATCATGCTTTAACTCATAAAATAACATTAAAATAATTCTCTCTGACCTCGGATTAGTGGTTCCGAAACCACTATTCTAATTAGCCCCTAAATCGAGCTGTTACAATTCTCCCCCTTAAGGATTTTCGTCCCCAAAAATCTTACCAGTGAAAAGGTTGGGATATTGGTTTCTCATAGCCTCCTCGGGCTCCCATGTAGCCTCTTCTACCCCGTGCCTTTGCCATAAGACTTTCACAAGAGCTATGCTTTTATTCCTCAATTGCCCGACTTCTCGTGCCAAAATCTTAACCGGATCTTCGCCATAAGTCATGTTCGGTCGAATTTCTACCTCCGATGGTACAATCACATGCGAAAGGTCTGAACGTTATCAACGAAACATAGACACGTGGAAGAAATCATGAATCTTTTCCAGTTTAAGTGGCAAAGCTAAACGATAAGCTAACGGCCCAATCCTCTCGGTAATATCATAAGGTCCGATAAAACGCAGGCTCAATATGCCTTTTCGGCCAAATCTGAGGACTTTTCTCCATGGTGATACTTTCAGAAACACTTTATCACCTACTTGAAACTCAATCTCTTTCCGCTTCAAATTCGAATAGGACTTTTGTCTATCTGAGGCAGCTTTTAGACATCCACGTATCACTTTTACCTTCTCTTCGATTTCTCTGACTAAATTGACCCCGTGAATCTGATTCTCATTGAGTTTGGTCCAATACAGGGGCATTCGGCACTTACGCCCATACAATGCCTTATAAGGTGCCATCTTCAAACTCGACTGAAAGCTGTTATTGTAGGCGAATTCCGCCAGCGGTAAGTATTTCTCCCAATTACCTTGGAATTCCAAAACACAAAATCGAAGCATGTCTTCAAGTATCTGAATTACTCTTTCCAACTGCTAGTCGCTTTGGGGATGGAAAGCTGTACTAAAGCTCAATTTTGTGCCTAAAGCCTCTTGCAACTTTTTCCAAAACCGTGACGTAAATCTCAGATCTCTATCCAAAATAATCGACAATGGTACCCCGTGAAGTCTTATTATTTTTGACACATACAAATCCACCAGCTTATCAAGTGAGTAGTCAACCCGTACTGGTATGAAATGGGCTGACTTCGTAAGTCTATCAACCACGACCCATACGGCATCCTTCCTTTTCGGTGACAATGGCAAACCCGTCACGAAGTCCATAGTAATACGGTCCCACTTCCACTCGGGAACCATAATAGGCTGAAGTAGACCCGAAGGTACTTGATGTTTAGCCTTCACTTGTTGACAAATTAGACATCTCGATATAAACTCTGAAATGTCTTTCTTCATACTAGGCCACCAATACCATTTTCTCAAGTCATTATACATCTTCGTGCTGCCTGGATGTACAGACAAACATCCACTATGTGCTTCATGCAGAATCTTTCGAATAAGCTCATCATCTCTGGGTATACAGACCCTACCTCAGAACATCAAACATCCATCAGGATTTATCCGAAAGTCTGACTTAACATTTGACTCAAATTGAACTCTTTTAGCTTATAAATCATTGTCACCTTTTTGAGCTTCACAAATCTCTTGGAGAAACATCGGTCTAGCCCTCAACTCGGCTAGAATAGAATAATCATCTGACAAAGCTATTCGTGTATTCATGGCTTTCAGCGCAAACAAGGATTTCCTACTCAAGGCATCGGCGACTACGTTCGCCTTTCCCGGATGGTAGTCAATCACTAGCTCATAATCCTTTTTTAGCTCTAACCATCTTCTCTGCCTTAGATTCAACTCCTTTTGAGTCACCAAATACTTTAGGCTCTTATGATTCGTGAACACCCGACATTTCTCACCATATAAATGGTTTCTCAAAATTTTTAGTACAAATACAATTGCGGCTAATTCCAAATCGTGGGTCGGATAATTCTTCTCGTGCGGCTTTAATTGTCTAGAGGCATATGCTATCACCATGCCCTCTTGCATGAGTACACAACCTAACCAATTCAGGGATGCATCGCTGTAAACCACGAATTCTTTTCCCGGCACCGATTGCACTAAAATAGGAGCTTCAGTCAACAATGCCTTTAGTTTCTCAAAACTCTGTTGGCACTTTTCTGTCCATTCAAACATTACATCTTTTTGTAGCAACCTCGTCATCGGAGTAGCTATCATGGAAAATCCCTTGACAAAACTTCTATAGTAGCCAGCTAGGCCCAGAACACTCCTAACTCCGGTTACATTCCTTGGTGGCTTCCAATCCACAATTGCTGAGATTTTACTTGGGTCGACTCTAATTCCATCTCCCGAGACAATGTGCTCCAAAAATCCAACTTCCTTAAGCCAAAATTCACTTTTACTAAACTTGGCATATAATTGTTTATCTCTCAAAATTTACAGAACCGTTCTCAAATGTTCAGCATGCTCATTCTCATCCCGAGAGTAGATCAATGTATCATCGATAAAAACTACTACAAATTTATCCAAATACGACTGAAAAATATGATTCATCAAATCCATGAAAACTGCAGGGGCATTTGTTAACCCGAAAGGCATGACCAAAAATTCATAGTGGCCATACCTTGTCCGAAATACGGTTTTTAGCACATCCGAGTCCTTGACTTTCAACTGATAATATTCAGACCTCAAGTTTATCTTGGAGAACACTGTGGCTCCCTTCAATTGGTCAAATAAATCGTCGATTCTTGGCAACGGGTACTTGTTCTTCACAGTTACCTTATTGAGCTACAGATAATCTATACATAACCTCATGGAACCATCTTTCTATTTCACAAATAAAATGGGGGCACCCCACGGAGAATAACTCGGTCTTGCAAAGCCTTTGTCCGTTAATTCTTGTAACTGTGCCTTCAGTTCTTTTAGCTCGGTTGGAGTCATTCTGTATGGAGCAATAGAAATGGGGGCAGTACTAGGAACTAACTCAATCCCAAATTCAATCTCTCTAACCAGAGGTAGTCCCGGTAATTCCTCTGGGAAAACATCCGGATACTCACATACTATGGGCACTGATTCAATTCTTAACTCAGTCTCTCTAGTATTCATCACAAAAGCAAGGTAGCTTCGTACCTCTTTCTTAGATATTTCTGAGTCAACAAGGAAGATATCACTACTGGCAATCTGTCTTGCTCATCTGATTCTACACGAATAAGATCCCAACTTTCACATTTCAACTCAATAAACTTCCTTCCACAATTCACTATTACATCATGAGTAGTTAACCAATCCATCCCAATGATGACATCAAATTCATCAAATGAAAATAACATGAGATTAGACGGAAAGTAATGACCTCTAATCATCAAAGGACAATCTTTGCATACTCTATCGACTAACACACATTTACCTAGGGGATTTGACACTCTTATTACAAATTCGGTAGATTCTACAGGCATGTTCATACTAGAGGCTAATTTCATGCAAATATACGAGTGGGTAGATCCCGGATCAATCCAAGCTATAACATGAGTATCATAAAGAGAAAATGTACCCATATTTACATCGGGGGAGGAAGTCTCTTCACGAGCACGAATGGCATATGTTCTCACTGGTCCTCTACCCTCAGCTCTTGCATTCTGCTCTCTAGATATGTTCTTACTACCCATTTCATTTCTCGGGTTTCTCTGTGGCCTTCCTCTAGCAGTACCTCCCGGTCTTGCACTCTAAGGTCTCTCTTTCTCACCCACCTCGGGGCAATCTCTGATAAAATAGTCTATGGATCCACACTTGAAATAAGCTTTCTCGTTTGCTCGATACTCCCCGGGATGACATTTTCCACACTGTGGACATTTCGGTCTACTCAGTCGAGTGTTGCCAACACTAGCAACTGAAGTAGTCTGAGCTTTAGACCCCGGCACTGTCTACCCTTACTTCTACTTGAAAACCCAGCTGAGGTGGTCGATCGAATAGTGAAATTGTAACACCCCAAAAATTTAAGTATTTATTTTTGCATGTTTGTAACACAAATACCTGTTGCTTCAATGGTTGAGTGATTTGAGTGTGTTTGGAAGTGTCTGAGAAGTCTTGGGTTCAAGCCTGGGCTTGTGCAAAAATTTTGTTTTTAGGGAATAAAACCCTTGCCTATAGTTAGTAGGCTTTTAAATTATTGTGGGTAAAGCATGACATAAAGAGTCTGCTGGTCTAGGGGTAAGTGGCGTGTTACCTATGCCAGAGGACTGGTGTTCGAATCTTGGTGGGAGCAGTGGAGTATTTATTTTACTGCTGTGCCGTGGAGGTGTTGGAGTTTGACTGAAACGCTGAAGTGGTTGAGGAGAATTCAAATTGAGTGGTTGAGGGGAGGTGTGATCAAGTGGAGAGATTTGAGGAAGGATTTTAGGAGAAAATCAAGGGAGATGAGGGGTGAGGGAGAGTTATGCCGAAAATGGACTCTGGCACTCAAGAATTTCGGCCAGAGTGGTACTCCTCATTTGGTATGCTCCACATTTCAGTTTTGCATTGTCTTCTCTTTTTGCTTGAAGGCCAATTTTGGTAGGGGTCTTTGGGTATTCTTTTGTTCACTTTTTTCCATTTTTGACAACCTCTCTTTGGCTGAAAGTACTCCTAGTGCCCCCTTTCTCTTTTGCTCTCTTTTGCAAACTCAGTTTTATTTGGGCTTTCTCTGCTCTCAAGTCTACCGCATCCCTCTCTTTTTTTTTCTTTTTCTGAATTATGTAAGGTGTTTTCGGCTAGACCATTGTTCTTTTCGATTTTGCCCTTTTTCACAACAATCATTTTTCCTTTTCTCTTCTTTTTCTGTTATTGGCCGAATATACCTTCTTCCCCTCATTCATTTTCTTTTCTCTTTCTCCCTTAAACTGATTCCTCCTATCATATTGGTACTCAGGCGGATTACTTCATTCCTCTATCGCTACTGTGTCTTCGGTGTATCGACTATTCTCTGACAAATCGGTAAGAGCACTCGACTTCTTCTTGTTTTCTCTTAATCTGTAACAAGTCTCCTCCTTTCTTACACTGACAAGCCGAATACTCTTGTGTTCCTTTCGATTTTAAGAACTTCTCGAGGAGTGAAAGATTTACAAGTGGTAGTGAAGCATTCGAAACCTTTCTTTCATCACTCGGTCAAAGGTAAGTTGTTGTAAGTATAACGATTGGGATAACTTATGCTTATTCGATCAAGTAACTGCTTAAGTGAAGAATTGAGGAATGTTGGTCAAGTGTAGGTTTCAAAGGCGTGGGCGGTTTTCTCAGCAAGTAGAACCTAGGTGTGTAACAGCACTCGATAAACGATATCGATGAAATACCGAAAAGGGTGTGTAAACACGGCCTAAAGCGTGAATCGGTAAAAGCCAAAAAATATGACCATTGGCACTACATGAGCGTATGCTAGCTCGTGTGGTAACCGAAACTCGTAAAACGTGGGTGTTCGACTATTAAGGCCACCATGAGCGATTTCATGGTCTTGGGTCGTTTTGGGCCATGTTGGGCCGAAATGGGTCCTGTGGGCCAAACGAGCTTGAGGGCCCCACACGGGCGTGTGGAGAAAATTGGGCCAAACTTTGTAATTTTCATGACTGAGACTAATTTTGGGCTATGAGGGCCACACGGGTGTGTGGGCCTATATGGGCCCGTATAATGGGCCTTGGGCCCATTTTCACTTTTTGACTGTAAAGGTTGCACGGGTCGCCCGAGACGACTGTGGACCTACTGATGGGTCGGTAAGTATACCTAGACCCCAAACTGATAAATGATTATTATGCCTCTATGGTAGAAAATGACTATTATACCCCTATATTATAAAATGACTGTATACGTTATGTTATGCATGACTGTATTTGAGCATGCCATCATATAGATATGTTGCATACATGTGTGATATGTTGCATGGGGATGGGATTATTATGATTGGAGGAAGTGTATTGTACTAGAAGCTCTGCTGCAAATATTGTTTAATGCCGCAACCAGTGCTAATTTTAGAGTGTAGGGATGGGTAGGTGATTTTATCCCCACATGGAGTGTAGGGCTGGACAGAATGGAGTGTAGAGGCTGGTTGGGTAGGATCTCTATTTGCATGATCGAATCACTCATCACATCCGATATGAGCTAAGGCCCACACCGATATCGATCTTCAGAATGGGCTAAGGCCCCACCGAATCGAATCATTATTGATTTGGGCTTAGGCCCAGACTGTACTTGCCTAAGGCATGATTGGCTACTTACTTACATGGGGTTACACACTAAGTTTTCGTAAACTCGCCCCTCTGTTTATCTATACAGGTAATCCCCAGTCTTAGGTGGATCGACGCTGCAAGGGATTCGGAGGTGGCCACACAACCGCACCTGCTTTTATATTTGAGTTTTATTTCGAATAAATTTAATTTGGGTTTTTGGTTATGTAATAAGGCCTCTTTAGATTTTAACTTTTAATTTGGGATTTTACTTATTTAATTCATAACTGAAAGAAGTAGGACGCGGATTTTCAAAAGATAAATGTTTTTCAAAACACCACGTTTTCATAACATTCGATAAAAGCTTCCGCATCAAACATTGTTTTAAATATAGCAACAAACTAATATGATCGACAAACTGCTAAAAACAACTTGAGTTTTAAATGAACAAAATACCCTTCAATGTCTGTTATGATCATAAACGAGAATTAATATAGAACGGGTTTTTCCAATGAAAGTATGTTTTCGAAAAACACTTCAATGTGATATCGCAAGACTCGGCCATAACGTCTAGGCCGGGTTTAGGGTATGACAGAAATCTCTTGACTTCTTAGATGAGGATTGGAATGACTTGCCTGACTGTCTCTTCTTCGAGTCGCGAGACTCGTTTTCAGCCTTCCTTTTCTCTTTAACCAGTTCCTCGGCCTTACAGGCTCTATCTACCAGCACCACAAATTCTTTTAGTTCGAGGACACCAACAAACAAACGGACATCCTCATTTAACCCATCCTCGAACCTTTTGCACATGATGGCTTCTGTCGATACGCACTCTCGAGCGTATTTGCTGAGCCTTACGAACTCACGCTCATATTCAGTCACTGTTATTCGACCTTGCTTTAGCTCTAAGAACTCCTTTCTTTTCTGGTCAATTAACCTTTGACTAATATACTTCTTCCGAAATTCCTCTTGGAAGAATTCCCAGTTAACTCTCTCCCTTGTTACCACCGACACAAGGGTGTTCCACCACTGATAAGCCGCATCTCTCAAGAGAGATACCACACACTTCATGCACTCTTCAGATGTGCATGACAACTCGACTAATACTCTAATGGTATTCTCAAGCTAGAATTTCGCCCTTTTCGGGTCATCATCTTTACTAGCCCGAAATTCCTCAGCTCCTTGTTTTCGAATTTTATCAACCGGAGGCCTTTCTCTTCTTACTACCTCTACCACTTGGGGAGCTACAGGGGTAGGCTGAGGATTAGGTGGGGGTGGAGGGGGCTGAGCATTAGGATTTACTCGTATAAACTCGGTATACCAGTTACTCATCATATGGAGAAAGGCTTCTCGAGCCTCTTCTCCCTGACCCAAAGTCTCGGGTCTACTTTCTACTGGCGCGGTCCCTTGCACGAGAGCCAGCGCATTACTTGCAGCATCATCGGCTGCAGTTCGATCGGGATCCATTTACTATATAAAAACACAATTCAAATCGTTAGGATTCGTCACACTATCATTATGCAAATACTTATTATAGGTCTACGAGGCCCTATACTTGTACCCGAAATGATTTGGGACTAAACCGGGAACTTTTGAACACTTAGACAATTTTGACATTAAATAGTCCACACGCCTGTGTGGAAGAATGGACACGCCCATGTGGCATATCACATGCCCGTGTTCCACGCCCGTATGGAATTATTTTTCCATTCGAACCTACAGGGGTTTTCATACGGCTAGACACGTGCACGTGTCCCTGGCCCGTGTCCCTCACACGACCACGACATGCTCGTGTCTTAGCCCTTGTGCAAAAACCATAGCATTTTGTTTATGACATCATCACCTCACTAAGGTCACACAGCCAAGGCACACGCCCGTGTCCTTAGACCATGTGTCGAATTAAATTCCTAATTTCAGGTGCAGACTTCAAACGGCATGGGCACATGCCCGTGTTTTAGGCTGTGTCTCCCACACGGTTGAGACACACGGCCATGTCTCATCCCATGTGGTTACAACTGAGCATACTGACTTGCAAACCTGGTATGCATGGGGACACACGGCCTCTCCACACATCCATGGGGCTGACCGTGCGTCACACATGGCCTAGACACACGCCCGTGTGTCTACCCGTGTGGACAGTTGTAAGGCTATCTACCAAGCCATTTGCCATCCAACAAAGCAACCATTCTTATACCAATTCACTTAAACATAAATCATGACCATGAGGCACTTCTAAGAACTCAAAATTTATACATCCACACAAGCATACACTTCATGAATTTCATCACCATTGAATATATAAACTTGTCAAGTATTGGCCCATTCCCAATGACCACTACTTACAAAATGAATTTAACAACATTGATAGCCAACACTTTGGCTAACAAATATGACATAACAAAATGACCAAGTCCTATACATGCCATACTCAAAATAAATATAACATTGCTATACCAAAAGAAGTTGATAGTGTGATTTCTGAACTCCGACGTTCCACGAATTCCCGAGCTAGCTTGGCAATACTACAAGGAAAAGGGAAATGAGAGGGGTAAGCATAAAGCTTAGTAAGTTTGCATGAAATAAGTAACAACAAAAAGACTCATAATGTCATCCATTAATTTCGTTGAAGAAAGACACAAAGTCTTAAGCACACTGCCATAACTTACTCATGCTTACCCATACCAATTTCATATCATGCCACATCTCGTAAACCATTCTCGTGAATTACTCACATATACCTGTATCACTTGATCACATAGCTTTAACACTAATTTCATCTCAATTATAAGCTTAACTATTTATCCCATTGAATCACATGGGATACTAAAGGATACATGATCATCATCATTCACATGAATATGACGCCAATGCCACATCCCAGATGTGGTCTTACATGGGGTCACCTCTAGATGCCGATGCCATATCCCAGATATGGTCTTATACGGGAATTCATCTCAATTGTCGATGCCATATCCAAGATATGGTCTTATACAATCTTCCTATTCGATGCCGATGCCATATCCAAAATATGGTCTTATACGGGATCTCAATTCGGTGTCGAGGCCATGTCCCAGACATGGTCTTATACGGGACCTTACCCATCTCAAGTCTTAATGATATCACTCTCTCATTTACTAAAGTCTAACCGGGACTTCAACATCATGATTCTCATCATTTTCTCCTTCAACATCATTACTCAATTTCATAGAAATGTTATACATCTTCACAAATATCAAACAATTTAAAACATACTAGCATGATGTTGAACTTATTACACACAAACTTACCTCGATTTCAAAATAGGTCAAATTGCCAATCTAGTCCAATACCTTGCCCTTTCCTCGTCAAGGTTAATTATTCATTCTTCTTGATCTATAATAACAATTTAGCTCATTTAATTATCACATTAATCAATACATTTCAATAATCATACTTTGGCAAAATTACCATTTTGCCCTTAGACTTACAGAAAATGACCATTTTACCCCTAGGCTCGTAAATCAATTCTAATCAAATTTATTTCTTTAACGAGCCTAGGTGAACATTTATTTCTCTTATGGAAACCCTCAGTACTCATTATTTCACACATTTAACACCTATTTTATAACCTTTTTCAAAAAGGTTCTTCTAGGTGTTTTCATGGTAACACCCTTCACAAAAGTTGTTTATCTAACAACTAAGACTCATTTTCTTCCATAAAAATGCAGCAAACAACTTAGATGCTCACATGGAAAAACTCTAAACTTCCAACCATTTTGCCAAATAGTCCCCTCTTTAGTTAGCTTAAGCTTTAGAGGTTCCAAAAGTACAATTATTATCAAGAAATGATCATCAAAACACTTACTTGTAAGGAGAAAAGCTTACTAAAATTTTTGAGCTTTCAAACCCCTATTTTGCTGCTAATTTTTGGTGGAGAAGAAGAGAAGAAAAGATGATATCTTTTCTTTCCTTATTTTATTATATTTCTAGACAATGTATCACCCAATCCACCAACTTGACCAATTTTGGCATGTTTTTGTCTCCTATGGCCGGTCAACCATTACTAGAGGTGTCAATTGCACTTTAAGGACCTCAAATTAATATTCTATAGCTATTAGGCACCTTTAGCTTGTAAAATAGAACTTTCGCACTTTATGCGATTTAGTCCTTTTTCGCAATTAAGCATGAAATCGCTAAAATTAAGGCACCAAAATTTTCATGCACCTATATAATCATGCTTTAACTCATAAAATAACATTAAAATAATTCTCTCCAACCTCGGATTAGTGGTTTCAAAACCACTATTCTGACTAGCCCTAAAATCGGGTTGTTACACCGTGCAACATCTTGACTTGTATGCCTTAAAACCTAAAGGGGACACACGGTTGTGTCGCCTGTCCGTGTGTCACACGCCCAAGACTCATGTTGTTTGGACATGAAATTAACCAAAATCAAGCCATTTCTAACTCCAAATTAAGCATGTACCTAAAAGCATTTTGTGCACAATACCAAAGCATCAAAACCATACCATAACATGCATGAAACGACCAATTCAAAAGACTAATTCCATTCAACCAATATGCCATACTAGGCACCTCAAATGCATTCATTCAAATCTTGCCTAAACAAACTATACATACCACATTTCAATCATGTATATGAAGTCCAATACATTTCCAAAACATACCCTATCTTGACCATATTGAAACATGCATCAAACCATAGCTACATTAACACATACTAATTAGGCATCAAAGGTACCAAGATAACAAAAACCAACCAACATCACATGGTGCCCAAACAACATATACATACCAAAATCGTCAACCAACATTCAACTAACATTAAACAAAAGTCCACCTACACATGCCATTATAACCTTGCCCAAAACATAAAAAAAAAACTATCGATATAATTTCTGGATACTGTGATAGATCTCCAACGAACTTCCAAACCGATCGAGCTTCTATTTATCTATAAAACATAGGAAAGAAAACTACATAAGCACATAATGCTTAGTAAGTTCGTAAAACATGAAATATAACTTACCATTTCATTATTTAACAATAAGATTAAGCATAGTATAATCCAACCATAAGCTTGGCACAAGCCTAAGCATCATCAACAACACATTTTAGATCATTCAAATATAATTGACTTGAATTAACATAAGGTAAGCTAGTTGTACATGAACATGCTTCCTTTGAATGCATCATTTTCATAAACATAACATACTTTCATTGAAACTTTCCATTTTAATCATTTTCATAATTTCATGATATAGTTCATTTGAACACTTATTGTTCCATTCCTTTTCATGCTCGTTGAACCATTTAGAATAACATCGGATACACGGGAAAGCTCACACGAAGTGTGCTAAACCTATAATCGTAACCTTTCCTTTTCCTTTACATCATTGCTCACATGAGCTGTGAAATAGGTCTGCTCACACGAGCTGTGGGTTAGAATTTAAGCTACACGATGTTGCTCACATGAGCTGTGGAGTATCTGCAACAAATGCAGGACCTCAGCCATTGGTAGGACATTCAAAACCAGCACCCGAAACATGAAAACCCTAATGACATGTCATTTGTATCATACGAATTCCTAAGTTTCAAACAGGGCTCGATAATCGTCGCAACATCGTTGGATATACATCTTTTGGTTTCATGGCAAATAACACATTAACATATAGATTATTATAACATTAAAACATTATTTAATCATACGAACTTACCTCGATAACAAAGACGTAGAAAGAGAGTTGACTAATCCGAAGCTTTAGCTTTTCCCCGATCTAAATCCATACAAGGTCTATCTTGATCTAAATATATAAATTCAATCCATTTAATAAGTCTATTATTCAATTCAATCGATATTTCATATTTTTGCAAAATTAGTATTTTTCCTTAAAATTTTAACTTTTTACAAATTAGTCCTAAACCTCATAAATTGAAATCTAATCATTTTCATCCCTATCTCATGCTAGCCAAATTTATTATGAAACCATATCAATCCATACCATTCATCATTTCACAAATTTACCATGAAATTTTACTACAATTACAAATAAGTCCCTAAATGACATTTTCATCAAAAAAACACTTTACAAAACTTGTTTATTTTTCAACAATGACTCATAATCGTTCATAAAACATCAAGAATCATACAAGAACATTCATGGAAAAACCTTAAATCTTTAACAATTTTTTCAACTTGATCCTCGGGTTAGCTAGATTAAGCTACGACAACTTTAAAAACATAGAAATTATTAAAAACGGGGTTGAAAATCATACCATGCAAGCAAAGAAGCCTAGCCGAACCTTCAACCTTCAAAAATGGTGTTTTCTAACCATATTTTCGGTGGAAAGAAATAAATCTTGAAGATGATAAAATTTTTACTTTATTTTTCTATTACTTATTTGTTAAATTATTTAATTAACCTTCATTATTAACTTTAAAAACACTTAATTCTATGCCCATGAAAGTCCATTAACATTATAAATAGTCTAATTTCTATTTAAGTCACTCACATTTAAGTTTCATAGTTATTTAACACCTTTAGGTACTAGAACTCCACTTTTACACCTTTTACGATTTAGTCCTTACATAATTAAACATGCAAACGTCAAAATTTCTTAACAAAATTTCTATACGACCTTTCTAATATTTCATAAAAATTAAAATAATAATTTACTCATCAGATTTGTGGTCTCAAAACCACTGTTTTGATTTCACTGAAAACGGGTTGTTATAGGGCCTGCTTTCCCAATTCCTAGCTTCCTGAAAATAGACATAGGCATTAGATTGATACTCGCTCCTAAATCACATAATGCCTTACCAACATAATGATTTCCAATTGAACAGGGGATAGTGAAACTCCCTCGATCCTTCAACTTCGGAGGTAGTTTATTCATCAACATTGCTATGCACCCTTCAATGAGAGCAAGAATCTCAAACTCTCCCAATCTGTGCTTCTTTGACAGTATGTCTTTCATAAATTTCACATAATTGGGCATCTACTCCAAAGCTTCCGCTAACGATATGTTGATGTGGAGTTTCTTCAAAACATCTAAAAACCTTTTAAACTAAATATCCTGTTTAGAATTCTGGAATCACTGAGGAAAAGGTAAAGGTGGTCGTCCTTCAAGTTACTGATATTGTTTTTTTGTGGCATTTTTGTTGGAAACATGATCTAATTCTATCACAACATTTCTCTGTGTACCCTTTTCAGGTGTTGTCTATCATTCAGTAGGTTTTGAGATCTTTTCCTGATTACGGTTGGATTTGTCTTCCTTTACCGTGGCATCTTGAACAACTTCATCCAACTGAGTCCCACTTCTAAGAGTGATGGCCTTGCACCGGTCTTTCCCTTGGGTTTTCGAATTTTCAGTATCACTTGGCAATGTTCATTGTGGCCTTAAATTTAGAGCGTTCGTTATTTGCCCCACTTAATTTTCAAGAGCTCGGAGAGATGCAGCTTGACTTTGAATCACAACATCGTTTTTCCCATATACTCCTTCAACTAAGACTTAATAGAATTAAAATATGATACCTAACCTTGTTGAGCATTTTTCCTCGGCATAGGATGATTATATTCGGGTGGTGCATTGTGGATATTTTGTCTTGCAACATTGTGTGAACTCCTCGTACCTTGATTCTTCCAACTAAAATTCGGATGTTGCTTCCACCCCGGATTGTAAGTGTTGGACTAGGTATTATTATTTTGGTTAAAATTACTCACGTAGTATATCGATTCTGGATTTGATGGGCATTCATCAAACACATGATCTTCTCCACAATAAATGCATGACAGTTCGGCTGAGTTTATCTCCTAAGTTGCAGTGGGCTTCTTCATTGTTTTAATCATATTAGCTAAAAAATATACTTGGGCTATCAATGAAGTAATTGTGTCGAGCTCCATGGTACCAATAGCTCTCTTGTACGTCCCAACTCTTGTGGTAGGGTACTAATAGTCATTATTGGCAATATTTTCCAAAATCACATATGCTTTGTTGTAATATTTATCAACAATGTACCATTGGCAGATGCATCAATTACCATTCTTGTATGTGCATTCAACCCATTATAGAATATTTTCATTTAAGTCTATTGCTGAAATCCATGCATTGGGCATTTTCGAATTAAATCTTTAAATCATTCCCAAGCTTCATATAATGTTTCATCCTCTAACTACCGAAAAGATATGATGCCATTTCTAAGCTTGGCATTCATGTTTTGTGGATTATTTCGTAGCAAAAACCTTTGGCAAAGATCATTCCATGATGCCACTATCTCCAACGGTAAAGCATTCAGCCATGCTCTCACTTTATCTCTTAAAGAATATGGAAACAGTTTAAGTCTCAGAGCGTCGTTAGGCACACCCTGTTGCCTAAACGAGTAACAAACCTCTGAAAAAAGTCGTAAATGCAATCTTGGATCTTCAGTGGGCTGTCCACCAAACTGTTCTACTGTTTGCAACATCTGAAACATTACCAGTTTCAACTTAAATTGCTGAGCTTGTATTTGTCGCCTGACTATCCCTGGATTCAAATCATCCAAAATTGGAACAACATGCTCTCTAATGGGTTTGCCTCGGTCATCTATCACCTGACGATTAGGAGGATTAACATCCTGACCATTTGGATTAATATTGAGACCAGGACAATTTGGATTATCGTTGAGACCAAGATCATTCCCGTTTTGTAGCCATTTTTCTCAGTTCTTTTCGCCTTCTACGCAAACTTCTTTTGATCTCTGGGTCAAAAGGATATCTTTGTTAGCAGGAATACCTCTTCTCATACACTACTGGAAAACCTATAGAAATTAAATTAAAATAATGGAATTATTTAAAATAACCAAACCAAACACCAAATTGTCGATCCCCGAAAATGGTGCCAAAAACTTGTCGCGTGTGGATACGATATGAAAATTGTGCAAGTATACATGTCGGATCAAGTAATAGAGTGATAAGTGAGATCGTCTCCACAAGGATCGGATTAGGTATAGAAATGGTCAAGTTATGATAATGATTAATGTTATGGCAAAACCAAGTTAAGTATGCAGTCATAAATTAAAATAATAAGGATGAGTACGAAATGTATACTGACTATTAATGTTATGGCAAAACCAAGTTAAGTAAGCAGGCATAAATTAAAACAATAAAGATGAATACGAAATGTATACTGACTAATATTTGAAAATGCTAAGGCAAAGCAAGAGTAAAAATGAAATGGTAATTACGAGATGATGAAGTGATTATTAATATGAAAATGAATAGATAAACAACTAAGTATGCTATGAAAAAGATTCTATGGAAAAAGATAAGGGTTACGCGATGTTGAGTGGGATGGTCGGGACTACTAAGAATTTACTTTTCTTATCAACAATGCCTCAGCAAAATCATACTTAACCTACTGCTCAGGAGAGTTCTAAACTGGTCTACTTCTTCTGAGAGTAGAAACCTCAAGTAACCATGCCTGTGTTTATAGGCCTTTAATTCGGTACCCTGCACTGTTTCCTTCTGTATGAACGCTGCTCTATGTCTAGAGTCTACTACAAGTATCTATCAAGTACTTACTCATATCATTCAACCACAGTCGAACTAATCTAACATTTTCAAAATTTAGACTAATTTAATGGTATGTTGCACAGTCGACTATGTCTAGGGATTGCTCATATACATTTTAAAGAATAAAACAATTGAATGAAATAGTAAAATAGTTTAGATTTATACTGCAGCCATTACAGATAATCAAAGTTTCATCAAAGTAATCTCAACCCTATGAGATTTAGCTTATAGGTTGGCAACTAAAACTCAACCCAAACATCGTTTTCATCACTGTAATTCACGAAGGAACAGATTAGAAATAATGGAAGAACATTGGGAACATAGCGTTCGCTTGCCCAATCCACACTCCAGCTGCATAGTGTCCTGAGGTAGCTGAAAGGGACTGCCTTCATTTTTCCTCTTCATCTCTCTATTCAGCCGCTACCTTTTTATTTCGCCGAAGGATCTTACCCTCCGTTCGGTTCCCTCAGGGTTTCCTCCTTTTCCTTCTTTATAATTTTTTTTTCTTTTTCCAAGATAATTCCCAACAGCCCAAGATTTATCTTCTCCTCTTTTCTGGCCAGATTTATCTGGTACAAGTAGAGTTGGGATGAAACTGATATGTGCTTAATGCTGACTGGACACCTTCCTAGCATTGCCATGGCATACGAGTTGGCAATCTGACCACCCTTTTTCCCCAGCAAAACTTTACTCCTTTATTTCTTATTCCTCACCCTGCACTTTCCAATACCACAAAACACAACCCTTCCACAAGCAATTAAAAGCACCTAATATTTAAACGCAACCCAAGTTCTAATGCAATGCTAAAAATACTAATGAAATGTCCTAAAATGCAACTAGATGTACTTAAGTACAGGCAATTAACTAGGTCAAAAGGCATGAAATATAACTCTTTTCAAGAATTAACATCTTTATATGTGTTGTAACACCCGAGATCCAGATCCGGATCTGGCGAATCAGCTCGGGTTGAGGGCGTTACATGATGCTAATGAGTGTCGAGGTCTTTCTAAGAACTTTCATAATTACTCTTAGAATCTTATACTTTGTTGTTATGGATATAGATTCGACTTGATGGAGCAGGAACCCAACTCAGGTGGGTGATAAATTTATGCCATTTTCTAACTCACTAAAGTTGACACCCTTTGGTGTTGACTTCATGCTACCTTAAGCTAGTCGATCCCCTTCCCCTCTCCTATCATGTTTGATGAACTAGTTTCCCAAAAAAGCACTTGTTTTTTCTCATGTATCTCACATACTTCAACCTATGGAATCATTTGCACGCATCTAATGCATGCAGGCTTAACATATGCAAGTCTCTAGTGCATTACCAATGCCCCTTCTTGGGAGTATGTTGACTATGGACATTATTTAGGAACATAAATTTGATGCATAAGGATCCTATAATTGCAACTTAGTTCCAATTCCTGTGCATGCCCTTTTTCCTATTAGTACTTTGAACAACTTGTGTGTTATCTGCACTAACACGAAGGAAAAGATTTACAATATTACTTGTTATTATGTGGTCATATATCCCAACTGCAGTCCAATTGCTACTACGACATTGTTGAAAAAATCGGTTTAGAAAATTGTGTTTTTAGGCACAACAGAAGTTTAAATTTTTTTATTTAAAATCGATCCTTGTGATATTTATACTAAAAAACCATTAACCAAAATTGTACATGTCTAAATCATTTCTTTGCTTTTAACTAATCGATCTTCTCTGTTATCCTCGAACCATGAATTACTTTGAGTGTGGGCCCAAATAAATTAACCAAGCGCATAGAATGAAAACTTTTCTTAACTTTTAGTAGGAAAGTTAATTCTCTCTTTTTAATCGAAAACTATGAGCTTTTCACGAAAAATGGAATTTATTCTAAAAAATAAATTGTCACCATTTTTCGATAGAATAATAGTGCTCTCAATGTTGTGTAAATAGGTTAGCTCATAGTTCCTATTTATAGAGAAACATTATAAGAGTTTTTTTCGAATAAGATCTAATTAACTAATAATATTTTAATAGAAAATATGAATTCTACTTTATGTAGAATAGAGGGAGGCAGCGAGATCCCTAAGGAAATTAGGGTTTGTTATTCCTCTCATTAAAATCAAGCCTTATTGGGCCTTTCATGTATTAGGTGCAATTGTATGTGTTATCCGGACTTTTATCCAACACTTATAATTTATCCAACCCAATAAATATTTTTTTTATTTTCCAAAATATTAATTAATTAATTTTTCCAATTAAAATATTTTCTCAACCTAATTCTAATTCCATTAAAGTCATAGCAACTTTATCGTATTAGAATCGATGAGGAAATTATTTTAATTGCCTTATCCAACAAATCTATGATGACTAATTAATTTAATTCTCACTTCCAACTTTATTTATTTAATTACAATAAATCAAATAATAATTCGAAGAAAATAATTTAATTTAAAAGTAATATTTTGTACGTAGCGAGAAAATACATTCACTGCGATTAGTGATACATACAATCTATTTCTCTTACTTATCATTTTCATTCTTTCCACAATTTATCGATTCTACATGTAACTCGTTTTGGTTTATCTTGAGGTACTAGAAGGATCGACTAGACATATATAATTAGGGCACAAATAATTCGTAATTAAGTTTCAACTCTTTTCCCATTAATTAAAACGTATTTAGTCATAGAGCCATTCTGCTACAATACCATGATTGAACTCTTCATTATTATATATCATTATGAAAACTACTTTATTAATTGTTCATCTAATGATCTTGTCATAAATGTACTATCTTCATAAGATATCAATTTATATTGACAAAATGAATTTTGTTTTATATTGAAAATTTAATATATTTTCAATTTTTAAATATCAAATAATTGATTCTATATCATAAATATTTAATGT
This sequence comes from Gossypium sturtianum, assembly GCA_025698515.1. Classification (NCBI taxonomy): domain Eukaryota; kingdom Viridiplantae; phylum Streptophyta; class Magnoliopsida; order Malvales; family Malvaceae; genus Gossypium; species Gossypium sturtianum. Next base: position 78,825,000 of record CM046944.1, read on the forward strand.
AACACCAAAAATTGCTTCCAGCATCATTGTATATTTCAAAACATTCAATAATAATAGTGTAACAACCCGATTTTGGGGCTAGTCGAAACAGTGGTTTCGGGACCGCTAATCTGATGTTGAAGAAAATTATTTTGACATTATTTTATGTATTATGGCATAATTATATGGATGTATGAAAATTTTGGTGCATTAATTTTAGCAATTGCATGCTTAATTATGAAAAAAGGACTAAATCGCATAAAGTGCGAAAGTTCTATTTTGCATGTTAGAGGTGTCTAATAGCCATAGAATATTAAATTGGAGGTCCTTAAAGTGTAATTAGGAAATCAAGGGTGTGTTGGCCGGCCATATAGACTAAGGAGACAAGAGCATTAAATTTTGGTCAAATTTGGTGGAATTAGGTGACTAAAAAATGAATAAAATAAGACAAAGGAGAAATATATCATCTTTTACTATTCATTCTTCTTCTACCACCGAAAATTGAAGTGGAAATAAGAGTTTTTTGAGTTCAAACTTTCATCCAAGCAAATGTAACACCTCGTACCCGAGACTGATGCTAGGGCTGGATACGAGAATTACCATACTTGGATTCACTTAAACATTATCTTATAGGTGGAAAAATTACGTTCGGACATAAAAAATTCTCTTTCTTAGTCTAACCATACATTTCATGGGCTTACAAGGCCTTAGGCACATAACCGATGACTTTCGGAACTTAATCGGAAACTTTTCTTTGAAGCAGGGTTCACACGCCCATGTGACTTAGAACACGCCCGTGTGCACTTAGACAACCCCATGTCTACAAACCGTGGGAAGTTACTGACTATATTCACACGGCCGTGCATGATTAGACACGCCCGTGTATAGGCACACACGCCCATGTCCCTAGTCCGTGCCTAAAAACCCAGGCATTCTGCCAATTTACCCACGGCCAAGACACGCCCGTGCTTCCCAACCGTGGTCGACACTGACTTAATCCACACGACCTGAACACGCCCGTGTCCTAACCGTGTGTTATACACAGCTCATGCAAACGGCCGTGGGATATGACCGTGGTAAATCCTGACTCATAATATTATGGTGTAGGGTACACACGGCCTAGACACACGCCCGTGCGTCTAACCGTGTGGGCACTTAAAGGCTATTTACCAAGCCATTTGCCACCCTAAAATCAAGATCAACTCAAACTCAATTCAATGCATCTCGTAGACTGTTACAGCAAATCTCTTGCAAGTAAGTGATTTTAGAGGTCTTTCTTGATAATTTGTGTACATTTGGAACCCTCAAAGCTTAAGCTAGCTAATGAGGGGACTATTTTGCTAAATGGTTGAAAGTTTGGGGACTTTCCATGAGATTGTTCAAGTTGTTTGCTGAGTTTTTATGGAAGAAAATGAATGTTAGTGAGTTAAGAAACAACTTTTGTGAAGGGTGTTATCATGAAAACACCTAAATGGGACTTATTTGTAAAGGTAGTAATTGTGTAATAAATGCATGAAATAATTGATTTTGTGAATTGTTGTAAGAGTAATAAATGTTCAGCTAGGCTTTCTTAATGAGAATATGTGATGAAAAATGATTTACGAGCCTAGGGGCAAAATTGTAATTTTGCCAAAGTATAAGGGCAAAATGGTCATTTTTGCTTAAGTAGAAATTTTGATGTATCATGTATTGTAAAGTGATTAAATGAGTGAAATCTATTATTATAGATCAAGAAGAGCGTGGAAACAACCTTGACCGAGGAAAAGGCAAGGTTACGGACTAAACCGTCGATTAAAACATTTTGCACCGAGGTAAGTTTATGTGTAAATGATATGTCTTTAATACATATGTTGTTACTTATTGGTGCATCATATGAATGAGATCATTTATGATTGAAATTGATAGATAGTGAGTAATTCCCGTATGAATCTCGGATTAGATATGTAAGTGCAAAAAAATATCCGTAATTATTCTTTTGGTGGGCTGTGTGCTATTTATTACTTACTCACGATGGGCTGCGTGCGATACCATCGTTTATTTTATCATTTGGTGGGCTATGTGCAAAACCATCGTAAATATTCTTGTTGGTGGGCTCTTTGCGATACCACCCTATTATTGATTAATGGTGGGCTGTGTGCGAAACCACCGGGTACTTAGTATTATTCCGAGGGGTTCATCGAGAATTTGTATAAGTGAATGTTTCATGTTGTTTTGTGGGGTTGAGTGCAGGGAATGTATACAAGTGAATATGAGAAATATAATTGTTATATGGTTGGAATGTGGTAAGAAATGAAATGAGTAAGCATGATTGTGGAAATGTGAATTGTTCTTGCTTAGTATATGATGTTATTGGTTGTTTAGCATATGTTATGATGCTTATTGCTTACATGTAAACTTACTAAGCTTAAAGCTTACTCCCCTTCTTTTCCCTTGTTTTATAGTGTCAAAGAGCCAGTTCGAGATACAAAGATAATCGGAAGATCATCCACACTATCAGCCCATCTCGGTATATTTAGACTTAGCATTTTGAGTATGGCATGTATAGGGGCTAGGCTTAATGAAATGTTTTTTTTGTTTTGGCCAAGTGTGTTGGCTCTTCTATAGATGAACTCCTTTGTATATTGCCATAGTGGATGGCTCATTATTACTATTTTATGAAAAGAATAGGTTATTCATGAATGTGTTAGATGCATGATTGGGTTGCTTGGTAAATGGTTGAATGGATTTATGTTGTGTGAGTTAGGGTGATAAAAAGAGCTTGGCAAATAGCCTTGTTCCTGTCCACACGGGTAGGCACACGGGCGTGTGTCTAAGCCGTGTGTGACACATGGTCAGCCCCATGGGTGTGTGTCTAGGCCGTGTGTCCCCTGCATGTTAGTGTTGCAAGTCAGTGTCGACCACGGGCTAGACACACGGGTGTGTGCCTAGGCCATGTGCCCGTTATGAGGTTGCTGACATCATAAACAGAATACCCAGGTTTTCACACACGGGTGAGGACACGGGCGTGTCTAGGCCGTGTGAAGGACACGGGCGTGTGTCTGGCCGTGTGAAAACCCCTGCAGGTTCGAAATGAGAAATAAATCCCACACGAGCTAGGGACATGGGCGTGTGTGACCACACGGCCTGCCCACACGGGCGTGTGGCCCTGTTAAGGTAAAATTTTTCTAAGTACGTCAAAGTTCTCGGTTTAATTCTGATATCCTCCGTTTGCATGTTTAAGGACTCGTAGGCCCATAATAGGGATGTTATGAATGTGAATTGGAAAGTTTTAATTTGGAATGAAATTCTATAGCTCAAAGTTGTATGTTCAAGTGTGTTATGTCCGGTAATGCCTTGTACTCGGTTCCGACGATGAATACGGGTAACGGGTGTTACATTTAGTGGTATCAGAGTTATGGTTTAGCCTGTTCTCGGACTACCGTAGCGTGTGTAAGAGTCTAGCTATACATGCCATAAATGTACATTGATAGTGTGGTGACTTCTGACAATTTTTAAACTTTGTTTCCATATAGTAAATTGATCCCGACCGAACTGTTGTTAATGACGCTGCTAGTAACGCGCCGGCTCCCGCACAAGGGACCGCACTCGTAGAGAGTAGACCCGAGACTATGGGTTAAGGGAAAGAGGCTCGGAAAGCCTTTCTCCACATGATGAGTAATTGGTACACGAAGTATGTACGAGCGAATCCTGATGCTCAACCTCCTCCACCCCCTCCTATACCTCAGCCAGTCCCCGTGGCTCCGCAAGGTATAGATTTAGTGAGAATGACCAAACCCCCAGTAGATAAGATTCGGAAGCAAGGGGCCGAGGATTTCAGGGCTAACATAGACGATGACCCCGAGAGGGCAGAGTCCTGGCTTGAAAACTCAATGAGGGTATTTGATGAACTCTACTGCACACCTGAGGAGAGCTTGAAGTGCATCGCGTAATTGCTGAAGGACTTGACATATCGTTGGTGGAAAACATTGATGTCGATGGTTCTTAGGGAGAGAGTGATGTGGAACTTCTTTTTGGAAGAGTTCCGAAAGAAGTATATAAGTCAGAGATTTGTGGACCAGAAAAGGAAAGAATTCCTTGAACTGAAGCAAGGCAAAATGACTATGGCAGGATATGAGCGCGAGTTTGTTAGACTCAGCAAGTATGCACAAGAGTGTGTGTCCACAGAGGCTATCTTGTGCAAGAGGTTTGAAGATGGGCTGAATGAGGATATCAGAATTTTAGTTGGGATCTTGTAATTGAAAGAATTTGTGGTGTTGGTTGATAGGGCATGCAAGGCCGAGGAGCTGAATAAGGAAAAGAGGAAAGCCATGTGTAACAGCCCGATTTAGGGGCTAGTCAGAACAGTGATCTCAAAATCACTAATTTGAGGTTAGATAAAATTATTTTCATGATATGTTATGTGTTATAACATGTTTATAAGGATGCATGAAAATTTTGGTGCCTTAATTTTAGCGATTTCTAGCTAAATTGTGAAAAAGGACTAAATCGCATAAAGTGCGAAAGTTCCATTTTAATTGCTAGAGGTACCAAAAAGCTATGGTTTGTAAATTAGAGGTCTTTAAAGTGCAAATAGGCCATTTTGGAGTGTGATGGCCGGCCATGTGGTATGGGAGACAAGAGCATTTAATGCTTAGTTAAAATTTGGTGAGAAAAGATGAATAAAATATGACAAAAAGAAAAGCTATCATCTTTCTTTATTTCTTCTCTTCCTCCACCGAAAATAGCAGCCATAGGAGGGGTTTTTGGAGCTTAACATTTCAGCAAGCAATTCTTCACTCAAGTAAGTGATTTTGATGGTATTTCTTGAAGAAAATTGTACTTTTAGAGTCCCCAAAGCTTAAGCTTTCTAAAGAGGGGACTAGTTTGCAATATGGTTGAAAGTCTAGGGACTTGCCATGATAGAGTTCATGTTGTTTGATGAGTTTTTATGGAAGAAAATGAATGATAGGATGATGAGAAACAACTTTTGTGAAAGGTGTTGTCATGAAAACACCTAATTGGGACTAAAATGCAAAAGTTGTAATTTGTTCTTTTAAGCATGAAATTGATGGAATTGAAAATAGTTGTAAGAGGGTTAAATGTTCAGCTAGGCTTGTTTAACAAGAAAATGTGATGAAAATTTATTTACGAGCCTAGGGGCAAAATAGTAATTTTGCCAAAGTGTAGGGGCAAAATAGTCATTTTTGCCTAAAGTTTAGATTATGGTATATCATGATTTATAAGTGATTAAATCAGTAAATTTCATTGTTCTAGATCAAAGAAAATGATTTTCGGACCTAGAACGGATGAAAAGAGAAATGTGGACAAAAAGTCCTTTTCGGCTCTTTCGACATCGAGGTAAGTTCATGTACGAATGTTGCAATTACGTATGAGATGATTTAGTATTCTAATGTTGTATGGAATGTATATTACTATATGAATGTATGAAATGTCTCTTGATGAGATGTCAGTGGAATTAAATTTAGAGAAATGGGAAAGGTGTATAGCACGATAGGACAATGGTTAAAGTCCCGAATAAGACCATATTGGAATACGGCCTCGGTGTAAGAATTCGTATAAGACCATGTCAGGGACGTGGCATCGATATGTTAGTGTATGTAAGACCCAATTGGGGTATGATGATAATGAGAACTATGTGCATGAGACTCAAGAGAGTTATTTAACAATTCGAATGATTCAATGTATATGTTGAATGTGTGTGGTTGTACCATGAGTAGCACAAGTATTTGTAGAACTGAATTGAGATAAATTCAATATATGATGAACCCCTAGTGGGGTATGTGTAGTTGATGCACCTTAGTTGCATGAGACTGATTTATTGATGTACTGTGTGAATGATAACGAGTACCGTAGAAAGTTAAGTAAGAATAGAAGCATGTGAGGATGTTCTCGAATGAACATGTGAAATAGAGATATACTTGTGGATTATTATCCATGAATGTAAATAACGGTGAGCTATGTGCGATATCACCTTATTAATGGTTAGTGATGGGTTGTGTGCAATACCATCAACTATATTATTTATTGGTAGGCTGTGTGCGTTACCACCTGATTGATTAGTAATCGATGGGCTGTGTGCGATACCATCGCTTATAAATGATTGGTGGGCTGTGCGCGTTACCACCTGATTGACTAGTAATCGATGGACTGTGTGCGATACCATCGCTTATAAATGATTGGTGAGCTAAGTGCGAAATCACCATAGGTATAAATCATTGGTGGGCTGTGTGCAATACCACCCTATAAGAGATTCAATGGTGGGCTAAGTGCGTAACCACCGAGAGATTTGTAGTATGAGCGACTTATTGAAAATGCTTGATGTGTTGTTTTGTATGATCTTGTGATGATCAGTGCAGGAATGTATGCTAATTAAACGAGCGAATTGGCTTGTGGCATGGTAGAAATGTGGTAAGAGATATAATGAGTAAGATTCAAGAATGATTGAGTTACAAACCATGAATTGATGAGAAAAACTCGGCATATTGCCTTGGGGTTATGTATATACAAATGAATATTAATATTTGTCGATTATGCGAGATGAACTTACTAAGCATTATTGCTTACTCCTTTACTTTTCTCATCTCTTATAGGTTTCATTACTTAGCTCGGGTTGGAGACCATGGGAGATGTTTTCACACTATCGAGCGGACACGGTATGAGGTATCAAGTCCTTAAGAGTCATGACATGTATAGGGATTCGTTTAAAGTTGATGAAGTCTAATTGTTGTAGCCAAATGTTGTTGGCCTAAGAGAATTTATAGAATGGTTGTGTATAGCCATGTGAGGATGGCTTAAGTTGTTGTAAATGTTGTGGGAACAATTCTCCCAGTGTATGAGAGGGTGTAATATCCCGGGTTAGGGGCTATTTTGGTGTTGCATGATATTGCATGTTTGTAGTGTGCTATGTGGCTATTTATATGTTTTAGGGACTTAATTATAGCCTAGGTGTATGCACGAGGTAATGGAAGAATTTTGGTTTTGGGTATTAAGTGTAGGGGTTGAGGAAGCTGGGGTTTTAAGTTATTTTTGGTATTTCGTAGCACAAAAAGAAGGGTGGCGAGTGGCGAGCATGCGCCACATGGAGCTTGGTATGGCGTCAACACCAAGGGTGGAGGTCCGGTGTTCGAGCAGCGAGATTCCCCATTTTGGGTTGTTTTTGGGACGGCATGGTGGAGTGGTAGAAGCCAAATCAAACACTACCTTGGACCAAGTCTTACCTTTCAAATGAAAGGTAGGGAGTGAATTTAGGAGTGTGACTTGGTCCACTCAATTCAAAGGAGTGGATGGGAGTTGTTTGTGGGATTTGGCCAATTTTTGGAGAGGTTTGGGGAAGGTGGGCGGCTAGGTAGTGTGTTGTGGAGTAGTGCCGAATGTACCTTGGCACTTTGGGTGATTTTCGGCAATGAAACAATTGGTAAGGCCACACACTTTTGTTTTCTTTCTTTTGTCAAAACAAACCAAAACTCTAAGCTTTTCTCTCATTTTCTCTTTGACCAAAATTGTTTATTCCTCTCAACTTTCTTTTCTTGTGTTTGAAACTTTGGTAGCAGAAATCCATCCTCCAAAACTCTTTTCATTTTCTTCTCTCTTCTTGAAAAACACTAGTGCAGAAACTTACCATTCCTCTCCCAACCGATTTCTCCATTCTTCTTGTCCATCTTTTTGTGTGCCAGAACCCATATCAACTTGCCAAGCTTTCTTTTGTTCTCCTCAAAACTGTTGCAGTAATCTCTAATTCTTCTCTTGTTTACACTCCTTTTCTCACCTTTGAAAGCCGTACATAGGTGGGTGTTAAACATCAATACCGAATCTCTTTTTTTTTTTTCTCCTTGTGGTTCAAGGTCTTTGCCGATTTCCATCCCCTTGTTTTGTTGGCGAACCTTGGTGGTTGGTTGGGTCTTTGGTTTCCAATCGCTTGGAATCGGAGTAAGGGCTTGGCCGAATGGCCATTCTGCCTTTCTCTCGTCTTTTTGTATGGTGGTGAGTAAGGACCGATTCCGTTATTGGTTGTTGAGTGCTAATCTTTTGTGTAAATCATTTTCATTATAGGACATCGGGATTATTAGAGGAGACAAGTGAAGCCTTCCTTTCTTGATTGACTGTTTGGTAAGTGATGGTAATGGCTACTATTAGTCCATTCTCTTTGGTCTTGTTAAGCCAAATTATTAAGGTGGGATTTTTATTATTTTAGGGGTGGCCGATTGTCACAAGAGGAACCAGGTGGGCTCGGTTTGGTAGGAAACCAAATCACCTTCAAGGTAAAGGATTGGAACTAACCCCTTGGGTTTAGATGCCTTTTGGCCGAATGGTCTTAGTGCCTAACCCTATGTTTGGCGATTATAGGAGTTAGCAATCGAGGGTCATAGATCGTTCGTTGGGATTTTAGACTCGTAGCTATCGGTGTGTATACTAACACACTTATATTTAGTAATATCGTTAATAACTTTTGCAATGACTAATGAAAGCAGTGGTGACTATTATGATACCCTCATGGAGTGCGAGTTTGGACTCGGGTAAGTCGATTGCTATTATTATGAGTTATTGATGATCTGTATGATACCATGGTTATGGATATGTGACATGGGGTATGAGATTAGCCATATTGGCATGATATGCATGATAGTATGATATGCATGATAGCATGATATTCATGATTACATGAGTTTGGCATGTTGATGGGTGATACGAGAGGAGGAGCGATGATGTATTGTCTTGTGAGCACCGGTGCTTTGGTAGCACACTTTGTGACTTTGGGTCACGGAGGTTTAGCACCTCCAGAGGTTTGGTACCTCGGCGTCTCGTCCCAGTGGCTCGGTACCACGATGGGTTGGCCCCACAGATGATTATCTGGATTGGCGCCGATGTTTTGGTAACACCACGATGGGTTGGCCCCATCACCGAGTGACTACGGTCACGGTGCTTTGGTAGCACATTGTGTCTTTGGGACACGGAGGTTTAGCACCTCATTGCGACTTGTCCACTGTGGTTTAACCACCGTGGGTTGGCCCCCACTTGAGTTATGGGATCGTCTGCTAGTGTTTTGGTAACACCACGATGGGTTGGCCCCATCATCATTGGATTTGTGACTTGGTCACGGTGCTTTAGTAGCACAAGCGTGTCTTTGGGACACGGTGCTTTGGTAGCACATTGACGGATATTGTGTCTTTGGGACACCGTGCTTTGTAGCACCTTGTGACTATATGTCACCAGGTGGTTTAGCACCACCCGGTGGTTTGGTACCACACGGGGTAGAAAAGCGATATGGATGGTTAGGTTCGGGTTGCATTAATCATGTTGCTATGTATGATGTGTGTTAGCATGTTGATTCGTTGGGAGCGGGATTTACACGCCGAGTCACTCGACTCACCCTCTCCTTTGACATTTGGTGACTCGTGAAGCGCGGACTTGGGCCGGGATGGACTCGAGTGCTTATGCCATCTTGAATAAAGTCTTTACTCGGACTCTATATTTTGGGTACTTTGGTTATTTACTTTTATTTGTGGTTTTTTTATTATTCGGTTTGTAAAAGGCCTTTAAAGTTATGTTTTATGTTGTTTATATTTTAAAGTGATTTTAATATGCCTTAACAAAATAAGCCGGAATAAATTTTACTAAAACACGGAAAGATAATGTTTTCAAAATTATAACGCGACGTGTTTTTAAACTATACCATCGGGTATCACACTAAGTCTTTTTGACAAACAAATACAAGCTGGTTCCCAAACCAAACTTGTAGTTCATTTAAGTCTAGAAGCGTTTTATGTATCACTAAGAAACTAAGGAGGTTTTAAATGGTTTTAACTTGTTTTAACTACAAATTCTAGCTAAGTTTTCAAAATCTCAGGGTTTCAAATACATCAAGCTGTTTTCCAAACAAGACTACTCAAATTTGTTTCAAACACACTTTGTGTTTTCACTCCACTTTTAAGCGAAAAATCTAGTTTTCCCAAAACGTTTTCCCCGTAGCATACAGTTCGGACGTGGTGTCTTGTCCGGGTTTGGGGTGTTACATTTTGATATCGAGCAAGGTTCAAAGGCTCATTGTGGGCTGAAGCCCAAAATGTACTCAAAAGATGTCTTAAGTGTTTTGGGTTTAAATACAAATGGTTTGAAAGGCATGGCACCGAGTCTCAGACAGGTTCGCCCGAGTAAGTACCGGACTATTCTTTGTGATTTGATTGGATGTTATATGATCGATGAGTAGCGATAGTATACTACTTTAGAGATTGAAAGCGATAGGATTTTGTGAAACTTGCGAGAACAAATCCTCTTTAATATTCATAAGACTTGCTTTTTAAAACAAGTGGAATAAATCTTGATGCATAAAATTCTTTAATCGAATCGTAGAAAGATTTAGCATGAGCACTCGAGGCGGACGTGGTCGTAACACTCGTGGTAGAGGTAGGGGTAGAATGACGGTTTACGAGCCCGTAGGATGCAGGCGGGTTCGAAAAATGAGATCTGGGTTCCGCCACCAGTGGAGGTGGTGAGTTCCAAGATCGGGCGGGAGGCGGCGCAGCGTGTCACGAGCGATCTTTGCGAGTGTTGGAAAGGGTAGGCGGGGCTAGTGGTGGTGCGGGAGTTAGGAAATCGGTTCTGGCGACTCGGGCTATGGGCCGAATTCTTCCGAGTGTTTACGGTGTTGCTCTAGCAACTGCTTTGAATATTGGTTGGAGGCAAGCGGGCGGATCATGGATGATCGGACTTGGCGACGAAAGAGAAGTGAAGGGTATCGTATCGCTTCTCGGGATGAGTCATATCGGTGGTGGCTCACGATGCGGGGCGATGTGGCGGTGAGGATTTGACATGGGATTATTTCAGAGCTGCATATCAAAAGAAGTACATCGGGGCTAGTTATATCGACTCCCGAGAGAAAGGCATTTACGAGGCTTGTTCGGGGAGTAAATGCATTTGGGTCGAGGTGAGTTCTGGTGAGTAGGTATAGGTATGCCAGGGCATTGTGGCCACCGAGCATGAGAGGTGTGTTCGTTTGAGAGGATGGTGCGAGGCGAGTTGAGGCTGCTGATTGCTCCTCGCCAGGGCCTTGAGTTTCTTTGTCTTAGTTGAGAAGGCTAAGGTGGTGAGGGTGTTAAGGAGTCGGTGAGGCGAGCATGGGCGGGAGTAGGCTTAAGAGGAGCTTTGGGTCTTACGGTTCGTCGGCAATCCGCGAGAAGAGGGCTAGGCCAGAGTGGGCGAGAATCGATCTGCTAGGTTTGTTCTTTGCTAGGCAAGGACCGCCGCATGATGTAATCGATGTGGGAAATCTCATTGGGGTGGTTCTTTGGGTGGAGGTAAAGGTTGCCAGTGTGGTTCTCTGGAGCATCGCATTAGGGATTGTCCGCGTGGGATGGCGAGGATTCGATCGAGAGTCGGGGCGTGTCGATTCGAGGTAATGGACCGCCACCTGCGGAGGGCCGTGGTAATGGCGAGAGGTGGTTATGGATCTGGTGGGGCCGTGGAGCACCGGCGAGAGTGCGCGGTAGTTACGAGGCGAGCGGCTGGATTGGTGTATCTTTGCGAGGCGCCGAGAGGCGCGACGCCGGGCGTCATAACCGATGCGTTTTTGATTTTTGGTACTCCTTATCTTTGCTTTAATCGATGTGGGTTCTCGCACTCTTATGTTGCCGATAGTATAGTAGAGACAATGGACTTAGACTACGAGATATCTTCTAGGCGGATGACCGTGATTAGTCCTGCAGGTCACTCTGTAGTAGTAGATAAAGCTGTTTAGAGAGTACCCTAGAACTCCAAGGGGTAGTGTTTCTTCTTGATCGATGGAACCGCCGTTTGGGGAGTTCGATCGATTCTTGGGATGGATTGGTTGGCTAAGTACCAGGCGAAGTTGGATTGCGCGACCAAGCGCATGGTTCTTAAGGCGGTTGGCGGTGATGAGGTGGCTATGATAGGTAATAGGAGGGATTACTTATCAAATGTGATATCTGCTCTGAAAGCGGAGAAGATGGTCGGGAAGAGTGTGATGCGTATGTGGTTCATGTGTATGCCTTGGAGGCTAAAGAGTGCTTTGTTGAGAAGGTTAAATCTTGTTAAGGAATTTCTTGATGTTTTCTGAGGAGCTTAGGGTTTGCCGCGGATCGAGAGGTAGAGTTCGGGATTGATCACATTGCAGGGATCACGCGCGGTGTCTATTGCTCCGTATAGGATGGCACCAAAGGAATTGGTGGAGCTTAAGGCTCGAGATCCGGGAGTTATTGGATCGAGGTTTTATCGGGCCAAGTGTTTCGCCGGGGGGTGCACGGTACTCTTTGTTAAGAAGAAAGATGGCACGATGCGGATGTGCATAGACTACAGCCAATTGAACAAGGCGGCGATTAAAAACAAGTATCCGTTGCCACGGATAGATGACTTGTTTGATCGGTGAAGGGGTGCTGCGGTATTCTCGAAGATCGACTTGAGATCTGGGTACCATCGGCTAAAGGTTAAGGAGGTGATATCCATAAAACAGCGTTTGGACTCGGTATGGGCACTACGAATTCTGGTAATGCCATTCGGGTTGACTAACGCCGCCGGCGTTTATGGATATGATGAATAGGGTGTTTCAGCGATGTCTGGATCGGTTCGTGGTGGTTTTTATAGACGACATCTTAGTATACTCAAGGTCGGAGGAAGAGCATGATGCGCATCGAGGGTGGTCTTGCGATTACGAGGAAAAGCAACTCTATGCTAAATTCGGTAAGTGTGAGTTACGGCTTAGGGAAGTGGCGTTCTTGGGTCATGTAGTGTCGTGAGAGGGTATTCGAGTAGATCCTCGTAAGATTGAGGCTTGTTTTGGATGGAAGCCACCTAGGTCGATGGTGAGATTCGTAGTTTTACAGGTTTGGCGGATACTACCGAAGGTTTGTCGAGGGTTTCGTTGATAGCGTGTAGATGACTAAGTTGTTAAGGAAAGAGGTTCCGTTTGTTTGGGTGAGAAACAACGGAAAGCTTCGATAAGTTAAAGAAGATCTTGGTGAGGCTCGGTTACGATTCAACTTTGAAGTGGTAAGGAGTACACAGTCTATTGCGATGCATCACATACGGGATTGGGTTGTGTCTTGATGCGGGGAAGGTAAGGTAGTGGCTTACGCTTCTAGGCGGTGAGGCCACATGAGGTCAACTATCCGACGCATGATCTGGAGCTAGCGGCGTAGTTTTTCGCCTTAAAGATTTGGAGGCACTACTTATATGGAGAGAGATCAATAGTCTACGGATCATAAGAGCTTGAAGTATCTCTTGACTCGGAAGGATTTGAATTTGAGGCGGCGTAGATGGGTTGAGTTCTTTGAAAGATTACATGTGTTCTATTGAGTATCATCCGGGCAAGGCTAACGTGGTGGCGAGCGCGTTGAGCCGTAAGGTTGTTCGGACTTAAGGCGTTGTTTGCCCATTTGAGCTTGTGCGGCGACGGGAGTATTTTGGCGAGCGCAAGTTAAGCCTACTTGGGTTGGCAGTCGAGAGAAAGCAGTTAGAGGATGAGGTTACTGGTGCACGAAGGTTGCAAGTGCGAGAATGATGGTTTGGAGGGTTCTGACTTGTCTAGTGAGCGAGGTTACGTGTTTTTCGTGGTAAGGCTTGTATGCCTAAAGATGTTGGTAGGCGAGAAGATTCTTGGGGCCTTTATAGCGATCCTCATGCTATGCATCACAGGAGGTAGCAAAATGTACAAGGATCTGAGAGAGAGCGATTTTGGTGGCACAGTGCGAAGAAAGAGGTGACGGAGTTTGTTGGAAAATGTCGACTTGTCGTAGTCAAGGCGAGCATCGATTGCCGTCGGGTTTGCTTGACTGTAAAGATTCCTCGATGGAAGTGGGAAAGGATAACCATGGATTTTGTCGGTGGGTTACCGCTTCGCCAAGCAAGAAGGATTCGATTTGGGTAGTGGTGGATCGTCGACTAAATCAGCTCACTTTATTCCGGTGAGGTTGACTACTCACTTGAAGCTAGCAAAGGCGTATGTGTCGAGAGATAGTGAGGTTGCACGGTGTGCGGTTTGATAATCTCGGATAGGGATCCCGAGTTTTACTTGAGGTTACGGAAGGCATTGCATCGAGCTCTGGGTACTCGTTTGGATTTTAGCACGGCTTTTCACCCGCGATCGGCGGTCAATCGAAAGGGTTATTCGGATCTTAGAGGACATCTTTGAGGGTTGTGTCTGGATTTGAGTAGTTGGGAGGAGTTTCTACCATTAGTGAGTTTGCCTACAACAACGATTACCAAGCGAGCATCAAGATGGCACCGTATGAGGCGTTGTATGGTAGGAAGTGTCGCTCACCTACGTGTTGGGCGGAGTTAGGTGAGCGTCGGTTGTTGGGACCCGAGTTGGTAGGCGGAGGCGAGGACAAGGTTAGTTGATTCGGGCTCGATTGAAGGAAGCTTGAGGCCGCGAAGTCTTATGCCGATCTTAAGCGAAGAGGTATAGAGTTTCTTTGTTGGGGATCGAGTGTTTACGAAGGTCTCGCCTTGGAAGAAAGTTACGAGGTTCGGAAAGAAAGGCAAGCTTAGTCCGAGGTTTATTGGGCGTATAAGGTTTTGAGGCGGGTTGGACCGGTGGCGTATCGGCTTGAGTTGCCAGCGAGCTTAGTCGATTCATGGCGTCTTTCACGTTTCAATGCTTGGAGGTATCGTTGGATCCGTCGCATGTGGTAGCGATGGAAGAGATCGAGGTGAATCGGACTTGACTATGGAAGAAGAACACATGCATTCTTGATCGAGATGTAAAGGTTCTACGTAGGAAAATCTGTGCCGTTGGTTAAGGTGCTTTGGCGGAATCATGGCGTAGAGGAAGCGGCGTGGGAACCCGAGATCTGATGAGGCAACAATACCCGCAACTCTTTTGATCGGGTAATTTCGGGGCGAAATTATTTTTAAGAGGTAGAAGCTGTAATATCCGGGTTAGGGGCTATTTTGGTGTTGCATGATATTGCATGTTTGTAGTGTGCTATGTGGCTATTTATATGTTTTAGGGACTTAATTATAGCCTAGGTGTATGCACGAGGTAATGGAAGAATTTTGGTTTTTGGGTATTAAGTGTAGGGGTTGAGGAAGTGGGGTTTTAAGTTATTTTTGGTATTTCGTAGCACAAAAGAAGGGTGGCGAGTGGCGAGCATGCGCCACATGGAGCTTGGTATGGCGTCAACACCAAGGGGTGGAGGTCCAGTGTTCGAGCAGCGAGGATTCCCCATTTTGGGTTGTTTTTGGGACGGCATGGTGGAGTGGTAGAAGCCAAATCAAACACTACCTTGGACCAAGTCTTACCTTTCAAATGAAAGGTAGGGAGTGAATTTAGGAGTGTGACTTGGTCCACTCAATTCAAAGGAGTGGATGGGAGTTGTTTGTGGGATTTGGCGATTTTTGAGAGGTTTGGGGAAGGTGGACGGCTAGGTAGTGTGTTGTGGAGTAGTGCCGAATGTACCTTGGCACTTTGGGTGATTTTCGGCAATGAAACAATTGGTAAGGCCACACACTTTTGTTTTCTTTCTTTTGTCAAAACAAACCAAAACTCTAAGCTTTTCTCTCATTTTCTCTTTGACCAAAATTGTTTATTCCTCTCAACTTTCTTTTCTTGTGTTTGAAACTTTGGTAGCCAAATCCATCCTCCAAAACTCTTTTCATTTTCTTCTCTCTTCTTGAAAAACACTAGTGCCGAAACTTACCATTCCTCTCCCAACCGATTTCTCCATTCTTCTTGTCCATCTTTTTGTGTGCCGAACCCATATCAACTTGCCAAGCTTTCTTTTGTTCTCCTCAAAACACATTTGCAGTAATCTCTAATTCTTCTCTTGTTTACACTCCTTTTCTCACCTTTGAAAGCCGTACATAGGTGGGTGTTAAACATCAATACCGAATCTCTTTTTTTTTTTCTCCTTGTGGTTCAAGGTCTTTGCCGATTTCCCTCCCCTTGTTTTGTTGGCCGAACCTTGGTGGTTGGTTGGGTCTTTGGTTTCCAATCGCTTGGAATCGGGTAAGGGCTTGGCCGAATGGCCATTCTGCCTTTCTCTCGTCTTTTTTTGTATGGTGGTGAGTAAGGACCGATTCCGTTATTGGTTGTTGAGTGCTAATCTTTTGTGTAAATCGTTTTCATTATAGGACATCGGGATTATTAGAGGAGACAAGTGAAGCCTTCCTTTCTTGATTGATTGTTTGGTAAGTGATGGTAATGGCTACTATTAGTCCATTCTCTTTGGTCTTGTTAAGCCAAATTATTAAGGTGGGATTTTTATTATTTTAGGGGTGGCCGATTGTCACAAGAGGAACAGGTGGGCTCGGTTTGGTAGGAAACCAAATCACCTTCAAGGTAAAGGATTGGAACTAACCCCTTGGGTTTAGATGCCTTTTGGCCGAATGGTCTTAGTGCCTAACCCTATGTTTGGCCGATTGTAGGAGTTAGCAATCGAGGGTCATAGATCGTTCGTTGGGATTTTAGACTCGTAGCTATCGGTGTGTATACTAACACACTTATATTTAGTAATATCGTTAATAACTTTGTGCAATGACTAATGAAACAGTGGTGACTATTATGATACCCTCATGGAGTGCGAGTTTGGACTCGGGTAAGTCGATGCTATTATTATGAGTTATTGATGATCCGTATGATACCATGGTTATGGATATGTGACATGGGGTATGAGATTAGCCATATTGGCATGATATGCATGATAGTATGATATGCATGATAGCATGATATTCATGATTACATGAGTTTGGCATGTTGATGGGTGATACGAGAGGAGGGAGCAGATGATGTATTGTCTTGACGAGCACCGGTGCTTTGGTAGCACACTTTGTGACTTTGGGTCACGGAGGTTTAGCACCTCGGAGGTTTGGTACCTCGGCGTCGTCCCAGTGGCTCGAGTACCACGATGGGTTGGCCCCACAGATGATTATCTGGGATTGCGCCGGTGTTTTGGTAACACACGATGGGTTGGCCCCATCACGGTTTGTGACTACGGTCACGGTGCTTTGGTAGCACATTGTGTCTTTGGGACACGGAGGTTTGGCACCTCATTGCGACTTGTCCACGTGGTTTAACCACCGTGGGTTGGCCCCACTTGAGTTATGGGATCGTCTGCTAGTGTTTTGGTAACACACGATGGGTTGGCCCCATCATCATTGGATTTGTGACTTCGGTCACGGTGCTTTGTAGCACAAGCGTGTCTTTGGGACACCAGGTGCTTTGGTAGCACATTGACGGATATTGTGTCTTTGGGACACGGTGCTTTAGTAGCACCTTGTGACTATATGTCACGGTGGTTTGGCACCACCAGGTGGTTTGGTACCACGGGGTAGAAAAGCGATATGGATGGTTAGGTTCGGGTTGCATTAATCATGTTGCTATGTATGATGTGTGTTAGCATGTTGATTCGTTGGGAGCGGGATTTACACGCTGAGTCACTCGACTCACCCTCTCCTTTGACATTTCAGGTGACTCGTGAAGCGCCAGCGGACTTGGAGCCGGGATGGACTCGAGTGCTTATGCCATCTTTGAATAAAGTCTTTACTCGGACTCTATATTTTGGGTACTTTGGTTATTTACTTTTATTTGTGGTTTTTTTATTATTCGGTTTGTAAAAGGCCTTTAAAGTTATGTTTTATGTTGTTTATATTTTAAGTGATTTTAATATGCCTTAACAAAATAAGCGGAATAAATTTTACTAAAACTGGAAAGATAATGTTTTCAAAATTATAACGCGACGTGTTTTTAAACTATACCATCGGGTATCACACTAAGTCTTTTTGACAAACAAATACAACTGGTTCCCAAACCAAACTTGTAGTTCATTTAAGTCTAGAAGCGTTTTATGTATCACTAAGAAACTAAGGAGGTTTTAAATGGTTTTAACTTGTTTTAACTACAAATTCTAGCTAAGTTTTCAAAATCTCAGGGTTTCAAATACATCAACTTGTTTTCCAAACAAGACTACTCAAATTTGTTTCAAACACACTGTGTTTTCACTCCACTTTTAAACGAAAAATCTAGTTTTCCCAAAACGCGTTTTCCCAGTAGCATACCAGATTCGGACGTGGTGTCTTGTCCGGGTTTGGGGTGTTACAAGAGGAAAACTTTATTTTCATGAACAAGATGTGTTAATTTATGAGTTTCAATTGATGATTAGAGAATGTTTTGAAGAAGTATATGAATGTATGCAAACAAGAGTAGTAAAAGGTTTGTAAGATAGCCTCTAAGCTCCCACGGATAGACACACGCGGGCGTGTGTCTAGGCCGTGTGTCTCCTACACCTTAATGTCTTAAGTCAGAATAGACCACGGGCTGGTCACACGGCCGTTTGTTCAGGCCGTGTGATACACACGGTTGGCACATGGGCGTGTGCCAAGGCCGTGTGAAGTCTGCACTTGACACTTAGAAATTTAATTGTCACATGGGCCAGGGCCACGGGTGTAACACCCCAAACCCGGCCTACAAGCCCTGACCGGATCTGGTATGCCACTGCGGAAAAACGTTTGAGAAGATTCGACCTAAAGATAAAATCATGACAACTTGTTGAGTTTGTAAAACGGTGACCATTTAAAATCTTAAGTAAAGTGTGGTGTTTATAAAAATATCCTGGTTAAAACTTTATGATACAATTTAGGATATAGTTTTGCCAAAAATAAACCGGTTTCAAAATAATAATTCAATCGTCACTTTGCTTTAACATAATAAAAATACTCAAATAGAAATACTTAAATACTTTAACTGGGCCTTATTACAACAAATAATTAAACAAAAGTTCTTAGTAATAAACTGAATAAAATAAAGAAGATGTCTTCTGCATGGGCCACCTCGTATCCACTCCAACCCGGTCCAATCACCACGAATCATCTGCGATGTTTAATAAAAATTGGGTGAGTCATACAGACTCAGTGTGTAATTAATCCACTGAATTCCACCCACATGTTAACCACATATTAACTCATATATCAGATATCAATTATCAAATTCATATGTTATCACATTCTGGGCTTGGCCCATATTCATATCGCATTCATCTAATAGGGTAGTTAACCACATAATTTCCACATACTGGGCTTAGCCCATTTCCACACTGATCCACATTCATATACTGGGCTTTGCCCATTTTTACATTAATCCACATATCATATTGGGCTTGGCCCATTTCCACATATGTTCACATACGAAATCATGCAATTATGAAGCCCAACCCAAACCTAGGGTCCATCCGCTACACACCCCCTTATCTAGCCTACCACACACCAGGGGATTATCAAATCACCCTCTCCTTTTTACTCCAAAGGCAATCACTGCCGTCCACGTGCAATTAAGCACAATAGTCCACAACGCGACCTCAGTCAGCACCAATCCACGATGTAGCCGTACCTAACATCAAAACCACGATGGGACACATAGTCACTCATCAACCACGATATGGCACATAGCCGATATCAACCACAATGAGGCACATAGCCACTCATCAAGCCACGCGAACTAAATCGCAATTAATCCACAACGTGACCTCAGTCAACGTCAATCCACGATGTAGCTCAAGGCTAACATCAAAGCACGTACTCGAAGTACACCCGTACCTTCTTTCATATCATATACCCACCCATGCACATGCCACATAAAATAATGATACAATGTAATGATGCATGAGCATGTTCATCAAGCATATTATCACATATTCATATTAATAATCACATATCATCAGGTTTGGTACTTACCGGATTATCGACATACCCCTTGAGGGTATCCTTATCACAATTTCCACTGCACTAGTTAGCACATTCATAATACATACACAGTTCACATACATATCATATACCCGAAAAACGGTGGGTTAATCACACACCTGATCACTTGGAGAACTATGCTTTCGATACTGATGCTATCACTAGGCGATACTACGGCTATTTGCCTACTTTCTTGTTCTGACGCTGGTCCACACCCCGGTGGCCAATCCCTAACTACCGAGACAGATCTCTTCTTAAACTTCGGGATAGGGACCTTCCCTTTCCCTTCTTGAATGGTATTCGCCTCCATCAACACACTTATCCGAACAATCGATTTAATCATCAATATACGAATTCTTAACCAAATATCCACAACTTATCATACTTACCGAAAGGGTCTTGAAATCCCGAAAAGCTTGATCTAATGCTTAGATCCTTAATCCCTACATTTGATTAATCACCTACTACTTTAATAAAAAGCCATTCAGCCATAAATCCAAATCCTAGTAGGATTAGTATACTTAAACTTACCTTGTTGCCGTTTGACTTAAGAATCAAGTCTTGAAATCTCTGCTATACTCTTCTTGCATTCGGCCAAGCATTGAATCAATTAACTTGGTTAGTTTTCGGCTTTTGAATAATTAATGAACACATATATTTACCAAACATGGCCTTGGCTGAATACTATAGACACTTACCTTGTGGATTTTAAATCTCGAAACTCACCGAATAACTAGGGAAAACGTGGCCTATGGTGTACCTTCGGGAAAAGAACTTCTCCTTCCTTGTAGTCGACACTTAGTAAATCCCGAAAGATCTCTTCAAAGTTTCGGCAACAAGATATTAATGGGGTTAGTCCTAGATTTCGGCAAATCTTAAGAAAAAGGATGAAACCGAATGAGATCTTACCCTTACTTGAAGAAATCGATTGCACCTTCACTTCAACCTTCAGAGATTCGGCTATGGCTAGATGATGATCTCACAACTTTCGGCTTTTGGAGGGATTTAGAAAGAAAAGAGAAGGAAGAATAAAGATGGAGGATTCGGCTAGATCACAAGGTATTTCGGCTTGGCAAAAATAAAAGAAGAAGAAGATTTGGTGAAGAGAATTCGGCAGAGGCTTTCAAAGAACAGATAATAATGCAGAATGGCCTCTCTTTTCCTTTTATAGCCGAAATTATCATCTAAGGAGTCCCTTACTTGGCCACGACTCTTCTATTTTAATAGCTTTATCTCTTTAATTATCACTTAAAATAAAAGATAATTCAAAGAACTATCCTTACTTAGCCGAAATTATTAAACTCAAAGTCCCTTACTTGGCCATCACTTCTCCCTTATTTTCCTCTTTATCTCTTTATTCAAATTAAAAGAATTTAATCCAACAATTATCTCTTGAAAATAATGATAAATAAATACCTTATTTATCCACTATTTATAAAATAATAAAAGCTCCTAATTTATAGCCATGTGCCGTCCACCTCTCTGCTCCTTGTAGCAAAATAAAATTTCTTTTATTTGCTTCCCATGTGACTCGAACTTAGGCCCATTCCTCTTGCATGTGGCGCCATTTCCAGAGGCCCTAAATGGCATCTTCAGGTCACTTTTCCAAGCCTGTTTGTGTGTCAAATTTCACAATTTTTTCTTTTACGGCCACCTTGCCTTAATTTCCCCTTTTAAACCTTAAAACTCGTCATTTCTAGGTCATTTCTAAGTTTCCAACAATTTTCGATCGGCTCTGTAAACTTGACATTTCCTTACATTTCCATGACATTTCCTTACAAGACATTTCCTTACATTTCCAAGGTTCTAAAAATGTTCACTTTCCTCTTTTAAACTTAACATTTCCATACATTTCCAGGTTTCCAAAAATGTTCATTTCTAACTTATTTTCACCCATTTTCGGGTTTCCAAAAATATTCAAAATTTATTCATAATACTTAAAACATGTCACTTCGTACAATTAAACCGAAAATGCATAGGCCCTATTTTAGGATGTTACAGTTCTACCCTCCTTAAAAATAATTTCGTCCTCGAAATTACTTATTAACGAATAATCGTACCTCTTAACTCACCGCACTATGCTTAAGCTGCGCACTCTGATCTTAATAGAATCATCATACTTCCTAGGCACAGTCTCTAAGTTCACGTCCCCTAGAACTCATTTCTAACGTCGCGATTTAATCTGATTAAAAGTTTTATGCATCGAAATTTTGTTCCACGATTATTCATGAACAGTTTTATGAAAAGAGATGTTCGAAATAGTTCTTTCGATCAACCAAAGTTTCTAGTTCAAGTTCACTACTCTAACTCGAGGAGTCACATTCACATTCATAAGCGAGAGACACATTCATTTTTCCATGAAGTCACATTCATTCACAACATCATTCACTACACTTTTATGGCCATTCCATCCATTTCCCTACCTGAGGGTAATTTAATCATTTTCCCTACAGGGTATTTTTTTGGTAATAAATCGGGTCAATTCGAAAATATTTTTCAAATTAAAGGTATTTCAGAATTTACAAAATCTCTGGGTTATTTTATTTTCCAAATCGAGAGGTGTTGCAAAAATTTCGAAAATCGAGGTTATTTCGGTAATTTTGGAAGTCGTAGCGATTCAGTAAATTTTCCAAATCGTGGTATCTTGTTATTTGTAAAATGAAGTTTTGGTATTTTTGTAAAGTAGAAATATTATAGCAAACATCGAGGGTATTTTTGAAAATCTTAAGAACTAAGGGTATTTTAGTAATTTACAATACAGGGGCATTTTTGTAATTTTGTAAATCAAGATATTTTGGAAAAAATTTCACAATAATCTTTTACTACAATTAAAAGGGTAATTTAGGGATTTTAAAACTAGGGTTTTTATCATGGCTAGTCCCTTTCGGGTTTTAATTATCGGGTTTATCCCGTGAATAAGTCCTCTTGGTTAGGGTGAACTGTAGCTACGCACCAGGTAGGATTCGAGTAGAGAGGAGGTGAGTCGCTAGGACTGCTTAAATACCAAGCTCTTCTGAATCCACTCCTAGACATGCGCACAGTTTGCCACACCTAGCTCGGCGACTTACTTCACAGGTTTGTTTAATAGTCCTTAAGTCTTATGCATGTGTTTGAGTGCACTAGCCCTAGGGTTCAATAGCCCTAATATTCTAATCTACGAGCCCAAATAAGCCCATAACAGTTCACATAAACAAGTCACTTCAATAATTAGAAGTACTTACCTGGTGGACTTCGGGCCGGAGATACAAGTGCCATGCCAGAATAACCTGAAAAGTTTATGAAAGCCCATACTTTTAAAAAGCCCATCTTTGAAAAAAAAATTATTTTTGGACCCAAAACCCTCAAGGCCGAGTTTTGAACCGGGCTCTGATACCAATTTGTAATACCCCAAACCCGGCCCACAAGCCCTGACCGGATCTGGTATGCCACTGCGGAAAAACGTTTGAGAAGATTCGACCTAAAGATAAAATCATGACAACTTGTTGAGTTTGTAAAACGGTGACCATTTAAAATCTTAAGTAAAGTGTGGTGTTTATAAAAATATCCTGGTTAAAACTTTATGATACATTTTAGGATATAGTTTTGCCGAAAATAAATCGGTTTCAAAATAATAATTCAATCGTCACTTTGCTTTAACATAATAAAAATACTCAAATAGAAATACTTAAATACTTTAACTGGGCCTTATTACAACAAATAATTAAACAAAAGTTCTTAGTAATAAACTGAATAAAATAAAGAAGATGTCTTCTGCATGGGCCACCTCGTATCCACTCCAACCCGGTCCAATCACCACGAATCATCTGCGATGTTTAATAAAAATTGGGTGAGTCATACAGACTCAGTGTGTAATTAATCCACTGAATTCCACCCACATGTTAACAACATATTAACTCATATATCAGATATCAATTATCAAATTCATATGTTATCACATTCTGGGCTTGGCCCATATTCATATCACATTCATCTAATAGGGTAGTTAACCACATAATTTCCACATATTGGGCTTAGCCCATTTCCACACTGATCCACATTCATATACTGGGCTTTGCCCATTTTTACATTAATCCACATATCATATTGGGCTTGGCCCATTTCCACATATGTTCACATACGAAATCATGCAATTATGAAGCCCAACCAAAACCTAGGGTCCATCCGCTACACACCCCCTTATCTAGCCTACCACACACCAGGGGATTATCAAATCACCCTCTCCTTTTTACTCTAAAGGCAATCACTGCCGTCCACGTGCAATTAAGCACAATAGTCCACAACGCGACCTCAGTCAGCGCCAATCCACGATGTAGCCGTACCTAACATCAAAACCACGATGGGACACATAGTCACTCATCAACCACGATATGGCACATAGTCGATATCAACCACAATGAGGCACATAGCCACTCATCAAGCCACGCGAACTAAATCGCAATTAATCCACAACGTGACCTCAGTCAACGTCAATCCACGATGTAGCTCAAGGCTAACATCAAAGCACGTACTCGAAGTACACCCGTACCTTCTTTCATATCATATACCCACCCATGCACATGCCACATAAAATAATGATACAATGTAATGATGCATGAGCATGTTCATCATGCATATTATCACATATTCATATTAATAATCACATATCATCGTGTTTGGTACTTACCGATTATCGACATACCCCTTGAGGGTATCCTTATCATAATTTCCACTGCACTAGTTAGCACATTCATAATACATACACACAGTTCACATACATATCATATACCCGAAAACGGTGGGTTAATCACACACCGATCACTTGGAGAACTACGCTTTCGATCATCGATGCTATCACTAGGCGATACTACGGCTGTTTGCCTACTTTCTTGTTCTCGACGCTGGTCCACACCCCGTGGCCAATCCCTAGCTAGCCGAGACAGATCTCTTCTTAAACTTCGGATAGGGACCTTCCTTTCCTCTTCTTGAATGGTATTCGCCTCCATCAACACACTTAATCGAACAATCGATTTAATCATCAATATACGAATTCTTAACCAAATATCCACAACTTATCATACTTACCGAAAGGGTCTTGAAATCCCGAAAAGCTTGATCTAATGCTTAGATCCTTAATCCCTACATTTGATTAATCACCTACTACTTTAATAAAAAGCCATTCGGCCATAAATCCAAATCCTAGTAGGATTAGTATACTTAAACTTACCTTGTTGCCGTTTGACTTAAGAATCAAGTCTTGAAATCTCTGCTATACTCTTCTTGCATTCGGACAAGCATTGAATCAATTAACTTGGTTAGTTTTCGGCTTTTGAATAATTAATGAACACATATATTTACCAAACATGGCCTTGGCTGAATACTATAGACACTTACCTTGTGGATTTTAAATCCCGAAACTCAATGAAT
The DNA here is from genome assembly GCA_025698515.1 of Gossypium sturtianum. NCBI lineage: Eukaryota > Viridiplantae > Streptophyta > Magnoliopsida > Malvales > Malvaceae > Gossypium > Gossypium sturtianum. The sequence goes on from CM046944.1 coordinate 78,850,068, forward strand.
AACTAGGGAACACGTGGCCTATGGTGTACCTTCGGAAAAAGAACTTCTCCTTCCTTGTAGTCGACACTTAGTAAATCCCAAAGTTCTCTTCAAAGTTTTTGGCAACAAGATATTAATGGGGTTAGTCCTAGATTTGGCAAATCTTAAGAAAAAGGATGAAACCAAATGAGATCTTACCCTTACTTGAAGAAATCGATTGCACCTTCTTCACTTCAACCTTCAGAGATTCGGCTATGGCTAGATGATGATCTCACAACTTTCGGCTTTTGGAGGATTTAGAAAGAAAAGAGAAGGAAGAATAAAGATGGAGGATTCGGCTAGATCACAAGGTATTTCGGCTTGGCAAAAATAAAAGAAGAAGAAGATTTGGTGAAGAGAATTCGCAGAGGCTTTCAAAGAATGATAATAATGCAGAATGGCCTCTCTTTTCCTTTTATAGCCGAAATTATCATCTAAGGAGTCCCTTACTTGGCCACGACTCTTCTATTTTAATAGCTTTATCTCTTTAATTATCACTTAAAATAAAAGATAATTCAGCAACTATCCTTACTTAGCCAAAATTATTAAACTCAAAGTCCCTTACTTGGCCATCACTTCTCCCTTATTTTCCTCTCTATCTCTTTATTCAAATTAAAAGAATTTAATCCAACAATTATCTCTTGAAAATAATGATAAATAAATACCTTATTTATCCACTATTTATAAAATAATAAAAGCTCCTAATTTATAGCCATGTGCCGTCCACCTCTCTGCTCCTTGTAGCAAAATAAAATTTCTTTTATTTGCTTCCCATGTGACTCGAACTTAGGCCCATTCCTCTTGCATGTGGCGCCATTTCCAGAGGCCCTAAATGGCATCTTCAGGCCACTTTTCCAAGCCTGTTTGTGTGTCAAATTTCACAAACTTTTTCTTTTACGGCCACCTTGCCTTAATTTCCCCTTTTAAACCTTAAAACTCGTCATTTCTAGGTCATTTCTAAGTTTCCAACAATTTTCGATCGGCTCTGTAAACTTGACATTTCCTTACATTTCCATGACATTTCCTTACAAGACATTTCCTTACATTTCCAAGGTTCTAAAATGTTCACTTTCCTCTTTTAAACTTAACATTTCCATACATTTCGTGTTTCCAAAAATGTTCATTTCTAACTTATTTTCACCCATTTTCGGTTTCCAAAAATATTCAAAATTTATTCATAATACTTAAAACATGTCACTGCATACAATTAAACCGAAAATGCATAGGCCCTATTTTAGGATGTTACAGATTCTACCCTCCTTAAAAATAATTTCGTCCTCGAAATTACTTATTAACGAATAATCGTACCTCTTAACTCACCGCACTACGCTTAAAGTCACACGCACTCTGATCTTAATAGAATCATCATACTTCCTAGGCACGATCTCTAAGTTCACGTCCCTAGAACTCATTTCTAACGTCGCGATTTAATCTGATTAAAAAGTTTTATGCATCGTAAATTTTGTTCCACTGATTATTCGCGAAACAGTTTATGAAAAGAGATGTTCGAAGTAGTTCTTTCGATCAACCAAAGTTTCTAGTTCAAGTTCACTACTCTAACTCAGGAGTCACATTCACATTCATAAGCAGAGACACATTCATTTTTCCATGAAGTCACATTCATTCACAACATCATTCACTACACTTTTATGGCCATTCCATCCATTTCCCTACCTGTGGTAATTTACGTCATTTTCCCTACGAGGTATTTTGGTAATAAATCGGGTCAATTCAAAATATTTTTCAAATTAAAGGTATTTCAGAATTTACAAAATCTTTGGGTTATTTTATTTTCCAAATCGGAGGTGTTGCAAAAATTTCAGAAATCGAGGTTATTTCGATAATTTTGGAAGTCGAAGCGATTCAGTAAATTTTCCAAATCGGGTATCTTGTTATTTGTAAAGCAAAGTTTTGGTATTTTTGTAAAGTAGAAATATTATAGCAAACGTCGAGGGTATTTTTGAAAATCTTAAGAACTAAGGGTATTTTAGTAATTTATAATACAGGGCATTTTTGTAATTTTGTAAATCGGAGATATTTTGGAAAAAATTTCACAATAATCTTTTACTACAATTAAAAGGGTAATTTAGGGATTTTAAAACTAGGTTTTTATCATGGCTAGTCCCTTTCGGGTTTTAATTATCGGGTTTATCCCGTGAATAAGTCCTCTTGGTTAGGGTGAACCGTAGCTACGCACTGCAGGATTCGAGTAGAGAGGAGGTGAGTCGCTAGGACTGCTTAAATACCAAGCTCTTCATGAATCCACTCCTAGACATGCGCACAACATTTGCCACACCTAGCTCTCTGGACTTACTTCACGAGGTTTGTTTAATAGTCCTTAAGTCTTATGCATGTGTTTTAGTGCACTAGCCCTAGGGTTCAATAGCCCTAATATTCTAATCTACGAGCCCAAATAAGCCCATAACAGTTCACATAAACAAGTCACTTCAATAATTAGAATTACTTACAGTGGACTTGGTAGGAGATACAGTGCCATGCCGTAATAACTCAAAAAGTTTATGAAAGCCCATACTTTTAAAAAGCCCATCTTTGAAAAAAAAAATTATTTTGGACCCAAAACCCTCAAGGCCGAGTTTTGAACCGGGCTCTGATACCAATTTGTAACACCCCAAACCCGGCCCACAAGCCCTGACCGGATCTGGTATGCCACTGCGGAAAAACGTTTGAGAAGATTCGACCTAAAGATAAAATCATGACAACTTGTTGAGTTTGTAAAACGGTGACCATTTAAAATCTTAAGTAAAGTGTGGTGTTTATAAAATATCCTGTTAAAACTTTATGATACATTTTAGGATATAGTTTTGCTTAAAAATAAACCGATTTCAAAATAATAATTCAATCGTCACTTTCCTTTAACATAATAAAAATACTCAAATAGAAATACTTAAATACTTTAATCTGGGCCTTATTACAACAAATAATTAAACAAAAGTTCTTAGTAATAAATGAATAAAATAAAGAAGATGTCTTACTGCATGGGCCACCTCGTATCCACTCCAACCCGGTCCAATCACCACGAATCATCTGCGATGTTTAATAAAAATTGGGTGAGTCATACGGACTCAGTGTGTAATTAATCCACTGAATTCCACCCACATGTTAACCACATATTAACTCATATATCAGATATCAATTATCAAATTCATATGTTATCACATTCTGGGCTTGGCCCATATTCATATCACATTCATCTAATAGGGTAGTTAACCACATAATTTCCACATACTTTGGCTTAGCCCATTTCCACACTGATCCACATTCATATACTGGGCTTTGCCCATTTTTACATTAATCCACATATCATATTGGGCTTGGCCCATTTCCACATATGTTCACATACGAAATCATGCAATTATGAAGCCCAACCCAAACCTAGGGTCTATCCGCTACACACCCCCTTATCTAGCCTACCACACACCAGGGGATTATCAAATCACCCTCTCCTTTTTACTCCAAAGGCAATCACTGCCGTCCACGTGCAATTAAGCACAATAGTCCACAACGCGACCTCAGTCAGCGCCAATCCACGATGTAGCCGTAGCTAACATCAAAACCACGATGGGACACATAGTAACTCATCAACCACGATATGGCACATAGCCGATATCAACCACGATGAGGCACATAGCCACTCATCAAGCCACACGAACTAAATCGCAATTAATCCACAACGTGACCTCAGTCAACATCAATCCACGATGTAGCTCAAGGCTAACATCAAAGCACGTACTCGAAGTACACCCGTACCTTCTTTCATATCATATACCCACCCATGCACATGCCACATAAAATAATGATACAATGTAATGATGCATGAGCATGTTCATCAAGCATATTATCACATATTCATATTAATAATCACATACCATCAGGTTTGGTACTTACCGGATTATCGACATACCCCTTGAGGGTATCCGTATCACAATTTCCACTGCACTAGTTAGCACATTCATAATACATACACAGTTCACATACATATCATATACCCGGAAAACGGTGGGTTAATCACACACCTGATCACTTGGAGAACTATGCTTTCAATACTGATGCTATCACTAGGCGATACTATGGCTATTTGCCTACTTTCTTGTTTTGACGCTGGTCCACACCCCGGTGGCCAATCCCTAACTGCCGAGACAGATCTCTTCTCAAACTTCGGGATAGGGACCTTCCCTTTCCCTTCTTGAATGGTATTCGCCTCCATCAACACACTTAATCAGAACAATCGATTTAATCATCAATATACGAATTCTTAACCAAATATCCACAACTTATCATACTTACCGAAAGGGTCTTGAAATCCCGAAAAGCTTGATCTAATGCTTAGATCCTTAATCCCTACATTTGATTAATCACCTACTACTTTAATAAAAAGCCATTTGGCCATAAATCCAAATCCTAGTAGGATTAGTATACTTAAACTTACCTTGTTGCCGTTTGACTTAAGAATCAAGTCTTGAAATCTCTCGCTATACTCTTCTTGCATTCGCCAAGCATTGAATCAATTAACTTGGTTAGTTTTCGGCTTTTGAATAATTAATGAACACATATATTTACCAAACATGGCCTTGGCCGAATACTATAGACACTTACCTTGTGGATTTTAAATCCGAAACTCACCGAATAACTAGGGAACACGTGGCCTATGGTGTACCTTCGAGAAAAGAACTTCTCCTTCCTTGTAGTCGACACTTAGTAAATCCCGAAAGATCTCTTCAAAGTTTCGGCAACAAGATATTAATGGGGTTAGTCCTAGATTTGGCAAATCTTAAGAAAAAGGATGAAACCGAATGAGATCTTACCCTTACTTGAAGAAATTGATTGCACCTTCACTTCAACCTTCAGAGATTCGGCTATGGCTAGATGATGATCTCACAACTTTCGGCTTTTGGAGGGATTTAGAAAGAAAAGAGAAGGAAGAATAAAGATGGAGGATTCGGCTACACCACAAGGTATTTCGGCTTGGCAAAAATAAAAAAAGAAGAAGATTTGGTGAAGAGAATTCGGCAGAGGCTTTCAAAGAATAGATAATAATGCAGAATGGCCTCTCTTTTCCTTTTATAGCCGAAATTATCATCTAAGGAGTCCCTTACTTGGCCACGACTCTTCTATTTTAATAGCTTTATCTCTTTAATTATCACTTAAAATAAAAGATAATTCAGCAACTATCCTTACTTAGCCGAAATTATTAAACTCAAAGTCCCTTACTTGGCCATCACTTCTCCCTTATTTTCCTCTTTATCTCTTTATTCAAATTAAAAGAATTTAATCCAACAATTATCTCTTGAAAATAATGATAAACAAATCCCTTATTTATCCACTATTTATAAAATAATAAAAGCTCCTAATTTATAGCCATGTCCCGTCCACCTCTCTGCTCCTTGTAGCAAAATAAAATTTCTTTTATTTTCTTCCCATGTGACTCGAACTTAGGCCCATTCCTCTTGCATGTGGCGCCATTTCCAAAGGCCCTAAGTGGCATCTTCAGGCCACTTTTCCAAGCCTGTTTGTGTGTCAAATTTCACAAACTTTTTCTTTTAAGGCCACCTTGCCTTAATTTCCCCTTTTGAACCCTAAAACTCGTCATTTCTAGGTCATTTCTAAGTTTCCAAAAATTTTCGATCGGCTCTGTAAACTTGACATTTCCTTACATTTCCATGACATTTCCTTACAAGACATTTCCTTACATTTCCAAGACATTTCCATGACATTTCCTTACAAGACATTTCCTTACATTTCCAAGGTTCTAAAAATGTTCACTTTCCTCTTTTAAACTTAACATTTCCATACATTTCCAGGTTTCCAAAAATGTTCATTTCTAACTTATTTTCACTCATTTCCGGGTTTCCAAAAATATTCAAAATTTATTCATAATACTTAAAACATGTCACTTCGTGCAATTAAACCGAAAATGCATAGGCCCTATTTTAGGATGTTACAACGGGCGTGTCAAGGCCGTGTGGATTTATTCAGTGTCGACCACGGGTGGAAGGCATGGGCATGTCTTAAGGGCACACGGGCGTGTCCCTATACCAACACGGGCGTGTGGCCCCTATCTTAAAGGAAAGTTTCTTTAGCTTATAAAAGTTTCCGGATGCAAGTTTAAGGCCTCGTAGGCCCACGATATGAATGATTTGACTAAGGAAGAGAAGTTTTAATTCGAAGCAAAATTTTATAGCCCGTAAGTACTTGTTTAAGGAAGTTCAAGCTTAGTAATGTCTCATATCTGGTTTTAGCTTCGGAATCGGGTATGGGGTGTTACACCATGAGTGAGGCCTGAGATGCAAGAAAAAGGCCAATGAGTAAATCGTACCAAACTCAATCAAAGAGGTCCAAGGAGATGAACCCTCGGACGACTGCGTCAGTTGGATATTCACATCAAGATCGAGGTAATACATACTCGGGCTCAAGAGTTCAAGCCACCTCGATGGCAAGTGTGGGCAATCCAAAATCAAATAAACCAGAATGCCCAAATTGTGGTAGGCAACACATTGGGGAGTGTTGGGGAAACAACCGAAATTGTTACAAGTGTGGTTCACCTGATCATTTTATTCGGAACTGTCCTGAGAGGGATGAGAAGGAAAGGAAGCAAGAAATAAGATCAAACAATGTATCTTTGAGGGGTAGATTACAAAAGAACTCGGGAGGTAGGACTAGTGGTAGAGGTGCGCCTAGAGACTCTGCTGTGAGGACGGAGGGACGAGCACCTGCAAGGACATATGCCATTCACGCTCGTGAAAAGGCATCATCTCTAGATGTGATAACGGGTACTTTCTCTCTCCGTGATATCTCTGTTGTTGCTTTGATTGATCCGGGGTATACCCATTCTTACATTTGTATGAAATTGGCATCTAGCATGAATATGATTGTTGAGTCTACGGAATTCATAATAAAAGTGTCAAACCCATTTGGCAAGCATGTGCTAGTCGACAAGGTGTGTAGGAATTGTCCTTTGACAATTAGAGGTCGTTGTTTTCCGGCAAATCTCATGTTGTTGTCATTTGATGAATTTGACCTGATTCTTGGTATGCATTGGTTGACTGCTCATAATGTTTTAGTAAACTGTGGTAGTAAGTTTATTGAATTGAGATGTGTAAATGGAGATGTCATTCAGGTTGAATCAGGTAAATCAGATAGTTTACCTGTAATGATTTCATCTATGGTAGCTGAGAAATACTTGAGAAAGGGGTATGAGTCCTACCTCACCTTTGTACTAAATAATCAAGAGTCAGAGATAAAGATTGAATCAGTGCCAGTGGTATGCAAGTACCCAGATGTGTTTCTGGAAGTGTAACACCCCAAACACGTCCTAGACGTTATGGCCGAATCTGGAGTGTCATATTGAAGTGTTTTTCGAAAACCATGTTTTCATTGAAACCCTTCTTGAAATTTAAAACTTCTTGCCATTCAAAAACTTGTACAAAACCTCAGTTTGTTTATTTTCAATCGTGGTTTATTAAAAAGTTATTCCCTTTAAAACCTTATTGTTGCGGAAGCCTAATTTAAAATAAAATGATTTACGAAAATGTGATATTTAAAAATTGAGTTGCGGAAACGTAGCATTTGAAAATAGTTATTGCTTTGGAAAACCGCGAACTACTTCTAACAGATAGAAAACGTAATAACTGAAACTCCCAAAATAAAAAAAAAAAACAGAAATTAAAAGAGGCCTTATTACAACCCAAAAAGAAAGCGGTTTAAGTAGGGTAAAATAGAATACTAAAATTTAAAGTTGTTCGTAGTGTGGCCACCTCCGAGTCCTCCAGTACGTCGAACCGCTTACTGAGGATTACCTGAAAAATTAAAAAGAGAGGGGTGAGTTCACAAAAACTCACTGTGTACAACCCTCATCGATCATAAAGCATGCTTCACACCAATCTGGGCCTAAGCCCATTACAGTAACGGTGGCATTTGGGCCTTAGCCATTAATAGCCTCAGCTGGGCTTGAGCCCATATCTCAATCAAATCTGATCATGCAATGCACAAATACCTAACGAACCCTGCACTCCGAATCCCGTCCAACCCTACACTCATGTGGGGATTAAATCGACCCACCCATCCCTACACTCCTTATGTAGCACCGGTTCCGGCACTAACCAATATTGCAGCAGAGCTGCCAATCACATAATCAGCTTAAAGCCATCGGTGGATCCACAGTCGTCAAACGACCATGCGACCCTAACAAATCATATACTTCCTCCAAATCAATGATCCCATCCCCCATGCAACATAATATCACATGAAAGCAAACATACCATAATTGGCATACAACAACAATCATATAACATGTAGGGCATTTTAGTCATTTTGCCCTTCAGGGGCATAACGGTCATTTCTCCCTTGGGGCCTGAGTACACATATCGACCCGTCAATAGGCTCACAGTCGTCCCGCATGACTTGTATAACCTTTTGCAATCAAAACGCATTAATGGTCCCAAGCCCATTATATGGCCCACCTGGGCCCACAGGCTCGTGTGGCCCACTAAGCCCAAAACTGCCTTTGGCTATGTGATCGTCATGGCCGGTTCATTATTTCCTATCCATTCAAAAAAACTACCCGCGTAAGGCCCACGAACCCATTGGGCCCACTCGGCCCATTCTGATCCATTTGGCCCCAAAGACTGCCTAAGACCACGATATGCTCATGGTGACCTTTGTCGTTGTATCGACTTATCCACACGCGCGTTCATGCGCTCGTGTGATAGCCGTAGCCGTACTTTCGGCCTTTCAGCTTCTCACCATTTTAGGATTCCAGTAATTGCCGATCTATAATTGGAGTGGTGTGTGTACACACCTTGATGGAGAAAAACGCAGTAGCCCATGAGCGTAGAACCTATATTCGATTAAGGTACTCGGTTAGCCATTCCATTAATAAGATTTAACAAGCCTTTCTAACACAAAAGCCGAACCCAAGGTTAATGCCTACCTTAACTGAATCGGCTTATACTTCCTAAGCCGTGATTATAAATCGATCTCACCTCCTTGTGGTTTATCTGTACCACAACCATTATTAAGCATCAATATCTAATAACCAAGGTTAATCAAATACTAACCTAAGGAAAACACACGGCCAACAAGAGAGCTAGCATTCTGTCAATGATTGAAAGCACAAACCTCCTACCCCTACAACCGGCCAATAGATAAATTGAACTCAGACAACCCTCAAGAGAAGAACAGATTTGGCACTTCATAGGCTGGAGAAACAGATGGAGGAAAGATTAATATTCGGTTACAAGGATAGGGTATATTCAGCTACACCATTCGGCCACAGAACCAACAAACCTTTGACGATGCGGATAAAAGCAGATGGGGAGGAAGAGAATCGGTCAAGAACATCAATAAAATGTTGACCAAATCAGAAGAGAAGAAGAAGAAAAGATAACTAATATTCAGCCTAATTCCAGATTAAGAAAGAATACTCAAGGTTGACAGAGATGAAAAGTTGCAGAAAAAAGAAATAGAGAGAAGGAGAGTTCAATTTTGGATAAGTGAGAAGAAGAACTTCGAATGAGTAAGAAAGGAGGGAGAGAAGGGATTGGTTCGGTCAAATTGAGAAACAAGAAGAGCAGAAAAGTGCCAAGAGGAGAAGAATAAAGGGAGAATCGGCACAAGCAGTAATTGTTGCAAAGAAAATAGCAGAGAAAAGGGGTATTGCTCGATTTTGGCAAAGACAAAAAGAACTAAAATGAAAGGAATGACTAGAATAAAATCAGCCACTACCTACATCACTATTTCAAAACCGAATAAAGTGAGCTGAAATGGCTAAAAGAAAAACGGCATCCCTACCACACTCTAGCAGAATTTCCAAGAGCAAAGACCCTATTTCGGCACCAACTTCCCTTGATTTCCTCCCCTTATCTCTCCATGATCCCCTCCTTAATTTCCTCCAAGATCCACTCCTTAAATCACTCATTTGACCCATTCAAACTCTCCAACACAGAGTTCAAATCCAACACCAACTCTTTCCCAAACATGAGAAAAATAAATAATCCCATTTGCATGCAGTGAGACTTGAACCTCTGACCTCCTTGCCACACCTGTGACGCCACCTCATTGCTACACCTGTGTCGCCACCCTGCCACAACACCACAGGATCTTTTGTGCCTCTTTTTAATCACAATTATTTAAAAGGCTTAAAACCAGGAGTCATGGTTCCCCTAATGCTAAAAAAATAATTTTTTTTCCACATGACATGGCTTGAACCCAGGACTTCACAGAAGCCCCTTAACCTTCCAAAATCACTCACCCAACAGATCTAACATGCAATTGTGCCGTTCTCTTGTTCTCAAAAATTTTAAATGCTCCCATGCCCAAGGCCCAATTCTTCTAGGCCCAAAATTCAGGGTGTTACAGGAAGAATTACCCGGATTACCTCCAATTAGAGAGGTTGAGTTTGGGATTGAGTTAGTTCCGAGTATGGCACCTATTTCGGTTACTCCGTATAGGATGGCACCATTGGAGTTAAAAGAGTTGAAGATTCAGTTGCAAGAGTTAACAGACAAGGGTTTTGCAAGACCAAGCTTTTCACCGTGGGGTGCTCCGGTACTTTTTGTGAAGAAGAAAGATGGGTCGATGAGATTGTGCATAGACTACAGACAACTCAACAAGATGACAGTAAAGAATAAGTATCCTTTGCCAAGGATAGATGATTTGTTTCATCAACTGAAGGGAGCTACGATGTTCTCTAAGATAGACTTAAGGTCTGGTTATTACCAGTTGAGGGTTAAGGAACAAGATGTGCCAAAAACTGCATTTTGGACGAGGTATGGCCATTATGAGTTCCTTGTCATGCCATTTGGCTTAACAAATGCTCCTGCGATTTTTATGGATCTAATGAATCGCATCTTCTGACCGTATTTGGATAAGTTTGTGGTTGTTTTTATCGACGACATATTAATTTATTCCCGGGATGAGAGTGAGCATGCAGAGCACCTGAGAATTGTTTTACAGACTTTAAGAGACAAGCAGTTGTATGCTAAATTTAGCAAGAGTAAGTTTTGGCTCTGAGAGGTCAGATTCTTAGGACACATTGTGTCGGGTGATGGCATTAGAGTTGATCCGAGTAAGATCTCGGCTATTGTGGAGTTGAAACCACCAAGGAATGTGTCGAAAATTAGAAGCTTTTTGGGTTTAGCGGGGTACTACAGACATTCCGTAAAGGGATTCTCCATGATTGCTACCCCGATGACGAAACTGTTGCACAAGGATGTTAAATTTGAATGGACTAAGAAATGCCAATAGAGCTTCGAGAGATTGAAAGCATTATTGACTGAGGCGCCAGTTTTAGAACAACCTGAGTCGGGGAAAGAGTTTGTGGTCTACAACGATGCATCATTAAATGGTCTCGGCTGTGTGTTGATGCAAGAGGGTAAAGTAGTAGCTTACGCCTCGAGACAGCTAAAACCGCACGAGAAGAATTATTCGACTCATGATTTAGAGTTGGCTGCGATCGTTTTCGCTTCGAAGATTTGGCGTCATTATTTATATGGTGAGAAGTGTTGAGTCTTCACTGATTACAAGAGTTTGAAGTACTTGATGGACCAAAAGGATTTGAATTTGCGACAACGGCAGTGGCTCGAACTATTAAAAGATTATGAGTTAGTAATCGATTACCATCCGGGGAAAGCGAATGTGGTTGCGGATGCCTTGAGCTGAAATCTCTGTATGCTTTGAGAGCTAAGAGTACGAGCTTAGATTTATCTGATGATGGTGCTATATTGGCCGAGTTGAGGGCTAGACCATTATTTATTCAGCAGATATGTGAAGCTCAAAACAATGATAGTGAGATGCAAGTTAAGAGAGCTCAGTGCGGATCGGGAAGTGACTCTGATTTTTGGGTTAGCTCAGAGGATTGCTTGATGTTTCATGATAGATTTTGTGTGCCAAAGGATGACGAGTTAATCCGGAAAATTTTACATGAAGCACACAGTGGTTGCTTTTCAGAACACCCGGGCAGTAAAAAATTGTACAATGATTTAAAGAAGTTGTATTGGTGGCCGGGTATGAAAAGAGATATCTCTGAGTTTGTCACCAAGTGTTTGGTCTGTCAACAAGTAAAAGTTGAACATCAAGTACCTTCAAGATTACTTCAGCCGGTGATGGTTCCATAGTGGAAGTGGGATCGAATCACAATGGATTTCGTAACGGGGTTACCTACGACTCCGAGAAAGAAAGATGCTGTGTGGGTTATTGTTGATAGATTAACGAAGTCGACTCACTTTATATCGGTGTGTGTGGATTACTCACTTATAAGTTAGCCGAGCTATATATTGCTGAGGTGGTGAGATTACATGGAGTGCCTATATCTATTATCTCGGATAGAGATCCGAGATTTACCTCGAGGTTTTGGAAGAAGTTGCAGAAAGCTTTGGGTACAAGATTGAATTTTAGTACCGCGTTCCATCCTCAAACCGATGGCCAATCCGAAAGAGTGATTCAAGTTCTTGAGGATATGCTCCAATGCTGTGTGTTAGAATTCGAAGGTAGTTGGGAAAAATATCTACCTTTGGTTGAGTTCGCTTACAACAATAGTTATCAGTCAAGTATACGGATGGCATCGTATGAAGCATTATATGGTCGCAAGTTTCGGACTCCCCTGTACTGGACCGAGCTTAGTGAGAAGCAAATTCACGGGGTTGATCTAGTTAAAAAGATCGAGGAGAAAGTGAAAGTAATCCAAGATAGTCTGAAAGCTACTCCGGATCAAAAAAAGTCATATGCGGATTTAAAAAGGAAAGAGATTGAGTTTCAAGTGGGTGACAAAGTATTTCTGAAAGTATCCCCGTGGAAGAAAATATTGAGATTTGGTCAAAAGGGCAAATTAAGTCTGCGATTCATAGGACCGTATGAAGTTATTGAGAGGGTTGGACCAGTGGCTTACCGGTTGGCTTTGTCGGTAGAGTTAGAAAGAATACACAATGTATTTCATGTGTCAATGTTGCGGCAATATCATTCCGATCCTTCACATGTGATCCCTCTAACGGAAATTGAGATACGACCGGACATGACTTATGAAGAGGAACCAATTAAGATATTGGCTCGAGAGGTTAAATAGTTAAGGAATAAGAGCATAGCCTTAGTAAAGGTGTTATGGAAAAAACATGGTGTAGAAGAGGCTACGTGGGAACCGGAATAAACCATGAGGGAACAATATCCAAACTTTTTTACAGGTAAGATTTTCGAGGACGAAAATCTCTAAAGGGGGAAAAGTTGTAACAGCCCAATTTTGGGGCTAGTCGGAACAGTGGTTTCGGGACCATCCGATGTTGAAGAAAATTATTTTGACATTATTTTATGTATTATGGCATAATTATATGGATGTATGAAAATTTTGGTGCATTAATTTTAGCAATTGCATGCTTAATTGTGAAAAAAATGACTAAATCGCATAAAGTGCGAAAGTTCTATTTTGCAAGTTAGAGGTGTCTAATAGCCATAGAATATTAAATTGGAGGTCCTTAAAGTGAAATTAGGCCATCAAGGGTGTGTTGGCTGGCCATATAGACTAAGGAGAAAAGAGCATTAAATTTTTGTCAAATTTGGTGGAATTAGGTGACTAAAAAATGAATAAAATAAGACAAAGGAGAAAGATATCATCTTTTACTATTCATTCTTCTTGTACCACAAAACATTGAAGAGGAAATAAGAGTTTTTGGAGTTCAAACTTTTAGCCAAGCAAATCTCTTGCAAGTAAGTGATTTTAGAGGTCTTTCTTGATAATTTTTGTACATTTGGAACCCTCAAAGCTTAAGCTAGCTAATGAGAGGACTATTTTGCTAAATGGTTGAAAGTTTGGGGACTTCCATGAGAGTGTTCATGTTGTTTTCTGAGTTTTTATGGAACAAAATGAATGTTAGTGAGTTAAGAAATAACTTTTGTGAAGGGTGTTATCATGAAAACACCTAAATGGGACTTATTTGTAAAGGTAGTAATTGTGTAATAAATGCATGAAATAATTGATTTTGTGAATTTTTGTAAGAGGAATAAATGTTCAGATAGGCTTTTTTAATTAGAATATGTGATGAAAAATGATTTACGAGCCTAGGGGCAAAATCGTAATTTTGCCAAAGTATAAGGGCAAAATGGTCATTTTTGCCTAAGTAGAAATTTTGATGTATCATGTATTGTAAAGTGATTAAATGAGTGAAAGTTATTATTATAGATCAAGAAGAGCGCGGAAACAACCTTGACCAAGGAAAAGGCAAGGTTACGGACTAAACCGTCGATTAAAATATTTTGCACCGAGGTAAGTTTATGTGTAAACGATATGTCTTTAATACATATGTTATTACTTATTGGTGCATCGTATGAATGAGATCATTTATGATTGAAATTGATAGATAGTGAGTAATTCCCGTATGAATCTCAGATTAGATATGTAAGTGCGGAAAAATATCTGTAATTATTCTTTTGGTGGGATGTGTGCGATACCACCTTATTACTTACTCACAATGGGCTGTGTGCGATACCATCATTTATTTTATAATTTGGTGGGCTATGTGCGAAACCACCGTAAATATTCTTGTTGGTGGGCTATGTGCGATACCACCCTATTATTGATTAATGGTGGGCTGTGTGCGAAACCACCGGGTACTTAGTATTATTCCGAGGGGTTCATCGAGAATTTGTATAAGTGAATGTTTCATGTTGTTTTGTGGTGTTGAGTGCAGGGAATGTGTACAAGTGAATATGAGCAATATAATTTTTATATGGTTGGAATGTGGTAAGAAATGAAATGAGTAAGCATGATTGTGGAAATGTGAATTGTTCTTGCTTAGTATATGATGTTATTGGTTGTTTAGCATATGTTATGATGCTTATTGCTTACATGTAAACTTACTAAGCTTAAAGCTTACTCCCCTTCTTTTCCCTTGTTTTATAGTGTCAAAGAGCCAATTTGGGATACAAAGATAACCAGAAGATAATCCACACTATCAGCTCATCTCGGTATATTTAGACTTAGCATTTTGAGTATGGCATGTATAGGGGCTAGGCTTAATGAAATGCTTTTTTGTTTAGGCCAAGTGTGTTGGCTCTTCTATAGATGAACTCCTTTGTATATTGCCATAGTTGATGGCTCATTATTACTATTTTATGAAAAGAAGAGGTTATTCATGAATGTGTTAGATGCTTGATTGGGTTGCTTGGTAAATGGTTGAATGGATTTATGTTGTGTGAGTTAGGGTGATAAAAAGAGCTTGGCAAATAGCCTTGTTCTTGTCCACACGGGTAGGCACAGGGACGTGTGTCTAAGCCGTGTGTGACACATGGTCAGCCCCATGGGCGTGTGTGCAGGCCGTGTTTCCCCTTCATGTTAGTGTTTCAAGTCAGTGTCGACCACGGGCTAGACACACGGGCGTGTGCCTAGGCCATGTGCCCCTTATGAGGTTGCTGACGTCATAAATAGAATACCCAGGTTTTACACACGGGTGAGGACACAGGCGTGTCTAGGCCGTGTGAAGGACACAGGCCAAAGACACGGGCGTGTGTCCGGCCGTGTGAAAACCCCTGTAGGTTCGAAATGAGAAATAAATCCCACACGGGCTAGGGACATGGGCGTGTGTGACCGCACGGCCTGCCCACACGGGCGTGTCCCATTTCACATGGGCGTGTGGCCCTGTTAAGGCAAAATTTTTCTAAGTACATCAAAGTTCTCGGTTTAATTCCGATATCCTCCATTTGCATGTTTAAGGCCTCGCAGGCCCATAATAGGGATGTTATGAATGTGAATTGGAAATTTTTAATTTGGTATGAAATTTTATAGCTCAAAGTTGTATGTTCAAGTGTGTTATGTCCGGTAATGCCTCGTACCCGGTTTCGGCGATGAATACGGGTAAGGGGTGTTACAAATAGCATCCAGTTCACTAGAATAATTAACAATATTTATTTATTTTAATAATCCAGATCGAAGTAAACATACACTTATGGACCCTAAATCAGGCTTATGAGGCCTTAAAATTAGTTTGGGAACAATTAGGGACCAATTTGAAACAATTGATAATATTAAGGGAAAAATTGTAAATTTTCAAGACAGGGGTCACATGGCCGTGTGGCCAAGCCATGTGACATGATCCAGACCGTGTAGTGCCAGGCACGGCCATGTTGCTACCCATTTGCCAGATCATGTACCTTTCGAAATGACGCCACACGGCCGTGTCACTAGTCGTGTGCTAGCTCGTGTAACATTAAATGTTGGGTCACATGGCCATGTCGCAGGCCGTGTGTCTGGAACGACGGAAATGTGCAAGTGTACACAATCGCAACAAGTAATAAAGTGACAAGTAAATGTCGAGTTATCGTACCCACAGGGACTGTGAAAAGAATTATTTATGAATGCTATTTAAAACAATTTGGTGAAGAAAAATATTTTGTTTGAAGAGGGTAATTAAAAACTAAGATTTTAAACTAAGTAAACTAAATAAATAAATCTCAAATGCACGATTTCAAAATACGATTTTAATCAAGATGACATCATTGTGTTAGATTAATTACATTTCTTAACTTAGAATTATTAAACTCATGTTTATATTGTTACGAATAAATTCACGGCAACTCGGTAATTTGCTAACTTATGAACATACTCACCTACCAAAACCCATTCATCTCTTGACTATATCCCTATGTCAATTCAACCGATTAAACAAATCTTAATAGGCAAATATGTTATTGCACATACATACTTATTAAATTGAAACAATCTCTTGTACATATCCCTATGTCAATTCAAACGATTAATTAAATCTAATAAGCATATAAAAGACTACGTGAGGTAACAAAGTATCCCTACCTTGAAACAGTTTAATCACAATAATCTTGAAAGTTATGCAAGGTAAATGTATCTTCAGATACCGTTGCTAATTTAACCCTCAGCTACCTTAGATGATTAAACATGCACTGATTAAGTACTGTGTCCATTAATTACAATTTCAATCCGTTTAAATAATTAATTCATTAGATACCTCACAATTGTAATCCAAGAATAACTTAGTCATGATTTTACTTAATCAAGTATCTTACCGAGGCCTATAACAACATAAACACAATTTTAACAATTTTAGCAAATGAAATGCAATCAACCTAACACGAATTAAATTCAAGCTAAATTGATTAAATTTACCATTCCAACAACATAAATATTCATAGATATGTTCATCAAAACAACAACAAAAATTAAAAAGATAGGGAACAAGAATCAAATCAGGTGTTTTCCATGGCTTGACTAGTTTGCTCCGTTCTTCCTTCTCCGTTATCCTCGTAAACCAAGGCTGCTATGAAAACTTAATTGCTGCTCCAAATGGCTGATGAATGCCCCTTTTCCAAGAGGATAAATCGGCAAGAGAGCAAGGGAATTTGGAATGGAAAAGAATAGAGAAAGTGGAGAGAAGAGAGAAAAGATGTGAATGCTTGAGATGTGTTTCAAATGACCAGCCTAAGGGGGTTTTTATAACTAAAGAGGGATGCTAAAAATAGTTAAAATTATCAGCCAAAGAGCCCTCCCTTGGCCAGCAACACATGTGGCAAGGTTGATAGTTTCAACTTTGCTAATTTAGGCATGGGGCAAATCTATAAAGCCACCAATTGTGGAGGGGTTTGTTTGCAACTTGAACAAGTCTTCAAGGGCCTCTTTGCAAGCTAAATAATCAGCCAATAAGCTGATTTGGGCAGCATATGGACGGTTTTGGGCTGTCTACTTCTTGGTCGATTCGGTTCACTCGGTTCGGCTCAACTGGACTACTTTTTCATAATTAATTAATAATTATTTATTTAATCCAAATTAAATTGGATATAAATTAAAATTAATTATATCATGAATTAATACACATAATTGGACCGACTTAGGCTCAAAATTAATTCGCCTTGATACTTCAAATTGCTTCTCGATTTTGAACTTCTAGTAGTGTCTGCCGAGTCAGTTTTTGCCCTTTGTGCAAATATGTCGAAAGATGATCAAAATTAAAAAAAATTAATTATAAAAATAATTAAAATTCAATATGTTCATAATTTAAGTGCAATTTAATTATTTTATAAAAATTAATTATTTTTCGATAAGAATTTTATCAAAACTGAATGAATTTAAGTTAAAAAGGGCATGAAAAAGTGTGTATATTTTTGTGTTTCCACACCCCCAAACCTAATTCATTGCTCGTCCCGAGTAATGCACAAATTTGAAAAGAATTTCTCGGAAACACCTATGAAAAAATCCTTCAGAACAACATTCTTCCTAGAATTATGAATTTAATATACTTATGCTCAAAAACAAGAAATTTGATGGTTATGCTACTTAAGTATACATATCGTTCAAATTAATCTCAACAACTATTATGATAGCAAAATTAGACTAACTGCTTCCTTAACAAAGACATGTTAACCCTTACCAATTTGATTTTATTTCCTTATTCAAGATTAAGCTGCAATCATTAAGTTTAGCTTATGCCTTCATATGTTGAACATATCAATTTCTCTCCACTAATGTAGGTAGCATAGAAAACTTGAATCAATAGGTCTTTAAAAAGGTTGTAACGTGGCTAGGCTAGGGGTAGGTAAAAGATAGATAAATTTAGGCTTAAAACCTTAGACTCAGCTTCAATCGGACCTTTGGAATAATTTTCCTCAATACACCAACTTACTTTGCTTTCACATGCTCTATTGTACATATATTTTCTTTCAAGTACATGTGCTCCTTTTTTTTTCAACACGAGCATTTTACTGTATGTACTACAATTTTTAGAGCATTTGATACTTCTTTCAACTCCCCCAAACTTATTTTCAAAGGATACTCTGAATAGTATTGAGTCTAGTGTTTGGGACAATTTAATGATAATTAAGAGAAAAGTGATGGCTAAATATTACAAAGGTTCAAATAAAATTAGGCCATATAGTCTCAAAGTTGGGTTTCAAGGGATAAAATTTCATTATGGTTGGCTTGAAAGGCTCAAACGGTCCCAACAAAAGTTGCCTAAATCATTTTCAACATTCCATGCTTCCTAGGATTTCGCCTCAAGAAACTACTAAGTCAATTCTAAAGACTTAAACTTTCATGCACGTCTAACTTTCCTAATGAACTAAAAATTTTATAGTACGATTTGCATGCTTTATTAAAAATACATTTATGTCATTATTAAGCTAACATAACAATTTATTGAAATAATAGAACTTTATTTATACTGAAGTTTAGCATACTTAACAAAATTTCAAATTATTGAACAAAATATATCCTAATCATAATTAAAAGAGCTATTTATTCTGAGTGGAAATAATTTCAATTTTTCGGTCCCCCTACTTAAAATGAACAATGTCCTCATTGTTTAAAGTGAATAGATACTATACACCAGGTAGGATTCTAGAAAAGAGGAGGTGAGTCAATTTGACTGCTTAAGTACCAAGCTCTTTCTAAATCCAATCCTAGACATGTATATATCTATTGCCACACTTTATACTTCGCGACTTGTTCAATTTTATTAATGATTTCCATCTCTTGTTTTATTATGAGAGAATAAAAATTCCTAATTAACTTAATCCTAAAATAACCAAAGAACATAAATAAAATAAAGTCGAGATCCCCCTTCATTTATTTGCAGATCTTTCCGAATTCGACTCATCTTTTGCTCCATCATTATTGTCTTTGCATGACTCGCTTCACTCCTTCTTCGATAATGGGCTCCATGGTTCAAATATGTAATCTAGAAACTCAGGCACAAAAATAAATGGGTAATTGTAAATTTTCGTAAGAGCACTTCTCATTGAGTCATCCCTTATTTTTGAGTATCTCCAGTAAGCTTGTTGCTGCCACTGCATATGTTGCATTATGTCCATCAACTTTGACAGCTCATCTCGATGATCTGGGTGAGGCGGTTGAGCTCTGAACATTGAAGTCTCGACATTAGGTTTAGCTTCTGGTTCCATTGGTTCCAGCTTATCAGGGACTTCAGCCGATTGCACTGGCTCGATCTCTGTGGGATCTTCTTCTTCTTCTTCTTCGAGATCTTCACTTTCTTCAACTCGTTCTCAGAGAACGAGTCTCCAAATATTCGATAGAGGTCCCAATGCTGATTGTGCCTTGGCTATATCCTGTCTTCTTTACATTTGCAAGAATTTTAGCTTTCAAGCCACGTAATTGTTATTGTAAAAGAAAGTAAGTCAGCGAGCGCCTAACGGCACAATTCCGCAATTCTCTCAGGATGATTTTTCCCACATCAATGGTCTTTCTAGTTAAAATCGAGTATAATAAGACCATTCGCTCTAATGAGATTGTAGTCCCATGCGAACTAGGCATAAGGCTGAAACGGATAAAATAGAACCATATCTTTGCGAGTGGTGTCAAATATTCTCTTCTACAAGTGTGGATTCCTTGCTTTGACACAGTCCACTTAGAACCTGGAACTGTAAGTTCCTCGAGTATTTCTTGCAAATTTTCAGGCTCGATATTGCTCATTAAGGAGGAATATTCATCGTTTTCGAAACCAGGTGTAACACCCCAATCCCAACCTAGACGTTACGACCAAATCTGACGTGCCACATCGAAGTGTCGTTGAAAACCGGACTTGTCGATAAAAGTTCGTTACTAAATTTTTGAATCCCATTTAAAATATTGCTGTTGAAAACGTTAGTGTTGTAAACTCAAATCATGTTGTCAAATTTTAGGTCATATCAATTGTTATAAATTTATCAATCTGGAATAAAACCGCGGAAGCCTTTTTCTAGTCGTAAACTTTAAGATTTGAAAATCATGGTTTTTCTTTGAAAACAGCTATTATTTTGAAAACACGTGTTTCCTAATCTAACAGATTAACGTGAAAACTTAAAACCAAATAAAAGTTAAAAACCTCAAATGGCCTCATTACATAATTATTAACCCAATATAAAAATAAAATAACTAAGTCTAAGTTTAAAAATAACGAGCGTGTGGCCACCTCTGAGTCCCTCGCAGCTCCAAATCATCTATGGCTGGGGATTACCTGCACAGTTAAGAAAAGGGTGAGTTACAAGAACTCAGTGTGTAATCCCCAATCATGCAGTATTAGTCTGGGCCTGAGCCCTATTCAGTATCAGGTCAATCTGGGTTTTAGCCCTATACAGTAGCAGTGTTGGCCTAAGCCCAAAATAATATCAGTGCAAAACATGGATGCAACCCAACCCAGTCCAGCCAACACACCACCCGTACTAACCAACACACCATGTGGGGACTAAGCCGACCCACCCAGCCAACACACCAATATCGCAGCATTTCTGCTAAAAGTAACGCAGCAAAGCTACTAGCAACAGTAAACGTGGCCCAGCCACTAAAATCAGAATACGTGACGAAGCCACTAAAACAGTAAAAACATGGCAGAGCCACTAGTACAGTACTTCCTCCAAATTCGAACCCCAACCCCAATGCAGTATGTCGTGTCATAATTAATGTGTATGTAGTGTGTCATAATCATAATCAGTCATATAAATATCATACACACATCACTTAAACTACCACTAGGGGTATAATGGTCATTTCGTTAGTTAGGAGTAAAATGGTAATTTCACCCCTCAGGTGTATTTCGGTAATCCTACCCTACGGGGGTATTTCGGTAATTCTACCCTTCGAGGGTATTTCGGTAATTTTACCCTTCGAGGGTATTTCGATAATTTTACCCTTCGAGGGTATTTCGATAATTTTACACTTCGAGGGTATTTCGGTAATTTTACGACCTTTCCAAAGGCCTACCGTCGTCTCGAACGACTCGAAAAACTTACAGGGCCAAAATAGTGTAATTCGGCCCAAAGCCCACTATTTGGCCCAAGTGGGCCCACACGCTCGTGTGGCCCATTCAGCCCAATTCCAGTCACAGCTATGCGGACTTTACAGCCCAATCCATTATTTGTCACCATCGTGAATTATACCCAGGTGGGCCCTATGGGCCCATCTCGGCCCAACGAGGCCCATTACGGCCTAAGCCCACGAGAACGCTCGTGGCGGCCTCTACGGCCTATCGCCAATGATTGTGGCTTGATTTGTACCTAAGAGCGTTCGCACGCTCGTAAACCCTCAAGTGCTGAAGTCTTGGCTTTTCGGCTTTAGCCGATTCACAATTACGCAGGGGTGTAAATACACACCTTCATCCATCGATTTTACAAAAACAGCATTGGGTGTACGATTACACACCTGTTTGCGAAACTAGTTAAGATCCACGCTCTTCGAATCCTACAATCCACCAACATATCGTATCAGATTACACCAAACAGGTTAACATACACTTAATCCACCACCGTTATTAACTTAAACCATAATCACTCACCTTGCTAGGACTAACAGATATTAGCGTCTCCCTGCTAATCAATGGCGATTTCCCCCTCCTAACAAGATTTGGCGTAATGGAAATTGTTAGAAACAATCCAACTTTCGGCCCCCAGAGAAAAAGAAGGGAAAACTGAAGTTTGATAATAAAGCCATAAGAAATCTAACTAATAAGGAAATAATAAAGTAATTACAGTATTCCTCCCTTACCAATACCAATTAACAACGTACTTCAGCAGTTGTCTGACAAGAAGATTCGGCCCAAACTAAGAAGGGAACAACGAAGTTTGAAAACAAAGAAAAGATGGAAGTAGAAGAGGGTCGGCTATAACAGAAGACGATTAGAGAAGAGATGAGGGAAAGACTTCAAAAGAATGACCAGAACTAGGCCTTTGATGTTTATGTTTCGGCAAAAAGTGGGCAGCAATTGAGAATAAAAGATGAAAAGAAAAAGACCCGAATGGTCAAAATAATGCACTAAACGTCACCAAAAGAAAAAAACTCGAAACGGAAAAGAGAAGAAAACCCAAAAATATTAGAGAAAAATTCGGCACCTCTTTACTCCCACAAAGCCGAAAATGCACCAAAGTGAAAGCCTATAGCTGAATTTCCTTTACTCATGCCCCCCATTCGGCCAAGACTCCTCCCCACATCCAATTCCTTAGAAATCTCCACAGATTCCTCCTTGAAACACTCCCAGCCTCCCATTCAAACTTGTTGACCAAGTCTCCAACCTCCCCTGCAGAGTTTGATTCAAACTCTACCTCTCGCACTACCAAATCATAAAATAAAAGCCCCCTATTTGCATGTCATGGGATTCGAACCCCAATTCCCTTGCCATCTTAGTGACGCCACAACCATCGAGCCACAGGCTCTCTTTGTGTTCTAACACAACACCACTTATTATATAAACCCTTTAAGCTAACTTCCAGATTTCCCTAAAGAGCAAAAATCAATTTTTTGCCAAAGGCCATACTTGAACCCAGGCTTCTTAAAATCTCCAAAACGCACTCAAAACACTTAGCCATTGAATCAAACAAGCAATTTGGTCAAAGTATTAAAAATTAAAGACCATAAAATTTGGGGCGTTACAATTCTACCCCCTTAAAGAAATTTCGACCTCGAAATTTACCTGGTCAGAAAAGGTGAGGGTATTGTTGTCACTTCGCCTCTTTAGGCTCCATGTGGCTTCTTCTGAACCGTGATTACGCCAAAGCACCTTGACCAACAGAACTGATCTCCTTATTAATACCTTAACGTCATGATCCAGTATCTGCACCGATTCTTCCTCAAAAGTCAGATCAGGTCTAACCTCGATCTCCTCCACTGGCACTATATGTGAGGGATCAGAGCAGTATCGCCTCAGCATGGAGATGTGGAACACATCATGTATCCGGTTTAACTCAGGAGGCAGCGCAAGTTGATAGGCGACCGGTCCCACACGCTTTAATATCCGGTAAGGTCTGATGAATCTAGGGCTCAGTTTGCCTTTCCGTCCAAATCTAAAAATCTTCTTCCATGGCGAGACCTTCAAGAAGACAAAATCTCCCACAGGGTACTCTATCTCCTTACGCTTTAAATCAGCATACGACTTCTACCTATCAGATGCTTCCTTTAACCGATCTCAGATCAACTTTACTTTTTCTTCGATTTCAAAAACTAACTGTGGCCCCAAAACTCGCCGCTCACCAAGTTCTGTTCAACAGGTAGGAGTACGACACCTACGACCATATAACACCTCGTATGGTGCCATCTGAATCCTAGATTGGTAGCTGTTGTTATATGCGAACTCTGCTAGCGGTAAATAGTCTTCCCAACTGCCTTTAAAATCAATTACACAGCTTCTCAACATGTCCTCTAATATATGGATCACCCTCTCCGACTGACCGCCAGTCTGAGGATGAAATGCCATACTAAAATCCAGCCTTGTACCCAAAGCCTCGTGTAACTTTTTCCAGAATCGAGATGTGAATCTAGGATCCCTGTCAGATATGATAGAAATCGGTACCCCATAAAGTCTCACAATCTCCGCCATGTATAACTTAGCCAACTTCTGATGCGAATAATCCATACGGACCGGTATGAAATGGGCAGATTTAGTCAGTCGGTCAACAATAACCCATACCGAATCCTTCTTAGTAGGTGTCAAGGGTAGCCCACTGACAAAATCCATGGTTACCCTCTCCCACTTCCATAGTGGAATCTTAACTGGTTGCAGTAATCCAGAAGGTAGTTGATGCTCAGCCTTAACTTGCTGGTATGTCAGACACTTACCCACGAAATCGGTAACCTCGCGCTTAAGCCCTAGCCACCAGTACAGTTCACGTAAGTCTCGATATAACTTGTTTCCACCAGGATGCATGGCATAAGGACTACAGTGCGCCGCTTGTAGTATAGACCGCCTCAGATCAGAATCTCTCGGTATACAAACTCTCCCACGGAAACATAGTACTCCCTCACTATTCAAATTTAAAATCCGTAGTCTCCCTTTCTCAACCAAATTTAAACGAGGAACCAACGATTCATCCAACAACTGTTTCTCCTTAATTTGATCAGTCCTGGTCGGTCTCACTTGGAGTTCAGCCAGCAAACTACCATCCTTAAATAGGCTGAGATGAGCAAACATTGCTCTCAGATCCACTACAACCCTACGGCTCAGTGCATCGGCTACTACGTTAGCCTTACCATGATGGTACTCAATCAAGCAATCATAATCCTTAAGCAACTCTATCCATCTTCGTTGCCTAAGGTTCAACTCCTTCTGAGTAAGGAGGTACTTGAGGCTTTTATGGTCTGTGTAAATAATAGACCTCTTACCGTATAAGCAATGCCTCCAAATCTTTAGTGCGAAAACCACCGCAGCTAACTCCAAGTCATGAGTGGGGTAATTCGCCTCGTGAGGCTTAAGCTGACGAGATGCGTACGCAACCACCTTACCCTCTTGCATCAACACACAACCTAATCCAATGTGCGACGCATCACTGTAGACAGTGAATTCCTTCCCAGACTCTAGCTGTATTAACACAAGGGCTTCAGTCAGAACTTTCTTCAACTTCTCAAAACTCTCTTGCTGCTTGTCGATCCAATTAAATGGTACCCCTTTACACAGTAACTTAGTCAGGGGTGCAGCAATCAGTGAAAACCCCTCAACAAAACGTCTATAATATCCAGCCAGACCCAGAAAGCTTTGAATCTCAGATACAGTCTTTGGTGGTTTCCAATCCAATACGGCTTCAATTTTTCGAGGATCAATCGTAATCCCCTCGGTAGACACCACATGACCCAGAAATGTCACTTCTCGTAACCAGAACTCACACTTGCTAAACTTTGCGTATAGCTACTTTTCCCTCAGAATTTGCAAAACAATTCTAAGATGTGCATCATGATCCTCCTCAGTTCTAGAATACACTAGGATGTCGTCTATAAACACCACTACGAACCAATCCAAATAGGGCTGGAAAACTCGGTTAATCATATCCATGAAAGCAGCTAGTGCATTCGTCAACCCAAACGGCATTACCAGAAACTCGTAATGACCATAGCGAGTCCTGAACGCAGTCTTATACACATTCGCTTCCTTAACCTTTAGCTGATGGTACCAGGATCGAAGATCTATCTTGGAGAAAATTGAAGCTCCTCGTAGTTGGTCAAACAGATCGCCTATCCTCGGTAAAGGGTACTTGTTCTTAATTGTCAGTTTGTTCAGTTGACGATAATCGGTGCACATGCGCATGGATCCATCCATCTTCTTCACGAATAACACTGGTGCTCCCCATGGAGACACACTCGGCCGAATGAACCCTCGGTCCAGTAAATCTTGAATTTGAGCCTTTAACTCTACCAGCTCCTTCGGTGCCATCCTATAAGGGGCGATAGACACTGAAGCTGTTCCCGGTAGGAGCTCAATACCGAATTCGACCTCATAGTTTGGAGGCAACCCAGGAAACTCTTTAGGAAATACATCCGGAAACTCCTTAATAGTTCTAACATCCCCAACAGAAGGACTTTGAGAATCTGAACTGCTGACATAAGCTAAAAACGTCTCGCAACCCTTGCAAACCAGT
The DNA here is from genome assembly GCA_025698515.1 of Gossypium sturtianum. Taxonomy (NCBI): domain Eukaryota; kingdom Viridiplantae; phylum Streptophyta; class Magnoliopsida; order Malvales; family Malvaceae; genus Gossypium; species Gossypium sturtianum. Next base: position 78,876,438 of record CM046944.1, read on the forward strand.
TTCTCGGCCTTTAATGCTGAGATTACGTTAGACAGATAACCTCTTCGTTCCCCTAACACGACCACCTCCCATCCTCAAAAGACTTCAACACCATACGCTTAGCAGCACAGTCAAAATTTGCACTGTGTTTCACTAGCAAATCCATGCCCAATATCAGACCGAATTCACCAAACGGCAGTTCCATCAAATCTGCCGGAAAGACAACCCATTGGACCTCTAGGGGCACATCTCTAAAAAACTTATTCACTCTAACCGATCGTCGATGGGACTTAACACGATCGTTTCACTATCGCACTTCAATCGAAACCCAACGCCCCGCATACGGTGCATGCAACATACGAGTGTGTAGACCCAATGTCAATTAAAGCAGTGTATGGTACATCATAAATTAGGAACGTACCGGTTATGACGTCCGGGCCGTCGCCTTCCTCTCGGCGCCGAGTAGCATAGACCAAAGTTGGCTGTCTCGCCTCAGTGTTACCAGCACCTCTGCCCGGTGCTCCACGACCTCGTCCCAAGCCATTTCCACCCTTGGCCTGTCCACGGCCTCTCGGTGGCTGCCCACCTCTCACTGGTTGAACATGACCCTGACCCGCGGCTTGCATCTGAACAGGCCTCTGAGTATAGTTCTTGACCTGATGATCCATAGACCCACATCTGAAACACACCCTATTTCGTTTCCAGCACTCACCCTGATGAGCTCTCCCACAATCAGCGCAAGGTTGCGGTCTAGCAGTAGCAATAGGAACTCTAGCTTGGACTGGCCCATCAAATCTAGGCCTCTTCTTAGGTCCTCCAACAGAACTTGAGGGCCCAAAATCTCTCTTATTTCTGCCCCTATCTTTTTCACGGTTCTGTCGCTCTGAGTGCTTTACATCCTCGGCAATTTTTCCTTCTCAACAAGGGCAGCGAAGTCTCATTCGCTCTGCAGAGCTATCAGCACCCGCAACTCATCTCGGAGGCCATCCTTGAAATGCACACAGTGCTCATACTTAGTTGCGACTATGCCACGAGCATACTGACTCAGCCGCAGAAACTCTGCCTCATAGTCTGCCACATACCTATTCCCCTGGACCAGGCTCAGAAATTCCTTCCTCCGGGCATCCACATAACTCGCCCCAACATATTTCCCTTGAAAGGACACCTTAAAGAAGTCCCATGTCAAGCGGTCGACCTGTGTACCTTCCCTCACAGTGAGCCACCATTGGTATGCCTCGTCCCGCAGTAAAGACACTGTTCCCTTTAATTTTTGTTCCACAGTATAGTCAAGGTCCAATATCCGCTCGGTGGCCTCTAACCAATATTCTGCCACATTCGAGGCTACACTAGAAACGCCCCTAAAGATCTCTGCTCCATTAGACCAGAGTCGCTCCGAAATTGACCCCCGGCCCATTGACCCAGTACTTGCTCCAGCAACCCTTTCGAGAACCCGTAACATTTCTTGGGATAGAGCATCATCCCCAACTACTCGGTCTTGAGATCCTATCTCAGTTACTGGTAAGGCTGGTGCCTCCCTAGCAGGCATATACCCCGATGCTAAATACCCAGCCCTAGCACCTCCTCAGCCTCTACCGCGGCTACGTGTACCCCTTCCACGACCTCTTGTGCTCATATCGATATAGCGTATTTATCTGTTTTAAGAGTTTTATGTATCAGATTATAATTCCAATAATTAATAACTGTATTTTATGATAAAAATGAATTAGGTTGTTTTCACAGATCGAGACCTCACTACGCTTTCAGTCTTCTATAGTCTCAGTTTACTCTAACTAAAGAGTTTCAGTACAATACTACTATCTATAATAGTTTCTCAGTATAACCTTTCAGTATATAATAGAAAACAGTTTCAGAGAACTTACAGATTTGGCGCTGGAGACTCGGCGTGCCACACTGTCAGTAACAACCTTTTACATTTCTTTCCAAAACTAAAATTTAGAAAATTTTAGAAGAACCCATTCCACAGCCGATTTTTGTAACCTGGGCTCTGGTACCACTAAATGTAACACCCCAAATACGGCCTAGATGTTACGACCGGATCTGACGTGTCACATCAAAGTGTCATTGAAAACCAGACTTGTCGATACAAGTTTGTTACTAAATTTTTGAATCCCATTTAAAATATTGCTGTTGAAAACGTTAGTGTTATAAAATCAAATCATGTTGTCAAATTTTAGGTCATATCAATTGTTATAAATTTATCAATCTGGAATAAAACCGCGGAAGCCTTTTTCTAGTCGTAAACTTTAAGATTTGAAAATCGTGGTTTTTCTTTAAAAATAACTATTATTTTGAAAACCCGTGTTTCCTAATCTAACAAATTAACGTGAAAACTTAAAACCAAATAAAAGTTAAAAACCTCAAATGGCCTCATTACATAATTATTAACCCAATATAAAAATAAAATAACTAAGTCTAAGCTTAAATAATAACGAGCGTGTGGCCACCTCCGAGTCCCTCGCAGCTCCAAATCATCTATGGCTGGGGATTACCTGCACAGTTAAGAAAAGGGTGAGTTACGAGAACTCAGTGTGTAATCCCCAATCATGCGATAGAATGATGCAGGCTCGAGAGCCTATTCATGTCGAGATCGATCACCGGGTTTTAGCCCTATACAGTAGCAGTGTGGGCCTAAGCCCAAAATAATATCAGTGCAAAACAGGGATGCAACCCATGTAACACCCCAAACCCGGCCCATGCGTTATGGCCGGATCTGACATGTCACATGAGAAAAACGTGTTAAATCCCTTTTGATTTGTATTAAAACAGATGTTATTTTGTTATAAACAAGAAAACAAATATTATTAGATACATTTGATAAAATACTACTAATCCTTGAAAGTTAATTGAGAAATCGAAAATTTGGACTAATGATCTTATAAAATCGTGTCTTTTAAAAATGTCATTTGAAAGTTCGAGTGAAAACTTTCGTGTTAAAATATTTATAAAAGTTTATTTTGAAATCCATTTGTTAATCGATTTTGGAAAACCTTAATTTAAGTTTTTAGAAAAATTCTCATTTTAAACAATTTAAGCTAAATAATAAGTATAACAACCATAAAGCAAATAATAAAATACTCCAGAGGCCTTATTACAACATAAAAAAAAACCCAAAATAGTAAAGTGAACGGAAATAGAAATTTAAAGTTCAAAATAAAACACCATTTCTGAAGTATGGCTTCCACCGAGTCATCCATGGCCCAAGTCCACATATAGCAACATCCCTTATCGTCATCCATGGCCCAAGTCCAAAAGAAAAGGGGGGTGAGTTACAAGAACTCAGTGTGAAATCCCTTACCGTCATCCACTGGGCCTGAACCCATATAGCAACATCTTGGGCCGGAGCCCACTATCATAACAGAACATATATATATGAAGCAAATGTATCCAACCCAACCCATCCAACCAGTCTCTCCCCCGTACCAACCAGTCTCTCTTGTGGGGATCAAGCCAACCCACCCCGCTAGTCTCTCCAATTTGCAGAAAAGCTGCCATTTATAATAATTTTGTGGCTTAACCACCAGAGTATCATATACGGTAATATAATTGGCACACAGCCTTAATCACGATGGCACAAAGCCATATTTAAATTGGCACATAGCCCATATCAGAATTTGTGGCAATGCCACTGGTCTATACTTCTCTTCATTCAAGTTTCCCATCCCATGCAATATGTGATGATGCAATACACATAATGCAATACACATAACAACATAAAATATCCACATGTATAACAACCATTAGTCTAGTAATTTAATACGATGAATCGGCCCATTATTGAGCTTTGTAATTCACCCACTAAGGCATTCTATCAATTCGGCCCATAGGGGCATTTCGTAAATCGGTAATTTTACCCACTAAGGGTAATTCGGTAATCTCGCAACCTAGGGGTATTTCGGTAATTTACCCTCCAAGGGTATTTTGGTAATTCCGCAACCTAGACTTAACTACTAATGTGGGGCATAAAAATTGAAACTGTCCATTTAAGTCATACTGACTAAATTGACTATAACTCGAGTTAGGAAACTCGAAATTTAGATCCGTAAATTTTCCTTCAAACTAGACTCATATATCTTCTTACTACAGTTTTTCCAAAATTTTTGGCTTAGCCGTTTAGTACAGTTTATTCATTAAAGATTCCATTGTTTCACTGACAAACGGTTCTGACCTCTCTTACCCAAAACTCAAATATCTCACTATACGGTTTTCATATGTTGCTCCCACTTATTTCTATTGAAAATAGGCTCACTAAGGAATCTATAAATATAACTTATAACTCATAATTAACTTTGTACAATTTTAAACAATTTTTCCAAGATAGAACAGGGAACCACGAAGTCAATCAGAACAAGTCTCACTAAAATTAAGATATCACAGAATATACAATTCCTCTTCCTCCTCTGTTTATTTCATATAAAAATAAACACAGTAAGCTTTATTTCGATATCTTCTTCACTTTCTAAATCCCTTTATCCTATTTTTTGTGATTTTTAAAAATCACGTCACTGCTGCTGACCAAACTGTTTCATTGCAAAAATATGGTTACCACTACGAATATACGCACGCCCGAGTGGTCACGGATGCCAGTTTCCAATTTTCCTTCGATATTTTGACCGAATCACAGAACATTTCATGCAAACTTTTAGAGAGATATGAGATTACCACCATTTCAAACATGTATTCGGTAGGGTACGGGATTACACACCTTATTCAGAATTCGTAACACGATACTCTCCGCGGCACCTAAAGGTACAATCGGTCAACAATTAGTCCAAAGCCCAAAATACAACTTCAACCAAGTATTGCGATTGATTAACAATCTATATCACTTACCAACAATCCGAGTCTCTTATTATGAGGGATAGGTGATCGAACGATTTGGTTCCTATAGTGACCGATTAGTCCAAACTATTAATCCATTTAGCAACCAATCGAATAATGAACGATATCAAATAATCCATAAAGAACTCCTTACCTTGTTGATAATGGATTCGATTTCCACCACTTGACATATGACTAGAATGATATTCGGCCACCCACTAAGATCACTACGAAAGAAGATATTGATCACAACATGAAAGTGATGGAGAGAGATATTTCGATAGAGAAACAAAGTAGAGTAACCGAAAATGATGAACTCATATATTCGGCTAAAACTGAAATGAAAAGATGGATGATAAGTCACTTACCAACTCGATCAGGAAGAGATTGTCCAAGGCAAAAAGAAAAGAAGTAGTGAAGAGATGGAATGATACTAGATTCGGCTTTGGAAGAAAATCAAAGAAGAAGATGTGATCTTAAAGTGATGTCAATTTTAGAGAAGAGGAAAGATTGAAGAAATGGTTAAAAGAAAAGAATGGGTGATGGATGGATGCTAGATGGTTTGGCTATCAAGGGAAGGTGATGCAAGAGATGAATGTTTCGACCAACAAAAGAGAAAGAAAATTACACAAATGTGCTAGGAGGTTTCGGCCAAGAGGAAAGGAATTGGAAAAAATAAAAATCACCAAAAAGGCTAAGAAGAAAAGTAACCTCTCGAACACTAAAACTTACAAAATGCCTAAAGGATTTTCGGCACTCCCCTTTACCCTCCTCAAAACCGTGTATACCAAACCAAAAAGGTCAAACATTTTGGCCATAAAAAACATTCCAAAACATTTTCCTCTCTTTGGGCCAACATGTTCCCTATACTTGCCTTTTCTTTTGATTTCTTTCCCTACCTTCATCCTTTCCTAATATCCTTAGCCACCTTGCCAAAATTAAAAAGTCCAACTTGCCTTATTTACTAGCTTGGCCGACACTTAGGGAAAAAAATACAAAAATAATAGTCAAAATTTGCATCAAGGGGATTCGAACCTCTTCTCTCCATACTCTTCACTTAATTCCATAACCTCTTTGCCATATGCTTCATTTATGCTAGCACATTACTCATTTAATTCCATAAACATTGAGGTCACTTACTATATCTCCTTAAAGTGCTAAAACATAATTTTTTTGCTAAGGCCCAATTTGAACCCGGAACTTCCTAGAACCCCGTAACTTTCCAAAATTACCTTCTTAATAAGTCCAACTTGAAATAATGCCACTCTCAAATTCCCATAAATTTTAAAACGCTTCTACGTTCAAGGTCCAATGGGCACAATAGGTCCAATTCTACTAGGCCCAAATTTGGGATGTTACAACCCAACCCAGTCCAGCCAACACACCACCTGTACCAACCAACACACCATGTGGGGACTAAGTCGACCCACCCAGCCAACACACCAATATCGAAGCATAGCTGCTAAAAGTAACGCAGCAAAGCTGCTAGCAACAGTAAACGTGGCCCAGCCACTAAAATCAGAATACGTGGCAAAGCCACTAAAACAGTAAAAACGTGGCAGAGCCACTAGTACAGTACTTCCTCCAAATCCGAACCCCAACCCCAATGCAGTATGTCGTGTCATAATTTATATGTGTGTGCAGTGTGTCATAATCATAATCAGTCATATAAATATCATACACACATCACTTAAACTACCACTAGGGGTATAATGGTCATTTCATCAGTTAGGGGTAAAATGGTAATTTCACCCCTCAGGTGTATTTCGATAATTCTACCCATCGAGGGTATTTCGGTAATTTTACCCTTCGAGGGTATTTCGGTAATTTTAACCTTTGAGGGTATTTTAGTAATTTTATGACCTTTCCAAAGGCCTACCGTCGTCTCGAATGACTCGAATAACTTACAGGGCCAAAATAGTGTAATTGGGCCCAAAGCCCACTATTCGGCCCAAGTGGGCCCACACGCTTGTGTGGCCCATTCAGCCTAATTCCAATCATGGCTATGCGGACTTCGCAGCCCAATCCATTATTTGTCACCATCGTGAATTTTACCCAGGTGGGGACCATGGGCCCATCTCGGCCGAACGAGGCCCATTACGGCCAAAGCCCATGAGAACGCTCGTTGCGGCCTTTACGGTCTATCACCAACGATTGTGGCTCGATTTGTCCCTACGAGCGTTCATACGCTCGTAAACCCTCAGGTGCCGCAGTCTCAGCTTTTCGACTTTAGCCGATTCACAATTACGGAGGGGTGTGAATACACACCTTCATCCATCGATTTTACAGAAACAGCATTGGGTGTACGATTACACACTTGTTTACGAAACTAGTTAAGATCCACACTCTCCAAATCCTACAATCCACCAACATATCGTATCGGATTACACCAAACAGGTTAACGTACACTTAATCCACCACCGTTATTAACTTAAACCATAATCACTCACCTTGCTAGGACTAACAGATATTAGCGTCTCCCTACTGATCAAGGGCGATTTCCTCCTCCTAACAAGATTTGGCGTAACAAAAATTGTTAGAAACAATCCAACTTTCGGTCCCCAGAGAAAAAGAAGGGAAAACCGAAGTTTGATCATAAAGCCATAAGAAATCTAACTAATAAGGAAATAATAAAGTGATTACAGTATTCCTCCCTTACCAATACCAATTAACAACGTACTTCGGCAGTTGTTTGACAAGAAGATTCGGCCCGAACTAAGAAGGGAACAACAAAGTTTGAAAACAAAGAAAAGATGGAGGTAGAAGAGGGTCGGCTATAACAAAAGACGATTAGAGAAAAGATGAGGGAAAGACTTCAAAAGAATGATCAGAACTAGGCATTTGATGTTTATGTTTCGGCAAAAGTGGGCAGCAATTGAGAATAAAAGATGAAAAGAAAAAGACCCGAATGGTCAGAATGATGCATGAAACGTCACCAAAAGAAACAAACTTGAAACAGAAAAGAGAAGAAAACCCGAAAATATCGGAGAAAAATTCGGCACCTCTTTACTCTCACAAAGCCGAAAATGCACCAAAGTGAAAGCCTATAGCTGAATTTCCTTTACTCATGCCCCCCATTCGGCCAAGACTCCTCCCTACATCCAATTCCTTAGAAATCTCCATAGGTTCCTCCTTGAAACGCTCATAGCCTCCCATTCCAACTTGTTGACCAAGTCTCCAACCTCCCCTACAGAGTTTGATTCACACTCTACCTCTCGCACTACCAAATCATAAAATAAAAGCCCCCTATTTGTATGTCATGGGATTCGAACCCCAACTCTCTTGCCATCTTAGTGACGCCACAACCATTAAGCCACAGGCTCTCTTTGTGTTCTAACACAACACCACTTATTATATAAACCCTTTAAGCTAACTTCTAGATTTCCCTAAAGAGCAAAAATCAAATTTTTGCCAAAGGCCATACTTGAACCCAAGCTTCCTAAAATCCCCAAAACGCACTCAAAACACTTAGCCATTGAAGCAAACAAGCAATTTGGTCAAAGTATGAAAAATTAAAGACCCTAAAATTTGGGGCATTACACCAGGTAATTCAAAGAACTCATTAATAGCTTTTGAAGTTATTGGTACCTTGATTCCGCGAACTGGAACTTCCGTCAACTCTCTTGAGGTTAAATTCGCATAGAATTCATGCACTAACTCTTCATCCACACTAGGTCTCTTCTCACAAAACAACTCCCAATTGAGAGTTTCAGCAACCTGATGAATACGCGCCATAAAATCAATATAGTTGCTTTCTTTCAATGTGAAGCCTTTCTCTGGATGCATCTATTGATTCTTGAAGATACTTTTGTATCTCGCTTTGGCTTATTCACAGTGGAACCTGTTTTGTGATTCGTCAATTTGGGCAGAGGCACGAGTTCTCTTGCGAGGCATGATTAACCTGAACATAAGATGGGAAAAATTATTTTCTCAAAAAAATAAAAATTATTAATAATTCAATAAATTGAAAAATTAAATAATTGAATAAAATTAAAATTTAGGAGAAAAATTTGTCTTACCACCTTTTTTGTAAAAATTAGGAACTCCTAAGAAAATAATTATGAATCAAAAGATGGAAAATTAAAAGAAGTTGGAGGGTTTTCGGCTAAAGGGGTTGGTTTGGCGCAAGGTCGGTGTGCCGCCTGGGTGTGCGAGGCAGCAGAGCGCAGCAGGGGTTGGATGCAAGCAGCAACGCGCGCGTGCTAGGCTGGATGTCCGAGCAACGTGCGGATCCTCATCAAGCAAGCCTGGCGTGAGCGCGCGCGGAAGCTGGGCACAGGTGCGGGATGAAGGCCTGGGCAGCTGGAGCTGGAGTAGCACAAGGCACGCAATGGAGCGCGCGATGGGGCAAGCGTACGCGTGGTGGGCGTGCAGCATGCGATTGAGCTAGGATGCTGGTCGAATGGCTGCTAGGTAGCTAGGCAGAGTTGGCTAGGAGGCTGCGGCACTTAGGGATTTTGGTGTTTGGAAGGAATGATGTATGAATGAAAAAAATAATAAGCATAGATGGGTGGATTTTATAGTGAGAGGAGTAGGAATTAGAGTAGAATTCTTAGAACAATTTAACAATTAAAAAAGATTCTAATTCTAATTCTACTCAAAGTTAACAACAACTAATAATTAATTAAAATACATATTAAATTATTAATTGCTATTAATTTATTAAAATAAAAGCTTATTAAATAAAATATGATACTAATCCTAATTTTATGTAAAGTTGATAATAATTAATATATATTATAATAGATATAATTATATATTAAAGATTATCATATATATATATTATAAAATTAAAAACATTTATTCAAGATGCCTTTTGAAAATATTTACAAAAAGAGGCGCCTAATTTTTATTATTTACAAAAAGAGCAACCAAACTTTAAAAATAATTTAATTAAGTCCCTAGACTTAATGAAAATTTGAAATTGAGTTGCAATTTTTAAACTTGGATATTTTATTTGAAAAATTAAAAATTTATTTTGCCATTTAGGGAATAATTTCTCGGAAAATTATGTCAAAATCAATTCCCAGGAAAGATTGGAGGGGTCACAAGTGGTCCCTCTAAAGTTCCAATCTCCTATACAAAATTTATTTAAATATACTAATCCCGAAAATACATCCTAAATCATTTACTTAAAAAGAAAACAAGAAAATTTAATCATTTGATAAAATGAACGACATTTGATCCCGTTCAATTTTATCTCCCCAGTATTGTTTCAAGCGTTGAGCATTAACTCGAAAATTACCTCCCTTACCTTGAAGTTCAACAACTTCGTATGGACAAACTCGATGAATCATAAATGGACCGGACCAACGTGATTTTAACTTACCTGGAAAGAACCTTAATCTGGAATTGAATAACAAGACTTGCTCAAATCAAAATTCATTATAAAAATTATTATTAACTCGTATAATTTAAATACTAAATATACGAACTTACTCGTCAAACTTGTGGTCCTGAAACCACTATTTCCGACACAACTGAAAAATGGGTTGTTACAACTCTCCCCCCTTAGGAAATTTTGTCCTCGAAATTTTTACCTAGTAGTACCTATTTATTCTGAAGTTTGCCTCACGAACAGAAATCATTACTGGCTCATCCGAATATGAAAGACAACAATCCATAATAATAAAAAATTTACCCTCAATTTCACTAGTCAAATATATCACAAGGCCTTATAAAGGTTTCCACAGAATCTTGAGGTGAATCTCAGATCTTGTTTGAAAATAATGGACCATGATACTCTATTTAATCTGGTAATCTGTAATTCATATAACTCGACTACTTTCTTAAACGAATAATCAATTCTGACTGGAATAAATAAGTTGACTTGTCATTCTATCAACCAAAAACCAAATTGAATATTTGTTTCTCTGTGATACAAGAAAACCAAATACAAAATCCCTCGTAACTCACTCTGATTTCCACACAGGAATCATAACAGGCTATAAAAATTTCTACGGTATTTAATTTTCAATTTTTTTTGGAACAATAGAATGTGTGCCGTTGCGAGCCTTACATAAAATGTCTCTGTAACAAACCGATTTTCAGTGGAGAAGGGATAGTGCATTTGGGACCACAAATTTCTGTCGTATCGACTCGTAAATATTATTTTTAGAAATTTTTTAGAGTCAATATAGTCGTATTAAAATTTGGTTTAGAAATATTAATGTTTAGATAGTTAATTAAAGAAAAAGGACTAAATTGAAAAAGGAGCAAAACTTGTTAACTAATGCATTTAGGTGATTAAACGGGTTAATTAATAATTAAGGAAGGACTTAAGTGATAATTAAACCCTAGTTATATTTTGGACAGCAATTAGAAAGGAAAAATGATAGAAAAATGGCATGTTTAATGGTAAAATGGTAAATAAGTTAAAATTAATTAAAACAAATTGAAACATTAAATCATTTCTCTTTATTCTTCTTCAACTCTTGGTTGAAACCACCATTTTTGACCTAGGAAGTTTTGGTTGCTTCTTTTCTTTGCATGGTATGTAAATTTACTCATTTTCTTGTAATTTTTATGTTTTTTAGATCATTGCAACTAGGTCCAACTAGCCCGTACCTTCGTTTTTTATTCTATTAAAAATTTTGGAAGTTTTTATTGATGAATATTGCATGTTTTTGATGAATACCATGTATTTGGAACTTTGATTATGTTATTTGATGATTTTGTAAAGTGATTTTTGTTAAATTTTGATTTTAGGATTAAATTGTGAAAATGTCAAAATATTAGGGTTTGATAGTGAATTTGATATTTATTAGGGGTTTTTGAGGGCCTAGTATATTTGGATAAATATTGATTTGAGAAAAATGGTTAATTTGATGAATTTAGGGTAAAGGACTAAATTGAAAAAATTGGAAAAGTTTGGGGTAATTGTGTAATTTTAGAAACTAAAAGGGTATTGATTGTAAAATGGATTGGAAATGAAATATATTCTGATAAATAAAGAATTTTACATTTTAGATCAAGATCCCGTAGATACTCGGGGAAAAGGAAAAATTATTGAATAGTCCCTGTACTTTTACAACTTCTACAATTTGGTCCAAGTAAGTTCGTATGGTTTAGAATTTAATATCAAAATAAATTAATGAGTATTCTAATATGTTACGATTTATATAATTAGTCTGAATTGTTGATGATGAATGGTAATTTGAGGTTTAATATTGAACCTGATCCTCAGCTTGATTTGAACGCGGGATAGAGTACAGTTGGGATTTGGTGTGCTATGATGGTTCGGAGTGGAGATGGTATTGGAGGGATATATTTGTATATTGCCCAAGTAAACCAAGGTTCAGCATATCGAGGTTCAGTATTTGTTGCAAACTCTCGTGTTATACTCTCTATTTGGTGTGCTGGTTGGATTAGCTCTTATAAGCATTGGTGCGATGGTTGGTTTAGCTCTTATGAGCATTGGTGTGATGGTTGGGTTAGCTCTTATGATCATTTGTGTGATGGATGGGTTGTCTCGAGTGAGCACCTAGTGTGTTTGGTTGGACTGATGATGTACTTTTATCCATAAGTCGTTCTTTGAGTTGAAAATCTCGGTAAGTTAACTTGTTGAGTAACTCTGATGAATTTTCCATATATACTTGTGATCGGCTATTTAACGTCACAGCAATAATGTGCAAGCGTACATTATTGATGCAAGTATAGTAGACAGATGTGAGTCTATCGGATATCGATCCCACATGGATAGTAGTCTTTTATCTATTAATGTAGGTGCAACAACTAGATAGAAATGAGATAAATTGTGAGAATAGTTGTCGATATAATAACTTGAAAACAATAAAATAAAATATGATAATGTTAAACTGGGATCCCCATCATGAATCTTCAGCAGAATACTAAGTGCTCACAAGGTATAAAAAGATAGGTGATTATCGAGGCAATAAAATTCAATGTATATCTTACCCAGCATCACTCATCTAATTAATTTGAGACTTAAACATGCATACAAACCTCACCTTCCGATGATGGAAATACGGCACTATTAAGAACAAGTGGACTAAATTCCTCTAATCCTCACTCAACTTCCATTGTAATGCTTGTTGGTTCAAACTGTCATTGCACTTTCCAGTGTCAATGCTGCAATAACACTTCCGTGTTAAAAAATATTCAAACCCCAAGATTAAACAATAAAATCAAGGTTGAACATGATAACATTTAACCAAGAATTCATGTGTACTTCCATACAAACAGAAAACAGAGAATAATCACCAGCATTTAGAAAGAAATAGGAAAGAATCGAGTGAAGAATACTATCCCTAGACAACTCGACTGAATCTCTCTATTCCCTCTTATCTCGCACTTAAGTCTCCTCGTCAGAAGCTAGTCTGCATCTGGTTTTCATGTTGGCTCACCCGTGAGAGGCTTAAGCTGCCATGGCCGCAAGCTTCAAGGTAGGATGATGAAGATGATGATCAGAAAAGAAAAAAAGCCTTCTTTTTCTTCTCACGCCCACCTTTTATGTCCTCCTCCAACAGTATAGGTGTCATTTCCTCAGAATTATTCTATCCTTGTACGTACAGGTTGGTTATACCAGACTAGAAAGCTCACGCAATTTTAGTTCTTATCCGAACAGCTGTCAAGTGCGGCGACAATTCTGGATGCAATCTAGAATTAACTCATGCAACAACATTAATGCAAAAAGATAGCAAAATTAAGGATAAAATAGGCTAGGATTCACTAAGTTATAAGAATGTATGCTAAAATGTATGCTAATGATAGCTAAATGGGAACAATTTAACCAATAAGTAAGGGGGAAAATCTATGTTCTTTCTAGTGCTATCACACCTCCAAACTTTAGTTTTTACTTGTCCTCAAGTAAAACAGAAACTAGCAAGGCTACAAAAATTTTAATAAGGCAAATGATTATTCTAGCAACTTGAACAGTCTAAATTCCCAATGGATGTATCACATTCAAATGAAAGAATATTGCATCGACAATTCATAAGCATGAATGAATAAGGTTGCAACTTCATCAATGCTAGCATCATGCTTCAAACTCTAAGTTCTATCTACCATTACAGCATTTATTGTACAATACTAAGTATTTATATACATTATATATATACATATTTCTTTCTCTTTTTTTTTGGAATAAGGGATATCATTGCATTACTGTACCCTTGTTCCTGAGAAGTAACGATGGGGTGCAACAAACCCCCAGGGAGTACGTAATTGTACCGACACACACTCATGCATCGATAGCCTTTGGCCAGATTGATTTTTCTAACGCTAGTATTAGAGTGTTCCCTTTTTAACATTCCACACTACACCCACTTTAGAGTGTCTCTAATTTATAACTATATATACATATATAAGTAGCTATAAAAAGCAGATTCATTCAAGATTTAAGGAATGATAGCAGTCATCCATTACTAATACAACCTAATCCATTCATTAAAGAATTGAAGCTACAACCTTCTGTCAAATTTATCCAACTCATTCATTGATAATTTACATAATTCAAGAATTAAGCATCGAATGAAACAAAAATTTTCGAATAATTTTCATTAACTATAATTAAACCTTGCATGTTTTATTTCCAAAAAGAAAATTTGAAATGTAGGTGCATTTCCAAGCCCCAAGTGCATTCCCCCAAACTTAAAGTTTGCATTGTCCCCAATGCACTAACATGAAAATGTAATGACAATAAAAATGCAATGACAATATATACTTATCAAAATAAAACCTACAGCTACAGGCAATGCATGAATACTATAACTAAAGCTTAAAATAAACTAACACAGTTATCTGCAACTGTCGATGTGGCTGCATGATGTTTTTTTCTCCTCCTTTTCTTCTCCTCCTTCTTTCATTTTTTATCCTTGGAGCGCTTCCTTTTCTTTTCTTTGGGCTTTGCACGGTCCTCGGATTGCTCCTCAGTTTCTGGCTCTGCCCCGGCATCACCGGCTACTTCTTGTATAAGAGAGGCCACATGGAGTGATCTAGTGTAGACCACTATTGCCAATGAATTGCATTGCTCGTCACTGGTTACCTTAGCAACTTCTTCCGGTCTAGCTCCAGCTCGCTCCAAATTATTAATATTTGCACCCACAAATTCGGGTGCAGTGACAGTCTTCTCAACAGAATCTTCTTCTTCTTCTTCTTTCTCATTTTCAGTAACTTCTTTTTCTTCAGTAACAACTTCCTCTTCTCTAGCAGCTACTTCCTTCTCAACAATAGTGTTGGTGGCTTTCTTGACCGAGCCTCTTGTTTTGGCCATCTTTTTTTGAGGGAGAACGTTTTAAAGTTAAAAAGATATGATCTTGATAAGAGAAAAGAAATAAAAATGGTTGCTTGAATGTGTTACAGTCAGTACAGTGGGAGAGGATTTATAGTGGGTGAAAGAGGAAGATGGAGAGGCGTGTTGTTTTGTGGAGAGATATAAGGCTGGCGGGAAGAGTTGTGTCCAATAGAATTTGTGTCCACTTAGAAGGATCAAACGGCTGAGTGATTTTTGATCCAACGGCGGAATCTAAATTTCCCTGAATTCTAGTGAGTTATAAATGGTAGTACAAACTTAAGGAATGCGTTGACAGTAAGATTTCAATGCGTCGAAAATGGTGCCTAATTATTCTGCACAAAGGAAGGAAAACAAACTTTAACAAAACATAAATAAAATGAACTAAAATCAAGGAGTACTGATTAAAAATTAAAACTTTTTGACCAATTTAATGGTCTCTGACTACTTTTGATCATTGTTGCCAAAATAGGGTTTCAGCCTCTGTCCATTTCCTTTGAACTGGTGTCCATCACGTAAATCTCGAATTGTGACTGCACCATGAGGAAATACGTCGACAACTTCAAAAGGTCCATACCACCGTGAACGCAATTTACCTGGGTGCAATTTGAGTCGAGAATTGAATAATAAAACCTGTTGACCCGTGATAAATTGTCGCTGCGAAATAATCTTGTCATGCCATCATTTAGTCTTTTCCTTGTAAATTGCAACGTTTTCATAAGTATTTCTCCTAATCTCCTCTAGTTTAGTGATATCCAACAGTCTTTTCTTTCCAGTCGCTTTATAGTCCATGTTCACTTGCTTAATTGCCCATATTACTTTGTGTTCTAGTTTGACTGGAAAGTGACATGCTTTCCCAAAACAAATTGATACGGTGACATCCCTAATGAAGTTTTGTATGTTGTCCGCAAGGCCCATAAAGCGTCATCCAAGTGGAAAGACCAATCTTTCCTCGAAGGGTTTACAACCTTCTCAAGAATGTTTTTAATTTTTCGATTTGAAATTTTGGCTTGTTCATTAGTTTGAGGGTGATAGGTAGTATCCATTCTATGATTAACTCCATATCTCTTTAGTGCGGTCGGCACTTGCTTGCAATGAAAGTGTGTACCTTGATCACTAATCAATGCCTTTGGTGTGCCAAAGCGGGTGAGTATATACTTGTGAAAAAATTTAGCACTGTCTTTACATCATCCTTTGGGACTGCAACAGCTTCAATCCACTTCGAGACGTAGTCAACAGCTACTAATATATAAAGATTTCCAAATGAACTCGAAAATGGTCCCATAAAATCTATACCCCAAACATCAAATAATTTAACCTCCATAATTGGTTGCTGCAACATTTCATTGCGTATTGCGTCGGGATATAGATTTGGTGCGCTGACACCTATCTCATTGATTCAAAAAATTGTGGGCGTCTTTGAATAATGTCAGCCAGTAGAATCCTGATTGGAGAACTTTGCAATTTTTGAAAAAATTCTAATAAACCTTCGGTAAAACCCCGTATGTCCAAGAAAACTGTGAATACCTTTCACGTTTTTTGGTGAAGGTAATTTCTCAATGATTTCCACCTTAGCTTTGTCTACTTGAATTCCTTGACTAGAGATGCAGTGTCCTAACACAATACCTTCAGTTGCCATAAAATGACATTTTTCATAATTCAGAACAAGATGTGTGTCCTTACATCACTTCAATACTTTATCCAAATTGTCAGCGCAATGCTCAAAATCATTCCCGTAGAATGAGAAATCATCCATAAACACCTCTAAAGAATCTTCAATCATATCTGAGAATATTGTCATCATGCACCTTTGAAATATGGTTGGTGCGTTGTAAAGACCAAAAGGCATACAGCGAAAAGTGGAAGTACCAAAGGGGCAGGTGAAGGTTATTTTCTCCTGATCCTCCGGTGCAATAGCAATTTGATTGTACCCAGAATAGCCATCTAAAAAGAAATAATAGGCCTTTCCAGCAAGTCGATCCAACATTTGGTCAATGAAATAAAGTGGGAAGTGATCCTTCTTTGTGGCCGCATTCAATTTACGAATATCTATACAAACTCGCCATCCCATGAAATGCGTGTATGAATTAATTTGTCCTTATTATTGTGAACCACAGTGATGCCACTCTTTTTAGGTACGCATTGCACTGGACTTACCCAATTGCTATCAGAAATCGGGTAAATAACTCCAACATCAAGCCATTTTATATTTCCTTCTTGACAACTTCCTTCATCTTCTCGTTTAATCTTCTTGGTTGTTCAATCAATTGCTTGCCTTCGTCTTCCAACTTGATCTTGTGCATGCAAAAAGAAGGACTAATACCTTGAATATCGACAATACTCCAAGCAATAGCTCGTATATGTTGCTTGAGAATATGGACCAATTTCTCTTATTGAGTTACATCTAGTGTTACAAAGACAATAATTGGGAGAGTATTGTGATCACCTAGAAAGACATATTTAAGATGAGGAGGTAGTGGTTTCAATTCCAGAGTAGGAGCTTCTTCAATAGATGGTTTAAAAATTGGGGTTGTTCTGTTGGCTAGGTCTAAGGATTCAATCTTCCATCCATGCTTGGGTTCATTGAATTCTTCCTCAATTAGATCGTCTAGCACATCAACAGTATGGCATTCTTCTTTGTCCTTGCATTGAATAGATTCAAAAACACTGAAGGTGACTTGCTCATTATTAAGTCGCATGGTTAGTTCACATTTATAAACATCAATAAGAGTTGGGCCGGTGGCTAAAAATGATCATCCCAAGATTATGGGAACCTCCTTGTCTGCCTCGTAGTCAAGTGTGATAAAATCAACCGGAAAAATGAATTTATCCACACGAACTAAGACGTCTTTTATTTGCCCTTCAGGTTGAGCCAAGGATCGATCGGCCAATTGTAATGTCACTGCAGTAGATTTCAAGTGACCAATTCCCAACTTTATGAAAATAGATAGTGGCATTAGATTAATGCTAGCTCCCAAGTCGAATAAGGCATTGCCCAAATAATGATTACCAATTGAACATGGGATGGTAAAACTCCCAGGATCTTTCAATTTAGGGGGCAACTTGTTTGTCAAAACAGCACTAAAGCCTTTTATGAGTGTAATAGTTTCAATATCAGTGAGCTTCTTCTTCTTGGATAAAAGGGCTTTCATAAATTACCCATAACTCAAAATTTGTACCAGAGCATCTACTAAAGGAATGTTGATCTTCAGTTGCTTCAGTGTGTCCAAGAACTGCTGATACTGCTTGTCATGCTCATACTTCCTGAATCTTTGTGGGAAGGGTAAAGGTAGAAGTATATCTCCTTGCGCCGAGATCTTTGATTGTGTCGATAGTTTTGAAGGTCAAACATTAGGCATATGAGTGACAATTTGTGGGACTTCTTTGTCTGATGCATTGACAAACTCTTCAAATTCAACCTTCTCACCAGTGATCATGCCATCCGTATCTTGAGGTGATACAGTAGAGTCTAGAAACGGTTCGCCAATTTGTTTACCACTCCTAAGAGTGATAGCCTTACAATATTCTTTCCCCCTCGGACTAGGATTTTCTGTGTCATTAGGTAATGAGCCTGGTGGTCGAGTATTCAGATTTAAAGCAAGTTGTCCTAATTGTGCTTCCAATGCTCAAATGAAAGATGAATTCCCTTGTACGATAGCTTCCATGCGAGTAATATACTCTTGCATTAACGCCTCAAGAGTTGCTAATGGGTCAAAAGTAGAAGCTTGAGTGTACGGTTGCTGTAGATGTCCTTGAACATGTTGATTTGGTATTGAAGAGTGTTGTGGCTGCATCAGATTTTGGTGTGGATGTGTCTTGCCTTGTTGTGGGTGCATCTGAATGTGCTGATTGTAGTTCTACTATTGTTGATTGTAATTCATTTTTCTAGGATTATAATTGCCCTGAGTAGATGTATTCCTATATCTTAATGTTGCAGCATTTTGTTCAGTATTTTGAGTTCCCCAAAACTGTTGGTTGTGTACTGAGTTGTTGTAAGAGTTACCATAAGAATTGTTGCGGATGTTACTAATTTAACAGGTATTCTATGTATGTTGTGGACAATCTTCATAGCTATGGTTGTCATTACAAATCTCACAACAAAAGGTAGGAACATCAACTTGCTGAGTGACTTGTATAGGTGCAACTCCACCAGTCCCTTGCATATTTTTAATCATGTTTGTGAGAGATGAAACTTGAGCACTTAGTGCGGTTATTACATCCAATTCAATAACTCTTGGAGTAGTTTCTGCTTGTGAAGCTCTGGAGATAGGGTATTGATAATCATTCTGAGCAATTCTCTCAAGAATTCTCACAGCATCATTATAAGTACAATCCAGCAAAGGTCCATTGGCTGATGCGTCGACAAGATTCCTTGTATGTGAATTCAGCCTATTATAAAAAAATCTCAATTTGTGTTTATGGTTGAATGTCATGCATGGGACAATGTCAAAGTAAAGATTTATAACGTTCCCATATGGTGTGAAGATTTTCATCATCCAGCTGATGATAAGCAGTAATATCATTTCGAGGACGAGCATTCATTGTCTACGGGTTAAATCGCAAAACAAAATGTGTTGCTAGTGCATCCCAAGAATTAATTGATCTGGCAGGTAGTCCAAAAAACCAAGTACGGGCTCATTCCTGTAAGGAATAAGGAGATAATTGCATCTTCAAGGCATCATCAGGAACGCCTTGTTGACTAAAGGGAGCACAGATGAATAAAAAGGATTTAAGATGTTCTCTCGTATCTTCATGTGGCAGTCCAACATATTGTCCATTAGAATTCAACATTTGAAACATTACTAGCTTGAGTTCAAAATTCCCAGCTTGGATTGCTGGCCAAACAACTCCTGATTGTAAATCATCTAAGATAAATACTACGAAATCTCGTATAGACCTATTTTGCATGTGAGCATCTTGCGGCAACAATGGGTTATTAACATTTTGTTTTTGCATTGGGGGTATGGCTGCATTGTTCCCTGGTAGAGCCATATTTCTTTGTTCTCGAAGTCTACTCTGAACAGTCCTTTCAATTTTTGGATCAAAATCGGCAAGAAAATTCGAATTTCTTTGGGTCATAAAACACCTACAATGATGTTAAAGAAATAGCAACGAAGAAAAACCATTTAGTGAATACTAAATATTATATAGGGAAAATAAAGTGCAAAAGCACACAAAAACAAAAATAAACATTAAACAAAGATCATCCCCGGCAACGGTGCCAAAAACTTGATCAGCTGTTTAACGTCATAGCAATAATCGTACACTGTCGATGCAAGTATAGTAGACAGATGTGAGTCTGTCGGATATCGATCCCACAACAATGGTAATCTTTTGTCTATTAATGTCGGTGCAACAACTAGATAGAAACAAGATAAATTGTAAGAATAGTTGTCGATGCAATAACTTGAAAACAATAAAATAAAATATGATAATGATAAACTGGGATCCCCAACATGAATATTCAGTAGAATACTAAGTGCTCACAAGGTATAAAAAGAAAGGTGATTGTCGAGGCAATAAAATTCAATGTATATCTTACCCAGTATCACTCCTCTAATTAATCTGAGACTTAAACATGCATACCAACCTCACCTTTCGATGATGGAAATACGGCACTATTAAGAACAAGTGGACTAAATTCCTCTAATCCTCAATCAACTTCCGTTGTATTGCTTGTTGGTTCAAACTGTCATTGCACTTTCCAGTGCCAGTTACTCCAATAACACTTTCGTGTTAAAAAACATTCAAACCCTAAGATTAAACAATAAAAGCAATATTGAATAAGATAACATTTAACAAACAATTCATGTGTACTTCCATACAAACAGAAAATAGAGAATAATCACAAGCATTTAGAAAGAAATAGGAAAGAATCGAATGGAGAATACTATCCCTCAACAACTCGACTGAATCTCTTTATTCCCTCCTATCTCGCACTTAGGTCTCCTCATCAAAAGCTAGTCTGCATCTGGTTTTCACATTCGCTCACCCGTGAAAGGCTTAAGCTGCCATGGCCACAAGCTTCAAGGTAGGATAATGAAGATGATGATCCAGAAAAAAAAAAGCATTATTTTTCTTCTCACGTCCAACTTTTATGTCCTCCTCCAATAGTTCAAATGTCCATTCCTCAGAATTATTCTATCCTTGTACGTACAAGTTGGTTATACCAGACTAGACAACTCACACAATTTTAGTTCTTATCCGGACAGCTGTCAAGTACGACTACAATTCTAGATGCAATTTGGAATTAACTCATGCAGTGACATTAATTCAAAAAGATAGTAAAATTAAGGATAAAATAGGCTAGGATTCATTGAGTTATAAAATGCAATTTACTAAACTTAATGCTAAAATGTATGCTAAGGATAGCTAAATGGGAACAATTTAACCAATAAGTAAGGGGGAAAACCTATGTTCTTTCTAGTGCTATTAACTTGGGATTTGAATTGATTAATTATGAATTACCATTTGGGATTGTGGATGAAAGGAAACTTTCAGGGTTGTTATAATACTTTTTGAATTGTTGTATTTATTTCGGTAAGATTTATCGATTTAATACGTCGACCTTACTAAGCTTCATTGAGCTTATTTGTGTTAAACTTTGCTCTTGTAGATACTCAGAAGGTTAGACAATCGGTCAGCACTCAAGTCACACTATCTAGCTTAAATTGGTAGCTTTTGAACGTTTACTTCAGATTATATGGCTTGAAATAGGTTTAATGATGATAAAAATTATTTGGATTTGTAATTAGCTAAGTATGAGTTTTGTTGTACAAGTTTCTTTGGTTGATCTTCGTTTGGTACTTTTGGTATTTTATTAATATGTGTTAGTATGTCCATTTGATACTTGTTGGAATGGATAAAAGTGTATGTGATGAATTGGTTGTTAAGTAGCTAAGATATGGTATGTTTGAGTTAGTGATTATGGGTGATATCTTGAATGAATTAATAGGTTGAATTGATGTTATGTTTTGATATAAATATATATATACTTGTGGTACCAATGAGGGTACATTGGTTAGGCACTGAATTAGGTTGATTTTGGTATGTTTTTGGCATGATTTAAGTCAATTTGGATAGGTATTTTGATTGGTAAATGGTTTGTTTAGGTTCCAAGTAAGTTTGAAATGGTAAACTTGTTGATTAAGGTACATTTTAGGTCCACACGGGCGTGTGTCTCAGTCATGTGTGACACACGGCCAAGCGACATGGCCGTGTGTCCCCTGTAGGTTCAAGGCATGCAAGTCATGCTGTTACACAGCGTAGCACAAGGCCTGGTACATGGGCGTGTGAGGTCATTTCAAGGGGTACACGGCCTGAGACACGGGCGTGTGTCTCACACGGCCTGAGACACGGGTGTGTGTCTCACACGGCCTGGCCACACGGCCGTGTGACCCCTGCAGTTCAAAATTTTCTACTTTTTCCTAGAATTTATAAATGTTTTTTTATTTAGTCTCGAATTGTTTTCAAAGTGTTTTTAGGGCTTCGAAGGCTTGATTAAGGGGCATTATGAATGTATTGGAATGTAATTAGATTATGTTTGCATTGATGTATGAATTGAATGGTTTACTATTCCGCTAGTCCGGTAATGCTCCGTAACCCTGTTCCGGCGATGGATACAGGTTAGAGGTGTTACATTTAGTGATATCAGAGCCACAGTTTAGTCGATTCTCGGATTGAACGTAGCGTGTGAAATGTCTAGAATTACATGTCATATAAATCTGTAATAGTGTGATGTGTTTGATCCGATCTAACCTTTGTTTTCTTATAGATTATAAAGATGTCAGACGGATTTGATCATGCTGACAATGCTGAGGTTAATAGTAATGTACCGACTTCTGATCATGGGACGAGTAGTAATGTTCTGATACCTCTGGCTCAGGAACATGAGCTTAAAAACATGTTCTTTGGGCATATGAACCAGTGGTTCAACAAGTTTATGCAAATGAAAATTCTGGCTCAACGACCTCCACCCCTATTGTACACCCTACTGTACCACCTATTGTGCCTCCGGTTGCACCTTCACCTCCTCCTCTGATTGAGCCTAGTCAATGAATTCCAGCGAAGAAGCTTAGAAAGTGTGGTGCTTAGGAATTTCGGGGTAGATCAGAAGATGATCTGGTTAAAGCTGAGTATTGGTTACAGAACATCTTGCGAGTTTTCGAAGAAATGGTTTGCCTTTCGGCTGATTATCTTAAATGTGTCATTTAATTACTGAAGGAGGAAGCATATAATTGTGGACTACACAAGTGGCTGTGGTACCGAGAGAGAAAATTTCTTGGGATTTCTTTTAGATCGAGTTTAAAAAGAAATATGTCGGGAAAAGGTATTTGGATAAGAAAAAGAGAGAAATTCTCCAGCTACGTTAAGGAAATAAATCAATGGTTGAGTACGACATAGAGTTTGTATATCTCATTAAGTATGCCCGAGAGATTGTACCTACTGAAGAAGAAATGTGTATCCAGTTTGAAGATGGCCTGAATGATGAAACCCAAATGATGATTGGAGGTAATAAAATTTGAGAATTTGTTGTTTTATCTGATTGTGTATAGAAAATGGAAGAAGTTTACAACCACAAGATCTAACAGGATAGACGGATTCAAGAGTTTCACAAGAGAAGTTCTTCCAAGTCATTTTCTGCATCACCGGCGAAGAAGACTAAAGATGAATTTAGCCGAGCTACATCAGTGCCTGAACATCCGAACAAAAACAAATGATTCAACATGATTTCAAAGTTCCTCCTAAACTGATTGATAGTGTGGGAAGTGTACGAAATGCTCCAAAGCCTAGTTGTAGAAATTATGGAAAATATCATCCTGGCGAGTGTAGGACTAAGACGGGAGCCTGTTATAGATATGGGTCGATTGATCATTTCTTTTGAAATTGTCCCAAAAAGTTAAAAGAAAATGAAGATCAGAATGAAAAGCAAATGACAACATCTCAGAAAAGTAGACGTTTGGGTCAGAATAATGCTGCTGGAACTGCTTGTGCTGGGATTAAAGACACTGTTGTTCGGTCAGAGGTTAGAGCACCTGCTTGCACTTATGCTATTTGAGCTAGAGAGGAAGTTGTTACTCCTGATGTAATTGTTGGTATATTCTATCTCTTTGATGTTACTGTGTATGCATTGATTAACCCTGGGTCAACTCATTCTTATATTTGCACTGCATTAGTAATGAAAAAAAATTACCTGTTGAATCTACTGATTATGATATTCAAGTTACTAATCCACTAGGTCAGAGTGTGATAGTTAACTTAATTTGTCGTAATTGCCCACTACAAGTTAGAGGTTGTGAATTCCCTGCTGATTTGATGTTGTTACCCTTTTGAGAATTTGATGTTATTCTGGGTAAGGATTGGCTATCGTTGCATGATGTTGTAGTAAACTGTAGAAAAAAATGGATTTATTTGAAATGTCAGACTGGAGAGATGATTTCAGTTGAGTCTGAGAGTCCAAAAGATGTTGTTAGAATTGTTTCAAATTTTTCTACTCATAGATTGATACGAAAAGGTAGCGAAGCATTTCTAGCATATATCCTTGATACCAGAGATTCAGAATTGAAGCTAAATCAATTACTAGTTTTTAGTGAGTTCCCTGATGTATTTCTTGAAGAGTTGTCGGGTTTACCTCCTGACCGTGAAGTTAAGTTTGTGATTGATTTGGTTCCTGGAACTACTCTGATATCAATATCATCATATCGTATGGCACCAGCCGAACTAAAAGAATTGAAAGTATAGTTGCAAGAGTTATTAGACCGAGGGTTTATTTGACCGAGCGTGTCTCCCTAGGGTGCACCTGTATTGTTTGTGAAAAAGAAATATGGATCTTTGGCTTTGTGTATAGATTACAGACAGTTGAACAAAGTCACGATCAAAAATAAATACCCTTTGCCACGTATCGACAATTTGTTTGATCAATTGAAAGGTGCCACAGTGTTCTCAGAGATAGATCTCATATCTAGGTATTATCAATTGAAGGTTAAAGACTGCGATGCATCAAAGACTGCTTTCAGAACTCGTTACGGTCATTATGAGTTTCTAGTAATGCCATTTGGTTTAACTAATGCCCCTGTTGCTTTTATAGATTTAATGAACCGGGCTTTTCAACCTCAATTGGATAGATTCATTGTTGAGTTTATTGACGATATATTGATCTATTCCAAGACAGAATCCGAGCATGCTCAACATCTAAGAATCATATTACAGATTTTGAGGTAACAATTTAGGTAACAATTTCAAGGACGAAATTGCCAAAGGGGGAGAGTTATAACAGCCCGATTTCCAGTGGTGACGGAACAGTGTTTTTGAGACCATAAATTTCTATCGTATCTGTAACGCCCCGAATTTGGGCCTAGAAGTATTGGGCCTATTGGGCTTTAGATCTCAGAAAATTTTTAAGTAAGTAAGAAAAAGACAATTGGCATGTGGGCTTTGAGGGTAATGAATTTAGAGTGTCTAGGGGTGTTGGAGATGTCCTGGGATCAAGTAAAGGCATAGGAAAAATTTTGGTTTTAGCCTAGGGGAACTGTGACTTCAGTTAGTAGGCCATTTAAGCAGATTAAGAGAAAATGGGACACAAAGGGGCTTGTGGTCCAGTGGAAAGTGGCGTCACTTGGGAGCTTCAAGGTGGCATGTGTGAAAGCTGAAGAGGTCCTAGGTTCGAGTAGTGGTAAGGTGTTTTTGGAGTGTTTATTTTACAGTATGGACGGCCAGAGTTGTATTGGTTTTGAACTCTTGCCGTGGAGAGTTTGAAGTAAGCATGTATGTGGATGTGGAGGAAATTTCGGATAAGATTAAGGTGTTATCAGGGAGAAAAGTCAGGAGATGAGGAGAGGGAGGAGTTGGTGCCGAATGGGACTGTGGGGAAAGGAGTGTTCAGCTGGTGGCTATATAAAAGGGGTGCCGAATTCATTGAAAGGTTCCTTGGGTTCTATTATTTCTTCCTTTTCTCCCCCTCAGCCGAATTCTTTCATTTGCCGAAAATAAAACCCATCATTCTTTTTGTCGAAATTCCTATTAGAGTTGTGTTCTTCTTCTTTCTCTGAAAGCCGAAATCTCCTAAAGCCGAATTCCTTTTTGCCGAACTTTTGCTAAGCCAATTCCCTTCATTACCGAATTTACTATCATCATTCCTAGCCGAATCTCTACTCTTGCCGAACCCTTGTTGCTTGTTCCCTCACCTCAATCGACTGTTATCTACTTTTAGTCACGATTGGAAGCCGAATCTTATTCAGTAGATATTTAAGCCGCAGGATCAAAGGAGAATTTCGGGTAAGGCTCAACAATCGCAAGCGTGGTAGGTAAGGATTACTAACAATGTGGTAAGTGTTCTCGACTCAGTCATGGTTTAGTAAATGGCCGAATCTAAGGTGACTTATAGGCGTGATTTATGATCAATATGGGTCACTTGGTTTTGACGATATAGGTGTTTGGGTGCAGATCTAGAGGATAATCGCCAATAGTAGCAAAGGAAGGGCTACTAGAACGTGAGGTGCACGTAAAGAATGCAGTGAGGTTTCGCTTTTGATAAGTATGTGTTAAAGCTTTGGTTAATCACTAGTAATGTCGATTGTAGGTTCGTGACTAAGGGGTTTGCAGCACGCGAGGTTACCAGGTGTGTACAAACACTACACACGCGATATCGGCAATACCAAAAAGCCGAAAAGACGAAAGTGGCTAAACGGGCCCGGTGGGCCCTAAGGCTAAGTTTGATGAAATTGGTTGGTTTGGTCATACGTATTAAGTTAGTCACACATGTTACATGATTTGGAATTATTTTGGGCCTAGTAGGCCATATGAATAAGATTTGGGCCTAATGGGCCGTAAGGATGTAATATGGGCTTTATGGGGGACGTAGATAAGTATGCTAGGGTTTATTGGACTTTAGGCCTAGTTCTGAACAACTCTTAAATCACATAAGACTTAATCTAATAATCAAATATGTCTGTGGACAAGTCGATTAGTTAGAGTGTGGTAACCGACATATGCATGTCTAGGATTGGATCTAGTGAGAGCTTGGTACTTAAGCGGTCCGAGTGACCCACCTCTTCTTTTCTGAGATCCTACCAGGTGCATAGTGTTTATTCACTTTAACCGCGAGGACTTGTTTATGGGCCAAAGTTCATAACTAAAACCCGAGAGGGACCAAATACCCTTATATTTGTAAAATTACCAAAATACCCCTATTTTGTAAAATTACCAAAATACCCCTATTTTGCAAAATTACCAAAATACCCTTATTTTGCAAAAGTACCAAAATACCCCTGTTTGCAAAATTACCAAGATACCCCTATTTTGCCAAATTACCAAAATACCCCTATAGGGCAGAATTATGAAAATACCCCTGGGTAGTGAAATGACGAAAATACCCCTATGTGACGGATATGAGTTTATGGATGTTACTTGTGTGTTTGATGCATTCATATGATATTCTGCTTAGAATGCATATGGGTGGGAATTATGGTACGGAGGAAGATTTGAGGATCGCATGGCCGTATGGTATGGATCCACCCAGGAGGCTTTAAGCCCAATATATGATTAGCGACTTTCTTTGCAACGTTGATAGTACCGCAACCGGGCTACCCATGGTGTGTAGTGGAGGGGTGGGTCGAGCTAGAATTCCCTACAGGATTCATAAGGTTGGAAGGGAAATGGTGTGTGTAGTGGATGGATTTTTTGGGTGGGTTTTGCATTAAATTGTTTGTATATGATACAATATGATGTGATATGAGGTCATGGTGGGCTAAGGCCCAAGACCACCGATTTTGATAGGGCTTAGGCCTAATGTGAATATTTGTATGTGATTTGATTGCCAAGGGTTGTACACACTGAGTTTCGAAACTCACACCCTTTAATTTAATGTTTCGGGTAATCCTGAATAGATGGCTCGACGTGGGAGAGGACTCGGAGATGGCCACACTACAAGCTGATAAAATGTTTTTAATTTGTTCAAATGAATTTATTTTAAATACTTTGTTTTTCATTGAATTGTAATAAGGCCATGTATCTCCTAATTGACTTAGATTTTGGGGTTTATTTTTATTGTTTCAACTATCCAGTTGATAAACTTTAATAAAATTTCTCAAGTTATCATGATTTTCGAAATAACTTAACATTTGAACGTTTTCCTAAAATGTGGGCTTTTCCTCTTAGCTTAACAAGATACGACGGTTTTGGGCTTTTGGGCCTTAAATTGTTAAATTATAAAATCATTTTGGAGTATGCCTTTAATGTGACATTCTGTACTCGGGCCTAACTTCTAGGTCGGGTTTGGGGTGTTACAGTATCGACTCGTAAATACTACTTTTAGAATATTTATAGAGTCAATATAGTCATATTAAAATTTGGCTTAGAAATATTAACATTTAGATAGTTAATTAAAGAAAAAGGACTAAATTCAAAAAGGTGTAAAACTTGTTAATTAATGCATTTAGGTGATTAAGTGGGTTAATTAATAATTAAGGAAGGACTTAAGTGATAATTAAACCCTAGTTATATTTTGGACGGCAATTAGAAAGGAAAAATGATAGAAAAATGGAATGTTTAATGGCAAAATGGTAAATAAGTTAAGATTAATTAAACAAATTGAAACATTAAATCATTTCTCTTCATTCTTCTTCAACTCTTGGCTGAAACCACCATTTTTGACCTAGGAAGTTTCAATTGCTTTTTGCTTTGCATGGTATGTAAATTTACTCGTTTTCTTGTAATTTGTATGTTTTTTAGATCGTTGCAACTAGGTCTACCTAGCCCGTACCTTTGTTTTTTATTCTGTTAAAAATTTTGGAAGTTTCCATTGATGAATATTGAATTTTATTGATGAATACCGTGTATTTAGAACTTTGATTATGTTATTTGATGATTTTGTAAAGTGATTTTGGTTAAATTTTGGTTTTAGAATTAAATTGTGAAAATGTCAAAATATTAGAGTTTGATAGTGAATTTGATATTTATTAGGGGCTGTTGAGGGCCTAGTATATTTGGATAAATATTGATTTGAGAAAAAAATGGTTAATTTGATGAATTTAGGGTTAAAAGACTAAATTGAAAAATTGTAAAAGTTTGGGGTAATTGTGTAATTTTGGAAAATAAAAGGGCATTAATTTTAAAATTGTTTGGAAATGAAATATATGCCGATAAATAAAGAATTTTACATTTTAGATCAAGATCCCTAAGATACTCGGGGAAAAGGAAAAATTACGGAATAATCCCTACACCTCTGCAACTTCTACAACTTGGCCCAAGTAAGTTCGTACAGTTTAAAATTTAATATCAAAATAAATTAATGAGTATTCTAACATGTTACGATTTATATAATTAGTCTTAATTGTTGATGATGAATGGTAATTTGAGGTTTAATATTGAACTTGATCCTCGACTTGATTTGAACGCGGGATAGAGTACAGTTGGGATGTGGTGCGTTATGATGGTTCGAAGTGGAGATAGTATTGGAGGGATATAATTGTATATTGCCTGAGTAAATCGAGGTTCAGTATTTTTTGCGAACTCTCGTGTTATACTCTCTATTTGGTGTGCTGGTTGGATTAGCTCTTATGAGCATTGGTGTGATGGATGGATTGGCTCGAGTGAGCATTTGGTGTGTTTGGTTGGACTGATGATGTACTTCTATCCGTAAGCCGTTCTTTGAGTTAAAAATCTCGGTAAGTTAACTTGTTGAGTGACTCTGATGAATTTTCCATATATACTTGGGATTTGAATTAATTAATTATGAATTACAATTTGGGATTATGGATGACAGGAAACTTTCAGGGTTGTTATATTACTTTTTGAATTGTTGTATTTATTTCGGTAAGATTGATCGATTTAATACATCGAACTTACTAAGCCTCATTGAGCTTATTTGTGTTAAACTTTGTTCTTGTAGATACTCAGAAGGTTGGATGATTGGACCAGCACTCAATTCACACTATCCAGCTTAAATCGATGGCGTTTGAATGTTTACTTCAAATTATATGGCATGTAATAGGTTTAATGATGATTCAAATGTTTGGATTTGTAATTAGCTAAGTATGAATTTGGTTGTACATGTAACAGTCCGGGTTATAACCTAGTCAGAACAGTGGTTTCGGGACCACAAATTCGAGTCTAAAAAATATTTTAATATTATTTTCTGTGCTTAAAGTATGTGAATTGACATGTGTGAAATTTCTGTGATTTAATTTAATCATTTGAGTGCCCGATTTTGATAAAAGGACTAAATTGCAGAAAATGTAAAAGTTGTGTGCTACTTGATATGTGTGCCGAATTGATATGGTTTATTAGATGGGAAGTCCTTATAACACAATTTGACCATTGAATTTATGAGTGGACATAAATGACCATCCATTATATGTTATGATATGTTTTTATTAAAGGTTAATTATGTAAACTAGTTAATAAGTTATATTAGATAAAATAAAACATAAAATTACTTTTATCATCATCTTCCACCACCGAATATAGAGGAAAGAAACAGCCATTAAAGCTTCATTAAGTTCGGCCCTTGCATGATTTATTAGGTATGTGTTTTGAGCTCGGTTTTTAATGATTTTTATGTTTTTGTGATCGTTGCTTTGTGTTCTAGCTAGCCCATGCCTCAATTTTTGAAAGTGTTGATGATTTTGAAAGTTTCCATTGATGAATTCATGAGCTTTATGATGTTTGATGATCAATTATACAAGCTTGGTGTTTGATATACATGTTTTGTAAAGTGATTTTTGACAAAAAGGTCAATTAGGGATTAAATTGAGAAAAGTGTAAATTGAGAGGTTAAATTGTGAAATAAATGAAAAATATGGGTTGCTAGGGACCTATAGAGAATTCAGGTAAGCATGGGTTATAATGAATTATGTGTATTTTGTGACTTTATGAAATAGGGACTAAAATGTCAAAATGTGAAAATGTGAGGGCTAATTTGTAAAATGCTCTAAATATGTGTATTTGGATTGAATTGAATGATTTGGTGAATAAAAGAGTTAAATTTGAATGTGTATAGATCAAGAACCAAAGAAAATGGAATTAGATCGGGGAAAATCGAAAGTAGTTGAATAGCCGTTCATTTCCGTTCTTTCCCGTACGAGGTAAATCGATATACAAATAAATGTGTTTAAATTGAATTATTAATACTTTTATGTGAATGAATTGTGATATATAGCTATTTGAGCTGAATATGTGAAATCTGAAAAAAAATCCGATATTGTGATGACGTCCGAGAAGTCCCGAACGAACCTTAGGAAGTAATTAGGATACGTATGTCATGACATAGGATTCCGATATGAGTTATTGTGTAAGACCACGTCTAGGACGTTGGCATCGATTTGAGATTTGCGTGTAAGACCATGCCTGGGACATTGGCATCCTACATGATTTCGTGTAAGACCCTGTTTGGGACAGAGGCATCAATATTTAATTACATGTAAGACCACGTCTGGGACGTTGACATTGTACAAACTTTCCGAGTTATTCGAGTATCCTTATTGGTTCCGAACGGTTCAACGGGCATTTTGAGTAATGAATGTGTATACAAATGTACATCCGAAATCTGGTACGTATGTATGTATATGAAATTTGGTATTAAAAGGTATGTATGAATATGATCATTTGATATGTGAGCTACATTACATGCTATATGTGATTATGAGCAAGTGAACATGATTAATTGAGATATAAGAGAAATAAGACATATGATTGTGTTATGTCATGAACCATATGTATGAAATGGTTTATAATTATTTTATATGATAAGTTTATTTGTATATGGCTTACTAAGCTTTTGAAAGCTTACTTTGTGTGTGTTTGCATTGTTTTATAGATTATCGAAGCTACTGAAAGCTCGGGGATCGTCGAGGATCATCACCACACTATCTAACTATAGTTTTGTATATTTTGAAAATGTGCATAATGAAGTATGGCATGTATAGGCTAGAGAACTTTGTTTATGTTGTGAAATGTGTAAATATAGCCATGTGATATGGTTTGATAATGAATGTGAATATAGGTGAATTTAGTCCATGCTATGTGATGTAAAAGTTGGTGTGTTTTAATGTGTTCATGAATGGTCAATTTAGTATGTTTTTGGTTGCCTTTGGGTCATGGTTTAATGCTTATTTGATACTTGTAGGTATGACTCAAAATGGGTGGTAATTTGGCCTTGCAAATGGCCTATAATTGCCCACACGGTTGAGCACACGGACGTATGTCTCGATAGTATCCTTCACTGCTTCAATTCCAAACAAGTCAGATTTGCACATGGGCCAGACACACGGGCGTGTAACAGGCCGTGTGATTAATGTCAGTTTACTACATGGGCATGAAGCACGGGCGTGTTCCAGACCATGTGACTCAAGTCAAAATTGTACACGAGCTGAGACATGGTCCAAGGCACGGCCGTGTGAGGCACACGGCCTAGCCACATGGGCGTGTGCCCTGTTTGAAAAGAAAAATTTTCTAAGTTCAGCAAAGTTTCCATATGAGATTGGTTTGGTCCCAACCCCTTCCCAATGTATGTTTAAGGTCATGTAGACCTTCTAAAGGGACTCTATGTGTATATTTTTGCTATGGAATGTTTGTGATTACTTGATGTTAGGGAAATGTTGGTGATATGGTCCGATATGTCCGGTAATGCCTCTTAACCTTAGTCTGGCGACGGAAACGGGTTAGGGGTGTTACAGTACAAGTTGCTTTGGTTGATCTTCTTTTTGTACTTCTGGTATTTTCTTAATATGTATTAGTATGTCCATTTGATACTTGTTGGAATCGATAAAAGTGTATGTGATGAATTGCTTGTTAAGTAGCTAATATATGGTATGTTTGAGTTTGTGATTATAGGTGATATCTTGAATGAATTAATAGGTTGAATTGATGTTATGTTTTGATATAAATATATATATACTTGTGGTACCAATGAGGGTACATTAGTTAAGCACTAAATTAGGTTGATTTTGGTATGTTTTTGGCATGATTAAAGTCAATTTGGATAGGGATTTTGATTGGTAAATGGTTTGCTTAGGTTCCAAGTAAGTTTGAAATTGTAATCTTGTTGATTAAGGTACATTTTAGGTCAACACGGGTTGAGACACGGGCGTGTATCTTAGCCGTGTGTGACGCACGGCCATGCGACATGGTCGTGTGTCCCCTGTAGGTTCAAGGCATGCAATTCAGGCTGTTACACAGCCTGGCACACGAGCGTGTGAGGTTATTTCGAGGGGTACACGGCCTGGCACATGGGTGTGTGGCTTGGCCATGTGACCCAAGTCAGTGAGTTACACGGGCATGGACACGGGCTGGGACATAGTCGTGTGTCCCTATTTTGAAAGTCCACATGGCCTGAGACACGGTAGCGTGTCTCAGCCGTGTGAGTCACACGGCCTGGCCACACGGCCGTATGACCACTGCAGTTCAAACTTTTCAACATTTTCCTAAAATTTCCAAATGTTTTCGATTTAGTCTCAGATTGTTTTCAAAGTTTTTTAGGGCTTCGAAGGCTCGATTAAGGGACATTATGAATGTATTGGAATGTAATTAGATTATGTTTGCATTGATGTATGAATTGAATGTTTATTATTCTGTTAGTCCGGTAATGCTCCGTAACCCTGTTTTGGCGACGGATACGGGTTAGGGGTATTACAGTCTCATTTAACTCCAGATTATTCAGAACATACAATTTATTACGATAAAACAGCATATGTAAAAGTTTGATTTATACCCTAGTCGGAACAGTGGTTTTGGGACCACAAATCTGAGTCAACAAATTATTTTAATACTATTTTCCGTGCTTATGATATGTGATTAAGTATGTGTGAAATTTCCGTAAGTTAATTTATCCGTTTGAGTGCTTAATTTGAGTAAAAGGATTAAATTGCATTAAGTGTAAAACTAGCATGATATTTGTAAAAATGTGTTTTTGATTGTGACTTTTTAATAAGGAGGCCTTAAGAGGCAATTAAACCATTATTTGGTTAGTGGATGGTTAAATGACTTGATAACCATAATATTAATTTGTCTTATATGATTATTAAATGGGTAAAAGAGTAATTGAAGAATTATTATTATGCTTGTAATAAAACAAGTGAAAAAGCTAGTGGATGTGTTCATCCATTCTAGCCGAAAATACCAAAGAAAAAAAAAGAAGAAAGAAAAGAAGCTAGGGCATTCGGCTGACTATTGATTCAATTAAGGTATGTTTTGGCTTTAGATTTTGATGATTTTTATGTTTTTGAGATTGTTGCTTAGTCTACTATCAAGCCCATGTTGTAATTTGAAGAAATGATTATGTTTATGAGATGTACCATTGATGAAATGGTGAGCTTTGTGATGAGTTTAGGCGTTAAATGAAAAATATGTGTTAAATGAACATACTTTGTTCTTGAAATTTTGATGAGTTTAGCTAATTAGGGCTAAATTGAGAAAATAGCAATTTGAGGGACTAAATTGTGAATTTGATGGAAAATATGGGCTTGTATGATATACATAAGCATTCAGCTAAGCATGAGCATGTGATGATTTTGTGTATTTGATGTTTTGAGAAAAATGGACTAAATTGATAAAATGTGCAAATGTGAGGGTTAAGTTGCAAATAACCCTAAATGTGTGATTTTGGATTGAAATGAATATGTTGGTTAATAAAAGGGTTAAATTTGAATATGTTTAGATCAAGAACCAAGGAAAACAGACTTAGATCGCGGGAAAGCAAAAGTAACCGAGTAGCCATTTTCATTTCCGTTAAATCGAATCCGAGTTAAGTCATTATGCAAATAAACGTATTTGTATTGAATTGAGTATGTTCACATAACTATTGATAACGATGAATGTTTATGAGATGTTGTGTACGTGAATTTTGATATAAGAAAGACATAGTGGCAATGTCCGAGAAGTCCCGTACGAACCTAGGAATAGATAGGATTAGCTATGTCATGACATAGGTGTCTGTTCTGAAATATCATGTAAGACCACGTCTGGGACGTCGGCATTGATATGAGATTTCGTGTAAGACCACGTCTGGGACGTTGGCATCGATACGAGATTTACGTGTAAGACAATGTCTGGGACATTGGCATCGTATTGATTTGTGTAAGACCCTGTCTGGGACAGTGGCAACGATATATGAGTACTTGTAAGACCTCGTCTGGGACGTTGGCATTGTACGACTATTCCGAGGTTTCTAAACATCCTATTAGATTCCGAACGGTTCAACGGGCAAGTCTGTGATATGAAAGGTTACGTGGATTATAAATCCATTTCAGGTACGTTTAATAAGTACACAAGGTGTGTATGAAAGGTAAGTATCTATATGAACTTACTAAAATGAATATGTGCAATGGAATGATGAGATGATATGTGTAATTATGCTGAGATGAACTATGTGTATAGGTGGTAATGAGTTGAAGTATGTGATAAATTCTGGCTAAACAATTGAGCCAAACTATATGTGAGATGTATATGCTATGAGAACCATTATTATCATTGTATAAATATGCTATGTGCATTTTAAGTTAAGTTTATTTGTATATGACTTACTAAGCTTTTGGAAAGCTTACTCTGTGTGTGTTTTCTCTGTATTATAGATCGTCAAAGCTACTGAAGGCTCGGGGACAGTCGAGGATCATCATCACACTATGCAAACTCAATTTGGTATCTTTTGGAAATGTATATAGCTAGATATGGCATGTATAAGCTAGTATTTTGGTGTAAGTTTGATGTATGAACTTAGCCATGTGATTTTGCTAGTTATGTGTTGGTAATATGCTTTAATGAATATGATAAATGGTGCATGTTTTGGTATGGTTTGATAGCATATGAAATGGTTAAGTTTATGGTAAATGTATGGATGAATTATGCTTGTGTTTGCATGAGTTTTAGTCTTGTAAATTGGCATGATTGGAATTGGTTTTGATTGTAGAGTTTTGATGGGTATTTTGATAGGTTCTTGGTTGTCAAATGTGCATTAGATATATTGGTAATTTGCTTGTAGGTATGAACCTATGTGGGTGGCATTTTGGCCTTGCAAATTGCCTGTTTTGCCACACGGTTGTGGCACACGGGCGTGCCTGATGACCGTGGGTGTAAGTCAGAATTTGCTAAGAGTGCACGGCCATGGCACACGGGTGTGTCTAATATCCGTGTGGCTTAGTCAGGATCGACCACGGACAAGGCACACGGGCGTGCTTGGTGGCCGTGGAGTTAAGTCAGGTTCGACCACGGGGAAGACACATGGGCGTGTCTAGCAGCCGTGGGAGGCACACGGCCTGCCCACACGGGCGTGTAACCCCTGAAACTTAGAAAGGTTTTAAATTTCTGAGAATTTCTTTATGTGTTTCGGTTTAGTCCCGACTCTGTCTAAAGCTTAACTAAGGTCTCGTTGACCTATAGATGGGACATGATGAGTGTGATTGATGAATTATTTTACGAATTGTCTGTTAAAGTTTTTGATATGTCCGGTAACACCTTTAACCCTAATCCAGTGACGGATACGGGATAGGGGTGTTACATTTGGTTGGTATCAGAGCTACGGTTTAGTTGATTCTCGGACTAACGTAGCGTGTCAGAGTCTAGCTATACATGCCATATTTCTGAACTGTGTTAGTGTGATGAATCCTGACGTATAAAATGTTATTTTCGTATAGTAATGGATCCCGAAAGAGCCGTAGCTGACGACGTAGAAAGTAATGCGCCTGCTCCCGCTGAAGGGACAGCGCCCTCTGATCCGAGACCGGCTACGAGCGGTCAAGAGGGAGAAGCTAAACAAGCTTTCTTCCAGATGATGAGTGAGTGGTTCACTCAGTTTGTTAGAAATAACACGACTGTTTCACAACCTCCGCCCCCGGTTAATCCCCCTCAGACTACAGTTGTGCCACCTGTTATGTATCCGAATCTATTGAATAAGCCTCCAGTTGAAAAAATTCGTAAATATGGGGCTGAAGAGTTCACGGCTACTAATGATGATGATGCTGAAAAGGCCGAGTTCTGGTTAGAAAACACAATCCGGGTATTCGATGAAAAGTCTTTAACCCCAGATGAAAGTATTAAATGTGTTGTTTCGCTATTATGGGATGCAGCTTATCAGTGGTGGAAAACCCTAATTTCTGTTGTTCCGAAAGAACGGGTGACATGGGACTTCTTTCAGATTGAGTTTCGAAAGAAATATATCAGTGAGAGATTCATCGATCAGAAACGAAAGGAATTTCTGGAACTGAAACAGGGTCGAATGTCTGTTACGGAATATGAACGAGAGTTTGTAAGACTGAGTCGATATGCTCGTGAATGTGTATCCATAGAGGCAAAAATGTGCAAAAGATTTGAAGACGGCCTTAATGAAGATATCCGCTTATTAGTCGGGATTTTAGAGATAAAAGAGTTCGTTGTGCTAGTTGACCGAGCGTGCAAAGCTGAAGCACTCGGGAAAGATAAAAGTAAAGCTGAGTCTGAAGCTAGAGATGTGAGAAAGAGATTTCAGAGTAGATCATTTCAGCCTGCTCCGAAGAAATTCTGAGATGAGCATAGTCGTTCAAAGGCTAATGTGGGACAATCAAATAGAGATCGAGCTAGATCACAGTTGAGCTCCAAAACTCCGGTAACTTCAATAGCAAGTGTTGGAAATGTCCGTTCTAAAAGACCCGAGTGTAAGCATTATGGAAAAAGGCA
The DNA here is from genome assembly GCA_025698515.1 of Gossypium sturtianum. Classification (NCBI taxonomy): domain Eukaryota; kingdom Viridiplantae; phylum Streptophyta; class Magnoliopsida; order Malvales; family Malvaceae; genus Gossypium; species Gossypium sturtianum. The sequence goes on from CM046944.1 coordinate 78,914,149, forward strand.
TCAGAAAAGTTATAGATTGAATGACCGGGCTTGCTTTAGATGTGGATCGTTAGATCATTTCGTTCGGCATTGTCCAGAGTCTGTTGAGCTAGAAACTGTTCAAAATCTGAGATCTGATAATGCACCAGCGAGAGGTAGACCATCGCGGAATGCGAGAAACATCAGTGGTAGCCAGAGAACTACTAGAGACACTGTTGCGAGATCTGAAGCTAGAGCGTCTGCCAGAGCACATGCAATCTGAGCTCGTGAGGAAGCTTCATCTCCTGATGTTATAACTGGTACTTTTACACTTTATGATACTTCTGTGATTGCATTGATAGATCCTGGTTCTACTCATTCGTATATATGCATGAATTTGGTAATCAGTAAGACTTTGCCTGTAGAGTCTACTGAGTTTGTTATAAAAGTATTGAACCCGTTAGGTAAAAGTGTCCTAGTTGACAAAATATGCAAGAATTGTCTGTTAAAGTTTCGAGATATCTGTTTTATTGCTGATCTGATGCTACTACCGTTTGATTAGTTTGATATAATTCTGGCTATAGACTGGTTGACATTACATGATGCCATTGTGAACTGTAAAAGAAAGACTATTGATTTGAGATGTCCGAATGATTAAATAGTCAGGATTAAGTCTAATGATTTGAATGGATTGCCTGCTATGATATCTCTATTGAAAGCTCAGAATTATGTGAAAAAGGGCTATGAAGCATATTTTGCTTATGTGATTGATTCGAAAGTATCTGAAAAAAAAGTTGAATTAGTGCCAGTTGTTTGTGAGTTTTCTGATGTATTCTCTGAAGAACTACCGGGTTTTCCTCTGATACGTGAAGTTGAATTTGGTATTGAATTGTTTCCTGGTACTACACCTATTTTGATAGCTCCGTACAGAATGGCGCCAACAGAGTTGAAAGAGTTAAAGTCACAGTTGCAAGAGCTGACTGACAGAGGGTTTGCTAGACCGAGTTTTTCACCTTGGGGTGCTCCCGTTCTATTTGTGAAAAAGAAAGGTGGCACGATGAGAATGTGCATTGACTACCGTCAGTTAAACAAAGTGACCATAAAGAACAAATATCCGTTGCCCAGGATTGATGATTTGTTTGATCAGTTAAAAGGAGCTAATGTGTTTTCGAAGATAGATCTGAGATCGGGTTACTACCAGTTGCGAGTAAAAGATTCAGACATTCCAAAAACTGCCTTCAGAATGAGGTACGGGCATTATGAATTTTTAGTTTTGCCATTTGGAGTAACAAATGCTCTTGCTATTTTTATGGATCTGATGAACAGAATTTTCAGACCGTACCTAGATCGATTTGTTGTTGTATTCATAGACGACATTCTGATTTATTCACGGGATGAGACTGAACATGCCGAACATCTGAGAATTGTGTTGCAAACTCTGAGAGAAAAGCAATTGTATGTGAAATTCAAAGAAATGCGACTGCAGTTGCGAAGTCGCTTTTCTAGGACACATTGTGTCGGCCTCGAATAAGAGTTGACCCGAGCAAGATTTCTGCTATACTGGATTGGAAACCTCCAAAGAATGTATCTGAAATTCGTAGTTTTCTGGGACTTGCTGCTTATTGCTGCAGATTTGTAAAAGGATTTTCGACGATAGCTACTCCATTGACTAAATTGCTTCAGAAAGATGTGAGATTTGAATGGTCCGATAAATGTCAGAAAAGCTTTGATCAGTTGGAAACTCTGTTAACTGAAGCTCTAGTGTTAGTACAACCGAAATCGGGAAAAGAGTTTGTAATATACAGTGATGCTTCGTTGAATGGTCTGGGATGTGTATTGATGCAGGAAGGCAAAGTAATAGCTTATGCCTCAAGACAGTTAAAGCCTCATGAGAAGAACTATCCGACACATGACCTTGAGTTAGCTGCAATTGTGTTCGCACTAAAGATTTGGTGCCATTATCTGTTTGGTGAGAAATGTCACGTATTTTCAGATCATAAAAGTTTGAAATATCTGATGACTCAGAAAGATTTGAATCTGCGACAGAGAAGATGGCTAGAGTTGTTGAAAGACTACGAGCTTATGATAGATTATTACCCGGGTAAAGCAAATGTAGTTGCCGATGCTTTGAAAAGGAAATCATTGTTTGCACTATGTGCTTTGAATGCTCAGTTAGACCTGTCTGATGATAGTTCTGTGATAGCTGAAATGAAAGCGAAATCGTTATTTCTACAACAAATAGTTGATGCTCAAAAAGTTGATAACGAAATGTTAGCGAAACGAGCTCAGTGTGATTTGAATTCTGATTCTGAATTCAGGGTTGTTGATGATTGCTTGAGATTTCGAGATCGTATCTGTATTCCGAGAAACTCTGAGTTATTACAGCTAATTTTGAGTGAGGCTCATAACAGTCGCCTATCTGTTCATCCAGGAAGCACTAAAATGTATCACGATTTGAAGCAGCACTATTGGTGGTCTGGTATGAAACGAGATATTGCTGACTATGTGTCGAAATGTTTAATCTGTCAGCAAGTAAAAGCTGAACATCAGGTTCCGTCTGGTTTGTTACAACCGGTTCTGATTCCTAAGTGGAAATGGGATAGAGTGACAATGGATTTTGTTTCTGGATTGCCTCTGACTCCGAGAAAGAAAGATGCGATTTGAAAGCAGCATCTGATCGTCAGAAGTCTTATGCGGATTTGAAACGAAAAGAGATTGAATTTGAGATCGGTGACAAAGTATTTCTGAAAGTGTCTCCGTGGAAGAAAGTACTCCGATTCAGACGTAAAGGCAAGTTGAGTCCGAGGTTCATCCGGCCATATGAGGTTATTGAATGAGTTGGGCCAGTTGCGTATAGATTGTCGTTGCCCTCTGAGCTAGAAAAGATACATAATGTAATCCATGTTTCGATGCTCCGTAGATATCGTTCTGATCCGTCACATGTGATTACTCCATCTGAGATTGAAATCCGATCTGATATGACTTATGAAGAGGAACCAATACGTATCTTAGCTCGTGAAGTGAAAGAATTGCGAAACAAGAAAATTTCGTTAGTAAAAGTGTTGTGGCATCGACACGGAATAGAAGAGGCTACGTGAGAGCCTGAAGATTCAATGAGACAGCAATATCCGAATCAGTGTAACGGTAAGATTTTCGGGGACGAAAATCCCTAAGGGTGGAGAATTGTAACAGTCTGGTTTATACCCTAGTCGGAACAGTGGTTTTGGGACCACAAATCTGAGTCAGTAAATTATTTTAATAATATTTTCCGTGCATATGATATGTGATTAAGTATGTGTGAAATTTTCGTAAGTTAATTTATCCGTTTGAGTGCTTAATTTGAGTAAAAGGATTAAATTGCATTAAGTGTAAAACTAGCATGATATTTGTAAAAATGCCTATTTGATTGTGGCTTTTTAATAAGGAGGCCTTAAGAGGCAATTAAACCATTATTTGGTTAGTGGATGGTTAAATGACTTGATAACCATAATATTAATTTGTCTTATATGATTATTAAATGGGTAAAAGAGTAATTGAATAATTATTATTATGCTTGTAATAAAACAAGTGAAAAAGCTAGTGGATGTGTTCATCCATTCTAGCCGAAAATACCAAAGAAAAAAAGAAGAAAAAAGAAACGAAGCTAGGGCATTCGGCTAACTATTGATTCAATTAAGGTGTGTTTTGGCTTTAGATTTTGATGATTTATATGTTTTTGAGATTGTTGCTTAGTCTACTATCAAGCCCATGTCGTAATTTGAAGAAATGATTATGTTTATGAGATGTACCATTGATGAAATGGTGAGCTTTGTGATGAGTTTAGGTGTTAAATGAAAAATATGTGTTAAATGAACATGCTTTGTTCTTGAAATTTTGATGAGTTTAGCTAATTAAGGCTAAATTGAGAAAATAGCAATTTGAGGGACTAAATTGTAAATTTGATGGAAAATATGGGCTTGTATGATATACATAAGCATTCGGCTAAGCATGAGCATGTGATGATTTTGTGTATTTGATGTTTTGAGAAAAATGGACTAAATTGATAAAATGTACAAATGTAAGGGTTAAGTTGCAAATAACCCTAAATGTGTGATTTTGGATTGAAATGAATATGTTGGTTAATAAAAAGGTTAAATTTGAATATTTTTAGATCAAGAGCCGAGTAAAACGGACTTAGATCGCGGGAAAGCGAAAGTAATCGAGTAGTCGTTTTCATTTCCGTTAAATCGAATTCGATGTTAGTCATTATGCAAATAAACGTATTTGTATTGAATTGAGTATGTTCACATAACTATTGATAACGATGAATGTTTATGAGATGTTGTGTACGTGAATTTCGATATAAGAAAGACATAGTGGCAATGTCCGAGAAGTCCCGTACGAACCTAGGAATAGATAGGATTAGCTATGTCATGACATAGGTGACTGTTCTGAAATATCATGTAAGACCACGTCTGGGACGTCGGCGTTGATATGAGATTTCGTGTAAGACCACGTCTGGAACGTTGGCATCGATACGAGATTTACGTGTAAGACCATGTCTGGGACATTGGCATCGTATTGATTTGTGTAAGACCCTGTCTGGGACAGTGGCAACGATATATGAGTACTTGTAAGACCTCGTCTTGGATGTTGGCATTGTACGACTATTCCGAGGTTTCTGAACATCCTATTAGATTTCGAACGGTTCAACAGGCAAGTCTGTGATACGAAAGGTTACGTGGATTATAAATCTGTTTCAGGTACGTTTAATAAGTACACAAGGTGTGTATGAAAGGTAACTATCTATATGAACTTACTAAAATGAATATGTGCAATGGAATGATGAGATGATATGTGAAATTATGCTGAGATGAACTATGTGTATATGTGGTAATGAGTTGAAGTATGTGATAAATTATGGCTAAACAATAGCCAAACTATATGTGAGATGTATATGCTATGAGAACCATTATTATCATTGTATAAATATGCTATGTGCATTTTAAGTTAAGTTTATTTGTATATGACTTACTAAGCTTTTGGAAAGCTTACTCTGTGTGTGTTTTCTCTATTTTATAGATTGTCAAAGCTACTGAAGGCTCGGGGACAGTCGAGGATCATCATCACACTATGTAAACTCAATTTGGAATCTTTTGGAAATGTATATAGCTAGATATGGCATGTATAAGCTAGTATTTTGGTGTAAGTTTGATGTATGAACTTAGCCATGTGATTTGGCTAGTTATGTGTTGGTAATATGCTTTAATGAATACGATAAATGGTGCATGTTTTGGTATGGTTTGATAGCATATGAAATTGTTAAGTTTATGGTAAATGTATGGATGAATTATGCTTGTGTTTGCATGAGTTTTAGTCTTGTAAATTGGCATGATTGGAATTGGTTTTGATTGTAGAGTTTGGATGGATATTTTGATAGGTTTTTGGTTGTCAAATGTGTATGAGATATATTGGTAATTTGCTTGTAGGTATGACCCTATGTGGGTGGCATTTTGGCCTTACAAATGGCCTGTTTTGCCACACTGTTGTGGCACACGGGCGTGCCTGATGACCGTGGGTGTAAGTCACTAATTAGCTAAGAGTGCACGGCCATGGTACACGGGCATGCTTAATATCCGTGTGGCTTAGTCAGGATTGACCACGGACAAGGCACACGGGCGTGCTTGGTGGCCGTGGAGTTAAGTCAGGTTTGACCACGGGGAAGACACATGGGCATGTCTAGCAGCCGTGGGAGGCACACGGCCTGCCCACACGGGCGTGTAACCCCTGAAACTTAGAAAGGTTTTGAATTTCTGAGAATTTCCGTATGTGTTCCGGTTTAGTCCCGACTCTGTCTAAAGCTTAACTAAGGTCTCATTGACCTATAGATGGGACATGATGAGTGTGATTGATGAATTATTTTACAAATTGTCTGTTAAAGTTTTCGATATGTCCGGTAACACCTTTAACCCTAATCCAGCGACGGATACGAGATAGGGGTGTTACATTTGGTTGGTATCAGAGCTACGGTTTAGTTGATTCTCGGACTAACGTAGCGTGTCAGAGTCTAACTATACATGCCATATTTCTGAATTGTGTTAGTGTGATGAATCCTGACGTATAAAATGTGATTTTTGTATAGTAATGGATCCTGAAAGAGCCGTAGCTGACGACATAGAAAGTAATGTGCCTGCTTCCGCTGAAGGGACAACACCCTCTAAACCGAGACCGGCTACGAGCGGTCAAGAGGGAGAAGCTAAACAAGCTTTCTTCCAGATGATGAGTGGGTGGTTCACTCAGTTTGTTAGAAATAACCCGACTGTTTCGCAACCTCCGCCCCTGGTTAATCCCTCTCAGACTACAGTTGTGCCACCTGTTATGTATCCGAATCTGTTGAATAAGCCTCCAGTTGAAAAAATCCGTAAATATGGGGCTGAAGAGTTCAGGGCTACTAATGATGATGATGCTGAAAAGGCTGAGTTCTGGTTAGAAAACACAATCTGGGTATTCGATGAAACGTCTTTAACCCCAGATGAAAGTATTAAATGTGTTGTTTCACTATTACGGGATGCAGCTTATCAGTGGTGGAAAACCCTAATTTCTGTTGTTCCGAAAGAACGGGTGACATGGGACTTCTTTCAGATTGAGTTTCGAAAAAAATATATCAGTGAGAGATTTATCGATCAGAAACGAAAGGAATTTCTGGAACTGAAACAGGGCCGAATGTCTGTTACGGAATACGAATGAGAGTTTGTAAGACTGATTCGATATGCTCGTGAATGTGTATCCACAGAGGCAAAAATGTGCAAAAGATTCGAAGACGGCCTTAATGAAGATATCCGCTTATTAGTCGGGATTTTAGAGATAAAAGAGTTCGTTGTGCTAGTTGACCGAGCGTGCAAAGCTGAAGCACTCGGGAAAGATAAAAGTAAAGCTGAGTCTTAAGCTAGAGATGTGAGAAAGAGATTTCAGAGTAGATCATTTCAGCTTGCTCCGAAGAAATTCCGAGATGAGCATAGTCGTTCAAAGGCTAATGTGGGACAATCGAATAGAGATCGAGCTAGATCACAGTTGAGCAACAAAACTCTGGCAACTTCAATAGCAAGTGTTGGAAATGTCCGTTCTGAAAGACCCGAGTGTAAGCGTTATGGAAAAAGGCATCCGGGAAGTTGTAGATTGAATGACTGGGCTTGCTTTAGATGTGGATCGTTAGATCATTTCGTTCGAGATTGTCCAGAGTCTGTTGAGCTAGAAACTGTTCAAAATATGAGATCTGATAATGCACCAGCGAGAGGTAGACCTTCGCGGAATGCGAGAAACATCAGTGGTAGCCAGAGAACTACTAAAGACACTGTTGCGAGATCTGAAGCTAGAGCGCCTGCCAGAGCATATGCTATCTGAGCTCGTGAGGAAGCTTCATCTCTTGAGGTTATAACAGGTACTTTTACATTTTATGATACTTCTGTGATTGCATTGATAGACCCTGGTTCTACTCATTAATATATGTGAATGAATTTGGTAATCAATAAGACTTTGCCTGTAGAGTCTACTGAGTTTGTTATAAAAGTATCGAACCCCTTACGTAAAAGTGTCCTAGTTGACAAAATATGCAAGAATTGTCCTTTAAAGTTTCGAGATATCTGTTTTCTTACTGATCTGATGCTACTACCGTTTGATTAGTTTGATATAATTCTGGCTATGGACTGGTTGACATTACATGATGCTATTGTGAACTGTAAAAGAAAGACTATTGATTTGAGATGTCCGAATGATGAAATAGTCAGGATTGAGTCTAATGATTTGAATGGATTGCCTGCTGTGATATCTCTATTGAAAGCTCAGAATTATGTGAAAAAGGGCTATGAAGCATATTTTGCTTATGTGATTGATTCGAAAGTATCTGAAAAGAAAGTTGAATTAGTGCCAGTTGTTTGTGAGTTTTCTGATGTATTCCCTGAAGAACTACCGGGTTTGCCTCCGATACGTGAAGTTGAATTTGGTATTGAATTGTTACCTGGTACTACACCAATTTCGATAGCTCCGTATAGAAAGGCGCCAACAGAGTTGAAAGAGTTAAAGTCACAGTTGCAAGAGCTGACTGACAGAGGGTTTGCTAGACTGAGTTTTTAACCTTGGGGTGCTCCCATTCTGTTTGTGAAAAAGAAAGATGGCACGATGAGAATGTGCATTGACTACCGTCAGTTAAACAAATTGACCATAAAGAACAAATATCCGTTGCCCAGGATTGATGATTTGTTTGATCAGTTAAAAGGAGCTACTGTGTTTTCGAAGATAAATCTGAGATCGGGTTACTACCAGTTGCGAGTAAAAGATTCAGACATTCCAAAAACTGCCTTCAGAACGAGGTACGGGCATTATGAATTTTTAGTTATGCCATTTGGACTAACAAATGCTCCTCGCTGCTTTTATGGATCGATGAACGTAATTTTCGCATCGCACCTAGATCGATTTGTTGTTGTATTCATAGACGACATTCTGATTTAGTCACGGGATGAGACTGAACATGCCGAACATCTGAGAATTGTGTTGCAAACTCTGAGAGAAAAGCAATTGTATGCGAAATTCAGCAAATACGAATTCTGGTTGCGAGAAGTCAGTTTTTTAGGACACATTGTGTCGGCCTCTGGAATAAGAGTCGACCCGAGCAAGATTTCTGCTATACTGGATTGGAAACCTCCAAAGAATGTATCTGAAATTCGTAGTTTTCTGGGACTTGCTGCTTATTGCTGCAGATTTATAAAAGGATTTTCGACGATAGCTACTCTGTTGACTAAATTGCTTCAGAAAGATGTGAGATTTGAGTGGTCCGATAAATGTCAGAAAAGCTTTGATCAGTTGAAAAATCTGTTAACTGAAGCTCTAGTGTTAGTACAACCGAAATCGGGAAAAGAGTTTGTAATATACAGTGATGCTTCGTTGAATGGTCTGGGATGTGTATTGATGCAGGAAGGCAAAGTAATAGCTTATGCCTCAAGACAGTTAAAGCCTCGTGAGAAGAACTATCCGACACATGACCTTGAGTTAGCTGCAATTGTGTTCGCACTAAAGATTTGGTGCCATTATCTGTTTGGTGAGAAATGTCACGTATTTTCAGATCATAAAAGTTTGAAATATCTGATGACTCAGAAAGATTTGAATCTGTGACAGAGAAGATGGCTAGAGTTGTTGAAAGACTACGAGCTTATGATAGATTATCACTCGGGTAAAGCAAATGTAGTTGCCGATGATTTGAGTAGGAAATCATTGTTTGCACTACGTGCTTTGAATGCTCAGTTAGACCTGTCTGATGATAGTTCTATGATAGCTGAAATGAAAGCGAAATCGTTATTTCTACAACAAATAGTTGATGCTCAGAAAGTTGATAACGAAATGTCAGCGAAACGAGCTCAGTGTGATTTGAATTCTGATTCTGAATTCAGGGTTGTTGATGATTGCTTGAGATTTCGAGATCGTATCTGTATTCCGAGAAACTCTGAGTTATTACAACTAATTTTGAGTGAGGCTCATAACAGTCGCCTATCTGTTCATCCAGGAAGCACTAAAATGTATCACGATTTGAAGCAGCACTATTGGTGGTCTGGTATGAAACGAGATATTGCTGACTATGTGTCGAAATGTTTAATCACGCCGACAAGTAAAAGTCAACATCGTGTTCCGTCTGGTTTTTTACAACCGATTCTGATTCCTGAGTGGAAATGGGATAGAGTGACAATGGATTTTGTTTCTGGATTGCCTCTGACTCCGAGAAAGAAAGATGCGATTTGTGTCGTAGTTGATAGATTGATAAAATCTGCCCATTTCATTTCGGTGAGATCTGAATATACACTTGATAAGTTAGCCGAGCTTTACATTTCTGATATTGTGAGATTGCACGGGGTCCCACTATCTATTGTGTCAGATAGAGATCCGAGATTTACATCAAGATTCTGGAAGAAATTGCAAGAAGCTTTAGGCACGAAACTGTATTTTAGTACAGCTTTTCATCTGCAAACAGATGGTCAATCCGAGCGGATCATTCAGATTCTTGAGGATATGTTAAGATGTTGCATCCTTGAGTTTAATGGTACATGGGAATAATATCTGCCATTGATTGAGTTTGCGTATAATAATAGTTTTCAGACGAGCATTAAAATGGCACCTTATGAAGCTTTGTACGGACGTAAATGTTGAACACCACTGTATTGGACCGAGCTCAGTGAAAATAAGCTACACGGGGTTGATTTGATAAAAGACGCTGAATAGAAAGTAAAAGTAATCCGTAATAGTTTGAAAGCAGCATCTGATCGTCAGAAGTCTTATGCAGATTTGAAACGAAAAGAGATTGAATTTGAGATCGGTGACAAAGTATTTCTGAAAGTGTCTCCGTGGAAGAAAGTACTCCGATTCGGACGTAAAGGCAAGTTGAGTCCGAGGTTCATCGGGCCATATGAGGTTATTGAACGAGTTGGGCCAGCTGCGTATAGATTGTCGTTGCCCTCTGAGCTAGAAAAGATACATAATGTATTCCATGTTTCGTTGCTCCGTAGATACCGTTCTGATTCGTCACATGTGATTACTCCGTCTGAGATTGAAATCCGATCTGATATGACTTATGAAGACGAACCAATCCGTATCTTAGCTCGTGAAGTGAAAGAATTACGAAACAAGAAAATTTTGTTAGTGAAAGTGTTGTGGCATCGACACGGAATAGAAGAGGCTACGTGAGAGCCTGAAGATTCAATGAGACAGCAATATCCGAATCAGTTTAACGGTAAGATTTTCAGGGACGAAAATCCCTAAGGGTGGAGAATTGTAACAGTCCGATTTATACCCTAGTCGGAACAGTGGTTTTGGGACCACAAATCCGAGTCAGTAAATTATTTTAATATTATTTTCCGTGCTTATGATATGTGATTAAGTATGTGTGAAATTTCTGTAAGTTAATTTATCCGTTTGAGTGCTTAATTTTGAGTAAAAGGATTAAATTGCATTAAGTGTAAAACTAGCATGATATTTGTAAAAATGCCTATTTGATTGTGGCTTTTTAATAAGGAGGCCTTAAGAGGCAATTAAACCATTATTTGGTTAGTGGATGGTTAAATGACTTGATAACCATAATATTAATTTGTCTTATATGATTATTAAATGCGTAAAAGAGTAATTGAATAATTATTATTTTGCTTGTAATAAAACAAGTGAAAAAGCTAGTGGATGTGTTCATCCATTCTAGCCGAAAATACCAAAGAAAAAAAGAAGAAGAAAGAAAAGAAGCTAGGGCATTCGGCTAACTATTGATTCAATTAAGGTATGTTTTGGCTTTAGATTTTGATGATTTTTATGTTTTTGAGATTGTTGCTTAGTCTACTATCAAGCCCATGTTGTAATTTGAAGAAATGATTATGCTTATGAGATGTACCATTGATGAAATTGTGAGCTTTGTGATGAGTTTAGGTGTTAAATGAGAAATATGTGTTAAATGAACATGCTTTGTTCTTGAAATTTTGATGAGTTTAGCTAATTAAGGCTAAATTGAGAAAATAGCAATTTGAGGGACTAAATTGTAAATTTGATGGAAAATATGGGCTTGTATGATATACATAAGCATTCGGCTAAGCATGAGCATGTGATGATTTTGTGTATTTGATGTTTTGAGAAAAATGGACTAAATTGATAAAATATGCAAATGTGAGGGTTAAGTTGCAAATAACCCTAAACGTGTGATTTTGGATTGAAATGAATATGTTGGTTAATAAAAAGGTTAAATTTGAATATGTTTAGATCAAGAACCGAGGAAAACGGACTTAGATCGCGGGAAAGCGAAAGTAACCGAGTAGCCGTTTTCATTTTCGTTAAATCGAATCTGAGGTAAGTCATTATGCAAATAAAAGTATTTGTATTGAATTGAGTATGTTCACATAACTATTGATAACGATGAATGTTTATGAGATGTTGTGTACGTGAATTTTGATATAAGAACGACATAGTGGCAATGTCCGAGAAGTCCCGTACGAACCTAGGAATAGATAGGATTAGCTATGTCGCGACATAGGTGTCCGCTCGAAATATCATGTAAGACCACGTCTGGGACGTCGGCGTTGATATAAGATTTCGTGTAAGACCACGTCTGGGACGTTGGCATCGATACGAGATTTACGTGTAAGACCATGTCTGGGACATTGGCATCGTATTGATTTGTGTAAGACCATGTCTGGGACAGTGGCAACGATATCTGAGTACTTGTATAACCTCGTCTGGGACGTTGGCATTGTACGACTATTCCGAGGTTTCTGAACATCCTATTAGATTCCAAATGGTTCAACGGGAAAGTCTGTGATATGAAAGGTTATGTGGATTATAAATCCGTTTCAGGTACGTTTAATAAGTACACAAGGTGTGTATGAAAGGTAAGTATCTATATGAACTTACTAAAATGAATATGTGCAATGGAATGATGAGATGATATGTGAAATTATACTGAGACGAACTATGTGTATAGGTGGTAATGAGTTGAAGTATGTGATAAATTATGGCTAAACAATTGAGCCAAACTCTATGTGAGATGTATATGCTATGAGAACCATTATTGTCATTGTATAAATATGCTATGTGCATTTTAAGTTAAGTTTATTTGTATATGACTTACTAAGCTTTTGGAAAGCTTACTCTTTGTGTGTTTTCTTTGTTTTATAGATCGTCAAAGCTACTGAAGGCTCGGGGACAGTCGAGGATCATCATCACACTACGCAAACTCAATTTGGTATCTTTTGGAAATGTATATAGCTAGATATGGCATGTATAAGCTAGTATTTTGGTGTAAGTTCGATGTATGAACTTAGCCATGTGATTTGGCTAGTTATGTGCTGGTAATATGCTTTAATGAATATGATAAATGGTGCATGTTTTGGTATGGTTTGATAGCATATGAAATGGTTAAGTTTATGGTAAATGTATGGATGAATTATGCTTGTGTTTGCATGAGTTTTAGTCTTATAAATTGGCATGATTGGAATTGGTTTTGATTGTAGAGTTTGGATGGGTATTTTGATAGGTTCTTGGTTGTCAAATGTGCATGAGATATATTGGTAATTTTCTTGTAGGTATGACCCTATGTGGGTGGCATTTTGGCCTTGCAAATGGCCTGTTTTGCCACACAGTTGTGGCACACGGGCGTGCCTGATGACCGTGGGTGTAAGTCAGTATTTAGCTAAGAGTGCACGGACATGGCACACGGGCGTGCCTAATAGTTGTGTGGTTTAGTTAGGATCGACCACGGCTAAGGCACACGGGCGTGCTTGGTGGCCGTGGAGTTAAGTCAGGTTCGACCATGGGGAAGACACATAGGCGTGTCTAGCAGCCGTGGGAGGCACACGGCCTGCCCACACGGGCGTGTAACCCCTGAAACTTAGAAAGGTTTTAAATTTTCGAGAATTTTCGTATGTGTTCCGGTTTAGTCCCGACTCTGTCTAAAGCTTAACTAAGGTCTCGTTGACCTATATATGGGACATGATGAGTGTGATTGATGAATTATTTTACGAATTGTCTGTTAAAGTTTCTGATATGTCCGGTAACACCTTTAACCCTAATCCAACGACGGATACTGGATAGGGGTGTTACAGCATACTATCGGTATCCACTATAAATCATGTAGACGGGTCACTCTGCATTTGCTCTCATTTAGTTATCAACTTCTATATCATCATCTTGCAATCTTCTGAATTCTTTACAGAAATAATGGTCTAGTTTTCAATTTAGCTAATAAAGAATCATTACTATAATCAACATATTCCTTCCCGGATTCAGGCTGGGTCAGTATAAAACTTCCATTCAGTAAAACTTTCAACCGGTCATAACTTTCAGGGATATTTATAGAGTTTCCAAATGATAATAGAAGAGAATTTACTTGGATCTATACAAATTCCGTCTGCTGAGTTTTCATAATCAAAAAAATCAACCTCGCTGATCCAAAACTCGAACTGTTTCCTATGCAAAAGCCTGTAGTACAATTCACAAATGTTGTGCATGCTCATATGTTGTTTTAGAATAAATCAGAATATTATCATTAAGCACAGCTATGAAAATATATATATCCACATGAAACTGAAAAATTCGATTCATCAAATTCATACATTAATAGAGACATTGATTAGTCCAAGTAACATTACTAGAATTCATATGGGCCACATCAAGCTTGAAAGCAGTTTTCAATATACCACAATCTTTAACTTGTAACTGATAATAATCAGATCTGTATTTATCTTCAAGAACATTGTTATACCTTTTTAACTGAACAACCAGGTCGCCTGTACTAGATAAAATATATTTATTTTTTTATCCTAAATTTATTCAATTTTCGCATTCAGACAAACATCCCATAATTTCTTCAGGAAATAGATCAAGAAACCCTCTGGCAATCGGTACATAATAAATCGTTGATCCTATTTCTTAAGTATCAAGTAGATAGATATATAATATACTATAAATATTTTACAATTTTCCAAATCATTTTCTGTATAGAGATAACTGAAATAACTTTGGTTGTATTATTTGATTTACCAAACTCACTATGATCATTTCACCAGTTTGACATTTCAAATCAATTCATTTCAGTCTACAGTCTACTATAGTATCATATAACTTTAGCCAATTTATTCCAAGAATAATGTCAAATTCATGAAATGGTAGTAACATCAGATCAACAGGAAAATCACAATCATAGATTTTCAGTAGATAGTTTTGACATACCAAAATAACCATTACACTCTAACCCACTAGATTATGACTTGAATATCAAACTCAGTTGATTCAACAAATAGATCCTTATTCGTTATTAATGCAGTGCAAATATATGAGTAAGTTGATCCAGTATCACCCAGTGCATATGCAATAAATAATATCAAAGAGATAGAACATATCAGAAATAATATCAGATGCGATAGCTTCAGATCTAACAACTATGTCTTCGATCCCAGTACATTTAATTCTAGTGTTATTATTTTGTCCAGGGCATTTGCCTTTCTGAGGCGTAGATATTGTTTAACACTATTCACAAACACAATTTGCTAAATTATCTTCATTGGCCTGTACAAATTCCTGTCCAGATGAAATTTGATAATATTTCTCTTCTAAATTCAAATCTAAAGAAGTCCAAATTAATCTCGTCACTCAGTACAATCGCTGTTAATGTCGACCACCAGTTATAAACCTTACCATTTATCAAAGACATGACACATCTGAGACAACTATCAAGGAAACAAGCCATATCCTAAAAATTCCCTAGATATATTTTCAACCCAGTACCCAGTCCTAGTCGAATCATCACCTGTTTTACCACTAAATTCTTCAGGATCATACTTTCTAATTAATTCATCGTAAGCCGTCAAAATATTTCAGTCTGTTGAGAACCCAAGGATGCCATAAGGAACATATTAGGGGGTAGAGGTTGTAAGGCCACTAAATTAACTCGCACTAATTCTGTAAATCACTGACTCATTAAATCAAAAAGACATTTTGTCTTCACTATCAGACATTTACAAAAGCGGTAAACTATAACTTACCTACTGTTTAAAAGTCGAAATACTACCTTTATCTTTTGCCTCATCAAGGTCGATATGATCAGATTTTATTAACATTCATTAAATTTAGAAAAAAATATTCTTACCGTCGTTTTCAGACAATTGTAGAACCGGTATACCATAACTTGCACCAGAGTCAGTAGTCAGAATGTTACTGTTAACTTCATTAGTTTCATCATGTTCAGAATCAGATGACATAATTAAAATCTACAAGGAAACATGGGTTAGATCAGATCAATCAATACCACACTATCTCAGATTTATATGGCATGTACTCTCTAATCTTTAAACACATTACATTTAGTCTGAGAATCAGCTAAACCATAGCTCTGATACGACGAAATGTAACACCCATAAATTATTCTGTCATCAGATTAGGGTTACAGAGTATCACTATATATTTCAAAACATTCAGTAACAATAGCATCCATTTCACTAGAATAATTAACAATGTTTTTTTAATAATTCAGATCGAAGTAAACATACACTTATGGACCCTAAATCGGACTTATGAGGCCCTAAAATTAGTTTACGAACTATCAGGGACAAATTTGAAACAAATGAAAATATTCAGGGAAAATTTGTAAATTCTCAAAACAGGGTCACACGGCCGTGTGGTCAGGCCGTGTGACATGATCTAGACCGTGTGGTGCCGAGCACTGCCGTGTCGCTACCCATGTGTCAGATCGTGTACCTTTCGAAATGATGTCACACAGCCGTGTCGCTGGTCGTGTGCTAGCCCGTGTAACATTCGATGTTGGGTCAAACGATTGTGTCACAAGTCGTGTCACAGCCCATGTGAAAACTACACCTAAACACGCTCAAGGTGCACGCCCATGTGGGTTACCCGTGTGATACACACGACCGTGTGTACCCAAAATTTTCCTAAATCATGTTCCTTTCTTCACCTATATGCCTGAGCACTTAAACATATTCAAACATACAATGCCTTAGGTCATTAAACACCTTCAAATACATTCAACTCCTGTAAACACAATCACTCTAAGTGCCTAACCAATGTGTCATCATTGACACCACAATATTTCATAACAATTCACTTCCATAGTCGTATATTCAAGTCACAACTTACACATCAAAATCTTACCTCTATTTCATTTCATACCATAACTCAACATAGTATCATTGTATTTCATGCTTGACCAACAACTCAACTTAGGTGAAACATGCATATTTTCATAGTTATTTAAATACAACATCTCAAGCTCAAATGTAAACTTGCACAAAATCAAGAACTAATATCACATCTTAAAAAGGGGCCCTATTACATGCCATATAAGCCATACAAAATTAAAATCTATCAAAGGTTCCTAGATGGTGTGATTTCTCATTTTGATCCGATCTTTCGAGTCCACAAAAAAATGTAATCTACAAAAATAAACCAAATACAGTTAAGCTTACGTAAAGTTTAGTAAGTTCGTCGATTGAACGGTAACGCTTATCAAATCAAACATAAATAATAATTCAAATAAAGATTAATTAATAGAGTTCCTATCAATTACAACTTCCATCAAATGAATAATATTCAGAACATTATTTCAATGTTCGTGTCCAATCATCGGTACAAAAAATCTTATTCAGTATAATCAGTGGGTAATGCTCGTTTGACTAAGCATTTAGTATAATCAGTGGATATTGCTCGTTTGAGCAACTATCCAGTAGAATCAGTAGATATTGCTCATTTGAGCACTTTAGTAGAATCAGTAGACATTGCTCGTTTGAGCACATTCAGTAGGATCAGTAGATATTGCTCGTTGAGCACTTTCAGTAGAATTAGTATTCCATTTATTTTTATTTTTCAAGATCATACCATAACGAAGAATATAAAATTCATTAGAAGTATTAATAAACATACAAACTTATAGGATTTATTTGCAGTAACGGCTCAGAGTATCTCAGTCAGTGATCGACGTTATTTCAATTCGTTATATCCATTTCAATTACACACATCAATATAATTCAACATTATGCAATTAACTTTATATAATACATTTATAAATGTACTAAAATTAAATCGAACGAACTTACCTGACTAAATTGCAGCAATGGCAAAGGTATAGGGACTATTCGGTAATTTTCTCTTTTCTTCGATTTTCCACTTGTTCTTAATCTAAAATAATATTTCATTCAATTAACTAATTCCAACAGTAAAATTAACTCATTTTATACAATTAAGTCTTTTTAGGCATTTTTATGAAATTGCCCCCAATATTTCACTTTTATGCAATTTAGTCCTTAAGCTTTAACTTGCAATTTAACCAATTTTAACAAAATTTAATTTCAGCTGAATAGTGTAACACTCCACTACAGTCCATACTTGTTGTTATTTCACATCAAAGTCCTTGTAATTTTATCATTTTAACAATTTAATCCTTAAACATTATAATTACTAAAAATTATTTTACAAAATAGTCATATCTAACAACCAATCTTATTAATTTACCATAAAACTTCAAGAAGAACTTAAATTCATCAATGACATAATCTACAACGTTTAAAAGTATTACAAGTTAGTCCTCGGGTTAGCTAAACTAAGCTAATACGAGCTCAAAAACATAAAAATTACTAAAACTGGGCGAGATTTACTCTCCAAATTAATGAACCCTAACTTGGCCGAAGCTTGTTCTTCTATTCCATGGTGTATTCGCTCCACCCAGAAGACGAAAGGAAATTCATGATATTATTCTTTATTTCTTTAATTATTTTAACTTACTTTTTAACTTTTTACAAAATTAACCTTTTAATAAAACTTATAAAATTACTAAATCATGTCCATAAGTGTCCATAATATATAAATATGGTATAATTACCCTCTAAGGAAGTTTTAATTGCACAATTGGTCCTTCAATTCTTTTTAAATTCTAACTAAAAAACTTAATTTCAATTTAGCCCTAAAGTAATTAGAACTAAAAGAGCAAATAGCCCAAAAGTTAGTGGACTAAACATATCCACCACCGCTTGGAATTTTTGACCATGGTTTAATTATCATTTTGGTCCCTTTATTATTTTAAATCTATAGCAATTAACTTTTACCTTTTTTACAAATTATTCCTTTTACCGTAATTAAGCAATAAATCACCAAAATTACCGGACCAAACTTCAATTCACATATAATACGACTCTGTAAATATTTAATAAAAATATTTATGGCTTTAAATTATGGAAACGAGGTCCTAATACCTTATTTTCAATAACCACTTGCCTTTTGAACCAAACCACTTATACCAACTTTTAATTCAATTAGTTAAAATCCTCAAATCAAAATTAATTATAAAAATTATTATTGACTCGTATAATTTAAATACTAATTATACGAATTTATTCATCGATTTGTGGTCTCAAAATTACTATTTTCAACACCACTAAAAAACGAACTATTACATTTAAACTAATTATAAATTTAAAAAATTGGTTTAGTTCGGGCAATCAAAGTTTTTTTATTGGGTAAAGCATAAAAATGTGGCTAAACTATTGAGTTAGTTTTATTTATTTTTTGGATTTAGTTATTAAATCTTTTGAAATTAAATATTCTAATCACTTTTTTGTTGTGGTTAGATGAGTAGCGGAAAGCTATGGTAGATTTCTTTATTGATCTAATAACAAAGTTAGCCTTACACATTTTATTAATTTGTTTTTAAATATAAAAAATTTAACCCTTAATGTTTACAAAATTTATTATTGTAATTCAAATTCTAAAAAATTCAATAAATTTAATCCTTAACAATTACAAAATAACAAATTTTGACTTTTTAATATTTTTAAAAATCTATGCTTTGAGATTTCTATTGATTAATTTATCATTGTCTTCTTTTAAATTTATGGAATTGAGAGTTTCAATCTTAACTTGCATACTTTTCCAAGCTTTTGGAAAACTATTGTATTAATAATTCAAGAAGATTAAGTTCTATAATTGATTATTGATTGTGTTGAATTGCTCCAGTTGTGAGGCCAATGATATTTTCGCTTTCAATTGGATTCATGGGAATTGATCTTGGTATTGAACTTGGTAGTTTTTTTGAAATGGATTCTTTTAAGCTGCTTCAGCCTTAGCTTGCATATTGTTTTCAGTTTAATGAAGATTCCATCCTACACTTGATTAATATGCTGAATGGGTAAAGGATGTTTGAGTTGTAAGGCCAATGATGTTCTCTTTTTCAAACTTGGATTCATGGAAATTGTTGATGTCGATAATCGAAATAAGGATTTAGTTTTGTGTTGGTAGTTTCAGAAATGGACTCGTGGCTTGTTGCAGCAACTGCAGGGTATTTTGCTGAATATTGGCAAAATCTTTGGAGTGTTAGGACTCGTTTTCTTGAGTCGAAAGGCTGAAACTGGGAACGGTCCCTTCTGCGGCTTGGCTCTGAGAAAGGGACTCCACCAAGATGTTTCTTCAGATAAAAGAGAGTTTTCGACTAGGAAAGTATCAGATTCTTATAGGAGAAAGGATTGTATGAAACAGTGACGCCACATCATCTGTATCCCTTTCTAATAGATTTATGCCACATCAATATTTTTATCCTGAATTTCAGCATTTTTATCCTGAATTTCAGGATTTTAATTTGGATTTGATTTTTTTCAGGATAAAAATACTGATGTGGCATAAATCTATTAGAAAGGGATACAGATGACGTGGCGTCACTGTTTCATACAATCCTTTCCCTTCTTATAGACAGTATGTGGTTTTAGCTGCAGAATTGGATTCTAGTGTGGATTCGATAGTGAAATGGTTAGAAGTTCGTATGGATCACGATTTAGTTTATCAATCAAGAGAAGATTATTGTGGAAAAGTGATCTAGAATGGACACTTTGTTACAAGTTTGAGACATTTAAGGGTTAAATTTGTTGAATTTTTTATATTTAGGATTAAGTTGATAGAATCTGTGAGTATTAAGGTACTTAGTTTATTATTAGATCAACAAAAAAAAAATAAACAAAGTCAATAGTTTAGTCTATACTTTTTTTATTTTAGGGTAAAATACACTTAAAATTATTAAACTATTGGTAAGTTTACATTTTGGTCACTCAACTTGAAAAAATTACAAAATGGTTATTGAACTATTTGGAAGTTTACATTTAAGTTACTAAACTATTTAAAACATTTTATTTAAGTCACTAGGTTGTTAAGTTTTTTTTTTTTTTAAATTCGACTAATGAACTCCAAGAATGATTTGACGGTGAATACCATAGATCAGAGTAACCATCAACGAGTAGAAGAACATATTTTAGATCCAAATCGATCTAATGGTCAATGTTGAAGATTAGAGAAGAAAGGTATTTAAATTTTGATTCATTGATTCTTGATGCTCAAAATTGTTTCATAGAAAAAGAACTAAACTATAGAAGAGAAAGGGAATGAGAGCTTTCGATTAATACAGGTGATGTAAATAGAAAAAGATATACAGTAACAGTTTTAATAGTCAAATGACTTAAATAAAAATATGTTAAATAGTTTAGTAAACATTTGATAAAATTAAAATCAATAACCTTTTATTCAACTTGAAATGTAAAAACAGTTAAAATATTCGGATTGTCTCTATCCTACTTAAATAAATAAAATTATAGAGATGGAGACTATGAGATCTTTTATGGATGTCTTGGAAAGAGCAAGCATTTTATATTTAACGGTACAATACAAGATTTATTGATGATGATCACTGCATCCCTATTTTAGCACTTCCTTAAAAATTTAAACTATGAGACAATGAAAACAACAAAATTGCCTCAAAACCCAAAAGAAGCCATTAGAATCGTAGAAAATATAGCCAAAAACAATTCAAACCCAAATCAACCCAGTTGGTCGTACATCATTAGAAACCACCTTTCTGAAGGAACTACCAATCAAGTGCTTTCTTTATACACCCAAATACGCCAAACAGGACTCTATATATTTGGTCTGGTTCCTTTGATTTTCAAGGCATGTGCTTCTGCTTCAACCCAAACTTATGGCAAATCTTTGCATGCCGAATCTATCAAATTTGGGGTGGCCGTTGATTTACATATTGCTTCGTCCTTGCTGAGCATGTATTCAAGATGCGGTAATTTGATTGATTCCCGGAAGGTGTTTGATGAGATGCCTGAGAGAAATGTGGTGACATGGAACGCGATGATTGGTGGGTACTTTAAAAATGGGGATAGAGAATCTGCATTGGATGTGTTCGAAAAGATGCCAATCACAAGAAATTCAGTGACTTGGATTGAGATGATTGATGGGTTTGCCAAGTGTGGAGATACTTTCAAAGCAAGACAGTTTTTTGATAAAGTTCCATTGGAGTTAAGAACTGTGGTGACTTGGACAGTGATGGTTGACGGGTATAATGCAAATGGAGAACTAGAAGCTGCAAGGGAGATTTTTGATATGATGCCAGAAAGGAACTACTTTGTTTGGTCATCAATGATTTCTGGGTATTGTAAGAGAGGCAATGTTAAGGAAGCAAGGAACTTTTTTGATAGAATTCCTGTTAGGAATTTGGTGAATTGGAATTCATTGATTTCAGGTTATGCACAAAATGGGTTCTGTGAGGAAGCTTTGCGCATGTATAAGAAAATGCAAAATGCAGGTTTTGAACCTGATGAAGTTACCATCACAAGTGTTTTATCTGCCTGTGCACAGTTAGGTGAATTAGATATTGGAAAAGAAATCCATTATCTTATTAAGAAGAAGCGAATGAAGGCTAATCAGTTTGTTTTGAATGCACTATTGGATATGTATGCAAAGTGTGGGGATTTAGCCCAAGCAAGATTGATATTTGAAGGAATGAGTCATAGGACAAGCGCCTGCTGGAATTCCATGATCTTAGGTCTTGCTATTCATGGAAAGAACAAAGAAGCTCTTGAGTTTTTTAAAAGAATGGAAGAATCAAATGAGATGCCAGATGACATTACTTTCCTTTCTCTTCTATCAGCTTGTGCCCATGGAGGTTGTGTAGATGAAGGGTTAGATGTTTTCTCCAAGATGGAGACTTACGGTTTGGTACAAAGCATCAAGCATTATGGTTGCTTAGTGGACCTTCTGGGACGCGCTGGGAGATTGAAAGAAGCTTTCGATTTAATCAAGAGAATGCCAATAAAGCCAAATGATGTAGTTTGGGGAGCTCTGCTTGGCGCTTGCAGGATTCATTTGGATACAAATATGGTAGAGCAGGTGATGCAAGAGGTTGGTAAAGTGGACGATGACATGGATTCTGGGGATAATTCACATCTTGTACTGTTGTCAAATATTTATGCAGCTTCAGACAGATGGGAAAAGGCTGAAAAAATGAGGACAGCAATGGTGAACAAGGGATTTCAAAAGAATCCAGGACTCAGTTCAATTATACCCAATCGTATGGAGCTGCCAATTAGTTCCCATCAACTTTGATCGAATAAGATACCATCCCATCGCTCTTGGACCATTATAGACTATGCACCGATGCGTGAGCTTGACAATGCAAATCCCAATGTAACAAAAGATTGTAGGGGTTGGTTAAATAGGTTAATTTGCAAAAGGAATTCTTGGTTTTTTTCCCCCTTTTCGTAATACTTTTGTCATAATTAAAAATTAATTGTTAGTAAAAGGAAATTGTAGGTTAAAATACATAGGCAGTTAATGGTATCTCCATTTCAGACAAGAAATAAAGAGGATGCTGATTTATTTTTCATACCAGTTTATGTTAAATTAATCAAACTTCCTTTTTAATTCTTAAGATAATATTAGCATTATTATTTCCTTTAATTTTATTTTATCACTAATACAATCATTGTTGCTTTGTTTTAGGTTTTGATCCGAATGCCATTTTTTAGGCTGCCCTGAGAGTGTAACCTTACATCTGTTTTTTCTAAGGTATAACTGTTAGCATGCTAGTTAAAGAAGAAAGTTAAAGATACTAAATACTGTATATAACAGTATTTTATATACAATTATGAACAAATTCATCACTTCCAAAGTATCAGGAAAAGATTTTACTGTAGATAGTAAAATCTAATATTAAGACAGTTAAGTCAATTATCTTTGTTTTAAAATTTCCTTATTTTTCATCTTCACATGTCAATCTTTCTCACCAAATGAAGCTTTTAGAAGTGAAGTTCTCTTGTTTGTTGTAACAAAAGAAAATTGGTTTGTGTTATTTTGCAGGGAGACGTTACCGATAAGAAAGACATAAGTGCCTTTAACACTTGGAACAATCTTCATCATTCCTGCAAATGTTGATAATGGGATGAAGAAAATAGGAGCTACTGTTTTCAAGCCTTTGCATCTATTGAAGAGAAATTACTTGACTGAGAATTTTTGCTGGGGGCAACAAAAAGGTTGGCCCTCTTAAGTTGATTGAGCTTTCATAGCAATAAGGGGATAAAGTATGTTTTCCTTGATTTATGACACTGGAACTGCTTTCAGTATTGAAATTGTATGAACCCTTTTTTGTCCTGGCTTCATACAGAACATCATAGTAACAGTGTCTAACAGGAAGGGGTATGGCCTATCTGCTTCCTCTTCATGAAAAATATAGTCAAATCATAGTCAGTGATCAAAATCTTATGAGTGGGTCATCAATGGAAGGCATTACAAAGATTTAATGAGGATAGTTGAATCTTTATGTTTTGTCTAGAATTTGGATGTCTGAGACAAAAAAGGCAAAGAAGAATGAAAGTATTTGCAGCAGTGTTCTACAGTCTTCAACTTTTTTTCAAATAAGAATTTGCAGAAAAATTATATAGCTAGCTAGAAGCTACAAAAAAACCTGTGCACTTAGCATTGACATCTGATTTCATAAGAATCTAATGTTGGGTTTTTGGAACTTATAGCAACCCATCTTCTACCGCTTTGCAATTGGGCTGTTCTGAACCACTAAAATTTATTTCTTCGATTGAAAATGGTTCATCCCGGTTGCTGATTGTTTGGTACAAAGGAAGTCGAAAACTGGGGATGGGAAAGGGGGTTGGAGAACATGAACCAATTGGTCTATACCCCAGGTTTTAGTGTGCCGTCCTATACTAGATCAGAATCCATTTTTCATTTACCAACCTTCCCTTTTAGTACTTGCTCATTTTCCCACCCTCTCTTTTAGTTTCCCATGAAACGGCAGCAGCATCTAAATTCAAGGTCCATTTTTATTCATAGGGATCATACATTTATCTAAACCTGTGCCAGAATCCACATCTAAGACATGCCATAATCAAACATTCCTTGATGTTTTAAGTGCACTCTGCAACTATGGTAACATGACTAGATAGTGTTCAATTCCATAATTAATAAACAGCTTGTGCTTATAAATAAATTTTTGATTTGACATATCCATTTCGTTACATAAAGAAACTGGTTTTACGGTATAAAAATTTCTTTCCAGAGAGACATGAAAATGAGATAAACGATATTTTTGTACAGTTTGAATACACAATTGAAAATATTGTTGGCCTCTCCAATGTGCTGGAGAATTTCATAAATTTTACTTTAAAAGCAAACGTTCTTTCTTTCTTTTTTCTTTTTTTTTTCTTTTTTTTTTCTGTTAATGAGAGGATAATTCACCTATGAGTGGTATTACAATTGCAGAGTCTAGTGTCAAGGATTATACTAATAATTTGGGTTCTTTGAGTAACTTGTTTCATTGGCGATCAAAGCTTGTACAAGGCCGCTAATTGTAGGGTTGGAGAAATTGCTTTGATCGGTCCATTTATGCTACATCTTAGCAAAAAAGTAAGCTGTTTTTGGCCAAAGTTTACCAACAGCAGAGGACTTGATTTGTTTTTTATTCTTTGCAGCTATGTTTGAACTTGATCAGAACTATGAAGGGCCTCTTGTGGTCTTACGTTTAAGGTTGCTCAGAAAACTCCGAGTCTGCAGGGTATCATCAATCAGCCAAAACACAAAGAAAAAGTAATCTTCAAGCAGAAATCTGCAGCGGCCTGCGCATATCAATGTTGTATGACGGTGATACAAACTAGTCTCATAGGTCACATCAGTGTTCTACGTCTTCTAATCGAGTGTGTTGTGGCTATTCGTAAGGACCTTTATGACAGGTTACGAAAATGTTAACCCTAGTCATGTGAGGGAACTGAACTATATTTTTAGGATCAGGAAAGCAGCGAAAGGTGACAAACAGTGTTAATCTTTAATTTTGGGGGGTATGTGAGGGGCTGAACAAACATTTTGCATAGTTTAGCTTTCAGATTGTGAAATGCAGATGGGTTTTTGTTGACTAATTCATATGGATTACTGCAAATTAATGCAAATATCTGATGTTTGGTTTGAAGCTCCCTTAAAATATTTATATCTGATGTTCTGTAATGCCAACAATTGCTCAATGAAAGGAGCTTTTACCTTCAAATCCTTCCTAGTTGGTCCTTTTAAAGATGACATTCATATGTCTAGGTCAATGTAAAAACATTTAAAAAAGAATTCTAAGTAATCACAGTATGTGGTATGAATAACTTGGATTTACTATATAAGCCCTGATTTAACTTCACCTCAAGTCTAACCGCACACTTGCTCGAATTTTCAGTATCATCTTTAACCTTATAGCTTTTTCACTCAAATAGTGACTTGAGCATTGAAAAATGTTCAGAACTCTCAATTCAGATAAATTTATCTCTAATTTATAAATTAGCCTATTACAGAATCCAGCTCAGCAAATATCCAAACCCACCAAAAGAAACATCAACAGTTCATGTCCTGACTTTACATAGGTCTAATTTCAGTCTAAAACAAAAAGACAATTTCAAGTCGGTTTTTATTTGTCTCTGTCATTTTCTTGAATGCGCTAGGGATAAGTATGTACCGCAAACAAAGATAGCAAACACTTGAAATGCTTTTGGTCCCTTGGAATAAACATGAACTGATGAACATGACATGTGCCAAACGTCCATTATGAAGCATAAAAATAATTATTTAAAAAATCACATAAACCAAACAAATGTTGTTCATGTTCAAATACTTTTAAAACCCCATTTATTTAGTTTCATTTTCCATGTGGTTTTTGATCATTTTTAAATAATTCTTTATTTTTTTATAATTTCTTATCATTCTTAATAATTTTATTTATTTATAAGTTCTTTTTTATAATTATCTAAAAACCTACTGTTAGGATGAACATAGACAATTGTTGTCTATGGGCAAATGATCTAGTCAAGCTTTTGTCTCAGTTCATGTCTAGAATGAACGTAGACTAATGTTTGTCCAAGTTCTTTTGATAATTTTATTTTAATAATTTTAAATAATTTTAAATAATTTTATTTATTTATGTTTTCTATAATTTATTTATAATTATCTAAAAACCAAAATTAGGATAAATATGGACAAATGGTTCTCCGTGTAACATCCGCGTTATGCCTCGGAGCTGGGTACAGTGTCATGCCAAGTTAGGAATATTAGAGAATTTTAGAAATAAACTAAATAGAAAATTTTGACTGCTAGTAGATATTGACTAAATTGTAGAAGAATAGAAAGTGTTATGGTAAAACTAGAAAATTAAATGTTAGAAAAGAATACATGGAAGTGGGAAAAATGAGGAAGGACTAGAAGTGAAATTTTACCAAAATAAAGCATGAATCTTGCATGATATTGTAGAGAAAGTTAAAGGGTTAAATAGTAATTACTTAAATTAGATAGTTATGAAAAAATTAATGATTAAGGATGAAATTGTGTTGAAATGGGATTGGAGGACTAATTTGCAAAATTATTAAATTAAAAGATATTTTGGAAAAATTACATAGAAAAGATGGAAAGTATTCATTTTCCATAAGAAAGCCAAAACGTCAACCCCTAAAAGCCACCATCCAACTTTTTCTTTTATTCTAAATAGGTCCTTCTACCATTTTTAAGCCCTTCCAATCTCAATTCCTTGAATTTCTTTGATGTTTCCTTAGTAAATTTAATAGAGAAGACTAGTAGTTACCTTAATTTCATGAGAAGAAGCATCAATAGTGATCTTAGAATAGGGAGAAACTAAGAATATAAATTGATTTCTTGAGAACAAGAAAAAGAGAAGAAAGGTGAGGATCCAATTGAAGACAAAGGAAAAGAAGTAGTCAATGAGTAAGAAGAAGGAAAAACATACCATCCAAGCTTTGGTTGTAAGTACTTCAAGAATTTTACTTTGTTTAATTTAGACTTAATTATAAATTATGTTAATTATATAGTTTAATTATCAATATGTTAATGTTAGATGAAGAGATTATTAACGAAAATTCAAGAGAATTATTCAAATTTTCATTTATGTTGTGAAATTGAAGTAAGTTATGGTGATAGTAGAAAAGGGACTAAATTGTGAAGTAGGCAAAATATGTCATGAAATTTTGTGATGTTTGGAACATTGAACTTGTAGTAAAATTATAAATTAAATTGTATCTTTGATTATAAGGATTAAATTGTAAAAAAAAAATGAAGAGTTGTATTGTATCTTGTAACTAAGTAAATGTTATGGTTTAACAAAGTTAAAGTTCATGTACACGAAATGAGAACTATTAGGATATATATGGCATGTCGTTAAGGAGAATTAGCACGCCCCCTGTTCTGTTAAGCACTACGGTGTTGTTCTGTTCTGTTAAGCACTCCGATATTATTCTGATATATATGGCATGTCATTAAGGAGGATTAGTGTGCCCTCTGTTCTGTTAAGCACTACGGTGTTGTTCTGTTCTGTTAAGTACTCCGATTTTGTTTTGATATGATAAGCACTACGGTGATGTTCTGTTCTGATAATGTATCTCGGTGTGATTATGCATTTGTTTCGTATATCTTAAATGTTCTATTTGGTCTACAATGGGCTGCAAAATGAAATGTGATTAAAAAGAAAGGTTAATGTGACAAGGTAAGTGATGGTAAGTAATTTGAAATGAAAAAGACTCACTTATTAGTGTCATTGGGTAAAATTTGAAGTATAACAATATTTACTATACAATAATCATTAGTATTGGATATTTTAAAAGTTTAAATTATTGTTGTACTTACTAAGCCTTCATCGGTTTAACACGTTTATTTTAACACGTAGGTAGAAGATAGATCCAACGAGCTAGGACAGTGATCATGGTCAACTCATCTCATCACATTTCCAAGCTTGGAAAAGAGTATGACACTAAATTTTGGTTTAGTTTAGCATGTTCATAGGTAGTATGGTATGGGATATAGATACAGAAGACTAAAATGCAAGACTTTGTAAACTTTATCAATCTCGTGAACTTAATTAAAATATTTAATGTGTTTGTGATGAGTTATAAGCTATTGGTATTATAATTGATTTATATGCTTAAATTATGAATTTGTTTGGTTGTGGTGAAGTGTTTGATGTGCAGGGAATTAAATGTATAAGTTTTGGAAACTGGAAAATTTTCCCTTGAATTGCAAACATCGAATCATGTTTTGGTATCGATACCAAGGGCAAAGTACCAATACTTAGAGGGAAATATCAAAACTTAAACTTTTTACTTGAATTTTTTAAACTTCGAATCTCAAAATGGTATTGATACCTTATTAGAGTATCGATACTCTGGTGATGATATTGATACCTTTTTAGTGGTACTGATATTATTGAACTTGTTGAAAAATTTTCAAAACATCGAAGCTACAAACAATATTGATACTTGATAGGGGTATCGATACCTTGTGTTCAGTACCTATCCTTAGTAATTGTATCACTATCTCATTTAAAAGCATGAATATTTGAAAATGTTATCTGGGTCTATTCTGAATCTCCATGTTTGGAATGATATGATAATGAAATCAAAATGTTTTAATATATGGAATTCCACTAAGTTGAATGTTATTGTCTGTTACTCTAACAACCAATGTAGCATTCCTATACTTGATTCAATAGTCAGGTCGAGTATAGGGGTGTTACAGTCCGGATTCAGTTGAGCCTGGACAACCATTTGTCCATGTTTTTATCATAGATGTGATTTTTAAATAATGGTTTAAATTTTAGTTATTTTAGGATTTTTAAAAAATATTTGTTGATTTAAACGTACATGTGGTTGCCACCTATCATCGTTCGATTGGTCTGCCAGCCACGTGAGCAAAAGTTAATAGTTAAACTTGGTCAACATTAATAGAGGGATTTAGTTGATTAAATTTTCATCTTTAAGGGCTCAATCGGGTGCAAGTTTTTCATGATGGACTAATTGATTTTTTTCATATTTGGCTAAGGGCTTTTTTTTTTTTACCATTAAGCAGAAAAAAATTGAAAATATAGAAGACAAGGTTTGTTTTTTTAAAATCTAAAGGGTCAAATTTGGCTATTAGACCATGTACTTTGGGT
This sequence comes from Gossypium sturtianum, assembly GCA_025698515.1. Taxonomy (NCBI): domain Eukaryota; kingdom Viridiplantae; phylum Streptophyta; class Magnoliopsida; order Malvales; family Malvaceae; genus Gossypium; species Gossypium sturtianum. The sequence continues at coordinate 78,943,898 of CM046944.1, forward strand.
AAATTATGTATTTAATATCCTTACTTTAATTTTATCAAATTTAGCCCATGTATTTTTCGAATTGGTCAATTTTAGTCTATATACTTTTCGAATTTTGAAAATTTAGTCTTGTCCAAAGGATTACTGTAACACCCATAACCCGTACCCGTCGCCGGATTAGGGTTACGACATATTAACGTACAATTCAGAAGAATCAATAACCGGTAGAATCAAGTTTATCAAATTAATTAACAGAATTCATAAATAATTAAGTTTGAAATATATCGTACATCTATGGGCTTTAAATCGAGCCTATGTGGCCTTAAAAATAATTTTGGGAACAATCAAGGACCAATTCGAAATAAAACAGGAGATTTGAGACAAAAACGAAAATTTTCAAAACAGGGGTCACACGGCCGTGTGGCCAGGTCGTGTGATGCACACAAACACATTTAGTTACTCATATCATAACATCAAATGCACATAAACACACATTACAAGTACTTAGGAACCTTACAAACATATAACCAAATGCTCCTATTACATGCCATATAAGCCAAAAGTATTTCAAAATCTACCAAAAGATCCTCGGATAGTGTGATTCTTCAACTTGATTCGATCTCCTAATTTCCACAAACGTAATCTACAAAGAAAACACAAATAACACAAATAAGCTTTCATGAAGCTTAGTAAGTTCATCGAGTAAACGATAAAGCTTACTACAGTAGACAAAATAATTTAAAAAAAAACAAGATTAATGAACAGAGTTCTTGTCAACAAGGTTATTAATAAAATTCATGTCAATCACAACTCACAATAAGTGAATAATACTCAAATAATAGTATAAATCAATTTTCCACATTTTGATAACATTCAGTGATCAATGAATACTGTCCGATGAATGATATACGGATACGAGTACACAATTAACCATCCAGAACACACCAGACGCTCATACAAGCCAATCCAACTGATAACACACATCAACACTAAGTGCCTAGCCCATAGGCTAACACCCTCCCTTGTAACACACTAGAAAAACATTGTAATATAACACGATAATTCGCAATAGATGCAGGACTTCGGTGTATTTAGTGGACAGAAGATATACAAAAATCACCATCATATCTCATACCAACCCCGTACCGCACGTAGAATAACCTATTGGCATGTTAAACGTACTCTATCCTATGTTCATTCAGCTCAAAATATTTAACAATTTTGTAAAAATGTTGGTGGTAATTTTGTAAAAATGCTAAAAAGGACTCTAATGGCTAGGCCCCAAACATGCAATTTAACCAATTTATTTAAAACCCAGCCTAGCCGAATCTTATAGGACCTTATTACAACCTATATTTATAATTAATTCACATCAAGTCCTTGGAATTTTAACAATTTAATCCTTAAACATTAAAATCATCGAAAATTACTTTACAAAATAGTCCAAACTAACAACCAAACTCAATATTCTTCCATAAAGCTTCAAGAATAACGCAAACTCAACAATGACATAATCCAAAACATTTAACAGTTTTACAAATTAGTCCTCAGGTTAGCTAAATCAAGTTAATACGAGCTCAAAAACATAAAAATTACTAAAAATGAGCTAGAATTCACTTACAAACTGTAACGCCCTGACTTATTTGATCTATTTCTGTAAATATCTGACACAACTGTGTATCTGCTTCAGTGGTTAAGTGTTTTGGCTGTGTGTATGAGGTCTTAGGTTCAAGTCTTCCTTTTTCCAAAATATTGTTATTTTTTATGCAAGCCTTACCCCTGTCTAGTGGGCTTATATAAATTTTTTTGTTAATTTACATCAGAATAAGCCTGCTGGTTTGAGTGGTAAGAGATATGGTGTGTTGGAGGTCTTGTGTTCGAATCCCTGCGCGAGCGTGTGTAGTTTTTTTTTTTGCTCGGTTGTGTGTTAGTGTTTCGGTGGAGTTGGGATTCTGAGGTGGTTGAGATTATGATGTTAGTGGGGAGTTATTGAGGGATTTTGAGTGTATCTAGTGATTGATTATTTTCAAAATAAAAATAAAAATAAATCCCTTTTCAGTTTTTGACGTCATTTTTGTTCTGTTCCCTATTGTCTTCCTTGAAAATTTTTCTTTCTTCTTTTCTTTACGATTTTCAAACCTATCAAACGTGTGTTACTCTTTGGGGATTGGCGTTGTTAATTCTTCTCGTTTTTCTTTTGAGTAACTTGGAAATCTCATTCGTTTCGGTAATTTTTTTGTAGACAGGTTTTTGTTTATTGTTCTTGGTTTGTGATTAATGGGTGTTCTGTTCAATTCTCGGTTAGGGGAAAGGCAAGATTTGACAGGTGCTCCTGCAGTTAACTGAACGTTGGGTTATCGTGTTCGTTGTCGGTAAGTGCGCAATTGTGTTAAAGATTATTGTGAGATCTTATTTTCGGTAATTCGTGTTTGAACTTCGTAATCACTTACTGAATTTGGGCATTGGATTGTTGACTTTTAGGTTTTGGAGGGCTCGTGTTTGCTGTGGCATCAAAATCGTACCAGGTGTGTACCCGAAATGCAGAAAAACAAACTTTGGCAAAAGCCAAAAAACTGTTCTGTCAATGCCACACGGGTGTGTGGTTGCCCGTGTGGTTGGTCGTGTGATCGACGAAGGCATGGCCGTGCGTAAGACACGACCGTGTGGTGGTGTGAGTGTGGTCGTGTGGGCCACACGGGCATTTCAAACAGGCGTGTGGATTCTGGGCCAGGCCGTGTGGGCCACACAGGCAAGGCCAATCTGGGCGTGTGGGCCTCACAGGCGTGTGGGCCCACACGGGCATGTGGGCCTAAACTTCTGGAAGTTTTCCTAGGGTCGCACGGGTCGTTCCGATCGACTGTGGGCCTACCGTAGGGTCGGTAAGGGCTAACCAAACCCTAGATTATGTGATTTGATATTTTGATAGTATGCTCTAAGTAGGACACTATTATGCATGTCTGACTATTCTGCTATATGTATATCTGATATCTGTACACAAGCATGATAAGCATGTTATATATGTTGTTGAAACCATTTTTTAAAGTTTTATGAAAAAAATTGGGATCAACTTTAAAAGACGAAAATGGAGTCGCCACCAATCCCTTTTTGCTTAGGTGTGATCGGATCACCTTATAAAACATTTTAAAACAATGATTTTTGTCTACGAAATTCGAGAAAACGGGTTCGGGAGTCAGTTACATACAAGGAAGGATTAACACCCTCGTAACGCCCAAAAATTGGTACCTAATTGATTAATTAATGTCCTTATGTCAAGAATTTGAAAAGATTTTAAAATAGATTTCCTTTTAAAGAATGCTTATATAACCCGTATTGGAATATTAAGACTCTTTTGTTTCAAAAGGATAAAACATCACATCCAATACGTTAGAATGTGACATTTTAACCCTGAAACTAAGATCATCCTTTAATTTCCCAAAACCCAAAATTAAAAGGATATTTAACTATTTGGACGAACGAAAAATCGAAACCCAGTACGTTAGGGCACAATTTCTTGAAATTCCAAACACGAAACATTGCCTTGTTTTTCGAAACCCTTATCTTGAGATAACGAAATGTCGCATCCAGTGCGTTAGGACACAACATTTTGAATTCTCGAGAATAAGTTTTTATTTAACTTTTTTTTTTTTAAAAAAAAGAAAGGAATAGGTTCTTTAGACTCGAAGAGAAAAATCGAAACCCAGTAAGTTAGGGTACGATTTCTTTCGAACCTTAGAACGCGGAATGTTTGCTTATTTTGAAAATCGGATAAAATATAATGCGATCGTAATGAAATGGAAGATGAATTTAAAATAAAATGTAAAACGATTTACAATGTTAGCTTGTATGACAACATGATGATGATAAAATATAATAACAATAATAAAGGTAGGAATAAAATACAATAAAGTAAAAGCAAGATAAACAAATGAAATAAAATAAAAGAGAATTGTAACAAAAATGGAGGCTATATACAATAATAAAAACCATAGAATGATAATAATAGTAAAAAAAATGCGATAATAATAAAAAAATATATTAATAAATAAATAATAGTAAAAAAAATATTAGTAATAAAAAAATAATAATAATGAAAATAATAATTAAAGTAATAGTAACAATAAAAATGGTATTAGTAATAACAAAATAATAGTAAGGCTATTAAAATAGTAATAATATAAAAATAATAGTAGTAGTAAAATAAAAGTATATTAATTATAATAAAAATAATAATATATGTTAATATACAAATAATAGTAAAAATAAAAACAATAATAGAAATAATGAATATAGCAATAATAATGGTGATACTAAAAATAATAATAACAACAATACTAATAATGATAATAATAATAAATATAGCTATAGTAATAATAATATATACTAGAAAAAATAATGGTTATAATAAAAATAATAATACAAATGAATATGATAATAATAAAATTAATTATAAATAAAAAATAAAATAAAAAAGTAGTGGTAATGTTAAAATAATAGTAAAAGCAATAATAATAATAATAAAATAAAATAAAATTAGTAATGAAAATAATAATAAAAAGGGACGAAATTGAACTAAAAATAAAAGTTTGGGGTGAAATTTAAAGAAAACAAAAGGCAAGGGACCTATTTAGACACGCGAATAACATGGAGGGACTAAAAGAGAAAATATTCCCTCCCTCCAAAACGCTGCGTTTAAAGAGGGACTCCAATGAAATCCAAATAAAATTTAAGGGCAAAATTAAAAATAAAACGGAAATTAATTATAAAACAATAAAAAAGCGGAAGGGCTACAAGAGCAATTAGCCCTTCCTATAAAAAACGCGCGGATCCTAGGCCGGAGCGGGTCGGATCGGGTCGGGCCAGGGCAAAACGACGTCGTTTTGGGGTTTTAGGACCCTGGCCAAAACGGCGCCGTTTTAAAGGCTTATGTAAACCATTTTTTTTTTTAAAAATTCATTCTTCTTCTCTTCCAGAAAAAAAACAAAATAGCTCTCCCCTCTCTCTCTCCCTGGCGATTTCTGGCGAGAGCTCCGACCGGTCACCGCCGCCGTCCGCCACCGCCGGCGCCGCCGTACACGGTGGCCGGCACTAAAAAAAAGGTGATTTTTTCCTCTTTTTTTTTATCTTCTATTATATGTATGTATAGTTTTAAGAAAAAAAGAAAACCATCTTTATATATACATTTAAACAGTAATCAAAATAAGAAAAGAAAAAGAGAAAAAAATAAAATGAAAAACCTTTGTTGATTTTTTGCTTTCCTATTAATTCTGGGATTGTGAAAAAAAAAATGTGGTCTCTGTATTTTTTTTGTATATTTCAGTGTATTCTCCTCCGTATTCGTGTTCCATTAGGGTTATTTATAACCCTAAAAAACAAATCAAAAATAAATACAAATATTTTCTTTCTGTTTCTACCATTTCTTCTTTCCTTTTGCAGGTGAATAACGAAAAACACGGCGGTGATATGGGGCGCTGTCCACGCTGATCTTGTGGGCGCGAGGAGGGACTCGCTACTGGAAATCATGGTGCGAGAGTTTCCTAGGGTTTCAGATTTCTGAAACCGAATTTGGGCCATTGGGCCATTCGGTTTTGGGTATTAGTTTGGGTCAATGTTGTGGGTCTGTGTAATTGGGCCATGGGTAGTTTATTTTGGGCTACTGGGTTTAGGTTTGGGCCACTGATAAAATTGGCTGTAAAATAAAACTGATGGACTTTTACTTATTTTTTGGTTTTTATATTATTGATATGGGCCCGGGAAAATTGGGCCAATTACAGCTGCCCCTCTTTGCTTATTGTCGTGTAACGAGAATGGAGCAAAGACTATAAAGGACCAATTTTGCCCGGTCTTGTCGAGTCTTGACTTCTTGGTCCTCATCTTCTCCAAATGGCTTCCCATCCCCACTGCAACTTCAGGGGTATTGGAACTGCAACTTTAGAAGTATTGAACTATAAGTCTGATGGCTTCAATCTGCTTCACTGCAACTTCAGGAAGGCAGTATCTGCTATCTTTAGTCTACTCCACTGCAACTTCAGGGAGACAAGACTGATGTCTTCGATCTTCTTCACTGCAATCTCAGGAAGGCAAGATCTATTGTCTTTTAGCCTGCTCCACTGCAAACTCAGGGAGATAAGGCTGGTGGCTAAAATTTGCTCCCCTGCTACCTCGGGAAGATAAGATTCGCTGTCTTTGATTTGCTCCACTGCTATCTCAAGGAAACAAAATCTACAATCTTTAGTCTGCTTCCTTGCTACCTCAGGAAGATAAGACTAATGGCTTAAATCTGCTCTCCTGCTACCTCGGGAAGATAAGATTCACCATCTACAATCTCCAGTCTGCTCCCTTGCTACCTTAGGAAGATAAGACTACGAACTTCAGCATGCTCCCTTGCTACCTCAGGGAAATAAGGCTAGTGGCTAAAATCTGATCCCCTGCTACCTCGGGAAGATAAGATTCGCCAAATTTGATCTGCTCCACTACTGCTTAGGGAGACAAGATCTGATGTCTTTGATCTGCTTCCTGCAACTTCAAGAATGCCAGATCTGCTATCTTCGATCTGCTTCACTGCAATCTCAGGAAGGCCAGATCTACAATTTTTAGTCTGATCCCTTGCTACATCAGGAAGATAAGACTATAATCTTCAGCCTGCTCCCTTGCTACATCAGGAAGATAAGGCTAGTGGCTACAATCTGCTCCCTTGCTACATCAGAAAGATAAGATTCGCCAAATTCAATCTGCTCCGCTACCGCTTAGGGAGATAAGATCTACAATATTCAGTCTGCTTCCTTGCTACCTCAGGAAGATAAGACTTGTAACTTCAACCTGCTCCACTGCATCTTGTGGGAGATAAGGTTGGTGGCTTCAATCTGCTTCACTGCAACTTCAGGAAGATAAGATTTTCCGTTTGATCTTGTTCCACTACTGCTTAGGGTGACAAGATCTACAATCCTCGACCTATTCCACTGCTGATCAGAGAGATAGGACTGGTGAATTCACCGATGTTGCTACGCCGTCCTCTGGGGGTCATATCCTGTAGACTCGGTTTTATATGCTTATGTTTATGCCAAATGATTAGGATGCTAAAATCAGAATGAATCTAATGCTCCTTACTAAATGTATTATGGACGACATTTGCATGAATGCAGAATGTCATGAGAATGATCCTATTTGCATAATGATTAGGATGCAATGATCGGAATGAATCTAATGCTCCTAACTAAATGATATTAGGGATGACATTTGCATGAATGCAGAATGTCATGAGAATGATCTCATTCTCTCTCTTTTTTTTTTAATGTACAACGATTAGGATACAATGATCGGAATGAATCAAATGCTTCTAATTGGAAGTGTATGAATGATATATAAATGCATAAGAATGATCCCTTTTTAATGTTTGGGTTGTCATTGCTCATAGTTCATCAAGGTTCTATCACTGATGCGTTACCATGCTTTCTCGTTCAGCTGGTATCTTTGATAGAAAACCCAAAGAAACAATCATATTCTGCTCAGCAAGCTTGCCCCGCTGTAATTTCAGAGTCCCTTCCACTGTACCTTTTGGGACATAAAGTTTGTACCTCCCACTGCAACTTCAGGGGAATAACATTTGGTTTCTTCCATCCATCCTGTTACCACTCAGAGGTATAGAATTTGTATCATCTTTAATCAATTTGATCTGTTACACCATTCCCTAGGTGTAATGACTAGATGTATGAATGCAGGGTATCATTTTTCTTTTCCTGAGAATGATCCCCTCTTATACTTGGGTTGACATTGCTCATCATTTCTCGAAATGGTATCATCGATGAAATGTCTTATCCAATAAAAATCTGAAGAGATAATCATCTTTCAATATTTCCAACCCTTAGGCTTGGTGAGTTCTAAACAATAGTCCTGTTTTAGATTCTCATATTATTTAGAAGCTTCCAGAGTAATATGCGAAACTCCTTTTATGAAAGTATTATTAGTCCATTAATCCTTATTTCAATATAAAATTCTTGAAAAAGATCACAACAATGGACAGAAAAGAAATTAATCAGGAGCATAGCTCGAAACAAATAAGTTAATCAAAGATAACCAAGGCAATAAAATAAAATTGACTGGGGTGTATCTTGAAAAGAATAAAGTAATCAAAGATAGCAAATTCAAAATGGGTAAGATAGAAGCTAGGTGCCCCAGATATCGCAGCCTGAGCGTCTCTGTACAAACTTCTTGAGGACCATTTTGAGCTCAATACGTATTTAGAGGATATGGAGTACTTTGTCAATGCCCCAAGACGTAACATACTTCCTCGTTGTTAATTCAGGCATAGAAAGATTACCACATGCCCTATCTTTGATCAAAATTTGAGCCGCCCTTTTCGGGTTTTCAGCTCAAAACCCCCTTTGGTCTCAAAGCGCCCTTTGTGGGTTTTCGCCTTGGCCTCTCCTCTTTTTTCTTTCTTTCTTTTTTCTTTTCTTTTTCTTTGAATTTGATCTCAAGGCGCCCTGTAACATCCCGATTTAGGGCCTAGTCAAAATAGTGGTTTGAGACCACAAATTTGAGGTATATGAATGAGTTTTTGAGGTTTATGCTATGAATGCATGCTAGTGTGAAAGTTTCATGAAGCAATTTTGTGAAATTGCGGTTGAATTGTCAAAAAGGACTAAATTGCAAAAGTTGCAAAATGTGAGATTCTAGAAGCTATTTGTGTGAAATAGCTTTATAATATTAATTAGAGGTCCTTAAATAGCAATTTTCCCATTTTTTAATTTTTGGACAAATTTGGGCATGGATGAGTTAAAATAGAAAGTTTATCAAAAAGGGCATTTTGGTCATTTAACAATTAAGTGATTAAAATAAGAGAAAAGATGACAAAATTCACTCATCTTCTTCTCCAAGGTCAAAAATTTTTAAGAGCCATTGTTAGGGTTCTTCAAAATTTCAAGCTTGCTAGTAAGTGCATCTAGCCTCGTTTTTGATATTCTTTGTATTTTTGAAGTCCTTGTTGCATGAGTAAGCTATTTCTAGCTATTTGATGAGCTATGATGGATGTTCAAAAATGTGGCCATGTATGACATGCATGTATTTTGATGTTTTATGGAAGATTATGAAAGCTTGATGTAGTAGAAACATCTTTTGCTAAATGAGTTTCCATAGAAAATGCATGTAGGGACTAGCTTGTAAAAATCTTGAGTTTGGTCATACATGTGTGTTGTGATGAGAATTGATGATTTCTTTAGTTGAGTAAGTGATTCGGCTAAGCATGAAAGGTTAGAAAGTTGAATAAAAATCACTTTACGAACCTTGGGGGCAATAGTGTAATTATGAGAAATATTTGGGGCAAAAGAGTAATTTTGCCAAAGCATGAGATGTGGGTCATTTTGGTCAATGTGTGTATTGAATAAGCTGATTTATTCATTATAGATCAAGAAAGACAAAGCCCGGATCGAAACCGAGGCAAGAGCAAAGTGGTGGACTAATTACACGTTTCTATACTTTTGAGTATCGAGGTAAGTCTATGCATAAACAATGCATTCATACTTACAAATTGTTAATGCTAGATAGTGTATAGCATGGTTGAGAATGATTGAGAACCTATGTGGTTCAAGTGAAATGAATGGATGAATAATTAAGTAAGTAGATTTGTGAATGTGTTGTGATAATGCTAAATGGTGGGCTAAGTACGATACCATCCTAATGCATATTAACGATGAGCTGGCTATGTGCGATGCTATCGTTAGGTATATTATCTGGTGGGCTATGTGCGAAACCACTATGAATACCTAGTTGGTAGGCTAAGTGCGATACTACCTTATTAATTGATTGTGGTGGGCTTAGTGCGGAACCGCCGAGAGACTTGCTGTGTGGATGTGATAGTGAGGAGAATAGCTGTGTGGATGTATTATTGAGAAATAATGATGTGTTGTATATTGTGTAAATGTGATATTGAATGCAGGGGTGCATGGCAATGGTTATGAGTAAGTGACTTGATGTGTTGAAAATGTGGTAAGGGATAGAAAGAGTAAGCATAGTAGTACATTATATGTTAGTATATTGCTAATTGTTGTTTAGCTTATACTATGTTGCTTAATTGTTTATGTGTGAACTTACTAAGCTCAAGCTTACTCTATTTCTTTTCCCTTGTCTTATAGAGCAAAAGTGTTGAATCGAGATACGATGATCAATTGGAAGATCGATCAAACTATCAGCACACTCTGGTACATTAGACTCAATGTTTTGTATATGGCATGTATAGGGGCTAGAAAAGTTAGTGAATTTTGTTGTACATGGAATGTATAGGGGCTAGACAAGTTAGTGAATTTTGTTGTATATGGCTATGATGTGTTGGCCTTTAGATGGATAATCTATTTTGTATAATGCAATAGTTGTTGGCACTTTATTATATGAGACGATGTGGTTATCTATGTGAGATTGTAAGATTTTGAGTTGATTATGGATGTGTTGTATAAGTGCATGATTGAGTATGCTAGATGGGTGAAAAGAACTTGGCAAATAGCTTTGTTCTCGTCAATGTGGGTAGACACACGGGCGTGTGTCTAGACCATGTATGACACACGGTCAGTCCATGGGCGTATGACTTGGCCGTGTGTCCTCTGCATGTTAGTATTTTAAATCGAGAATAGACCACGGACTAGTCACACGGGCGTGTGCCTAGAACGTGTGTGTGTTAATCGGTGTTGGCCACGGCTAGCTACACAGGCGTGTGTCTAGACTCTAGGCCGTGTTAAGGTGGTCGCAGTGCACCACGCGGCGAGAGCACAGCGTGTTCCTAGCCGTGGGGCATTGGCGAAATGCTTGAGTTTTCATGCACGGGTAGTGACCATGGGCGTGTGTGACATCCATCAAGGCGTGCCGTCTTACACAGCGCGTGTGAGCCTTGTTTAGATGAAAAAAATTTTAAGATCGTAAGAGTTTTAGATATGGTCTCGAGAGCCCTCGTGTGGTTGAGAGAGGCCTCGTAAGTCAGGACTGAGGTTGTTGTGATGGCCAAAGAGAGTGGTCATGTAGTGCCTAAGTGGCGATCTTGAGGATTTTATTACGGTAGCACCTCGTGCCCGGTTCCGACGTTGAATACGGGTAAGGGGTGTTACATTTAGTGGTATCAGAGCTATGGTTTAGTCGGTTCTAGGACTACCGTAGCGGGTGTAAGAGTCTAGCTATACATGCCATAAGTGTACAATGATAGTGTGGTGGCTTCTGATGATTTTAAATCTTGTTTTGTATAGAATATGGATTCCGATCCATCGACTGCTGATGAAGCATCTAGTAATGTGCCGGCTCCTGCGCAAGGAACCGTGCCTGTTCAAAGTGAACCCGAGGCTAGGGGTCAAGGGGAAGAGGCTCGAGAAGTCTTTCTCCAAATGATGAGCAATTGGTACTCGGATTATGTTCGAGCAAACCCTAATGCTCAACCTCCTCCACCTCCTCCACCTCCTCCTCCTATACCTCAGCTAATTCCTATGGCTCCTCAAGGTATTGATGTAGTGAGGATATCGAAACCCCCGGTAGATAAGATTAGAAAACACGGGGCTGAGGAGTTTAGAGCTAAGGTTGATGATGACCCTGAGAGGGCAGAGTTCTGGTTAGAGAACTCGATGAGAGTATTCGATGAACTCTCTTGTACTCCTGAAGAGAGCTTAAAGTGTGTCGTATCCTTGCTAAGGGACTCGGCATACCATTGGTGGAAGACGTTGACGTCAGTGGTCCCGAGAGAGCGGATGACGTGTGACTTCTTTCTGGAAGAGTTTCAGAAGAAGTATATAAGCCAGAGGTTTACTGATCGGAAAAGGAAGGAATTTCTTGAATTGAATCAAGGAAGAATGTCAGTAGCGGATTATGAGCGTGAGTTTGTTAGGCTTAGCAAATACGCTCAAGAATGTGTGTCGTTAGAGACCATGTTGTGTAAGAGGTTCAAAGACGGACTGAATGAGGACATCAAACTCCTAGTGGGTATATTAGAGTTGAAAGAATTTATGGTGTTGGTTGAAAGGGCAAGTAAGGCCAAAGAGTTGAGTACAGAAAAGAGAAGGGCTGTGAGTGAAGCCCGAGATGCTAGAAAGAGGCCGATGGGCAAGTCGTATCAAGCCCAGTCGAAAAGGTCCAAGGAAGTTAGTCCTAGGACGACAGCACCAGTGGGTTATTCGCATCGAGACTTGGGCAATACTCGTTCGGGTTCGAGAGTCCAAGCTACCTCGATGGAAAGTGTGGGCAATCCGAAGAGCAAACCGGAGTGTCCAAGTTGTGGTAGATATCACACCGGAGAGTGTTGGGGTAACAGTCGGAACTGTTATAAGTGTGGTTCCCCCGACCATTTTATCCGAAACTGCCCCAAAAGGAATGATAAGGAAGAGAAGCAAGAGATAAGATCCAATGATGTGTCTGCAAGGGGTAGACCACCAAGGAACCCGAGAGGCGAGAATAGTGGTAGAGGTGCATCTAGAGACTCTACCGTGAGACCGGAAGGTCGGGCACCTGCGAGGACGTATGCCATTCGCGCTCGCGAAGAGGCATCCTCCCCTGATGTAATAACGGGTACTTTTTCTCTCTTTAACACCCTTGTTATTGCTTTAATAGATCCAGGGTCTACTCATTCTTATATTTGTATGAGATTGGCATCTAGTTTGAGTATGACTGTTGAGTCTACGGGCTTTGTGGTTAAGGTGTCAAACCCGTTAGGTAAGCATGTGTTAGTGGACAAGGTGTGTAAGAATTGTCCTTTGATGATTGAGAGTCATTGCTTTCCAGCAAACCTAATGTTGTTGCCGTTTGATGAGTTTGATTTAATCCTACGCATGGATTGGTTGACTACCCATAGTGTCTTAGTGAATTGTGGTAATAAGTTTATTGATTTGAAATGTAAGAGTGGAGATGTGGTTCGGGTTGAATCAGGTTGATCGGATAGTCTACCAGTGATGATTTCTTCCTTAGTGGCTGATAAATGCTTGAGAAAAGGGTGTGAGTCCTATCTTGCTTTTGTGCTGAATACTTGAGAGGTTGGAGTAGAGTTTGAAACAGTGCCAGTGGTTTGTGAGTATCCGGATGTATTCCCGAAAGAGTTACCCGGATTACCTCCAGTGAGAGAGGTTGAGTTTGGGATTGAGTTAGTTCCGGGAACGGCACCTATTTCGATTGCCCCGTATAGGATGGCACCTTTAGAGTTGAAAGAACTGAAGGTTCAGTTGCAAGAGTTGACAGATAAGGGTTTTGCAAGACCGAGCTACTCACCGTGAGGTGCTCCGGTATTGTTTGTGAAGAAAAAAGATGGGTCTATGAGGTTGTGTATAGACTATAGACAGCTTAACAAAGTGACGGTTAAGAATAAGTATCCTTTACCAAGGATTGATGATCTTTTTGATCAACTGAAGGGAGCTACAGTGTTTTCCAAGATAGACCTGAGGTCTGGTTATTATCAGTTGAGAGTGAAAGAGCAGGATGTGTTGAAAACTACATTTCGGATGAGGTATGGCCATTATGAGTTTTTGGTTATGCCGTTTGGTTTGATGAATGCACCGGTGATTTTTATGGATCTGATGAACCGTGTTTTCAGACCATATGTGGATAAGTTTGTAGTTGTCTTCATTGACGACATATTGATCTATTCTAGGGATAAGAATGATCATGAAGAACATCTGAGAATTGTCTTGCAAACTTTAAAAGATAAGTAGTTGTACGCTAAGTTTAACAAGAGTGATTTTTGGCTCCGTGAGGTCGGATTCCTAGGACACATTGTGTCAGGTGATGGTGTTAGAGTTGACCCGAGTAAGATATCGGCTGTTGTGGATTGGAAACCGCCGAGGAACGTGCCAGAAATCAGAAGTTTCTTGGGATTAGCAGGATATTACAGACGCTTCGTAAAAGGGTTCTCTATGATTGCTACCCCGATGACAAAACTGTTGCACAAAGATGCCAAGTTTGAATGGACTGAGACATGTCAACAGAGTTTCGAGAGACTGAAGACATTATTGACTGAGGCGCTGATTTTGGTTCAACTAGAATCGGGGAAAGAGTTCGTGGTTTACAGTGACACGTCGTTTAATGGTCTCAGTTGTGTGTTGATGCAAGAGGGTAAGGTAGTCACTTACGCCTCGAGATAGTTGAAACTGCATGAGAAGAATTATTCGACTCATGATTTGGAGTTGGCTGCGATTGTTTTCGCGTTAAAGATTTGGCGACATTACTTATATGGTGAGAAGTGCCGAATCTTTACGGATCACAAGAGTTTGAGATATTTGATGGATCAGAAGGATCTGAATTTGCGACAGAGACGGTGGCTTGAGTTATTGAAAGACTATAAGTTAGTCATTGATTACCACCCGGGAAAAGCGAATGTGGTTGCGGATGCCCTGAGTAGGAAATCCTTGTATGCTCTAAGAGTTATGAGGACGAGTTTGGCATTGTCTGATGATGGTGCTATTCTGGCAGAGTTGAGAGCTAAGCCACTATTTGTTCAACAGATATGTGAAGCTCAGAGAAATGACAGTGAGATGTCAGCTAAGAGAGATAAGCGTGAGTCAGAAAGTGATTCTAATTTTTGAGTGGGCTCGAATGGTTGTTTGTTTGCATCTGTGACGTAATTTGTGTACCTAGAGATGAGGAGTTAATCCAAAAGGTTTTGCATGAGGCCCACAGTGGATGTTTGTCAGTACATCCGGGCATTACGAAAATGTATAATGACTTGAAGAAGTCTTATTGGTGGCTGGGTATGAAAAGAGATATTTCAGAGTTCGTGACAAAGTGTCTGATTTGTCAACAAGTGAAACCTGAGCATCAAGTGCCTTCGGGATTGCTTCAGCTAGTGATGGTACTCGAATGGAAGTGGGATCGGGTTACCATGGATTTTTTGACGGGGTTGCCGGTGACTCCGAAAAAGAGAGATGCTGTGTGGGTTGTTGTGGATAGACTAACGAAGTCGGCTCACTTTATTCCAGTACGTGTTGATTATTCACTGGATAAGTTAGCTGAGCTGTATGTTGCAGAGATAGTGAGGTTACATGGTGTACCTGTGTCTATAATATTGGATAGGGATCCGAGGTTCACTTCGAGGTTTTGGAAGAGGTTACAAGAGGCTTTGGGAACAAAGTTGAATTTCAGTACTGCGTTCCATCCGCAAACCGATGGTCAGTCTGAAAGAGTGATTCAAGTTCTCGAAGATATGCTGCGATGCTGTGTGTTAGAATTTGAGGGTAGTTGGGAGAGATATCTACCTTTAGTATAATTTGCTTACAACAACAGTTATCAGTCAAGTATACGGATGGCTCCGTATGAGGCCCTGTATGGTCGTAAGTGTCGGACTCCTTTGTATTGGACCAATCTTAGTGAGAAGCGAATCCATGGGGTCGATCTAGTAAAAGAGACCGAGGAGAAAGTGAAAATAATCCGTAATAGTCCGAAGTTTGCCTCGCATCGAAGGCGTAAGTCGACGCGAATCTGAAAAGAAAAGAAATTGAGTTTGAAGTGGGCAACAAAGAGTTTTTGAAAGTATCCCCATGGAAGAAGATTATGAGATTTAGACGAAAAGGAAAATTGAGTCCAAGATTCATAGGGCCGTATGAGATTACAGATAGAGTTGGGCCAGTAGCATACCGGTTGGCTTTGCCGCTAGAGTTAGAAAAGATTCATAATGTATTCCATGTGTCGATGTTGTGACGGTATCGCTCCGATCCTTCACATGTGATTCCTTCAACAGAAATTGAGATAAGACCGGATATGTCTTATGATGAAGAGTCGATTAAGATCTTGGCTCGAGAAGTGAAACGGTTGAGAAATAAGAGCATAGCACTAGTGAAAGTGTTATGGCAAAAGCACGGTGTGGAAGAGGCTACGTGGGAAACAGAAGAGGCTATGAGAGAGCAGCATCCAAACCTCTTTCCTGGTAAGATTTTCGGGGGCGAAAATCTCTAAAGGGGGGAGAGTTGTAACATCCCGATTTAAGGCCTAGTCGGAATAGTGGTGCGAGACCACAAATCCGAGGTATATGAATGAGTTTTTGAGGTTTATGCTATGAATGCATGCTAGTGTGAAAGTTTCATGAAGCAATTTTGTGAAATTGCGGTTGAATTGTCCAAAAGGACTAAATTGAAAAAGTTGCAAAATGTGAGATTCTAGAAGCTATTTGTGTGAAATAGCTTTAGAATATTATTAGAGGACCTTAAATAGCAATTTTCCCAATTTCTAAATTTGGACAAATTTGGGCATGGATGAGTTAAAATAGAAAGTTTATCAAAAAGGGCATTTTGGTCATTTAACAATTAAGTGATTAAAATAGGAGAAAAGACGACAAATTTCACTCATCTTCTTCTCCAAGGCTGCCAAAATTTTCAAGAGCCATTGTTAGGGTTCTTCAAAAATTTCAAGCTTGCTAGTAAGTGCATCTAGCCTCGTTTTTAATATTCTTTGTATTTTTGAAGTCCTTGTTGCATGAGTAAGCTATTTCTAGCTATTTGATGAGCTATGATGGATGTTCAAAAATGTGGCCATGTATGACATGCATGTATTTTGATGTTTTATGGAAGATTATGAAAGCTTGATGTAGTAGAAACATCTTTTGCTAAATGAGTTTCCATAGAAAATGCATGTAGGGACTAGCTTGTAAAAATCTTGAGTTTGGTCATACATGTGTGTTGTGATGAGAATTGATGATTGCTTTAGTTGAGTAAGTGATTCGGCTAAGCATGAAAGGCTAGAAAGTTGAATAAAAATCACTTTACGAACCTTGGGGGCAATAGTGTAATTATGAGAAAGATTTGGGGCAAAAGAGTAATTTTGCCAAAGTATGAGATGTGGGTCATTTTGGTCAATGTGTGTATTGAATAAGCTGATTTATTCATTATAGATCAAGAAAGACAAAGCCCGGATCGAAACCGAGGCAAGAGCAAAGTGGTGGACTAATTGCACATTTCTATACTTTTGAGTATCGAGGTAAGTCTATGCATAAACAATGCATTCATACTTACAAATTGTTAATGCTAGATAGTGTATAGCATGGTGGAGAATGATTGAGAACCTATGTGGTTCAAGTGAAATGAATGGATGAATGATTAAGTAAGTAGATTTGTGAATGTGTTGTGATAATGCTAAATGGTGGGCTAAGTGCGATACCATCCTAATGCATATTAACGATGAGCTGGCTATGTACGATGCTATCGTTAGGTATATTATCTGGTGGGCTATGTGCGAAACCACTATGAATACCTAGTTGGTAGGCTAAGTGCGATACTACCTTATTAATTGATTGTGGTGGGCTTAGTGCGGAACCACCGAGAGACTCGCTGTGTGGATGTGATAGTGAGGAGAATAGCTGTGTGGATGTATTATTGAGAAATAATGATGTTTTGTATATTGTGTAAATGTGATATTGAATGCAGGGGTGCATGTCAATAGTTATGAGTAAGTGACTCATGATGTGTTGAAAATGTGGTAAGGGATAGAAAGAGTAAGCATAGTAGTACATTATATGTTAGTATATTGCTAATTGTTGTTTAGCTTATACTATGTTGCTTAATTGTTTATGTGTGAACTTACTAAGCTCAAAGCTTACTCTCTTTCTTTTCTCTTGTCTTATAGAGCAAAAGTGTTGAATCGAGATACGAGGATCAATTGGAAGATCGCCCAAACTATCAGCACACTCTGGTACATTAGACTCAATGTTTTGTATATGGCATGTATAGGGGCTAGAAAAGTTAGTGAATTTTGTTGTATATGGAATGTATAGGGGCTAGAAAAGTTAGTGAATTTTGTTGTATATGGCTATGATGTGTTGGCCTTTAGATGGATAATCTATTTTGTATAATGCAATAGTTGTTGGCACTTTATTATATGAGAAGATGTGGTTATCTATGTGAGATTGTAAGATTTTGAGTTGATTATGGATGTGTTGTATGAGTGCATGATTGAGTATGCTAGATGGGTGAAAAGAACTTGGCAAATAACTTTGTTCTCGTCCATGTGGGTAGACACACGGGCGTGTGTCTAGACCATGTGTGACACACGGTCAGTCCATGGGCATGTGACTTGGCCTTGTGTCCTCTGCATATTAGTATTTTAAATCAGAATAGACCACGGACTAGTCACACGGGCGTGTGCCTAGAACGTGTGTGTTAATCAGTGTTGGCCACGGGCTAGCTACACGGGCGTGTGTCTAGACTCTAGGCCGTGTTAAGGTGGTCAGTGTGCACCACGGGCGGAGAGCACGGGCGTGTTCCCTAGCCGTTGGGCATTGGCAGAATGCTTGAGTTTTCATGCACGGGTAGTGACCATGGGCGTGTGTGACATCCACGGGTGTGCCAAATCTTACACGGGCGTGTGAGCCTTGTTTAGATGAAAAAAATTTTAAGATCGTAAGAGTTTTCGATATGGTCTCGAGAGCCCTCGTGTGGTTGAGAGAGGCCTCGTAAGTCGGGACTGAGGTTGTTGTGATGGCCAAAGAGAGTGGTCATGTAGTGCCTAAGTGGCGATCTTGAGGATTTTATTACGGTAACGCCTCGTGCCCGGTTCCAGCGTTGAATACGGGTAAGGGGTGTTACACGCCCTTTGTGGGTTTTCACCTTGGCCTTTCCCCTTTCAGGTAAAATACTTCTTGACTGAACCTGAATCCACCAGATTGGGCAAGTCTTTGGCATCCATTTCGGTCAATATCAATGTTCTTCCAGAATAGGCCTTCTTTACAACATAAGGTCCTTCCCAGTTTGGCATCTGCTTTCCTCTGAAATCGTTTTGTAGAAGAAAAATCTTTCAATACTAGGTCCCCATCATGACATTCCCTTGGGTGGACCATTTTCGACATAAATCAGCATCATCCATTTTTGGTACATTTGACTATGATGAATACTTTCAAACCCTTTTCTTCAGCCAAATTTACTGGAGATATTCTACTTCATCTAATTCTTGACTCAACAAAGCTTGGAGCAAAGGAATCTCGATTTTCATGGGCAAGACCACTTCTATTCCATAAACCAATGGGAAAAGTGTTGCCCCAGCAAAAGTCCTGGTCGACGTTTGATAAGCATAGAGAATAAATGGTAGCTTCTTATGCCAATTTTTACAAGTCTCGGTCATCCTTCCTACAATCCTTATTTTGTTTTTTTGTTTTTTTTTTGCTGCCTTTGTTGCTCTATGATATAGCGTCTGATCTTTTAACAGACTACAAACTTTTGACATTGTCCTTTTTGGCATTCTTTGTCGGCGCTTAATCTCTCTTTTTTTTCTTTTTTTTGGAATTTGATGACTATCGACTTTGTAACATTGGCATATGAAGCTACTTCCACCCTCTTAGTGAAGTAAACGACGACCACGATAATGAATCGATGTCGACTAGAAGCTTTTCACGAGATCGGCCCCATAATATTCATTCCCCACATATAAAAAAATCTGTGAAGAAATAGATGAGGCACATAAGTCTTGTCTTCCTCAATTTGGCCTTTACGACATAACTGAAGAAATATCCCTTTAATGGTGAACCAATAGTACCCGAACCTTATGATTAGCCTAGCTTTTGTAGAACCATTATCAAGTTCTTTAAACACTCTTATGGACCTCTTTTAAGATTTTCCCAGGCGTGTCTTGATATGATCGTGCAAAAACATATTTGAATTCTTGAAAATAACTCAATGATGTCTTGCCTTATTTCTCGTGGTGAATCAAGCGATCTTCACCCTTTCCTAGGTTCGCAATGTCCATTGACCCTATGTAAGGTAGGATCTTTTTTCATCATGTTCTACCATCCTTAACAAATCGTAAGATAGGTTACAATCTCTCGCCATCTTCCAAGTCCCGAGATCCTCTAAACACATATATCACTCGAAAGGAGACTCGAGTCAAGAGAGCATGTTGCTCACATCGTTGATATCCGGAGACCTATTGTAGGTTCAAGGAAGATTCGAAAGAATAAATGATTCAAAGAATGATTATTTGTATGGTCATAAAGAATGAAAGAATACTTAAAAGAAAGTCTAAAGAACAAAGAAAAAAAAACATTGTTTGTACAAAGATGAAATAGTAAAAATAAAAGAATATTTGCTCAAAAAGATGCATTTTATTGAAATAAAAATTCCTGGACACAAGCCTATTTCGCAAAGGATTCTTATTGCCTCTAGGCTTAAGGCAACAAGTGTGTTTTGAATATTACTCTAGATTAGCTCTAAAAATATAGGATCTCTTCCACAGTCCCATTATTCAAAACACTCCCAAGTATGGAAGGTCTTGGAAACTTCGCCCCCTGCTCCATCTCCACTATATCTAAATCAGGATAATAGGATCAAGCAGGTTATCTCCCCGGGTCGATCCTAAGCCAACTTGGAAATTCATGGGTACCCCAAAGATCGCCTTGACCTTGTTGAGGCCTAATTGTAACAGATGGCCTTTGAGGATATGCTTCGTGTTGTGCATGCGGTGGGGTAAAACCCGGAGGGTAATTCTCATTATCTTCTCCAGCATTAGTCATAGGACCTTTTCCCTTGTCCATTGCCCCATTCAGCAGCTGAATCATTTGAGCCACCATATTCCTTTGGGCTTCCATCATTTGTTCCCTCATATCTTGTTGGATTTTTGCCAACTGCTCTTGCAGCTAGTCTTGCATGTCTCTTTGGAACTGTTCGAGTCTTTGATCCATGTTTTTTCTTTCTTTTTTTTAGCGCGTATACCGCAACGGTGTTTAGTTTCCAGATTAACCTTTTATTCTTTATCTCTCTTTGATAATTTCAACTAATTAGGGTCCTTCTATAAATTTAAATGCATATGATGCGATGTAATGCAAATGCATGAAATGAATGCAAAAAGAAAGAGAGGCGTTGATTCTGAATTCAATTTCATTAGAACAAATTTTCTAGAAAATAAATTCCTTTACATAAAACGGATTACATATGCGGCCTTGCCCTCATATTCCAAGCAAAAGCATCAATCCCCTTATTCGCAAAGGTCAAATCTTGCAAACTTCTAATAGATGCCTCCACTAGCTCCTTTTTGCTTGGGCCGCGACTCCTTACTCACTTATCCTCGCAATGCTTGTTAGCTTCTTCAAGAAACCTGAGACGTGGTGATTCTCGAATAGTCTTTGTCAGCTTGAATCCTTGGGCAATAAAGTCTTGTATTCCTTCACGGAGTATCAGTCTTCTCTCGTTGTGTTTGCTTGGATCATATTCAAACGATCGTATTATAATCCACTTTATCAAGAAATCTATTTTGTCATGAAAAACTCTTCTATTTAGCAATCGAATTTGAACCAACACCTCTTTTCTATGATTGGAATGCAATGCAATCAAAACAAAAGAGAACACGTTAGCACAAGAGAAATAAATAACAAAATAGGGCACCTATCTGGGTGTCTACTAGGGTTTTGGCATAGTTCTACCTAGGGTAAGCCCTTAGGTTTTCTACATGTGATTTAGCTCTAAAGTTGAGGTACCCGAACCAGCAGATTCCTCGATCCTCACCCATTATAGGTTCATACGGACCGAGTTCAGTTCAGGGAAATACATTTCCCTATGGCTATGCGGAGGTGAAAACCTCACGAAGACATAGGTACAGATGTATCCCGAAAGCAGTCCACTAGCCTATGCAGAGGTGAAAACCTCACGAAGGCATAGTTTCTCACTCACAAGTGTGACCACAACGGTTATGCAATGTGATGCAAGAGTACCCTACGAGACTCAAATCATAACAAACATATGACACGACACAAACTCATGCGGTGAAAAAAAATCAAAATCAAATTTTAATTTTCGATAAAAGGACAAAAATAATCAATTTATGGCTTGACTCTCTGATGATGTCCCCAGTGGAGTCGCCAAGCCGTCGAAACCATTTTTTAAAGTTTTATGAAAAAAACGGGGATCGACTTTAAAAGATGAAAATGGAGTCGCCACCAATCCCTTTTTGCTTAGGTGTGATCGGATCACCTTATAAAACATTTTAAAATAATGATTTTGGTCTACAAAATTCGAGAAAACGGGTTCGGGAGTTAGTTACGTACGAGGAAGGATTAGCACCCTCGTAACGCCCAAAAAATGGTACCTAATTGATTAATTAATGTCCTTATGTTGAGAATTTGAAAAGATTTTAAAATACATTTCCTTTTAAAGAATGTTTATATAACCCGTTTTGGAATATTAAGACTCTTTTGTTTCAAAAGGATAAAATATCACATCCAATACGTTAGAATGTGACATTTTAACCCCGAAACTAAGATCATCCCTTAATTTCCCAAAACCCAAAATTAAAAGGATATTTAACTATTTGGACGAACGAAAAACCGAAACCCAGTACGTTAGGGCACAATTTCTTGAAATTCCAAACACGAAACATTGCCTTGTTTTTCGAAATCCTTATCTTGAGATAATGAAATGTCCTATCTAGTGCGTCAGGACACAACATTTTGAATTCTCGAGAATAAGTTTTTATTTAACTTTTTTTTTAAAAAAAAAGAAAGGAATAGGTTCTTTAGACTCGAAGAGAAAAAACGAAACCCAGTAAGTTAGGGTACGATTTCTTTCGAACCTTAGAACGCGAAATGTTTGCTTATTTTGAAAATTGGATAAAATATAATGCGATCGTAATGAAATGGAAGATGAATTTAAAATAAAATGTAAAACGATTTACAATGCTAGCTTGTATGACAACATGATGATGATAAAATATAATAACAATAATAAAGATAGGAATAAAATACAATAAAGTAAAAGCAAGATAAAAAAATGAAATAAAATAAAAGAGAATTGTAACAAAAATGGAGGCTATATACAATAATAAAAACCATAGAATGATAATAATAGTAACAAAAAAAATGCGATAATAATAAAAAAATATATTAATAAATAAATAATAGTAAAAAAATATTAGTAATAATAAAAATAATAATAATGAAAATAATAATTAAAGTAATAGTAACAATAAAAATGGTATTAGTAATAACAAAATAATAGTAAGGCTATTAAAATAGTAATAATATAAAAATAATAGTAGTAGTAAAATAAAAGTATATTAATTATAATAAAAATAATAATATATGTTAATATACAAATAATAGTAATAAATAAAAACAATAATAGAAATAATGAATATAGCAATAATAATGGTGATACTAAAAATAAAAATAATAATAACAATACTAATAATGATAATAATAATAAATATAGCTATAGTAACAATAATATATACAAGAAAAAATAATGGTTATAATAAAAAATAATAATACAAATGAATATGATAATAATAAAATTAATTATAAATAAAAAAATAAAAGAAAAAAGTAGTGGTAATGTTAAAATAATAGTAAAAGCAATAATAATAATAAATAAATAAAATAAAATTAGTAATGAAAATAATAATAAAAAAAAGGGACGAAATTGAACTAAAAATAAAAGTTTGGGGTGAAATTTAAAGAAAACAAAAGGCAAGGGACCTATTTAGACACGCGAATAACATGGAGGGACTAAAAGAGAAAATATTCCCTCCCTCCAAAACGCTGCGTTTAAAGAGGGACTCCAATGAAATCCAAATAAAATTTAAGGGCAAAATTAAAAATAAAAGGGAACTTAATTATAAAACCATAAAAAAGCGGAAGGGCTAAAAGCGAAATTAGCCCTTCCTATAAAAAACGCGCGGATCCTAGGCCGGAGCGGGTCGGATCGGGTCGGTCCGGGGCAAAACGACGTTGTTTTGGGGTTTTAGGACCCTGGCCAAAACGGCGCCGTTTTAAAGGCTTATATAAACCATTTTTTTTAAAAAAAATTCATTCTTCTTCTCTTCCAGAAAAAAAAAACGAAATAGCTCTCCCCTCTCTCTCTCCCTGGCGATTTCCGGCGAGAGCTCCGACTGGTCACCGCCGCCGTCCGCTACTGCCGGCATTGCCATACATGGTGGCCGGCACTCAAAAAAAGGTGATTTTTTCCTCTTTTTTTTTATCTTCTATTATATGTATGTATAGTTTTAAGAAAAAAAAGAAAAGAAAAAAAGAAAACTATCTTTATGTATACATTTAAACAGTAATCGAAATGAGAAAAGAAAAAGAGAAAAAAAAATAAAATGAAAAACCTTTGTTGATTTTTTGCTTTTTTATTGATTCTGGGATTGTGAAAAAAAAATTGTGGTCTCTGTATTTTTTTTTTGTATTTTTCAGTGTATTCTCCTCCGTATTCGTATTCCATTAGGGTTATTTATAACCCTAAAAAACAAATCAAAAATAAATACAAATATTTTCTTTCTGTTTCTGCCATTTCTTCTTTCCTTTTGCAGGTGAATAACGAAAAACACGGCGGTGATGTGGGGCGCTATCCACGCTGATTGCGGCGCGACTGAGGGACTTGCGTTGGGAACTGCGGTGCGAGAGTTTCCTAGGGTTTCCGATTTTTGAAACCGAATTTGGGCCATTAGGCCATTCGATTTTGGGTATTAGTTTGGGTCAATGTTGTGGGTCTGTGTAATTGGGCCATGGGTAGTTTATTTTGGGCTACTGGGTTTAGGTTTGGGCCACTGGTAAAATTGGCTGTAAAATAAAACTGATGGACTTTTATTTATTTTTTGGTTTTTATATTATTGATATGGGCCCGGGAAAATTGGGCCAATTACAGCTGTATTTGTATTTTTATTCTGTATCCGTGTTGGGGTGGGATTTGTATATGTGGAGGAAGTGTTCTGCATGGCGACCATCGCCTATGTTCTGGCAGCTTGGCTGCATATTATCTGATATGTGTCGTAATGGCACAATATGGTGTGTAGGGTTGGGTGGGTGTTTTTAACCCCACATGGTGTGATAGAATGGTCGGAGTTGGTGTGTAGAGGATGGGGGTAGGATTCTATTTATCTGCTCGCATAAGCTGCTTTTACGATATCTCAGATCTGAAAAATGACTTAAGTCCGAATCAGATTCGATCAGATATGAGACTCATCAGTATGTATTGTATGTCTATTTTTGTTGGGTTACACATTGAGTTCACGAAAACTCACATATGTTTGTCTGTTCTGTTCATGTAATCCACAGACTTAGGCGGACCGGTGCGACGGAGCCCCTTGGTGACCACGAGTTCGTACTGATTAAGGTTATGGTTTTTATTCTATTCTAATTCAAGTTTATTTCTGGAGTTTTGTAATAATTGGACTCTTTGGACTATTTGGGTTCATTTTGGGATTTGGATTTTCGTTTTAGTATTTTATTTGCGACGGATATCTAAAAATCATGGTTTTTATGCAAACAAAGGTTTTTCTAAAAGTACGAACTGGATTTTTGAAATAAAATGATTTTTATAAACTTTCGCTGTAAATCACGTTTCGGCAAATTAATTAATTAAATTACGCTTCGACAATAGATATAAGCGAATATGAGTTGAAAAATTGAAATGATTTTATCGTATTGACTTCGTTTTCAAAACCCTTCTTTGTGACATCCTCGGATTCGGCCATAACGTCTAGGCCAAGTTTGGGGTGTTACACAAACTCAGGCTTCAAGGTTGAAAAGATAAAACCCTAACTTCTTTTAGTTTCCGTCGTGGAGAAGATAGGTAAAGAAGATGATGGAAAAATATCATCATTAGTTTCTTTAATTTAATTTATATACCTTGGTTTTATTGTAATTATTAGGACTTTTAAATTATACTTTAATTAACCTAACATTAAGCTTACTTAGGCTTTATTCACATGGATGATAACACTTTAATTCACTAACTTAACACACATTGGTCCAATTATTCATTTAGCTCCTTTAATTAATAAAACTCAATTTTTGTAGTTTTTATGATTCAATCCTTTTTACTTAATTAACTATCTAAACGATAAAATTTCCTAACCGAATTTTAGTACGACACTAATGACCTTCTAAATATTAAATAATTAATATTTACGGACTGATACGTAGGAGTTGTGGTCTTGAAACCACTGTTTCCGACACTACTGAAAAAAATGGATTGTTATAATAACATTTAAATTTGTTTGGTTAAATTTTGATATTAGTCATGTATTATACGTAAAATAGTAGATTTAGTCCATGTTCTCCAAGTGGATCGTTCTTAGTTATATTTTTCAAAATTTGAAATTTTAGTTTTAATGCAAACAACAATCGTTAAATGTATTAACTAGATTTTTTGTGTGTAATATATGGAAATGGCAAACTAACATAACATTATATATACGATAATATGTTTGCCATATAAAATTTAAAGTAGCATAACTTAATTAATTTAATAACTACCATTTAGTCAGGACTAAAAATTTAAAATTAAAAAGTAAAAAGATGAAAAAATATTAAATTAAAGTATAAAAATTAAATCTTTGAATTAATAATAGAATATAGAAGTGTTATAAAGCCGGAGCTGAGATTAATTTTTGTAGAACTTTAAAGATATAGTCGTCTTAGCAACTGCGCTTCCCAATTATTTTAATCGAAGGTAAAGCTATTGCCACCATAATCAACCGTTTATTGGTATATAAATAAGTCTTGCAAATAGAGGTTTACAAATTTGTTCCAGTTATTTTCTTCAAGCGATCATAAAGTTTCAATTTGATTGCATAAATCAATTAAGTTCTTGTTTATATCGTTTTATATTATTTTTGGGATTTTAAATGCATTTTTTAAGTTTAAAAATACCATAAAATAATTGGTTTTGCGATTAAAAATGTTATCAAAAAGTATTTTTTGTTTCTCAACATAAAATTTGGAATTTAAGTGTTTTTGACTTTTACAAGTAAAGTTATCAAAATATTCTTATTTATAGAATTATCAAAATATCCTTATTTATATTAATTATTTAAAAGGTATTTAATTTTTTTAAATTAATTTATATTTGATGTTTCATTATATTAAAGTATTCAAATATAATTTACCATTATATTTAAATTTTTTTTAAAAAATTATATATCTTTAAATAAAAGTATATTTAAATTAATTAATTTTTACTTTTAAACATTATATTTAAGAAATAAATTTTAACTTTATAATGTAATTTTTTACCGAAACACTTGAAATTGACAATTTTTTTCACTCCATTTTCCTAAAATATGGATTTAAATGAATAATTACCCTCATGTTATGGAACGGCAATGACATTATTAGACATTATAGAACCATAGGATTCAGAAGTTGGTTGTTTTCTTTCTTTTTCTTCTTTGAAGTGCCGGCTACGAAAAGAAGTAAAACATATGCCCAACTTTCATGTTCTTAGAGAATGTATATACCATACTGATGCTAAAAAATGTGTGGTGCGATGTTGACCAACTTTTGTGTCCATTTCTCTGAAACAACATTCTGGAACAATTTGCCATCCCCCAACTTGCAAGAAAGTTTAATTGTCAAAGCAATTTCTTAAAATTTAATTATAAATTTATATAAATGTTAATATAAAATATATTTTTAAATAGATTAACAGTGAAAGGATGATTAACATGCTTAAATTCACGCATGGGCTTTATTTGTTTTAGAAGAAAAATCAGAGCCGTAACTCCGACTCATGAACATGTGTTTATTTTGAATTGCTGCAGCCTCTTTCTTTGTGTAATTCCTAGGGAAATGTCTACCCCATAAAATTGTTCCAAGGAAAATTGCTTTTGTACTCTCCAAAACAACATTACATTATTAAAAACAAAGCTCACTATCTAGGAAGACCCACATTCAAGTTAGGAAATATAGTTTGATTTAATCGAAAAATCTCCTGATTTCCCCTTTTATGAGAACGGTAAATTATACTTATGGTTACTCAATTAGAAAGTTTTCACTTTGATCATTCAATTATAAAAAAGTTACAATTTGATCACTCAACTATTCGAAATTGATTACTCAAGTCATATCCGTTAACTTGCTAATAGACATCAACGCGAGCCATTAAATCACTATTCTTCAAATACATTATTAGTCACCCAATTATTAGTAAGATTTTTTTCCAAACACTCAACTATGGAAGTAACAAAATGATCGTTGACATTATTGATTTGAGATGTTTTGATCACTCGTCCATCAACTTAGTAATGGACTAATAGTGAGGCATATTAACTGATCTGCCACAATTCGTTGTGGCAAATTAAGGTCTTTCCGGCACTTAATGAGCTTGTTTTCTAGTGTTTTTATATGTTTTTATATTGTTTTTGATTTTTATTATCTTAAGTTCAATTTACGCAAAATAAGCCTTTTTTACGCAATTTTGAGTAATGTCATGACCTAATGGGTCACTACAGGCCTAGGGATGATTTAACGACTTCATTTAGTGTGTAGGAAACTATTTCTGGGCTTAGAAGATGAAGGATGACTGCAGTGTCGCGACACTGAGGAGTGGTGTCGCAACACCGAATTTCAAAGCCATATTATTCCCATTCGAAAGGCAATGTTGCGACACCAAAAGACGATTAGAAATTGTAATTATGGGTATTTTAGTCCAACAATGTAATGTAATCAATTTTAGGTTTTTATTTCAGTTTTTAATTTCTTTCAATTTAGTCATTAAAATAATTTTTTTCTTGTTTAACTTGGATTCGATTTTGATCCAAGCTTTCAATTTAATAGTTTTTATTTATTTCTTTTTGGTTTCCAACCGCAATCAAAATTATCTTCGCAATTGTTAAAGGGAATCCAAATTTTGCACACAAATCGACATTGAAATATATTTATTTTCTTATTCACTTCTTTTATTTAAGTTACTGTTTTATATGTTGAATATGAGTTTAGGATTATTGCCTCTAAATCCATGCGTGGCTAATTTCGTTAGGAAGATTAACGAACGGATGTGTGATTAATTAATAGATGAATTATAGTTTAAACCCGAGTTAGTTGGTTTAAATTATGTTCGACTAAAACTTAGGAAGTGACGACCCTAGGAAGTAATTTAGGATAAATGAGATCTAGAGATAAGTGTACTGAGTAAATCATAATTTATCCCGACTGAGAAAGTGAGGTCGAGAGATAAGCGTGTATTGGTCAATTAGTTAATTAGTTAGAGGCCGAGTGGTAATAATTGGTTAATTAATAACTAACTTGATAAAACCCGACTTCTAAAGTTAATTAGGAACACTAAAGTGAGTTAATCTTCTGTTTATTTAATTGGAATTAATTTCGACTGTTATTTGGTTTTCTTCATTTTAGATAATTTATGTTACTGTGGTTAATCAATTTTAATTTTGGTTTTCATAAATATAATTTTAGATTAGTATTATTTAGCCTTGTTAGTGTAGAAAGCTGATTTATGTTTAACTCAACCTCCCTTAGGTACGATCCTCAGAATGCTTCTCGGAGTGTTTCGTTGTAACATTCTTTACTATATTACAATTTGACCCATATACTTTCAGACACCGCTATTTCATTTCCATATCTTTTGCTACAATATTTTCTGTCCAGATGTTCGCATGTTTGGTGGCGATCGTTAACTCATATGGTTAATAACTAATTTGGTCCCTAAAATGCAACTAAAATATCTATAACACCTCAATTCGACCGTCGGATCGGCGGATGGTGATATTACCAGAAATTAGAAAACATTACACAAATGACAGAATCATTGGTTTTAGTAGTTAAGTCAAACAATACGGTTTTAGTAAAACAATCTTAAAATAACGTTTGGTGAAATAGTATTTTTAATCAAAATCAAAAGAAAATTTAAAGGTATACGTTTCAATTTGTCACTTTGCAAATTGAAAGAAATAGAGCAAAGATCGAAGAAAATAACAGTAGGTTTAACTCGCATAATATAGGACTTAGTAAATTTGCGTATAGCTAACATTCATTATATACAAATGGTTATATAAGGAAAGTTCAAATATGTCACACCCTCGTTTTGCAAACCGATATGTTTGGAAGGTTGTATTAGCGAAACCCCCTAAGTTGCGAGCTTTAGACTAGTTAGCGTTGGCAAATTCCCTGGCAAATTTTTTCACTGAGCTTTGCCAAGTTTGTAGACTCTTATTTCGTAGTTGGCGAGTTCCTTATTTGGTGAGATCCTTATTTGGTGTACTCTCCTGCTAATAAGTCTGCCACCCGTGTTTTGTGTTAATGTAAAACGTATTAGTGTACTAGAAATAGTGGTTAGTGGGACACATTTAAGTTATGTGGCATCCTAATAGGGGTATTGTGTCAATAACCAGGACACTTAGAGAACCTCGTTTGATAGTGATTAATTAGTGGAAAAGTGTATGGATGGATACTGATTAGAGAACTTACTTAAAGCGGGATTTGGATTAGATCTTGCCTATACATACGACAACTCGGTAGTGGAGAGAAGATTTTTATTTCTTCTTCTCTACTCACCATCATTATCATCAAAGAAAACTCAAAAGTGTTCTTCATTGATTTCAAAGGAGCTGATCATTAAGCTTGTAGAAGCTACTTTCTTTAAGTTGTTTGTTGTTAAACTCTTAAATCATTCTTTAAGTTTTACCAGATAGGAGGAGGAAGTAGTAAGAGCTGTTCATTAGGGTTTCCATCTAATTACTGGATAGGAAGAAAACTTCCTTTTGGAAACTGTTTACATGTTTACCGATTCTTATTATTATGTTGAATTTCTGTCACACCCCAAAATTGGCAGATCCAAGAGAAAGACAAATAGATGTGAATGTTACCTATTTTGGCACACTATTGCAATATAGTCTACCACTTTTCAGAATTTCAGCAAGTTAAATCGTGGCGCATAATGCATCTGCCTGTGTAGAATCTGAGGATTTCATCTCGAGATGTTTCTGAATTGAAGAAAATTACGCCTCAGAGTTTTGGACTGAGCACGACTTGTTTACCAAGTATATGAAAAAACTATGGGGGATTAAATCGTCCTTAAGAGCACGCTTTATGAGAGTTACCACCAAAGGTATGGTATGCCCAGTTTGCTCAAACACTGTTCAATGTGGGTTCTGTAATGTGATTGGTTGGGAGTCAATGCAACAGATTGATTGAGCAAACAACATCTGCACCAGATTCTCTTTTACATTTTTCACAATTTTTGTGGAACATTTAAGGGACAATTTCTATATGCATTCGACACTTGTCAAAATCTAATAAGAGGGACTGAGTATGTATATATGGTAAGAAGGGGACATTCAGATGTTTTTTCTTCCTTCCATTCTATGCTTTGGTTCTTCTTCTTAAACCTAAATATTCTCTTCTTCTTTGTTAATCTAGAAGCTAAGGTTTCTGGGTTAATCGATGGATTTTTGAACCTCCTAGTAAGTTTGATAGCTCTACATGTTATGAGTTTGAAAGACTAAGGATATTAAGAGTCATAAAAATAGTAGGTGTGAATAGGATGCCATACATGATGGTCGTCTGGAATTAAGATGTTGGTAAATTGTCTGTAAATGGGATTTTAATGGAAGTTACATAATCTTTTAAGCATTTGATGCTGCTGGTTCGGGTAAGATCATCAGAGCAGAAACTCTAAGTTGAAGTGAAGGTGAGTCTCAAGTGAGTCACTAGCTTCAACCCTTACATGTCATTCTAAATAGAATCTTCATATAATTGATGTTCATGTAATGGTGCATGTCTCCTAAAGTATCTGGATGAATGTGTGTAAGCCTCGTGAAGCATCTGCATGAGTGAAATTGTATGATGTGTGGTATGCATGAGTGTAAGTGTTTTTTGGGAAACAATTATGTGTTGGTACATGAAGCGTATACTATGTTAAATGAACATGTTGATGTGTGGTAAGCATGCATGTAAATATATTTCTATTATGGGTATGAGTAAATTTTGCATGAATGTGTACTTATGTATGATTCGTGGTTGAGAATGTTGGAGAAATGGGGGCTCGATGGAGTGTCGAGATATGACGTGATTTATGTAATTATGGATGTTATACCTCCTGTAGGGCAGCTATAATGCTAACTGGACTGGCAGATCACGACATGAAGATGTATGTAAGACCTTGTGGTAAAGACCCATGGCATTATATGACAATGAGGATATTCATGGTGTAGCCTCAGGTGAAATGTAAACCGAACTGGCAGAACACGACATTAAAATATGTGTAAGACCATGTTGGGGGAGCCTCGTGACACCCATAAAGATTGTAACGACCTGAAAGTCAGTGGTATCAGAAAGTGTGATTTTAGAACCCTGTTTCCATAAACCAGACTCGTAAATATTTTTATTAAATATTTATAGACTTATATTAGAAGTGAAATGAATTTAGGTCGAGTAATTTTGTTGAATTAGTGCTTAATTATGGTATAGGGGCTAAATCACATAAGTGAAAAAAAAATGCAAATTGCTTATGATCTATAATTAGAACTCATGAAAGGGACTTACATAGTGTAACCCCCTAAACCCGGCCTAAATATTATAACCAAATTTCGGAAGCCACATTAATTTCGTTGAAAGACTTTTTCTTATTAAAAGCATTTATGTTTAAATCGTTTTTATGAAAACCTATAATTGATTTCTAAATAATTTAATATTGTTGTAATACATTTAGTAAAACATGTTTACTTTGGAAAAATTCACTAATTAAATCAAATTATCATCTTAAAGCATATAAATAGGAAATTTGGAACATCAATTTTGAATGCTCTTTATAAATGGTCTAGATGTAAATAGTTTGCAGTGGACTTTAAAAACACATAGAAAACCTTAAATTTAAAATTTATTTAAAACTAGATAAAATCATTTATGTTCTAAAAATAATAATTAAAACATTTAAAAGTTCATTGATTATGCATGCATAGCAGTTATTATATCAAAAGTATAAATAACCCAAAAATAGTCCAAATTTCAAAAGTCCAAAAAAAAAAAAAAAAAAATCCAAACAGTTTATAATGTATTTTAATAAAAATTGTATCCGAGACACTCCTCCATATGCTACATCCAAGTCCTACACTCATGTATTATCTGAAATGTTTATGAAAACTAAGGGGTGAGCTAATACGCTCAGTGTGAATTTTATAACAAATTAAATATCAATAAGCATATACACAATATACAAAATAACCAACTTTTATGCACATGATTATGACAATGCAATTTTTGTAAAATAATTATGCAATTTCTTTAAAAACGTCCTACCCATCAGTGCTACACACCAAAAGGAGTTTCCCAGAATTCATATATCCATAACACACCAACACATATATGTGGACGAAACCACCAGATTTGCAGACAAGTTGCTAAAACATGTAGGTTGTGGATAAACCATTAAATTTGTAGACAAACTACTAAAACATGTAGGTTATGGATAAACCACCAAATTTACAGATTAATACTGTAATATCTTCCTCCTTACACATGTACCAACCCCATGTAATGCATCATGAAAAACAATCTCATTTACAAAACAATAGGCATGTTAAACATGCTTTCATGTACATATAAGTTTCAATATTCATGGTAATCCATGTTTTCACAATTAACATATAGCCATGATTTTTGCACAACATGAGATTAGAAAGAAGTTATCAATTCATAACAATATTTATCATATCATATCATTAAAAATCAAGTGAGAATAACTTACATTATAACCACATAGCCACTCACATGTAATAACAAAAAAACATTATGTTTTCATTTGTAAAATAGATCGATAAATTATAGTCAAATCCTTACGTATTTAACTTGTATAAAATGCACACCACCTTTAATTTTCCAAATCATAAATCCTAAATTGATTTCAAACTCTTTAGGTCCAATGAATAAGAACTTGTTTAGTACCTAATGAAATGATATTGAAAATTAGAAATCGCTTATAATGCAAATGAGAAATTGACTATAAACC
Organism: Gossypium sturtianum; assembly: GCA_025698515.1. Lineage (NCBI taxonomy): Eukaryota > Viridiplantae > Streptophyta > Magnoliopsida > Malvales > Malvaceae > Gossypium > Gossypium sturtianum. The sequence goes on from CM046944.1 coordinate 78,977,533, forward strand.
AACTTACTCTTCATACTTGTAACAAACGCTTACCCCTAATTTCCTTCAACCAAAACTCCAACTTGGATTAAAAAAAAGACTATGCTTCCCGAATTAAACCTTCAACCCAAATTAGCCACTTGATTAAAGAATATTCAACTTTACTTGAAAAGAAATATAAAAACTAAACTTACTTCACCTTGTTACTTACACACTTATTTCCAAAGATCATAAAGAACTGCTACGATTTTTGTTGATCTATTTGATTTTGAGAAACTAATCTTTAGACGAAAAATAAGAATTAGACAAATGAAATTGTTATGTAAAAAGAAAAATAAGATGAATATTAAAAGATAGAGTGATATCGAAAATACAATGGTTATCAACAGTGTCAAAATGATGAACGATGAAGAACCACTCCAAAAAAAGGAGAAGAAACAACAATATAGAGATTAAAATAGTAGGAAAAAGACTTGGATTATGAGTAAAAAAAATAACGTTATTTGGAAAAAATAAGAAAAGAAAAAGAGAATGGGTGATTTTAGAAATGAAGAAAAGAAAGAAGAAGAAAGGCTTATGGAAGAAAATAGTGTTTCAATGGTGGTGTAAGGGTGGTGATATAGTGGTGCTAGGTGGCGGTATAGTGGTTTTGTAGTGGTGATTTAATAAAATGCTGGTGGTTGATAGGTGGTGATTCAATTTGTTAAACAAAAATGAAAAGAAAAGAGAAGATCAATTAGGAGCAACCAATTTTTGGGTGGCACAAGGGGGTTTTCGTGGTGATGATATGGTGGTTATGGGTGGCCAAGGGTGGTGGAATGGTAAAGGAGAAGAGTTGAACGACAAGAAACAATAGAAAAATAAAATAAAAATGGTGGAGAACTTCCAAAGAAGGGTGACTCACGATGGTTGATAGGAAGGAGAAAAAGAGAGAATGTGATAGCAAAAAAAATTATTTTTAATCAAACTGCTTACTATGGAATGACAACACTAGATACCAAATTCAAAACTAAAATTCAAACTCCTAACATCTCATTCATGAGAAGACAATGGAGTTAGAATAAATTGATGATGGAATAAACATGAGAGTTTCAAAACATGATATGAATAACTTTGAGAAAAAATGTTACAAATTTGAAAAAGGAGTTACATCCATGCATACATGCATGGACCGTTTGCATGGCTAAGTTGACCATCATTTAATCAAAAAATATATTTTTTGAAAAAAAACATGGTGACTTGAACTTGGTTCACTAGGGAGTTACTTCAGGTGCTTAACCACTAGACCACTTCAATTGCTTTATTAAATGCTAACGTCATTTATTTTAAAACAAGGCATAACACAAACTAGGATTTTGAAGCAAAATTGCTCAAAATAGAAAATGATGTGAGGGAAGAGACTCAAACTCAGATCTTCAAGGACAACTCCACCACTAATTGACCACTAGACTAGATACTTATTTATTATCTAATGCGTAAAGATAACTTTTAAAAATTGGGGCTTGACTACTCTTGGTTCACTAACCCCAATTCTACTAACTCGATTTTTGAGATGTGACATATATCAAATATACCCTTAGATTACATTTAGTGGATGGTAACTTAAGTTTAAATTAAAGAAAAATGTGATAAAAACTATAAAATAAAACAAAACATAAACAAAGTAATATATTTAGCTAATGGAAAGAAAGAGAAAGGTTGTCTTCTACCTTTCACCAAAATTGAATGTAGTAAGAAGAGAATAGAAGAATTCGACATTAGGGTTCTAACTTTCAATCTTCAATTTGGTATGTTCAATTTAGTCATTTTCTTGTAATTTTTATGTTTTTTGAATCTCGGGAGCTCAAGCTTGCTGACCCATGTCATATTTTTTGATACTGGTTAAGTTTGTGGATGCTAGCATTGTTGAATAGTTGAGGTTTTAGGACCAATTTGATAGATTTTTAAGTTTAGTATTAAAAAAGGACTAAATTGTAATGTCAATTGATGATTTAGTGCAGTAGGGACTAAATTGTACAAATTTTGAAACTGGTGATAGAAATGAGAAATAGGAAGTCAAACTGGGTTTTGAGTGAAATTGGTATAAAAATTAGAGGTTAAATTTAAAAGTTATGTTAGTCCCAGTTTTAGGGACTAAATTGAATAAAATTCAAAAGTTTCATAAATTACCAATTGAACGTCAAATTATTGTGTATTGATGATTTGGTGTATTTATGTTAATCCATAGCTAACATCAACCCGGATTCCTCAAAACGAAAAGGTAAAGATAAAGTCATCTACAAATTGCTTGGAGTTTATGGTTTGTGTTTCTATAACCCGAACTACTTGTAAGTTGTTGCATATTGAACTGTTTGTGCATGGTAAGAAAATAAAGTGAGACACTTTATGATTATGAGATGTACTGGACTGATTTGAATTGATTTATATTCATGTTGACTAAACAAATAGTTGCAAAAATGTGTATATTTATATAAATAAGAAATTGAGTACATCTTGAGCTGATCACTGCTGTCATATGTTTGAATAATTTATAAAACGGAAGGTTTATGATCGAAAAGTTGATGTTGGATAAGTTCTTACAATTCAAGTGATTGAATAATCTATAAGAGATGTGGAATTGATATTAAAATGGCAAATGGTTAGTAAATGAAAGTGATATGTGAAAAGGAATGTATATTTGTGGTATGTGTTGATATAATGTCAGACATGCTCACTAACTACATGAAGATTGAATTAGAAATGGTTAGATGACATATTAAATTGCATAACACCATGCATTTTTAACTTATGCTACTCAAATGTCTTATGTTATGTTATAGTGTTTGGATTATAGAAATACCACTGAGTTATACTCAGCGTACGATTTTGTTTTTTGTGCGTAGGTTAGGTAACTTGCAATTTGATCATCGACTCAGCATCCAGTGACAATCTCGAACTCAAGTGCTGGTGATGTGTTCATTTTGATCTTGGCATGTACCTAGAATGTCCTTTGGCTATAATGATTGTCACATCCCAAGTCCAGAGGATCCAAGGTTAAGGCGTGTAGTAGTGAAACAATCTATTTGGCGAAGTGTAATCCGCCCAATTACTTCTTTTGATGCATATGTGTCGACATATAGTAACCGACATGAATGTAAGTTAAACGATAAGGTAGTTATGGTATGAGTTATTGTCAAATGTATAGTACGCCATGTTTCTCTTAAGTACTATGCTGGTTGGGTTGTAAAGTGACCTGGTTAGAAACCAACTGGATAGATTGGTCTGATATCTATTATGCAACGTTCTCATTTATGTTTCTCTCGAAAACTGTAGACCATTAAGGATGACATATATTTTAATTTGTGCCACTTGTTAAGTTCCACTATGAGGAAATGAGTCATATATATATGTGTGTTAGAAGGGTTCGTAAGGGAGCTTTTCTTCTTCCTTCAATGTTACTCTCTGATTCTTTTCTGAAGTTTAATTGTATCTCTTCCTACCTAAGCTAGAAGCTAAGACTCTTAGTTTAATCAGTGGTCATTCCATCTCCGGGTAAGTATTACAGCTTTGCATGTTAAGTTCTGAAAGAGTAAGTCTGTAAGGGGTAAATGAATAGTAAGTTGTAGCACAGGGATTTGTATGAGGGTTGTCAGTATTTGAGATGATAGTAATTAATATGTAAATAAGATTTATTTTGGTAATCCTATGCTTTTCATGCAGTTGTTGATGCTGGTTCAAGAAGGATGTTTGAGTCTAGAGCTTCGAAATACATTAGGTGAGTAACAAGTGAGTCTCTACCTTGACTCTTCTATGTGAACTGTTCAAGTTGAAGCATATATATGTATAAAGGATGATGTTATCTAAAATAATTGGTAAGAGTATGAGTATAGTAAAGAAGAGATATGTGCAATGATGATATGTATAAAGTTCTATTGAAAAGAGTGTTGATCGGTAAGCATGCAGGTAAAGTCTAATATACGTAAAGTATGAATCAGTCAGAACGCGAATAGATCTGGGTAAGTAAGTGCTGAGCAATGTTCCTCTATGATGCCTCTGGTAGGGCAATTATATTGCTAACCAGATTGATAGATCACAATATAAAAACAAATGTAAAATAATGAAGTTGAGACCCATGGCATCATACGATATGAAAACACTTATGGTGTAGCCTCTAATAAGATGAAGATTGGACTGACAGATCATGATACATGAAAGTGTGTAAGTCCATGTGGCTAACACCCATGGCAAGATATGACTATATGAATGTTCATAGTGAACCTTTGATAATGTGTAGATCGAAAAGGCAGATCACGATACATGAAATTTATGTATAAGTTCATGAGGAAGAAACCCATAACACCTCCTGTGAAAGTCTGTCAAGACAGTAAACACGTGACTTTGTATGTTGTCTTTATGGTGTATTTTGTTTGGCCCTTGTAGCGTACTTTGCTAAATTTGTATGATTAAATGTGATTATCTACTCTTGTGGTAAGTTCTTGATAAGTTCAGATAATTCTTTGATAAGTAAATCTATGATAAGATAATGATATGTCTAAAATTAATTTGATTGAATTAGTTCTGTGATTTAATCGGATAAGACTTAAGGGAAGTTCTTGATAAGAAGGGAGAATCTGTATGTTCAAAGAGGGTATCCGCCATGATAATCTGTTAGTCTGTGATTTGAGTGTGTTCCTAGTTATGAATGGGATGAGTATCTATTAGTCTAAGTTTGTTTCTACCATTTAGGGTTGAAATTGAGTTATTGTGATCTAAGTATCTAGGGTTCTGAAACAAAAATGTGTGGAATTCATCTCGATGATCTGTATAATTCATTATCAGTATAAGCTTGTTAAGAATTGAACAAGAATATGATTTGATTAGTAAACTGATGGTATTCAATCTGCATGGGAATCTGAATTACATACGCTTAGTTGCTTATCAAAATCATATACACTTAGTTGCTTATCAAAATCACTTGCACCTATAAACATAGTTAATTATATTTTGGACTCACAAATACCTATTTTTAACATAAATACTAATTTTTAGCAAATATTCATGCACTCATTCACTGGTTCTAAAACATCATTCACAAAAGATTACTCTAAAAGAACTCATAGGATTCAATATTAGAGACTCACCTGAAGCTCACCTACAACAACTTCTAGTTCTAGACTCAGACATCTAGTTTGAACCAGCAACAAAAACTACTTAAAGAACATGAATTCACCATTAAACCCATTTACATACAGACTACTAATATTTCAATTACAGAGAATCCCCATGCAAATCTTCTTATTCATATCTTACTACTCATAAACTTCATAGCATTCTTACTCTTAACATGCAAAGTTATAAGACTTACTAAGAGATAGAACAATTCTATATTTTCCAAAATTTCATAGCTTCCAGTATACATATGAAGAGTAACCAACAATAACATTTAGTATTTAAGAAAAAGAAAGAATTAAAGAATTACTCTGAATGAAGAGGAAAACCTTCACACGGACCTTTCTCACACATACATATATCTACTTCCGTTTAGTGGAACTTGACGAGTGTCCTGAAATTTTAGAATATGCCTTTCATAATGGCCTACACAATCCGAAGGAAACATAAATGAAAATCTTTACTGAGATTTGCCCTTCACAGTACTTGAACAAACTATGCGTAATATACCTTTGGCAATTACCTATACAAAGCTTACTTTTCCCTTTTTATCAAACTATTTCTTTTACTGAAGAATACATTGAATGTAACACCCCTTACCCGTATTCGATGCCGGAACAGAGTACGAGGCGTTACCAGACTTATACGCAAGCAATCATACAAAATCGAGACATAAATTCCCACTCAAATTTAAAACTTTTCATAAACATTCATAACGTCCCTTAAACGAGCCTACGAGGCCCAAAACATACATTAGGAGTGGTTTGGGACTAAACTGAGAACTTTAGGAACTTCTGGGAAAAACTTAGAAAATTTTCATCAAAAAGGTCCACACACCCGTGTGGCATATCACACGCTCGTGCTTCAGGTCGTGTCCAAAATAGGGGACATTGTGTTTATGACGTCATCATCAAAATGAGGTCACACGGCCAAGGTACACGCCCGTGTCCTTAGGCCATGTGGCGAATTAAATTCCAAGAATTAAGTGCAGACTTCACACGGCCTGGGCACATGCCCATGTCCTATGGCCATGTCTCTCACATGGCCGAGAAACACGGCCGTGTCCATGCCCGTGTGTTTACTATTGGGCATTTTGTTTTGCATTAATTAGGGTGCGGGGGACACACGGCCATAACACACGCCTATGGGGCAAGTCGTGTGTCACACATGGCCTAGACACACGCCCCGTGTGGATGAAATAAGGCTATTTACCAAGCCTTTTTGCCACCCATACTTGTACCAACCTACACAACATCAAAACCACACCAATCCAAATATATATATAACTTCAAGGCATTTAACATGGCATAACTAAGTGCTTCACCATCATTAAACATCCATAATCACATGCAACACATCATCATTCAACCATCAATAACCATAGGCCATAACGTAATGGCATTGGCACATGCATGCATATATGAATATGTTTACAACCAAATAATCATTATGAGCCACATCTCATGGCCTTATACAAAATGAATCAAATATAATCATAAGCCAACAACATTTGGCTAAACCAATATGACATATAGCAAAAAGACCAAGTACCTATACATGCCATTCTCAAAATGTTAAGACTAACTATACCCAAAAGTTCCAATTGATAGTGTGATCGAGTCTCCGACGTCCTTCGATCCCCGAGCTAGCTTGGCAATACTATAAGAAAATGGAAAAGAAAGGGGAGTAAGCATAAAGCTTAGTAAGTTTGCATGTAAATAATTAACAACATTAACCATGCATATTTGTACAGATAACATAATATAATCTATCACAATGTCATCAAGTATCATAGATACATTTTAAATCATGTCATTTACATAATGTACAATAAAACCCATGATCATGATTTATTCATTCACTTCTTACCGAGATCACATCGATTTAAAATCTCAATATGTATGAGCTTTGTTTACATACCTGTACCCTTTCAACATGTTCATACCTTGTCATTTTGTTGACATAATCTTTGGACTTCCCGTTGAACCACTTGGAATACTAAAGGATACTCGAAAATCACATACACATAGAACCATACCAATGCCATATCCCAGATATGGTCTTACATGGGATCACATATCGATGCCTATAGCTCAGCTATGGTCTTACACGATTCTCATATCGATGCCATGTCCCAGACATGGTCTTACACGAAATCTCATAACGATGCCAGATCCCAGATATGGTCTTACACGTAAACTCAATCCCTAATGTCATGACATTTGTATCCTAACTATTCCTAAAGTTCAACCGGGATTTCGAGGTATCAAATCTTTGTCAAATCGTCATCGAGTCAAAATTAATCAAGTCCACTAAGACAATTACACAATTCATGCAATATTAAAGCATTAAATACCTAATAATGTAATGTTGCATTATTTACACACGAACTTACCTCGGTACCAAAATATGGCTAACTATTCGATTTAGTCCACAACCTTGTTCTTTCCCCAGTTTAGGTCCAGACTCCGTTTTTCTTGATCTATAATAGCAATTTTAGCTCATTTAATTATCACATTGTTCAAATCAGTACAAAAATCATACTTTGGAAAAATTATAGTTTTACCCCTAAACTTTCACATATTTACAAATTAATCCTTAGGCTCGTAAAATGAAATGTGTCCATTTTCTTTGTTACCCAAGCCTAGCCGAACCTAACACATGCTCATAACAGCCCACATTTTCTTTCAAATCAAATTTTTACTACTCATTTTACAACTTTTACAAAAAAGGTCCTTTTTAGGTGTTTTCATAAAAAAATCACTTAGTAAAAGATTTTTTATTACACATCAAACTTTCATAATCTACCATGAAAAATCAAAACACATGCATGTCACACATGGTAAATTTTTTAACATGAACCCTAGCTCAAATAAATGGTAGAAATAGCTAGATCGGTTGATAATAACTTAAAAAACGTAAAGAACATTAAAAATGGGGCTAGGATGCACTTACTATCAAGCTTGGAAGTTGAAGAAACCCTAGCTATGGTGTTATTGAGAATTTCAGTTAAGCATGAGAAAGATGGACATGATTTTTGACTTATTTTCCCTTTTAATTCTTTTATTAACCAAATGACCAAAATGCCCTTTTTACTAAACTTTCAAAATTTACCTACTCAAGCCCATTTTTGTCCATAAAGATAGAAATTGGGAAAATTTCTATCTAAGGACATCTAATTAATAATCCAAAGCTATTTCATACTTAAAACTTCTAGAATCTCATATTTTGCAACTTTTGCAATTTAGTCTTAAAAGTCAAATTGGACACTTATTCACAAAATTTCTTCATGAAACTTTCACACAATCATGCAAACATGTCATGGACCTCAAAAAAAATCATAAAACAAATATTTATACTTTAGATTTGTGGTCTCGAAACCACTATTCTGACTAGACCCAAAAATCGGGATGTTACAACTCTCCCCTCTAAGGGATTTTCATCCCCGAAAATCTTACCGGTGAAAAGGTTTGGGTACTGTTTTCACATGGCTTCCTCGGGTTCCCATGTAGCCTCTTCAACCCCATGTCTTTTCTATAATACTTTCACAAGGGCTATACTTTTATTCCTCAACTGTTTGACTTCCCGAGCCAAAATCTTAACCGGCTCTTCGCTATAAGTAATATCCAGTCGAATCTCAACCTCTGTCGGTGAAACCACATGCGAAGGGTCTGATCGGTAATGATGCAACATAGACATGTGGAACACATCATGGATATTTTCCAACTTAGATGGAAAAGCCAACCGATATGCTACCGGCCCTATTCTTTCAGTAATCTCATTCGGTCCATGTAATAGCCCGATTTCGACCCTAATCGGAACAGTGGTTTCGGGACCATGAATCCGAGTCAGAAAAATATTTAAAAATTATTTTCTGCGTTTAATATGTGTGAATTTATATCCATGAAATTTTCGTGTTTTAGTTTTGTTGTTTGAGTGCCGATTTAATAAAAAGGTCTTAATCACGTAAGATGAAAAAGTTGATAGTTAAATATGTAAGGCCCGAATTGTTGTTGTCTTTAAAGCATGAGGTATTTATGATGCAATTAGACCATGAAATTATATGATAAACGGTTATGTGTATATATTTAATGTGTTTATATTATATTAATAAGGTTATTTTAGTAATTATATTAATATATGTTAATTAAATAAAACATAAAACATAAACCATGCATGTTCATCTTTTCAAAAGCCAAAAAAAGCTAAGGAAAAGAAAAAGAAAAAGCAAGCAACATTCGGCCTTATAAAAGCTTGATTAAGGTATGTAACTAGCTCGATTTTTGATAATTTTTACGTTTTTAAAATCATTGCTATGAAATGTACAAAACCCATGCTTTAATTTTTGATTTTGATGAATATTTTGAGTTAAGCCATTGATGAATTCATGAGTTTTGTGATGTTAGATGATAGATTATGAAATATATGTTTTGAATTAATATGTTTTGTATTGGAAATTTTGATGATTTTGAGTAACTAGGGTTAAATTGTAAAAATAATAAATTGAGGGACTAAAATGTGAAATAAATGTAATAAATGGACTTGTATGAGCATGGGTAAAATTTAGCTTAGGCATGGTATTATGAAATTTTGCATATTTTGTGTTTTATGCAATAGGGACTAAATTGCAAAAAGTGTAAAATGTCATGGGCAAAATTGTAATTTGCCCATTTATGTGTTTTTAGATTAAATTGAATGAAATGGTGTTTAAATAATTTTAATTTGAATATGTTTAGATCAAGAACCAAAGAAAATGGATTTGAATCGGGGGAAAGCAAAAATAATTGAATAGTCGTTTATTCTGTCCGTCGATATCCGAGGTAAGTTTATAAGCAAATAAATGCTGTTAATTTTAAATATATGTGAACTTTATATGCTGAATTGAATTTTATGAATGTATTTAAATGATGGCCGAATGTCTACATGCTTGGGAGCAATGTTTACGAGATCGATTCGATTGAATTACGATGTTTGGAAGCCCCGTATGAACCTTAGGAATAGTTAGGATACATATGTCATGACATAGGATTCCGATATATGTTCTCGTGTAAGACCACGTCTGGGACGTTGGCATCAATTTATGTTTACGTGTAAGACCATGCCTGGGACATTGGCATCGTATTTGATTCGTGTAAGACCCTGTCTGGGACAGTGGCGTCGATATGTGATTACATGTAAGACCACGTCTGGGACGTTGGCATTGTACGATATGTTCGACTATCTGAGTATCCTTTTTAATTCTGAATGGTTCAACGGGCAATAATAAGTTAAGATCGATTATAACATCGAGTTAGAAAAGCTCAGGTATGTACACATACTAAGTTATGAAAATAAGGTAAGTTGAATGTTTGAATTGATGATATAATGCTTTATGTTAATGTGAACTATGTGCATATAGATGTGAATGAATGTATATTCGGCCTAAGGTTATAATTGTATTATAGAAAGTAAAGGTTAAACATATTAATGTTCAATGGATTATTCGGCCAAAGGAAAATTATTACAAGTTATATATGTTTTGATATATATAAGTTGATAAGTTGGATTATATATGAAATTATGATGGCTTATTACTACTTGATTAGCTTAAATTATGTAAATGATTAAATGTTTATTTGCTTATGACTTACTAAGCTTTGATAGCTTACTGTGTGTATTTGTTTTCTGTTTTATAGATTTTGGAAGTTGGTTATGAGCTCGGGGATCGTCAGAGAAGTCTATCACACTATCGACTCTTTTCGGTATTTTGTTAAGTTTGAATTTGAACTTATGCCATGTATAGTCTAGTAATAATGTTTGATTTGGGATATGTAAATATGATCCATGCGAAAATGGCTTATTTATTTTGTTAAGCTTAGTTTTTATGCTACTAATCAAATGTTAGATGTGTTTGGTTTTAGTGATTCGGCCATGGCTTATTTATATGTGAAATATGGTTGCTATGCTTTGTTAATAATGTGGTAAATGTTTTGATATATATATATATATAAGTTCGGTTATGGCATATAGGTGTAGTGAATTTGATATGTCTTGTTAATCATTGAAATTGATTATGGCTTAAGTTCATTTGGAAAACCCAACTAAAGCACTGGATCAAGTATTAAACTCTCTCGGTTTCTTAGATGAGGACTGAAATGACTTTTCCATCTGTCTTTTCTTCGAATCTCGAGACTTAAACTCAGCTTTTCTTTTCTCTTTAGCCAACTCCTCAGCCTTACAAGCTCTTTCAACAAGCACAATGAATTCTTTCAGTTCAAGAATGCCAACCAATAATCGAATGTCTTCATTCAGCCCATCTTCAAATCTTTTACACATGATGGCTTCAGTCGAAACACATTCTCGAGCGTATTTGCTCAGTCTCACAAACTCACGCTCATATTCCGTTACCGTCATCCGGTCCTGTTTTAACTCAAGAAACTCCTTTCTCTTCTGATCAATAAACCTCTGGCTAATGTACTTCTTACGAAACTCTTCTTGGAAAAATTCCCAATTAACTTTCTCCTTGGTCAATCGACACAAGGGTGTTCCATCACTGATAAGCCGAGTCTCTCAGAAGTGACACAACACATTTCATACATTCCTCGGGTGTGCATGATAACTCATCAAATACCCTGATGGTATTCTCGAGCCAGAACTCTGCCCTTTCGGGATCATCATCTATACTAGATCGAAACTCTTATTCTCATTGTTTTCGATTTTTTTTCCACTGGAGGTCTATTCAATCTCATAAAACCCATACCTTGGGGTGCTACAGGAACAGGTTGAGGAATAGGTGGGGGTGGAGGGGATTGAGCGTTCGAGTTCGTTCGAACGAACTCCGTATACCAAGCATTCATCATATGGAGAAAGGCTTCCCTAGCCTCTTCTCCTCCTCCCTGACTCATAGTTACGGGGCTACTTTCAACTGGCGCTGCCCCTTGAGCAGGAGCCGGCGCATTACTTTCTACATCATCAGCTTCAGCTCGATTGGGATCAATTACTATATGAAAACACAATTTAAAAGGTCAGGAGTCGTCACACTATCACAATTCATTTATGGCATGTATAGCTAGACTCGTGCACACACTACGTTAGTCCGAAAATTGACTAAACCGTAGCTCTAATACCACTAAATGTAACACCCCTTACCCATATTTGATGCCTGAACAGAGTACGAGGCGTTACCGGACTTATACGCAAGCAATCATACAAAATCAAGACATGAATTCCCACTATAATTTAAAACTTTTCATAAACATTCATAACGTCCCTTAAACGAGCCTACAAGGCCCAAAACATACATTAGGAGTGGTTCGGGACTAAACCGAGAACTTTAGGAACTTCTGGGAAAAAATTAGAAAATTTTCATCAAAAAGGTCGATACGCCCGTGCTTCAAGCTGTGTCAAAAATAGGGGACATTCTGTTTATGACATCATCATCAAAATGAGGTCACACGGCCAAGGTACACGCCCGTGTCCTTAGGCCGTGTTGCGAATTAAATTCCAAAAATTAAGTACAGACTTTACATGGCCTAGGCACATGCCCATAGCCCAGCTATGGTCTTACACGATTCTCATATCGATGCCATGTCCCAGACATGGTCTTACACGAAATCTCATAACGATGCCATATCCCAGATATGGTCTTACACGTAAACTCAATCCCTAATGTCATGACATTTGTATCCTAACTATTCCTGAGGTTCAACTGGGATTTCGAGGTATCAAATCTTTTTCGAATCGTCATCAAGTCAACATTAATCAAGTCCACTAAGACAATTACACAATTCATGCAATATTAAAGCATTAAATACCTAATAATGTAATGTTGCATTATTTACACACGAACTTACCTCGGTACCAAAATATGGCTAACTATTCGATTTAGTCCACAACCTTGTTCTTTCCTCGGTTTAGGTCTGGACTCTGTTTTTCTTGATCTATAATAGCAAATTTAGCTCATTTAATTATCACATCGTTCAAATCAGTCCAAAAACCATACTTTGGTAAAATTATAGTTTTCCCCTTAAACTTTCACATATTTACAAATTAGTCCCTAGGCTCGTAAAATGAAATGTGTCCATTTTCTTTGTTACCCAAGCCTAGCCGAACCTAACACATGCTCATAATAGCCCACATTTTCCTTCAAATCAGATTTTTACTACTCATTTTACAACTTTTACAAAAAGGTCCTTTTTAGGTGTTTTCATTAAAAAATCACTTAGTAAAAGATGTTTATTACACATCAAACTTTCATAATCTACAATGAAACATCAAAACACATGCATGTCACACATGGGTAAATTTTTAATCATGAACCCTAGCTCAAGTAAATGGTAGAAATAGCTAGATCAGTAAGTAAATGGTAGAAATAGCTAGATCGGTTGATAACAACTTCAAAAACGTAAAGAACAGTAAAAACGGGGCTAGGATGCACTTACTATCAAGCTTGGAAGTTGAAGAAACCCTAGCTTTGGTGTTCTTGAGAATTTCGGCTAAGCATGAGAAAGATGGACATGATTTTTGACCTATTTTCCCTTTTAATTCTTTTATTAACCAAATGACCAAAATGCCCTTTTTACTAAACTTTCAAAATTTACCTACTCATGCCCATTTTTGTCCATAAAGATAGAAATTGGGAAAATTGCTATTTAAGGACCTCTAATTAATAATCCAAAGCTATTTCATACTTAAAGCTTCTAGAATCTCATATTTTGCAACTTTTGCAATTTAGTCTTAAAAGTCAAATTGGACACTTATTCACAAAATTTCTTCATGAAACTTTCACACAATCATGCAAACATGTCATGGACCTCAAAACAATCATAAAAAAAATATTTCTACTTTGGATTTGTGGTCTCGAAACCACTATTCTGACTAGACCCAAAATCGGGATGTTACATTGAAGATTAAATCCTGATATACTTCCCTGGGCGGATACTCAATTCGCCCAAAACATTAATTCACCAAAAGCTATGATTTGGTGGACTAACTTGTGCGGTGTGCCAGAACAGACATCTTCTCATCTACATGCCTAATATATGAGTTATCCAGACTTTGGTGTGACAACACTCACCTTAACAAAAATTCGTTGTCCAAAATTTTCTAACTTTGAAGAATTTCACTACAAAAATAAAAACTAACTGTTCACGCCAGGCGTAAACCAACCACTTGGCGATGAGAATACTAACAGTTTAAGTCACATGGGCAGATCCAAGACATAGCGATTATTTGTGAAATTTCAAATGTTTCTTAACTTACTATGTGACATATGTCGATTTTATATTAGAGAATCTGAACAGTTACCATTAACCCAAGTTCTTGCCCACATTTGTTCCTTTATACAACAAACACTAAAACACCCCTTTCAAACACTTTGGTGAATCAACAGAAACCTTAATTTTTTCTCTGATCAATCCTTCTACTCTCTTCGTCTTCAGTCTCTCTAATCCTCAAAGGTAACATTTGTTGTTCCTTTATATTCTTTTCTTTCATTTCCTTTCACACAAAATGGTTAGAACCAATACTAGAGGGAGTGGCCGTAGCCAAGCTAATCAAAACTCTATCCTAAGAAATCCAATTATATTCGAACCCTAAGGTCTCAAAGATACTCCACCATGGGTAGAGGCTCAAATGTTCGATTGTAGTATTACCCAGGATGAGATGAACCGTGTAACACCCCAAACCCGACCGAGACGTTATGGCTGACTCTCAGAATCTTTTTCCATGGAGAGACCTAGAGAAATACGAAGTCCCCCATAGAATACTCAATCTCGCGTCTCTTTATATCTGCATAAGATTTTTGTCTGTCCGATGCCGCTTTCAGTCGATCCCAAATCAATCTGACCTTATCCTTAGTCTCAGAAACCAACTCAGGACCCAGAACACGTTGTTCACCCAACTCAGTCCAACACAAGGGAGTGCGACACTTACGACCATACAGAGCCTCGTAAGGTGCCATCTGAATGCTAGACTAGAAACTGTTGTTATAAGCGAACTCGGCTAGCGGCAGGTAATCCTCCCAACTACCTCGGAAATCAATCATACAACTCCTCAACATATCCTCCAATATCTGAATCACCCTCTCAGATTGACCGTCGGTCTGAGGATGAAACACAGTACTGAAGTCCAATCTCGAACCCAGAGCCTCATGTAGCTTATTCCAAAACTGAGACGTGAAGCAAGGATACCTATCAGAGATAATCGGAACCGGTACCCCATGCAGTCCCATTATCTCAGAAATATAATGCTTCGCTAGCTTCTGAAGTAATAACCTGTTCTAACTGGGATGAAGTGCGCAGACTTGGTCAATCGATCCATGATGACCCACATTGAATCCTTCTTAGTGGGTGTTAAAGGCAACCCACTAACGAAGTCCATCGTTACTCGTTCCCATTTCCATAATGGAATCTTAACCGGTTGTAGCAAACCTGAAGGCAACTGATGCTCAGCCTTAACTTGCTGGTATGTCAGACATTTAGCCACAAAATCAGTAACCTCTCGCTTCAATCCTGGCCACCAATAGAACTGATAAACCGAAATAGTAACATATTTTAAGCCCACATTTAGTATGCTTTTGGATGAATTATCCCTTATTTTATGTAAAAAGGTGCTCTTAATCCTTTCTTTTCATGTTATATACTCAGGAAAGCACCGGAGGATGAAAAGAATGAGAAACGGGCTTAAAACGGGCCAAATGGGCCAAAGCACAAAATCGACATGGCCTGGACCTAAGACAACACGGCCGTGCCTCCTCAATAATCTCGAACACGGTCTAGCAACGAGATACACGACCATGCCTCATCAACGAAGTCCACACGGCCTGGCCACGATTCACACGGGCATGTGCCATGACCGTGTCCCTGTCGTGGCCAAGAGGAGTTTTACTCGGAATAGGATGCTTGGAGGCAAAGAAACACAATCCAAAGTCTATTTAAACACCTTAGTAAGAATCCTATTTGAATTAGGATACTTAGGGGCCAAGTAAGGTATCTCAAAGTCTATATAAACACCCAAGGAGGCAACTTGAAAGGAGTTCGGCAGAAGCCGGGGCCCAAAGCTATCGTTTAGGGGCGTCTTGCTAGGCTAGAGATGGCAGATTTGTGGGGATTCGCTCAGGGATAGCCAGTTGATCCATCTCAAGAAGCCGAAATTATACTCAAGACGGAGGATCTCCTCTTCAATTCCTTCAGGGGGTTTTAGGGATTTCTTATGTTTTGTTTTATCTTTTCTTTTGAGATGTTTTCTTTTATTGTTATGAACTAAACCCTCAGATACCTAAGGGGGATGAAACTTAGATGAATCTTGTTATCGTTTGCTGAACTATATGATAAATATTTGATTTGTTCTTAATTATGTGTTCTTAATTCTTGTGTTGATATTTCGCGGATATCGATTCAAGTTTGATGTGCTTAGGTGGAGGAGCAAAAGTCCCTGCCTAAGAGTAGATCTAGCATAGTTAAACGGAGTTGATCGCGCGCCCAGAGATAGGGTAACGAGGCGTTGCCGGGTTAGGGTAAAACCTAATATGGGAGTCCATAGATCGAGTTAATGCAATTCTAGGGGTTTTAATTAGAAAGAGATTTCAATTAATCAACCTAGGGTTAGACGTTATTCGCCTCGAGAGAGGGTTTAATATAAATCAGGGAATCCTACGGATTAAGTCAAATGAATAAATCGTCTGGTTCAGAGTTAGATAACAATTGAAGTCTAGGTGGATTCTTCCTTGGGTGTCGTTTTAATCAATTGGTTTTTCCTCAAGTTATTTTCCCAAATTCATTCTTCTTTGTCTCAGAGTCTTTAGTCTAGTAGTTAATTAATTTAGATTAAACAACCATTCGCTTAATTCTTAGGCTAAATAATAAAAAGAAAGTTAGTATTAGTACTTTTAATTCCTTTGGGTTTGGCAATCCGGTCTTGCCTAAGCTATACTACTATTCGATAGGTGCACTTGCCTCAATCATTGTCATAGTTAGTTTCCAGGTTCGATCATTCTCGTTATTTAAATTTTTAAAACTCTGACACACGACCAAGTTTTTGGCGCCGTTGCCGGGGAACTAAAATATTAAGAACACTCTATTTTTATTACTTTAGCCATTATTATTATTATTATTAATTTTTTTTTTTTACTTTGCTAAATTTTCTTTTATTTGATTTTGGCAGATAGAGGAGATAGCACTGAATAACTATTAGTGGCAAGTTATGAGGACAAAGCCAACAAAAGCAGCCGATATTTACAACCTCGACCCAATAACCAGGCTATTAAACCAGTTAGAGATGTTAAATAAAAAGTTTGACGATTTGTGTTCTTTGTAGATACATCCAGTTATGCAGTACGAAACAAGTGGAGGCGTGGCGAATCTTGAGTACCCACCCTACGGATATGGCATAGAGAATGAACAAGTCCACTATATGGGTAACTATGCTAGACCTCAAAATAATTTTTATGATAACACTTATAATGCAGGTTGGAGGTACCATCCCAATTTCTCGTGGGATGATCAAAGTAGCCAAAGACTGGAACTTCCTCCAAATTTTCAACAACCACCTCACCAACAGGAAGAGGAGTCGAACCTTGAGGAGATGCTGATAAAATTCATGGCAGCTACAGATAACCGTCTCCAAGACACTGAGACCACCCTTAAGAATCAACAGGCATTAATCAAAGGGATCGAAAGCCAAGTTGGGGAACTTACTAAGACAGTTGGACAACTTACTAACACAGCTGGACAACTTGTAAAGATAATCTCAGAACAACTACAAGAAAGCTTGCCAAGCAACACTGAAACTAACCCAAAAGAGAAAATTCAAGCCGTAACAGCTCATGACAGTGAAAGGTTAGTGGAATCTGACCCAAGGCAAGAGCCTGTGGTAAGTGAAGGTAAGGTTGAGGTAAGTAATAATAAGCCAAAACCGGTAATCAAAGAGTACCAACCTCGCATACCATATCCCGAAGCATTAAAGAAAGACCACATAGAGGAACAACTCGGTAAGTCTCTTAAACTTTCAAAGAAACTTCTTATTAACTTGCCGTTTCTAGAAGCTCTTTCGCAGATGCCAGATCCTAGACCTCGTGTCGATAAAGAAGAAATTCATGAGGAACGAAGGCTCTGGATCGATGAACTAGACGAATGGAAGACACACTTAAAGGAGAGACTAAAAACACACGAAGCAAAGACGAGGCAACTCCACGACGAACTTAAATAATGGGACAACCTAGCTTAAGATAGGAGATCGGTACTCAAAATCTTCCCAGATGGAACGGTCGAGGTAACACATTCTAATTTCGGCACTTTTGAGGAAAACATTACTCGACTTAAATTTTATATCAATAACCGAATTGATCGCATGAGAAAGGATTTTCACCTCTTCAAACCACCATGACCATACGAATGAGAGGTAAAGTCTAGCTTAAGACTATAAAAGAGCGCTTCTCGGGAGCAACCCGAGCACTAACCCCATTAATTTTTACATTTTTTTATTTTATTTTTACTTTTATTTTTCCTTTTAGCACCTAACCATAAACTAACCAAGGTACAGATTTCCATACCACATGGCCCTGCACACGGCCGTGGCCGTGGCCGTGTGGCCATCACAGGAAGGTACAAGGGCGGGGGCAACCACCAGATCCATAATCTCTATTTAGACTCCCCTTCTTCCTTTTTCTTGTCCAAGTTGTCTTTCTTCTTTCATTTTCCATTATTTACTTTTATTTTTATTTTTTATTTATTTTTTTTATTATCTTCCTCTTATTCTTCATGCCATTTAGATTTAGATTAGGATACAATAAAATCAGACCGGCTACTTTGAGGATTCAAGTTCAAACGGTTCGAGGCGCTTCCCTATGTTCACCTCCAATCCTATCCGGTTTCTTTTCATTAACTTCATCCAAAATTCAGGAAAATTCACTTCTTTCCACATCTTATGATTTTATGATTTTATTTTGCTATTATCTATCTTTGTACATTGAGGGCAATGTACATCTTAAGTGTGGGGGGGTGAACAACCTAAAAAGGTACCTAATTTTTTCATTATTCTCAAATTCCTGAAATTAGGTACCAAACTTTTTGCATTGTTCTCAAATCCCTGAATTATGCCTTGTCTTAAAGTAAATTTCTCATATTATCATTAGAATGAAATTTCCATGATTGATGATTTTTATTGATATGTTTTAGATTAAGTCATTGATAATTGTGCATTGATAATTAAATTCTAAGATACTAGAGAATCAAGCATGATAAGTCTATTTTTCGGAATTAAAATTGTTTTTCTAGGTTGTTAACCTGAATTTGAATATTACTTTGAAGTTTGAAATTTACAAGGTTGATATCAAAATACCCATAATTTTTGTGAGATTTTGAGCCTTATAAGAGCATATATCCTTTTTCATGCTCACTTTTTGATTATGAGTGTGTCAACATTGATTTGTTATTCTAGAACTTGCATCGATTATACATGTTGAGACCACATCTTTGATTTGATATACAGAAATGATAAAGGCACCTAGGATTTAACCCACTTACTCCATAAAAATCCTACATTCATAATTAACCCCTAGTGAACCCCTTTGATCCTAACAACCCTTTTTATTGACTCACCCACTAATATTAACCCAAAAACCTTTTTTATTTGTTATCACCATCCTTTTTGACTACCCTTTTTGTCGAGATTTGATTTTGAGCAGTTGCCTAACTATGTTCTATATTTCAGTTGTTAAAGTACTTTCTTATTATTGTAAATATTTGTGACTTGTTCAAAAAAAAATCGAAGTATATTCAGTATTAGTATGATGAAAAGCGAGCTTGTACAGTTAACGTCTATTTATTGAAGAATGAGGCTCGTATTATTAGTTTCAAAGTTTCAATTCATATAATTATTTATTTTTCAGTTTGTTGTTTCTAGTTAGGTAATTTTTCAGGTCGATCTCGATTCTAACCCTCTAATTCAGCCTTTATCCACACCTTAACCCAAGCCACGTTACAACCCTGATAAAGACCTTTTGATTTGTGCATCATCTCATATTACAGTGGTGGAGATTTGATTTTCATGCAAGCCAATGGGATTAACTTTTCAGGTTTGACATTTGAGTGCTTAATTCTGAACCTTAAACACTTCGAGTGATTTGAGTGAATCTTTTGTGAGGATGTCAATCCTTGTAGGTTTTGGATCAAAGGTAATTATTTAGATGAGGGGAAACACCTATGTTTTGTGCTACAAATGTATGACTTAGACTGTTTGAATCTTTGGGACTCTTTGAATTGAAGTATCCATGTATGAATTATCTTTGAATTATGATGAAACATTATCGATGACTATTATAAATTATGGAAAGTTTGTTTTAATTCTAAGTTGAGAATTTTGCTTGAGGACAAGCAAAAGCTTAAGTGTGGGGGTATTTGATAAACCGAAATAGTAACATATTTTAAGCCCACATTTAGTATGCTTTTGGATGAATTATCCCTTATTTTAGGTAAAAAGGTGCTCTTAATCCTTTCTTTTCATGTTATATACTCAGGAAAGCACCAGAGTATGAAAAGAACGAGAAACAGGCTTAAAACGGGCCAAATGGGCCAAAGCACGAAATCGACACGGCCTGGACCTAAGACCACACGGCCGTGCCTCCTCAATAATCTCGAACACGGTCTAGCCATGAGATACACGACCGTGCCTCATCAACGAAGTCCACACAGCCTGGCCACGATTCACACGGGTGTGTGCCATGGCCGTGTCCCTGCCGCGGTCAAGAGGAGTTTTACTCGGAATAGGATGCTTGGAGGCAAAGAAACACAATCCAAAGTCTATTTAAACACCTTAGTAAGAATCCTATTTGAATTAGGATACTTAGGGGCCAAGTAAGGTATCTCAAAGTCTATATAAACACCCAAGGAGGCAACTTGAAAGGAGTTCGGTAGAAGCCGGGGCCCAAAGCTATCGTTTAGGGCGTCTTGCTAGGCCAGAGAGGGCAGATTTGTGGGGATTCACTCAGGGATAGCCAGTTGATCCATATCAAGAAGCTAGAATTATACTCAAGACGGAGGATCTCCTCTTCAATTCCTTCAGGGGGTTTTAGGGATTTCTTATGTTTTGTTTTATCTTTTCTTCTGAGTTGTTTTCTTTTATCGTTATGAACTAAACCCTCGATATACCGAGGGGATGAAACTTAGATGAATCTTGTTATCGTTTGCTGAACTATATGATAAATATTTGATTTGTTCTTAATTATGTGTTCTTAATTCTTATGTTGATATTTCGCGGATATCGATTCAAATTTGATGTGCTTAGGTGGAGGAGCAAAAGTCCCTGCCTAAGAGTAGATCTAGCATAGTTAAGCGGAGTTGATCGCGCGCCTAGAGATAGGGTAACGAGGCGTTGCCGGATTAGGGTGAAACCTAATATAGGAGTCCATAGATCGAGTTAATGCAATTCTAGGGGTTTTCATTAGAAAGAGATTTCAATTAATCAACCTAGGGTTAGACGTTATTCGCCTCGAGAGAGGGTTTAATATAAATCAGGGAATCCTACGGATCAAGTCAAATGAATAAATCGTCTGGTTCAGAGGTAGATAACAAGTGAAGTCTAGGTGGATTCTTCCTTGGGTGTCGTTTTAATCAATTGGTTTTTCCTCAAGTTATTTTCCCAAATTCATTCTTCTTTGTCTTAGAGTCTTTAGTCTAGTAGTTAATTAATTTAAATTAAACAACCATTCGCTTAATTCTTAGGCTAAATAACAAAAAGAAAGTTAGTATTAGTACTTTTAGTTCCTTTGGGTTCAACAATCCGGTCTTGCCTAAGCTATACTACTATTCGATAGGTGCACTTGCCTCAATCGTTGTCATAGTTACTTTCCAGGTTCGATCATTCTCTTTATTTAAATTTTTAAAACTCTGACACACGATCAAGAACTCTCGAAGATCTCGATACATCTTATTCCCACCAGGGTGCATAGCGTAAGGGCTACTATGCACCTCTCTCAGTATAGACTGTCTCAAATCAGAATCATTCGGCACACATATCTGGCCTCGGAAACACAACACAGCCTCAGAGTTCAACCCAAAGTCCGTAGTGCTACCATTCTCAATCTGTCGGAACCGAAGACCCAAAGACTCATCCTCCAGCTGTTTACCCTTAATCTGCTCGATCCAAGTTGGTCTGACTTACAGCTTAGCCAACAAACTCCCATCGACGAACAGGCTAAGTCGAGCGAACATCGCTCTCAGATCAGTCATAGCCCTACGGCTCAAAGCATCGGGCACCATATTAGTCTTACCCGGATGGTACTCAATGGTACATGCGTAATCCGTAAGCAGCTCAACCCATCTACGCTGCCTAAGATTCAGTTCCTTTGGATTAAGGAGGTACTTGAGGCTCTTTTGATCAGTGTAGATGATACACTTCTCACCATACAGATGGTGCCTCCAGATTTTCAGAGCAAAAACTACGGCGGCCAATTCCAAATCGTATGTTGGGTAGTTCACCTCATGGGTCTTAAGCTGACGTGACGCATATGCTACCACCTTACCATCCTGCACCAACACACATCCCAAACTGACATGTGATGCATCACTATAAACTGTGAACTCCTTCCCAGGTTTCGGCTGTATAAAATAGGAGCCTTAGTCAGTACAGTCTTAAGCTTCTCGAAGCTCTCTTGCTGCGCATCAGACCAGACGAACGGTACACCCTTACGTAGCAGTTTAGTCAAGGGTGCTGTAATTAATGAGAAGCCTTTCACAAACCGTCGGTAATATCCTACCAAACCCAGAAAACTATGAATCTCAGGCACATTCTTAGGCTGCTTCCAATCCAATACAGCCTCAATCTTTCGAGGATCGACTTGAATCCCCTCCGCAGGCACCACATGACCCAGAAATATTACTTCACGTAACCAGAACTCGCACTTACTGAACTTAGCATAGAGCTGCTTTTCCCTCAAAATCTGAAGAATAATCCTAAGGTGCTTGTCATGCTCATCCTCAGTCCTCGAATAAACCAATATGTCGTCGATAAAAACTACGACGAACTGATCTAGATAAGGCTGGAACACTCGATTCATCAGATCCATAAATGCGGCTGGTGCATTCGTCAACCCGAATAACATAACTAGGAACTCGTAATGCCCATAACGAGTCCTAAAAGCAGTCTTGTGAACTTCTACATCCTTAACTCTGAGCTGGTGGTGCCCAAAATGAAGATCTATCTTAGAAAATACCGAAGCCCCTCGAAATTGATCAAATAAGTCATCGATCCTCAGAAGCGGATACTTGTTCTTGATAGTCAGCTTGTTCAACTGTCGATAATCTACACACATCCTCATGGTCCCATCTTTCTTTTTAACAAACAGTACCGGTGCTCCCCACGGAGACACATTAGGACAAATGAAGCCATTATCCAACAACTCCTACAGTTGAGCCTTAAGCTCTGTAAGCTCTTTTGGTTCCATTCGGTAGGGAGTGATGGACACCAGAGCTGTACCCGGAAGATGTTCGATCCCAAACTCAACCTCTTGGTTCGGAGGCAATCCCGGTAGCTCCTTAGGAAAAACATCCAGAAAATCCCTCACAGGTTTGATCTCCTCAATCGAAGAGTTCCCAGAAGTAATAGTACTGACGTAAGCCAAATACGCCTCGAACCCTTTTCGAACCAGTTTCTTAGCTACCAGTGTTGAGATCACATTCGACAGATAATCCTGACACTCTCCAATTACAACCACCTCTTCATCTTCCTCAGTTCTCAAGTGACCCTCTTAGTCGCATAATCCAACTAACCTGGTGCTTAACCAACCAGTCCATTCCCAGAATTATATCGAACTCTCCAAACGGAAGCTCCATCAGATCTGCCAAAAAAATAGTTCCTTGCACCACTAAGGGTACATCCCTATATAGTTTACTAACCCGAATAGATTGCCTCAACGGACTCAGTACAGTGACCTCACTCGTAGTGCTCTCAACCGATAACCCAAGACTTTCAGAAACAGAATAGGCTATATAGAAATGAGTAGATCCTATGTTTATTAGAGCAATATATGGTACATTAAAAATAAAGAATGTACCGGTGATGACGTCAGGAGCATCTCTGTTCTCTCGGCGATGAGCAGCATAAACCAAAGTAGGCTGCCTCACCTTAGTCTGACCAGCACCTCTACCCGCTGCTCTCTATCCACGACCCAAACGGTTACCACACTTGGCCTGCCCACGGCCCCTCGGTGGCTGCTGAACTACCCTCTATGGCTGCGCAATACCAGTACCCAGAGCTTGCATCTGATCGGCCCTCAGCGGGCACTCTCTAATGCGGTGCTCCAATGACCCACACCTCAAGCAAGCCCCAGTCCTCTTCCAACATTCGCCCTGATGGCGTCTACCAAAATTGACACATGGCTGCAGTCCAGTACCAGTAACAGGGGGTCCAGTTCTAACTGGCCCATCAGGTCTGACCTTTTTCTTAGGCCTCTGAACAGAACTCGAGGGCTCCGAATCCTTCTTATTCCTACCTCTCTCTTTCACGATTTTGGCGCTCAGCGCGCTTAACATCCTCTACAATCTTAGCTTTCTCAACCAGTATAGCAAACTCTCGCTCCCTCTATGGAGCAATCAAAACCCTCAGGTTATCCCTCAGCCCATCCTCAAATCGGACACACCTCTCATACTCATCTGCCACCATGCCTCGAGCATAGCAGCTCAGCCTCAGGAATTCGGCCTCATAATCGGCCACAGATCGGTCTCCCTGAGTAAGGTTCAAAAACTCCCTCCTACGAGCATCAATGTAACTAGCTCCCACATACTTCTCCTGGAAGGCAGTCTTAAAAAATTCCCATGTCAGACGTTCGGGCTGAGTGCCCTCCTTAATGGTCAGCCACCACTGATAAGCCTCGTCTCGCAACAGAGAGACTGCACCCTTTAATTTCTGCTCAGGGGTGCAATCTAATTCATCCATAATCTGCTCCGTAGCCTCTATCCAGTATTCGGCCATATTAGGGGCGACTCCAGCGACACCCCTAAAAAGTTCATCTCCATTGGACCGGAGTCGTTCCGTAACCGACCCTCGACCCCCATATCTAGTGTTAGGCCCAGTGACCCTCTCCAATATCCTTAACATAGCCTGGGACAATGCGTCGTCCCCAATCATGCGATCTTGAGACCCAGTCTCAGTAGCAGGCGACATTGGCGTCTAACTCATGTCCAGATTTGGCATACTGCCAAGTGAAGAGGACTTAGCTTGAGCCCCTCTACGGCCTCTACCTTGGCTTCTGGTACCTCGTCCACGGATACCTCGTGTGCTCATATCTAATCAGATTTATCTATATTATGAATTTTATGAATCAATTACAGTTTCAGTATTTATTAGCAGATATTTTATATAAACAATTTCAGTAATTCAGAGTGATTTTCGTAAATCGCTGTCTCTATCAGTTTTTCTATAGTCTCAGTTTTACTACAGTTTTAGTATACACTATCTAAAGTGTTATCACAGTATACTACTTACAGTAGTTTCAGTTTAAACTTATCACAGTTTCAGGATACTTACAAGATCGGCGCCAGAGACTCGGTGTACCACATACTAAATCAAATCATTTGAAGATCAGTTCTTTAAAAACCAAGTTCTAAAACCCAAAATCCATAGCTGAGTTTTGCAACCTAACTCTGATACCACTAAATGTAACACCCCAAACTCGGCCTAGACGTTATGGCCGAATCTGGCGATGTCACATGATAAGGTGTTTGGAAACTAAGTTTCTATGATAAATCCAGTTCCGTTTAATTACTTTTCTTATCTCTTATTAATTCCAAAATTCTTACTCGTTTAATCGACTATTTTAAACATAAATTGTTGCGGAAGCTTTTAAATCAGTTTTGAGTAAATCGTGTGTTTAGAGAAAACATCGCCTTTTCGAAAATCGAGTTTTCCTACGTCTAGCAGTTATAAATCCATAAAAATAAATAAAACCAAATTTCAGCAAAAGTCCCAAAAAGTCCCCAAATTACGTCCAAATAAACCACAGTAAATAAAACCATAAATCATAAATTATAAATCGTAAAAATCCAAAAAATGTGGTCACCATTGAGTCCACCGCCGCACCGATCCATCTAGGTCTGGGGATTACCTGTGCACATTAAATAGAGAGGGGTGAGTTTACGTAAACTCAGTGTGTAATCCCACAGAAAATAAACAACAGTAAACATAGTGCACAGTCAAAAAAGTCTTAGGCCTAAGCCCCTTTCAGTATTTGTAACGGTTTGGCCTTAGCCCAACTCAGTATCAGTATCAGTATGCACAAGGGCCTTAGCCCATCACAGTATCAGTAACAGATATACAATATTCAGTAACAAAGTCCTACCCAACCAGCCTCTACATACCATCTTCGTCCAACCCTACACTCCGTGTGGGGATTAAATCAACCCACCCATCCCTACACTCCAGGTAGTACCGAATGTGGCACAAAATAGTAGTTTGCAGCTGAGCTGCCAGTATATTAGGCTTAAGAGCCTTTCAATACACTTCCTCCAAATAAAATCAACCCAACCCCATGCAATGCATGACATGCTATCTCGTGATATCAGTACATATAATCAGTAAATGTATACATGCATACTATCATCATGCTCAATATATATATCCATCAATTAGTCAGTTCACACAATTAGGGGTCTAATAATGCTTACCGACCCTACAGTAGGATTAAAGTTGGCTTGGGTGACCCGTGCAACCTTAGCAATCAATTCAATGATAATGGGCTCACACGCCCATGTGGCCTGCCCGTGTGGCCCACACGGCCTGGCCCAAAATCCTACACACCCGTGTGGACTCACACGCCTGTGTGCCTACATGGCCTAAATCAGTCCAGCCCGTGTGTCACACACAGCCTGCCTGGCCATCACACGGCCGTATCATGCGCGTACAGCCTGGCCTCGTCAGACATACGCCCGTGTTAGGGCACATGGCCTACCACATGGGTAACCACACGCTCGTGTGGCGTCGACAGTGGGGTTTTTGGATTTCGTTGAAACCCCGTTTCCTACATAATCGAGTACACACCTACTAATGCTATCGCAACCACGAGCACTCCAGAACCTAAAAATCGGTATTCCAAGCCCAATTTCAGTGACACTAACGAAACTTGATCGAAAATACAACGAGATGATCAACTTTCAACTATCAAAAACCTACCTTTGATCGAGAACAGCGTTTTTACACCACTTCAATACCGACCAAAAATCTCCGGCCCATAACCTTCTCCAAAAACAAAACAAAACCCATCAATCAATATCCAAAAATCAAAATAACTACACTTACTACACTTACCGAAACTTACCAAACCTGCGTAAGTACAATCAACGTTGCAAATACAAAAGAAAGGAATGGATTCAGAAAAACGAAGCAAAAAAAAAAGGAGAGGGGAAGCCCAAGACAAATTCGGCAGAAAAAGAAAATGGAAGAGTAGAGAAGGACGTCAAAAATTTTGAGGAAAGAGAGAACATAATTTTGGATGAACCGAAAAATAACCAAAAAGATTTTGATAGAATCCAAAATCCCTTAATTATCTCCCAACTTCCCACTAACTACACTATCACAACCACCCATTACTCAGATTTTCAATTCAACTCAAACTCTTAGCCACCAAACCGAGCAAAAATAATCTCCCTTGCTCATGCAGGGACTCGAACACTTGACCATCAGCAAACTAACACTCCGCTTGACCACCAGACCAGCAGGCCTATTCTGGTATGAAATTACAGGCAATTAAACTTAAACCCTTTGAGCAAGGTTAAGGCTTCATTCAAAAAAAGACAAAAATTTACCCAAGGTAAGGCTTTAACTTGGGACCTCTCACACACACCAAGAACACTTAACCACTAAAGCAGATACAGAATTGTGTCACATTTTAACAGAAACAAAAATAAGAAATTTGGGGTGTTACAAATCGATATCTAGGAGTTTGAGGTATTCAAGACCCAAACTTTATTTATGAATTCTAGCGAGCCCGTGGATGTCATCTAAGTGATAATTCCATAGGTTCCATTTTACCCCTAATTTGCTGAAAGTCAG
This sequence comes from Gossypium sturtianum, assembly GCA_025698515.1. Taxonomy (NCBI): domain Eukaryota; kingdom Viridiplantae; phylum Streptophyta; class Magnoliopsida; order Malvales; family Malvaceae; genus Gossypium; species Gossypium sturtianum. The sequence continues at coordinate 79,005,679 of CM046944.1, forward strand.
TTTCCATCTGCCACACAACCCTTTCTTTTGTGCTGTGCGTGACAAATATAGCATTGCAACGGGCAGTTATTAGCCTTATCCTAGTGGACACTAGTGGTTTTCTATATTGACTATTGTATGCACAACGAGTAACGAGTAACCATTGTTGGGTGTTTTTTAGAAAATTTACCAACTAATAGTAAAAAGGAATGGAACTTCTGCTGGCAATGCTCATTTTAGTGTACGCTTAGGTGGTGAACCCATTATCGAGAACAATATTTCATATCTTCATCAAATGCAAGCGAGAATCTGGATTTGGTTTTCCAACAAGATTGTCCCTTACTCTAGAGAGCACTTGTGCATAATATCAGCCAATAGACTTTCAAGTTGCTGAGAAGAAATATAAAAGATTAAGAAGGAGGCATATACTTGATTTGGTGGGACATGTTTCAGTCAGGAACGTATTCCAATACTGTTTAGAAGACTTAAGCCAATTGGTTGTTGGCCAAATGATACTACAAAGTGGTTGGATGATCTCATTGTTCCTTTTGCTTCTGAAGCTTGGCCTTATAACTCAGATAGTGAATTGGAAAACATGTTAGTAGGGTGTATATGGGAACCTCCCTTCTATTTTTACAGCATTTGTGGTCTTTGCCCACACAACTAGAACATCATAAGTAATCATGTCACAACTTCTACTTCTTCATCAAACCAAGCTAACTCTCATGTTGCTGGTGTAGGATCCTCATCACATTCACACATTGCGCCTGTCTCAGTTCAGAACATGGACATCACAACTATTCTTAAAGGACCTCAATCAAAGGAGAAGACTATTGCTGCTCCATCGAGAAAAAAAATTGCAAAGACATCTAGGAAGAGGCCCAAATTGGAGGAGAGTACTCAAGAGACTGAGAGTAGTGAATGCCCTATCTTAATACAGTGTAGACCAAATAAAAAGCCGGTAATTACAATTTCTCACACTTCTTCAACTCCTGCTTTGCCCGAAATTCCAATACCACCCATTGAGTCGGCCCATGAAGTAGACTCTCAAATTCATATCTTTAGTCCTTTTGATAGATAATCCTATTAAAACAATACCTTTAACTCAGTTAGTAGTTCCTCCTAGTATTCTACCACATGGTGCTCCTTCAGATGAAGTAGAAAGAACTTTTCCTTGGCGTGATCTATTGGAGTCAATACCAGTTTCAGTCTCAATTAGTTCTATTTTTCAACAACAATAAAATTTTGTGCCTTAACATTTGAAATAAGTTTTTTTTCCTCTTAGCCTACTTCCAACCCAAATAAATCCCCTCTTTCCCTTAAATGCTGCCCTCTCACTCCTCCTCCCTTCGACCGTCATGTGCTGCTGTGACTACCGCAGCAAACCACCGTAGATCTTCTCATCCTGCACCTATTTCTTTTCTCTTCTCTTCTTTTTCTTCCAAACATTGGTGACCGAACCCTCCTCCTTTATATAATTTTCTCACATTGTCAGACCGCTGCTCCACCATTTTTGGACCACCGTTGTCACCGCTACCGTTAGACCACCGTCGTCACCTTTGTCGTCGTCGCTGCCACTATCGGACCACCGTCGTCACTACCACCGGTGATCCAATTTTTTTTCCTTTTTGCTTCCTCTTTCTTTTGTTGATTCCTTAGTGAATAAAACTCACATTTTCTATCACTTTATCGATTATTTTTAGATCACTAAAAATCGTCGATCTCATTCTATTCTTGATCCTTCGATCATCTCGTATTAAATTAAGTGTAAGTGAGGCTGTTCAATTCGTAAATCCTTAATTTAGAAATACCATGGTTGGTAGAATGGTATAGTGTTTTATTATTATCGAAATATTTTATTATTCATTTATCATAGTACTAATGTGATTTCATAACAAATTGAAGGACCAAATGATTCCAAACCAAGAAATCTTTAGTGAGTTGACGAGTATGTCGAAACCAAGTCTTGATTTAAGGGTAAGTGATGGTGAGAACTATTTTGAATGATTAAAACTTTAAGTATTAAAACAAATCTGATAGATTTATAACTAAAGAAAGTATTTGGTGCAATAGATTCATCTACCAACTTAGATCGAAGCGAAACCTCTTTTAGTAGGATTGTGGCAATTGAATCTACGGTTTAAGATGTGGGATCTAACTCTTGATTTGAGTATAATATGATATTATTTTATTCAAATAAAATGTTATTAAATTAATTAAATCAAGAGTACACTAAGTACTCAAGTGGAGTTGAAAAAATCAACTAAGAGAAACCCAAGTAAGAGTCCTAAACCATTAAATAATGTGAAAAATCTATGATTTGTGATGTGTGGTCTATGTTATGTGATGCATGGCTAAATTGATATGTGATGAGATCCATGTTTTAATATAAATATATATTAACGCATGCTAAAGTGAAAACTATGTGATATATGAAAATGTGAGCATGATACATGCATATGTGTAAAAATTGAGGAATATGAGTTATGAGCATGATTATGTGAAATGCGAGAAGTGAAATATATGTGTTAAATTGGCCAAATCACATGCATGGGGTGGGTTTGTGAAAGGATGATGTTGTGTGGCAGTTTAACTGCGATTATGTGGCTGTTATCAGCTATTATGTAGTGGCTTGTCCACGATGTGTTATGTGGCCTTTTCGGCATCTATGTGGTGGGTTATCTACAAATTGTTTGTTATTAGATGGACGAGTTTTGGAGAACTCGATATTGGCGTGTAGCGGAGATGGGTAGGAAATATTTCAAATGTGTATCGTTACATAAGCATGTCTCAGTATGGTCATATATATGTGTAAAGTTTGATGATATGTGATTTCTATGAAAATCGTAAATATGATGATTTGGACGTGTTATTCGATGTGTTGTAATGTATGATAAATCGTATGTATATATGTTTGTATCGATCTCACACTGAGCCTTTTTAAAGCCCACCCGTGTTACTCGTGTGTCTCAGGTAATCCTTGTAATTAGGACTGGGATTCGGTCATCGGAGGAGCTCTCAAAATAATGATTTATTGATTATGTATTTTTAATATAATTTGGGACTTTTACGGGCTATATGAGTTTATTTTTCATTTTATTATGGACTTTAATTTTGGTTTGTCCTAATAAATTTTTAGGACTTTATTTTAAGTTGTGGGTTGTGGTATGGGAATTTCTATTTTGATATTTTTGGGAAATATTGCATGGATTGTTTTTATAGGATTTTATTTTAAATGATCGTTAAATGTTTTAAAAAGTTATTAACTGTTGTAACTGTGTTTTAAAAACTAAGTTATAATTCAAGTATTTTTAAATAAAAATGAACAAATTAATTTCTATTGAAAAGAGCATGATGTTTTCAAAATAACATGTTTCGAGGACAAATGGATGTTTCTTATGAAAATGTTTTGGCCACATGTCCCATGTAATTACTCAAATTGGGTCATAACGTCTAGGCCCAGTTTGAGTGGTTACACCTACAGGAGCTTCCAATTCTAGATTCAAACGCCCAGTTCGAACCAGCAGCAACAACTGCTTAAAGAACATGAATTCACTATTAAACCCATTTACAAATAGATTGCTAACATTTCAATTATAGAGAATCCCCATGCAAAGCTTTTTATTCGTGTCTTACTACCCATAGACTTCATAGCATTCTTACTCTTAACATGTAAAGTTATCAGACTTACTAGGAGATAGAACACCTCTATATTTTCCAAAAATTCTTAGCTTCCAATTTACATATGAAGAGTAACCACCAATAACATTTAGTACTTAAGAAAAAGAAAGAATTAAAGAATTACTCTGAAGGAAGAAGAAATCCTTCACATGGACCTTTCTCGCACATATATATCTACTTTCGTTTAGTGGAACTTGACAAGTGTCTCAGAATTTTAGAATATGCCGTACATAATGGCTTACAAAATCTGAAGGAAACATAAATGAAAGTCTTTTCCATATGCCATTTATCTAATAAGCTTAGTTGGTTTATAACAAGATCTAGTTACTGAGACTTGCCCTTCACAATATTTAAACAAACTAGGCGTAATATACCTTTGGCAGTTACCTATACAAAGCTTAATTTTCCCTTTTTATCGAACTATTTCTTTTACTGAAGACACATCAAAGACTAAATCCTAATATACTTCCCTGGGCGGATACGAAATTCGCCTAAAACATTAATTCGCCAGAAGCTATGATTTAGCGAGCTAACTTTCGGAGGGCGTCAGAGAAAACATCTTCTCGTCTATGTGCCTAAAATGCGGGTTCTCCAGATTTGGGGTATGACAACTTTGGGTTTTTAAACTAATTCCCAAGAGTAAGCTTTTCTATAAAACTCTGTTTTCTTATTTTGAGACTCTGTTTTCAAATTATGTTTTTAAAGTATGGTTTTATAAACTGTGTTTACGAGCTTTTGTGCGAGCTCTATATGAACAAGTGCTTTTATGCGAGCTTATATGTTGGATATAATGGCATGCCATGGGATTGTAAGTACTCATATGCAAGTTTGTGATTTGGGCGTTAAGGCCCTAGGACATGTGGAAACATAAGGGAATGTCAAGCTATGCTTTGTTTACAGGGACATGTTTGCATAAAGAGAGTGTTTAGCTTATCAATACGCTTATGAGACATGTTAAGGACTTTCAGAGTCACAAGTAAGGCGCAATAAGGAGATCCGCTTATCCAACAAAAGACAAGTGCTAGTGATTTTGAACAAGTTTCTATGAAACTATTGTTAACAGTACAAGTATAAGAATGATAACAAGCACAAGTACTTATTTATGTTTTAAGTTTTCCTTTCAGCAACAAGCGAAGTTTTTAAGTATGATTTTGAACAAGCACAACTGAATCAATTTTACAAACTTATATATGTTTTCTGATAAGTAGGATTTTGGGAACTGGGTCTCACACATTCGGGATGAACCTAGCATGCGAAACATTTTTTAGACTAAGTTCCCCTCTATTTTAAACTGTAATTTTAGGCATACTCTAATGTTTTCTAAATATTCATTGAGTTCTCAATGAACTCACCCACTCCTCTCTTACTTTTCAGGAAAGTAGGTCACCGATGGCAGTAGCGAGGTGGATGACTTGAGTGAGGCTAATTCATGAACAGATATCTGGAAACCTGGGGAAAAAGGTAATGGAGTTAATTATGTGGGCTTAGTTTTATTATAGTTGCTACTGTTATTAAAACAATTTCCTTAAGTTTGATTTTATTTTATGTTGCAAAACCTTGATTTAAACCCTTGTTACTAGATTCTTGTTTTTTTTTGGTACAAATAAAGTTTCATATTGATTATACCTCCTTGCATTCATGCCATGTCGTACTCTTTTAATTTTTCCAAAGTATGTATTAATTCCACATGCGAAGTCAGTTATATTGTGTAATACTGTTACATGCAACCCCTGAATGTTTGCAACCTCTAAAATTCATGCGAACCCTTAGAAGTGATAATCTTGCTATTTAGCGAACCTTATAAAAAGTATGAGAACCCTTTCATAAATGCTTCCTTTTATTGTAATGCCTGTTTTGTATGCAAACTTATGATGTTTGTTTATCTATGAACTTAGATAGTATGTGAACCTCTGATATTTTGCAAACCCGTGTTATAGTGTGAACTCATGCTTTGTGCTACATTGCGAACTTATATGTTACCTTGTTATGCAAACCTATGTTGTAAGATGTATGCGAACCTATGTTACTCTGCGAACCTTAATAATAAACTCTATATACTTGTATTTATGTTTGAATATGCGAACCCTTATGTTTTACTTTCTAGGTGACATGTGCACCCTTCCTCTGTTTGATTTTATAAGCTCACATGTTTTGCATTGCATGCATAATTCTATGACGTTCCACTATTATGTAATAACTTAGCACAGTATTTGTATTGTAAATTCGAGGTGGGTTGGAAGATAGGTTTGTAGTTAATGGAGAGTCACTCCAGTGGCTCATGTAGCTCGCCAAATTCGGGTCAAACCATCTTAGTCGGGTTACTTGGATTTTCCTATTATCTCATACCTCTCTCCCACCTATCCTTCCTTCCCTTTATCCCTTTATGTTACTGGGATGTAGTTTCCCCCGATCAGTCCCAACGTATCTTATCAAATTAAAATCCTATAATTTTTGCCTTACTTACCTAATAATTGTCTTGTAACAGCCCGATTTAGGGTCTAGTCAGAATAGTGGTTGCGAGACCACAAATCCGAAGTAGAAATATGTGTTTTATGATTTTTATGAGATCTAAGACATGTTTTCATGATTATGTGAAAATTACATGAAGAAATTTTATTAATAAGTGATTAATTTATTCATTAGGACTAAATTGCAAAGATTGGAAAATATGAGATTCTAGAAGATTCAAGTATGAAAAAGCATTAGAAAAATTATTATAAGTCCTTTGTAACAGCTCGGTTTAGACCCTAGTCGGAACAGTGGCTTCGATACCATAAATCTGAGGTCGGAATAATATTTTAATATTATTTTTGGTGTTTATATATGTGATATAGCCTGTGTGAAAATTCTGTGTGGTAATTTTATCGATTGTATGTTGAATTATGAAAAAGGATTTAATCGCATAAAGTGTAAAATGTTGTGTGTTGATTGTTAAGTGCTAAATTGTTGTTGTCTTTATAATTTGGAGGTTTTATGATGCAAATAGCCCATTTTATAAGTTAGTGGAAGATGATAGCATGGTTTTGGTTATTATTAAATTTCATTAAGGGCAAAATGGTAATTGGTGTATTAATGATAATAAAAATTAAACAAAACACAAAATTTGTTTATTTTCATCATCTTCCTTGTCGAAATTGAAGAAGAAAAATAAAGGTTTAGGGCTTTGAAACATTCGGCCATTTCAAGCTTCAATTGACCAAGAAAGGACAGGTTCGGATCGAGATCGAGGCAAAGATAAAGTGCTCGATTAATCGACCGTTTCAGTGTTTCAACGTCCGAGGTAAGTTCAGACATAATACGTGTATTTAACTATGTTTAATGTTATGAAATGAATGGTATTTTATTATTTAATTGTAAATGCTAAGTGAGGAATCGAGTTATGTAGCACTAAGTGTGCGTATTTGGAAATATGACCGAGATGATTAGCACTGTGTGTGCGGAATAAAATAAGCTTCGGCTTTGTGGTTGGCACTGTGTGTGCGATACCGAAATACTTTCGGTTTTGTATTGTGGCACTAAGTGTGCAATGTTATTTAAGCTTCGGCAATGAATTGAGGCATTAAGTGTGCGATGTTAGTTTAGTTTCGACTCAAAATTTGGCACTAAGTGTGCGACCAAACCCAATGAATAATGAAGGTTGAATCGAAATGCAATATCGAACAGAAATTAGTTTGGATGGTGAGTAACTATGTGTTGGCTAAGGTATGTCTTGAACCTTTGTGGTTGATGAGATTGTGTAAGATTTCATGAATGGTTGAGTAGGATTATTGGCTATGAATGATATGGTATAAACAATTGGGAATTTATCTATGTGATGAGTTCATTTTGTGCATTGTATTTGAGCTATTAAATTGAAGGTATTATGTTACGAACTTACTAAGCTTTGAAAGCTTACTGTGTGATTTGTTTTTCTGTTTTACAGTGTCAGTAAAGCTAGCTCAGATCCGGGGATCGTCAGCGGCTCTATCACACTATCGGCTATCTATTTCGGTACTTTTGAAAGATGTATATAGATGGTATATGGCATGTATAGGCTAGTAGTTATGGTACATTTTGTGGTGTTGGAACCTTGCCATGTGATTTGGCTTGGAAGTTGAATAATGTTGATACTTATATGAACTATGGTAATGATGAATATGGCATGAGATAGTAAGAATGGAAATGGTATGTTATATATGTGTTTTGGTTAGTGAGAATGATGGATAAAATGTGAACTTTTAATAAGAATTATATGATGCTTTGCTTATATGAATTGAGTTGTGATCATGGTGCTTAAATGGATTTATTTGAGTAGGAATTGAGAATATAAATAGAGGATATTGTTGAGGATTAATTTGAGTATAAAATGGTATGTTTTGGTTTCCAATTGGGGTATAAATGCATGAGATTTGAAGCTTGTAGGTGAATCAATGTGGGGGAGGCAAGTTTGGTCTTGAAAATGGCCTATAATTGCCCACACGGTTGAGCACACGGGCGTGTGGCTCGACCGTGTCGTTTAAGTTTGCCAAGTGAAACAAGTCAGTAGCGACCACGAGCTGGACACACGGGCGTGTGACTGGCCGTGTGGTACAAGTACGAGTCCACCACGGGTGAGGCACACGGGCGTGTCTCAGGCCGTGTGGACAAGTCAGTATGTATGCCCTGTTTTGAAAAGGCTTAGGCACACGGGCGTGTCGAGGCCGTGGGAGGCACATGGCCTACCCACACGGGCGTGTGACCTCTGCGATTTTGAAAAATTTTAAAATTTCTGAGAATTTTTGTATGTATTCGGTTTAGTCCCGACCCCTTTCTAGCATGTGTTTAAGGTCTTGAAGACCTCAATAAGGGACTATATGTTCGTATTTGCGTATGATTGATTGGTGATTGACTTTTTGTTGATTAAATGAATGTAAAATGTTCCGATTGATCGGTAACACCTCTTAACCCTATTTTGGCGACGGTTTTGGGTTAGGGGTGTTACATTTTATATGTATCAGAGCTACGATTTAGTCGATTCTCGGACTAACGTAGCGCGTGTGAGTCTAGTTATACATGCCATATATATAATTGCGATAGTGTGATGAATCCTGACAGTTGAAAATGTGTTTTCGTATAGTAATGGATCCCGATCGAGCAGTTGCTGACGATGTAGAGAGTAACGCCCCTGCTCCCGCTCAAGGGACAGCGCCGGCCACATCCAGGCCAAATGAAAGTAGTGAGGGAGGAGAGGCTAAGCAAGCCTTCTTCCGAATGATGAGTGAGTAGTTTTCAGAGTTCGTTCGAATGAATTCGGCTGCTCCACAACCTCCACCCCCACAAGTATCGGTTGTGCCACAAGTTACAGATCCGATCGATTGAATAAGCCTCCTGTGGATAAGATCCGAAAGTATGAGGCCGAAGAGTTTAGGGCCACAGCTGATGATGATGCTGAGTGAGCTGAGTTTTGGCTCGAGAATACAATTCGAGTGTTTGATGAGATGTCGTTGACACCTGATGAATGCACTAAATGTGATGTTTCGTTGTTGAGGGATACCGCGTATACTTGGTAGAAAATGTTGATTTCAGTGGTTCCGAGAGAGAGGGTTACCTGGGACTTCTTTCAGGTTGAATTTCGAAAGAAATATATTAGTCAACGATTTATAGATCAGAAACGTAAAGAGTTTTTAGAGCTGAAACAAGGCCGTTTGTCAGTTACTAAATACGAGCGGGAATTTGTGAGATTGAGCCAGTATGCACGGGAATGTGTTTCGATCGAAGCTACCATGTGTAAACGCTTCATTGAAGGGCTAAATGAAGACATTAAATTGTTGGTTGGGATACTTGACATAAATGAATTTTTTGTGTTAGTTGAAAGAGCTTGCAAATCTGAGGAGCTTAGCAAAGAAAAGAAGAAAGCCGATTCTGAGGCTAGAGATGAAAGCAAAAGATCGATGAGTAAGACGTCTCAACCTTCGACGAAGAGATTTAGAGATGTAAGCAACCGATCAAATGCTTCGTTTGGACATCCGAATAGAGACCACGCAAGAATAAGTGATGGTCCACGAACTCAAGTTGCAATTGAATCAAGTGTTGGTAGTGTTAAAAGCAACAAGCCTGAGTGTAGACAGTGTGGAAGACAGCATGTGGGTGAATGCTGGGGCAAGTACAATAATCGAACTTTCTATAAGTGTGGATCACGAGATCACTTCATTCGAGATTGTCCAAAGTTAGCTGAGGAAGAAAATGTTCAGAGTGTGAGACCGAGTAATATGACGGCTAGGGGCAGACCACCCAGAAACACCAGGAATGTGAGTGGAAGCCAAAGAGGGACTACCGATACAGCTGTGAGATCGGAGGCGAAGAGCACCTGCCCGAGCCTATGCTATACGTGCGCGAGAGGAAGCGTCATCTCCAGATGTCATTACTGGTACTTTTACTCTATTTGATACTGATGTGATTGCATTGATAGATCCAGGTTCTACTCATTCTTATGTGTGTGTGAACCTAATATCGAGTAAGACTCTACCTGTTGAGTCTACTGAATTTGTGATTAAAATATCGAACCCCTTAGGCAAGTGTGTCATGGTGGATAAAGTGTGCAAGAACTGCCCATTGATGTTTCGGGATATATGTTTTCTGGCCAATTTGATGTTGCTACCATTCGATGAATTTGATATAATTCTTGGAATGGATTGGCTCACTTTACATAATGCTATTGTGAATTGTAAAAGAAAGAGTATTGATTTGAGAAGTCAGAATGGTGAGATAGTTCGAAATGAATCCAGTGATTTGAATGAGTTATCAGCTGTTGTATCTACGATGAAAGATTTGAACTATATGAGAAAGGGTTGCGAAGCTTATCTGGTATATGTGATTGATACAAAGGTGTCAGAAAAGAAAGTTGAATCTGTGCCTGTGGTTTGTGAATTCTCTGATGTGTTTCCTGAAGAGTTATCGGGATTACCACCAATACGAGAAGTTGAATTTGGCATTGAATTGGTGCCGGGAACAATTCCTATCTCAATAGCTCCGTATAGAATGGAACCAACGGAATTGAAAGAGTTGAAGTCTCAGTTGCAAGAGCTGACCGATAGAGGATTTGCACGACCGAGTTTCTTGCCCTGGGGTGCTCTAGTCTTGTTTGTGAAAAAAGAAAAACGGCACTATGAGGATGTGTATTGACCACCGACAGTTGAACAAAGTGACGATAAAGAATAAGTATCCCCTGCCACGTATTGATGATTTGTTTGATCAGTTGAAAGGAGCTACAGTGTTTTCTAAGATAGATTTGAGATCGGGCTACTACTAGCTACGAGTCAAAGAATCAGATGTACCGAAAACTATTTTCAGAACGAGGTACGGACATTATGAATTCTTATTTATGCCTTTTGGACTAACGAATGCTCCTGCAGTGTTTATGGATTTGATGAATCGGATATTCAAATCATATCTGGATCGTTTTATTGTGGTGTTCATTGATGATATTCTAATTTATTCCTGTGATGAGATGCAACATGCCGAGCATTTGAGAATTGTGTTACAGACTCTGCGTGAGAAGCAATTGTATGCAAAATTCAACAAATGTGAGTTTTGGCTGCATGAGGTTGGTTTTTTGGGGCATATTGTGTCAGCTGCGGGAATCCGTGTTGATCCGAGTAAAATCCAAGCTATTTTAGAATGGAAGCCCCCGAGAAATGTGTCTGAAGTCCATAGTTTTCTGGGACTAGCGGGATACTATAGACGGTTTGTGAAAGGTTTCTCGATGATTGCGACTCCGTTGATGAAGTTGCTACAGAAAGATGTTAAATTCGAATGGTCAGAAAAGTGCCATCAGAGTTTTGAGCAGTTGAAGGCATTGTTGACAGAAGTGCCAGTGTTGGTTCAACCTGAACCGGGCAAAGAATTCATAGTTTACAGTGATGCATCGTTGAATGGTTTGGGCTGTGTGCTGATGCAAGAAGGCAAAGTCATTGTTTATGCTTCGAGGCAGTTAAAGCTGCATAAAAAGAACTATCCACCGCATGATCTTGAATTAAAAGGCGATTGTGTTTGCGTTAAATATTTGGCGTCACTACCTATTTGGTGAGAAATGTCATATTTATACTGATCATAAGTGTTTGAAATACCTGATGACTCAGAAAGAATTGAATTTGCGACAGAGAAGATGGTTAGAATTGTTGAAAGATTGCGAACTTGTGATTGATTACCATCCGGGCAAAGCTAACATTGTTGCTGATGCCTTGAGTCGAAAGTCTCTATGTGCTTTACGAGCTATGAGTACTCAGATAGATCTAAGTGATGATGATTTAGTTTTGGCTGAGTTGAAAGTGAGACCGATGTTCGTACATCAGATTTTTGATGCCCAGAAAAGTGATATTGAAATGATGGCTAGACGAGATCAGTGTGGATTGAATGTTGATTCGGAATTTTGAGTTGATAGTGATGATTGTTTGAGAATCAGAAATCGGATTTGTGTTCTGAAGAATTCAGAGTTGATTCAGTTGATTTCGAATGAAGCTCACAATAGTCGTTTGACTGTTCACCCGGGGAGTACGAAAATGTAAAATGATTTGAAACAGTTCTATTGGTGGCATGGTATGAAACGGGACATCTCAGACTTTGTGTAGAAATGTTTAATTTGTCAGCAAGTTAAAGCTTAACATCAGGTTCCGTCCGGATTGTTACAACTGGTTATGATTCCTGAGTGAAAATGGGAGAAAATCACGATGGACTTTGTGTCGAGATTGCCATTATCTTCGAGAAAGAAAGATGCAGTCTGGGTGATAGTTGACAGATTGACGAAATCAGCTCATTTTATTCCGGTGAGAACATATTATTCACTTGACAAATTAGTCGAATTGTATATTGCTGAGATTGTGAGGTTGCACGGGGTGCCAATATCTATTGTGTCTGACAGAGATCCGAGATTTACCTCGCGATTTTTGAAAAAATTGCAAGAGGCTTTAGGCACAAAGTTACATTTCAGTACTGCTTTTCATCCGCAGATGGATGGACAATCCGAGCGGATCATTCAGGTTCTCGAAGATATGTTAAGATGTTGTATTTTGGATTTTGAAAATACGCGGGAAAAGCATTTGTCATACAACAACAGTTTTCAATCTAGCATTAAAATGGCACCGTATGAGGCTCTTTACGGTCGAAAATGTCAAACTCCATTGTATTGGACTGAGCTGAGTGAGAATAAGATTCACGGGGTTGACCTAATAAAAGAGACTGAGCAGAAAATGAAAGTGATTCGTGACAGTTTGAAAGCGGCCTCAGATCGTCAGAAGTCTTATGCAGACTTGAAGCGGAAGGATATCGAATTTGAGATTGGTGATAAAGTGTTTTTGAAAGTGTCTCCGTGGAAGAAAATACTTCGATTTGGCCGAAAGGGAAAGCTGAGTCCGAGGTTTATCGGACCGTATGAGATCATTGAACGAGTTGGGCCGGTTGCTTATAGATTGATGTTGCCATCCGAATTAGAAAAGATTCATAATGTGTTTCATGTGTCGATGCTTCGATGATACCGATCTGATCCATCTCATGTGATTGCTCCTACTGAGGTTGAAATTCAATCAGATTTGTCGTATAATGAAGAACCGATTCGAATTCTACCTCGTGAGATCAAAGAGTTGAGAAACAAAAGAATTTCTTTAGTGAAAGTGTTGTGGCACAAACACAGAGTAGAAGAGGCTACGTGGGAGCCTGAGAACATTATGAGAGAGCAATATTCATACCTATTCACTGGTAAGATTTTCGGGGACAAAAATCCCTAAGGGGGAGAGTTGTAACAGCCCGGTTTAGACCCTAGTCGGAAAAGTGGTTTCGAGACCACAAATTCTAGGTCGGAATAATATTTTAATATTATTTTTGGTTTTTATTATATGTGATATAGCCTGTGTGAAAATTCTGTGTGGTAATTTTATCGATTGCATGTCGAATTATGAAAAAGGATTTAATCGCATAAAGTGTAAAATGCTGTGTGCTGATTGTTAAGTGCTAAATTGTTGTTGTCTTTATAATTTGGAGGTTTTATGATGCAAATAACCCATTTTATAAGTTAGTGGAAGATGATAGCATGGTTTTGTGGTTATTATTAAATTTCATTAAGGGCAAAATGGTAATTGGTGTATTAATGATAATAAAAATTAAACAAAACACAAAATTTGTTCATTTTCATCATCTTCCTTGCCGAAATTGAAGAAGAAAAAGAAAGGTTTAGGGCTTTGAAACATTGGGCCATTTCAAGCTTCAATTGACCAAGAAATGAGAGGTTCAAATCGAGATCAAGGCAAAGATAAAGTGCTCGATTAATCGACCGTTTTGGTATTTCGACGTCCGAGGTAAGTTCGGACATAATACGTGTATTTAACTACGTTTAATGTTATGAAATGAATGGTATGATATTATTGAATTGTAAATGCTAAGTGAGGAATCGAGTTATGTAGCACTAAGTGTGCGTATTTGGAAATATGACCGAGATGATTAACACTGTGTGTACGGAATAAAATAAGCTTCGGCTTTGTGGTTGGCACTGTGTGTGCGATACCGAATTACTTTCGGTTTTTTATTGTGGCACTAAGTGTGCGATTTTATTTAAGCTTTGGCAATGAATTGAGGCACTAAATGTGCGATGTTAATTTAGTTTCGACTATAAATTGGGCACTAAGTGTGCGACCAAACCCAACTAATAATGAAGGTTTAATCGAAATGCAATATCGAACATAAATTAGTTTGGATGGTGAGTAACTATGTGTTGGCTAAGGTATGTATTGAACCTTTGTGGTTGATGAGATTGTGTAAGATTTCATGAATGGTTGAGTAGGATTATTGGCTATGAATGATATGGTATAAACAATTGGGAATTTATCTATGTGATGAGTTCATTTTGTGCATTGTATTTGAGCTATTAAATTGAAGGTATTATGTTACGAACTTACTAAGCTTTGAAAGCTTAATGTGTGATTTGTTTCTCTGTTTTACAGTAACAGTAAAGCTAGCTCAGATTCGGGGATCGTCAGCGGCTCTATCACACTATCAGCTATCTATTTCAGTACTTTTGAAAGATGTATATAGATGGTATATTGTAACACCCCTTGCCCGGGTTCTATGCCGGAACCGGGCCTGAGGCGTTACCGAACTCAAACCACTTGATCACCACTTAGGCTCGTCGTAACTACTCTCTGAAGTCATCTCAACAACCTCTTTCTCGACTTATGAGGCCTCACTCATACACACGAGGGCTCTCGAGACTAAACCGAAACTTTTTCCAATCTTAAATTTTTTCTCTTTTGTACAGGTCTCACACGCCCGTGTAAGATTAGACACGCCCGTGCATGGACACACACGCCCATGTCCCCCAACCGTGCCTAAAACCCCAGCATTCTTCCAATGCCCCACGGTCAAGGCACACGCCTGTGCTTACCACTCGTGGTGCACACTGACTACCTAAACACGGCCTAGAGTCTAGACACACGCCCGTGTGGCTAGCCCATGGCCAACACTGGTTAATCCTACACGCCCTAGACATACGCCCGTGTGGCTAGTCCGTGGTCTATTCTAATTTAAAATACTAACATGCAGGGAATGCACGGCCAAAGTACACGCCCGTGGGCTGACCGTGTGTCACACATGGCCTAGACACACGTCCGTGTGTCTATCCACATGGCCAAGAACAAAGCTATTTGATAAGCTCTTCTCACCCTTATATCTTACACAACATGCACTCATACAACACATCCATAATCAACTCAAATTGAATTGCAATCTCACATAGACAACTATAACTTTCTTTCATATAATGTAATAGCCAACAACCATGGCATTATACAAAATAAGCTATCCATCTAAAGGCCAACACTTCTTATCCATTTACAACAAAATTCACTAACTTGTCTAGCCCCTATACATGCCATATACAAAACATTAAGTTTCATGTACCAAAGTGTGCTGATATGTGGGCTATCTTCTGATGATCCTCGTATCTCGATTCAACACTTTTAATCTATAAGACAAGGGAAAAGAAAGGGAGTAAGCTTTGAGCTTAGTAAGTTTACACGTAAACAATTAAGCATCATAGTATAAGCTAACCCACAAATAGCATTATACTAACATATAATATACCATTGTGCTTACTCTTTCTATCCCTTACCACATTTCCAACTCATCATGAGTCACATACTCATAACCATTGAAATGCACCCCTGCATTAAATATCACATTTACATAACATACAACACCTCATTATTTCTCGTATTACATCCACACGGCTAGTTCACATAACTAATCCACACAGCTATTACACACAGCTAATACACACAGTTAATCCACACTCGGTGGTTTCGCACTTAGCACACCACAATTGATTAATAAGGTGGTATCGCACTTAGCCTACCACAAAGGTATTCATAATGGTTCAGCACATAGCCCACTAGACGATATAACTCACGATAGCATCGCACATAGCTATCTCATCGTCAATATGCATTAGGATGGTATCGCACTTAGCCTACCATCTAGCATTATCACAACACATGCACAAGTCTACTTACTTAATCATTCTACTTAAACCACATAGGTCCTCAATAATTCTCGATCATACATTCATTCACTATTTCTACTATATTCATCCCACATAGGTTCTCAAACATGCTACAAACTAGCCAGCATTAACAAATTGTAAGTATGAATGCATTATTTATGCATAGACTTACCTCGATACTCAAAAGTATAGAAATATGCAATTTAGTCAACCACCTTGCTTTTGCCTCGGTTACGATCCGGGCTTCGTCTTTCTTGATCTATAATGAATAAATCAGCTTATTCAATACACACATTGACTAAATTGACCACATTTCATACTTTAGCAAAATTACTATTTTGCCCCTAAACATTCTCATATTTACACTTTAGCCCCAAGGCTCGTAAAGTGATTTTTATTCAACTTTCTATCCTTTCATGCTTAGCCAAACCACTTACTCAACTAAAGCATTCATCAATTCTCACTAAATCACACATGTATGACCAAACTAAAGTTTTTCACAAACTAGTCCTTACATGCATTTTCATGGAAAATCACTTAGCAAAAGATGTTTCTACTACATCAAGCTTTCATATTCTTCCAAAAAACATCAAAATACATGCATGTCATACATATGTACATTTTTGAACATCCATAATAGCTCACCAAATAGCTAAAAATAGCTTACTCATGCTACTAGGACTTCAAAAATACGAAGAATATCAAAAATCGGGCTTAGGAGCACTTACTAGCAAGCTTGAAAAATTGAAAGAGCCCTAACAATGGCTATTGGAATTTTTGGCAGCTTGGGGGAGAAGATGAGTGGATTTTTGTCATCTTTTCACCTATTTAATCATTTAATAACTAAATGACCAAAATACCCTTTTTGATAAACTTCAAATTTTAACTCATCCATGCCCAATTTTGTCCAAAAATTAGAATTTTGATAAATTGCTATTTAAGGACCTCTAATTAATAATCTAAATCTATTTCACACATATAGCTTCTAGAAACACACATTTTGCAACTTTTGCAATTTAGTCCTTTTGGACAATTCAACTACAATTTCACAAAATTGCTTCATGAAACTTTCACACTAGCATGCATACAAGGCATACACCTCAATAACTCATTTATAACCCTCAGATTTTTGGTCTCGCACCACTATTCCGACTAGGCCTTAAACTGGGATGTTACATATATGGCATGTATAGGCTAGTGGTTATGGTACATTTTATGGTGTTGGAACCTTGCCATGTGATTTGGCTTGGAAGTTGAATAATGTCGATACTTATATGAACTATGGTAATGATGAATATGGCATGAGATAGTAAGAATTGAAATGGTTTGTTATATATGTGTTTTGGTTGGTGAGAATGATGGATAAAATGTGAACTTGTAATAAGAATTACATGATGCTTTGCTTATATGAATTGAGTTGTGATCATGGTGCTTAAATGGATTTATTTGAGTAGGAATTGAGAATATAAATAGATGATATTGCTGAGGATTAATTTGAGTATAAAATGGTATGTTTTGGTTGCCAATTGGGGTATAAATGCATGAGATTTGAAGCTTGTAGGTGAATCAATGTGGGGGAGGCAAGTTTGGTCTTGAAAATGGCCTATAATTTCCCACACGGTTGAGCACACGGGCGTGTGGCTCAACCGTGTCGTTTAAGTTTGCCAAGTGAAACAAGTCAGTAGCGACCACGGGCTGGACACACGGGCGTGTGACTGGCCGTGTGGTGCAAGTACGAGTCCACCACGGGTGAGGCACACGGGCGTGTCTCAGGCCGTGTGGACAAGTCAGTATATATGCTCTATTTTGACACGGCTTAGGCACACGGGCGTGTCGAGGCCGTGGGAGGCACACGGCCTACCCACACGGGCGTGTGACCTCTGCAGTTTTGGAAAATGTTTAAATTTCTGAGAATTTTTGTATGTCTTCGGTTTAGTCCCAACCATTTTCTAGCATGTGTTTAAGGTCTTGAAGACCTCAATAAGGGACTATATGTTCGTATTTGCATATGATTGATTGGTGATTGACTTTGTGTTGATTAAATGAATGTAAAATGTTCTGATTGATCGGTAATGCCCCTTAACCCTATTTCGGCAACGGTTTTAGGGTAGGGGTGTTACATTCTTATTTAGCAATTAGACCAATATATGTCAAGATGGACAAAAATAAACATGGGAAGGAAAAATCTCAAGAAAGGGGCCTTAAGGAAATTTTTGTCATTTGGTTAATAAAAGAATTAAAAGGGAAAAAGAAGTCAAAATTCATGTCCATCTTCTCCATGCTAGCTGAAATTTTCAAGTTCTCCATAGCTAGGGTTTCTTCAATTTTCAATCTTGATTGTAAGTACCTCCTAGCCCCGTTTTTAATGTTCTTCGTATTTTTTAGATCCTCGTAGCTCGATTTAGCTATTTCTAGCTATATTTTGAGCTAGGGTTCATGTTCAAAAATTTACCCATGAATGACATGCATGTATTTTGATAATTTATGGAGGAATATGAAAGTTTGATGTATGATAAACATCTTTTTCTAAGAGATTTTCATGGGAAATTCTTAAAAAGGACCAAATTGTAAAAGTAATGAAAATGGTAATAAAGGTGTGATTTAGTGGAAATTGTGGGCTGTAGTAGTTATGAAAATGGTTCGGCTAGGCTTGAGATACAAAGAAATTGGATAAAAATCATTTTACGAGCCTAGGGGAAAAAGTGTGATTATGTGGAAGTTTAGGGGCAAAATCATAATTTTTACCAAAATATGATTCATTGGTTAATTTAGTCAATGTGAGTATTAAACAAGTGAAATTGTTATTATAGATCAAGAAACACGAAGTCCGAACCGAAACCGAGGCAAGAACAAGGTTGTGGACTAAATCGAACATCTAAACACATTTTGAGTACCGAGGTAAGTTTGTGTGAAATTAAAGCTACATAATGCTATTATGTTTTAATTGCTTGATATTGTGAGAAATGTATATTATTTCTATTAAATTGATTGATGATGCCTTGATGAAAGTATAATGAAAATTATGCTAAATTAAAGTCCCGGTTGAACCTTAAGAATAGAAAGGATACCAATGTCACGACATGAGATAAAGGAAGGTTTCGCATAAGACCATGTCTGGAACATGGCATCGGCACCGAAAGAAAGGAAGGTCCCGTATAAGACCATGTTTGGGACATGGCCTCGTTACCGAAAAAAGATCTTGTGTAAGACCATGTTTGGGACATGGCATCGACATCGAGATATGAGATCCCGTGTAAGACCATATCTTGGATATGGCATCGGCATCAAGATGTGATCCCATGTAAGACCATATCTGGGATATGGCTTTGGCATCGTGTTACATGTATGATTAGATTGAGTATCCTTCAATATTCTAAGTGGTTCAATGGGTAAAGAGCAAAGTTTATGTTAAAGATGACAATGAGTTAAGTTTATGTTCAAGATAGCTTAAGTGCTAAATTATGTGATGAAGTGATACAGGTACCCATGAGTAAAATACGAGATATGAATCCAAAATTTGATTTTGTAAGAGTAAGTATGAGTAAGTATGTCAAAGTGCTTGAGAACTTATGTTGTTATTATTCAAGGAGATGAATGGATTTTATCATGAGCCTTTATGTTGCTATTCTATTTCATGCAAACTTACTAAGCTTCATGCTTACCCCTCTCATTTTCCTTTTCCTTGTAGTATCGCCAAGTTAGTTTGGGGATCGAAGGAAGTCGGAGTTCGGATCACACTATCAACTATTCTTTTGGTATAGTAAAGTTGATTAATTTTGAGTATGGCATGTATAGGAACTTGGTCATTTTGTGATATGTCATAATTGTTAGCCAAGGTGTTGGCTATTAATACTACTCTTTCATTTTGTAAATGGCCTTTGTGAATTGGCCAACACTTGTTAAGTTTTATATATTCAATGATGATGAAGTTCATGAAATGCATGCTTAGGTGATTGGATGAGTAGTGAGTAAAGTATACACGTGATGAATGTAGTGCGAACGTATGTGTGGATGTCTTGATTTTGGGTGTTAGAAGTGCCTAATATTCATGAAGCATGTTGCTTTCAAGTGGTATAAATGTGGTTGCTTTTCATGGTGGCAATTGGCTTGGTAAATAGCCTTCTAGTTGTCCACATGGGTAGACACACGGGCGTGTGTCTAGGATGTGTGTGACACACGGTCAGCCCCATGGGTGTGTTGATAGGCCGTGTGTCCCCTGCATCAAATTTACAAAAATTTAGTTCGTCACACGGGCCAGCACACGGGTGTGTGACTAGGCCGTGTGCCTCTAAGTTTTTGCTGACGTCATAAACAGAATACCAAGGTTTTCACACACGGGCGAGGACGCGGGCGTATCGTGGCCGTGTGAGGGACACGGGCCATGGACACGGGCGTGTGTTCGGCCGTGTGAAAACCCCTGTAGGTACAAAATGAAAAATATAATCCACACGGACTAGGGGCATGGGCGTGTGTGACCATACGGCGTGTCCCTATCCACACGGACGTGTGGCCCTGTTTTGAGTAAAGATTTTCTAAAAGTTCGTAAGTTTCTGGTTCAGTCTCGGATTACTTCATGTGCATGTCTTGGATTTCGTAGGCCCATAAAAGGGACGTTAAGAGTTTGAATGAAAAAGTTTAAGTTGAAATGAAAGTTTGTTGCCTGATTTTTTTACGAATAAGTAACTTAAGTACGGTAATGCCTCATACCCGGTTCTAGCGTAGAATACGGGTAAGGGGTGTTACATTTAGTGGCATCAGAGCTACGGTTTAGTCGATTCTCGTGCTAACGTAGCGTATGCACGAGTCTAGCTATACATGCCATATGTATGAGTATTTATATAACGATAGTGTGACGACTCCTGACATTTTAAATTATGCTTTCATATAGTAAATGGATCCCGACAGAGCTACGGCGGATGATGTAAAAAGTAACGCATCGGATCCCGCCTAAGGGACGGTGCCGAATGAAAACGAGAATAGACCAACGACTGTAAGTCAAAAAGGAGGAGAAGAGGCTAAGGAAGCCTTCCTCCACATGATGAATGCTTGGTATACGAAGTTCGTTCGTACGATCCCGAATACTCAACCCCCTCCACCCCCACCTATTCCTCAGCATACCCCTATAGCTCCCCAAGTGGTAGAAGTGGTAAGGAGAGAAAAGCCTCCCGTTGATAGGATCCAAAAACAAGGAGCCGAGGAATTTCGAGCCAATATAGATGATGATCCGGAGAGGGCAGAATTTTGGCTTGAAAATACCATCAGGGTATTCAATGAGTTATCCTGCACACCTGAAGAGTGCATGAAGCGTGTAGTGTCTCTCTTGAGAGATTCTGCCTACCAGTGGTGGAACACCCTTGTATCGGTTGTACCAAGGGAGAGAGTTAATTGGGAGTTTTTCCAAGAAGAATTCCGGAAGAAGTACATTAGCCAAAGATTTATTGATCAGAAAAGAAAAGAATTCCTTAAACTGAAATAAGGTAGAATGACAGTAACCAAGTATGAGCGTGAGTTCGTAAGGCTCAGTAAATACGCCCGAGAGTGTGTATCCACTGAAGCCATTATGTGCAAAAGGTTTGAGGATGGATTAAATGAGGATATCCGATTGTATGTTGGTGTCCTAGAACTAATGGAATTTGTTGTGTTAGTTGATAGAGCTTGCAAGGTCGAGGAGTTGGCCAAAGAGAAAAGAAGAGCTGAAGTTGAGTCTCTTGATTCGAGGAAGAGACAGTTGAGTAAGTCATTTCAATCCTCATCCAAGAAATCAAGAGATTTCACTACTCGATCAGCTACTTCAGCTGGGTTTTCAAATATAAGTAAGGGTAAACAGTAATCGGGGATTAAATCTCAAACTACTTCAGTTGCTAGTGTTGGTAATGCTCGACCAAGTAGACCGGAGTGTCCACAGTGTGGCAGATGTCACCCCGGTGAGTGCCGAGCACATGAGAGAGCCTATTTTAAGTGTGGTTCCCAAGATCATTTTATTAGAGAATGCCTCGAGATGGTCAAAAAAGAGAAAATTTAGAGTACAAGATCGGGAAGTACTACTAGAGGGAGACAGCAGAGAAACCAGAGAAGTGGAACGAGTAGTAAGAGTACACCCAGAGAGCAGACTGCAAGATCTGAGGGTAGAGCGCCTGCGAGGACTTATGCCATTCGTGCTCGCGAAGAGGCGTAATCCCCTAATGTAATTACGGGTACATTTTCTCTCCATGATATTCATGTTGTTGCTTTAATTGATCTGGGATCTACCCACTCATATATTTGAATGAAATTAGTATCTAGTATGAGCATGCCTGTAGAGTCTACAAAATTCATGATAAAAGTGTCCAATCCCTTAGGCAAATGTGTATTAGTTGATAAGGTATGCAAAGATTGCCCATTGACGATTAGAGGTCATTATTTTAAGGCGAATCTCATGCTATTTCCATTTGATGAATTCGATATAATTCTTGGTATGGACTGGTTAACTGCTCATGATGTGACAGTAAATTGTGGAAAGAAATACATTGAGTTGAGATATGAAAACGGGGACACTCTTCGTGTTAAATCAGATGAACAGGACAGATCGCCTGTAGTGATTTCTCATATGTCTGCCCAGAAATATGTAAGAAAAGGGTATGAAGCTTTTCTTGCTTTTGTGATGAATGCCAAAGAGACTGAGTTAAGAATTGAATCAGTGCCGATAATATGTGAGTATCCAGATGTATTTCCGGAAGAATTGCCAGGGTTGCCTCCGGTTAGAGAGATTGAATTTAGCATTGAGTTAGTCCCTGGTACTGCGCCTATTTCGATTGCTCCGTACAGAATGGCTCCAACCGAGTTGAAAGAATTGAAGGCACAATTACAAGAATTAACAGATAAAGGCTTTGCAAGACCGAGTTATTCCCTGTGGGGTGCTCCAGTATTATTTGTGAAAAAGAAAGATGGTTCCATGAGATTATGTATAGATTACCGATAGCTTAATAAGGTAACTGTGAAGAACAAGTACCCATTGCCAAGGATCGATGATTTGTTTGATCAGTTGAAGGGAACCATGGTGTTTTCCAAGATAGATTTAAGGTTGGGTTATTACTAGTTGAGAGTCAAAGACTCAGACGTACCAAAAACTGCATTTCGGATAAGGTACAGTCACTATGAGTTTTTAGTTATGCCTTTCAGATTGACAAACGCCCCTGCCGTGTTTATGGATTTGATGAATCCTATCTTCCGACCGTACTTGGATAAATTTTTTGTGGTCTTTATTGATGATATACTGATTTACTCTCGTGATGAGAATGAGCATGCTGAGCACTTGAGAACGGTCTGAAAAATTTTACGAGGTAATCAGTTGTATGGTAAGTTTAGCAAAAGTGAATTTTGGCTCAAAGAAGTTGGATTTTTGGGGCACATTGTCTCGGGAGATGGAATTCGAGTTGACCCGAGTAAGATTTCAATAATTGTTGATTGGAAACCACCGAGAAATGTATCTGAGGTTAGAAGTTTTCTGGGCCTAGCTGGCTATTATCGATGTTTTGTCAAGGGATTTTCCCTGATAGCTACTCCGATGACGAGGTTGTTACAAAAAGATGTAAAGTTTGAATGGACAGAAAAGTGTCAACAGAGTTTCGAGAAACTAAAGACATTGTTGACTGAGGCTACGGTTTTAGTGCAACCTGGACCAGGAAAAGAATTTGTGGTTTATAGTGGTACGTTCTTGAATGGATTGGGCTATGTGCTTATGCAAGAGGGCAAGGTGATAGCATATGCCTCTGGACAGTTAAAGCCGCATGAGAAGAACTACCCGACACATGATTTAGAGTTGGCTGCCATTGTGTTTGCATTGAAGATATGGAGACACCATTTGTATGGTGAAAATTGTCAGATATTCACCGATCATAAAAGCCTAAAGTACTTGATGACTCAAAAGGAATTAAATTTAAGACAAAGAAGATGGCTAGAGTTGATAAAAGATTACGAGCTAGTGATTGTCTACCATCCGGGAAAGGCGAATGTGGTTGCTGATGCTTTGAGTAGAAAATCCTTATTTGCATTGAGAGCCTTGAATACACGGATAGCTTTGTCAGATGATAGTTCTATTCTAGCCAACTTGAGAGCTAGACCGATGTTTCTCCAAGAGATTTGTGAAGCTCAGAAAGGAGACGGTGATTTACAGGCCAAGAGAGTTCAGTGTGAGTCGGGTGTTGAGTCAAATTTTTGGATTAATTCCGAAGGATGTTTGATGTTTCGAGATAGGGCCTGTGTACCCAGAGATGATGAGCTTATTCAGAAAATTTTGCACGAAACACATAGTGGATGTTTATCTGTACATCCAGGCAGCACAAAAATGTATAATGACTTGAAGAAATGGTATTGGTGGCCGAGTATGAAGAAAGATATTTCTGAGTTATTATCGAAGTGCTTGATTTGTCAGCAAGCGAAAGCTGAACATCAAGTACATTCGGGGTTCCTTCAGCCTATTATGGTTCCCGAGTGGAAATGGGACCGTGTTACTATGGACTTTGTGACGAGTTTACCCATGACACCGAAAAAGAAAGATGCTATGTGGGTCGTAGTGGATAGACTTACGAAGTCGGCCCATTTCATACCAGTACGCGTTGATTATTCACTTGATAAGTTGGCAGACTTGTATGTTTTAGAGATTGTAAGACTACATTGAGTACCATTGTCGATTATATCAGATAGAGATCCGAGATTTACAGCACGATTTTGGAAAAAGCTACAAGAAACCTTGGGCACAAAGTTGAGTTTTAGTACAGCTTTCCACCCTCAAACCGACGGACGGTCGGAGAGAGTAATACAGATACTAGAAGACATGCTCCGATGTTATACTTTGGAATTTCAAGGCAGTTGGGAAAAGTACTTACCATTAGTAGAATTTGCCTACAATAACAGTTTTCAGTCAAGCTTGAAAATTGTAACACCCCTTACCCTTATCCAATACCGGGACAGGGTACGAGGCATTACTGGACTTAATTTGCTTAAACATACATCCTCGGCTATATAATTTTTGTTACAACTTTAAACTCTTTCATTCTTATTCATAACATCCTTATTATGGGCCTACGAGGCCCCAAACATACATTCGAGAGGTTTCGAGATTAAACTTGAAACTTTTATGCACATAGAAATTTTTTACCAAAAATAGGGCCACACGCCCGTGTGGAATGGAACACGCCCGTGTGGGCAGGCCATGTGGTCACATACGCCCATGTTCCCAGCCCATGTGGAATTTATTTTTCATTTCGAACCTATAGGGGTTTTCACACGGTCGGACACACGCCCGTGTCTATGGCCAGTGTCCTCCACACGGCCTAGACATGCCCGTGTCCTTACCCGTGTGAGAAAACCCTTGCATTCTATTTATGACGTTAGCAATCTCCTAAGTGCACACGGCCTAGGCACACGCCCGTGTGCTGGCCTGTATGGCGAATCGAATTCTCGTAAATTTGATGCAGGGGACACACGGCCTATCAACACACCCATGGGGTTGGCCGTGTGTCACACACGGCCTAGACACACGCCCATGTGTCTACCCGTGTGGACAATTAGAAGGCTATTTAACAAGCCTATTGCCACCCTGAAACATAAACACATATATACCAAAACAAGCAACACATAACATGGCAATATTACACACTAAGAAGAGTCTCTAATCATCATTCATACACTTCATATTTTACTCCATCAATTGCATGAACTTCCACTCCATAAAACTCATCATCATTAAGATAATAAACTTGACAATTATTGGCCAAATACTAATGGTCATTTACAAAATGGGTGTATAACATTAATAGCGAACACTTTGGCTTTCAAATATGACATAGCACAAAATGACCAAGTTCCTATACATGCCATACTCAAAATGAATCAACTTTACTGTACCAAAATATCAGTTGATAGTGTGATCCGAGCTCCGACGTCCTATGATCCCCGAGCTAGCCTGGCGATACTACAAGGAAAAGGGAAAAGAGAGGGGTAAGCATATAGCTTAGTAAGTTTGCATGAATTAAAAATAGCAACATACATGCTCATGGCAAAATTCATTCATCTCTTAAAATAATAGTAACACAAGTTCTCAAGTACTTTGACATACTTACTCATACTTACGCTTACCCATTACATATCTCATTAGGATATCATAACTCGTATTTTACTCATGGTACCTGTATCACTTCATCACATAATTTAGCACTTATGCTTTCATAAACATAAATCGTAATCATCTTTCACTTAAAAGTAACTCTTTGTCATCTTTATATAGCTTAGCTCTTGCCATCTTTGCATACTTAGCTCTTTTGCCCGTTGAATTACTCAGAATATTGGAGGATACTCAATCTCATCACACATATATTACGATGCCAATGCCATATCCCAGATATGGTCTTAAATGGGATCACCTCTTGATGCCGATGCCATATCACAGATATGGTCTTACACGGGATCTCTTAGCTCGATGTCGATGCCATGTCCCAGACATGGTCTTATACGAGATCTTCCTTTGGTGCCGAGGCCATGTCCCAGACATGGTCTTACACGAGACCTTCCTTATTCGGTGCCGATGCCATGTCCCAGAAATGGTCTTATACGGGACCTTCCTTATTCGATGCCGATGCCATGTCCCAGACATAGTCCTATACGGAATCTATGTTCGGTGCCGATGCCATATCCCAGATATGGTCTTATACGGGACCTACATTCGGTGTCGATGCCATGTCCCAGACATGGTCTTATACGGGACCTTCCTTATCTCATGTCGTGACATAGGTATCCACGTTATTCCGAATTTTCAACAGAGACTTCAACTTAATGCATTCTCATTACAATCTCATCGAAGCATCATAAATAAATTTCATGGAATTTATATACATTTCTCATAAAATAAAATAATTACAAGTATAATAACATTGTATAGCTTTAATTTCATACAAACTTACCTCGGTACTCAAAATGTGCGTAGATGTTCAATTTAGTCCAACACCTTGTTCTTACCTCGGTTTCGGTCCGGGCTTTGTGTTTCTTGATCTATAATAACAATTTCACTTGTTTAATACTCAAATTGACTAAATTGACTCATGAATCATACTTTGGCAAAATTACAATTTTGCCCCTAAACTTTCACATAATTACACTTTTGCCCCTAGGCTCGTAAAATGATTTTTATCCAACTTTCTCGCATTTCAAGCCTAGCCGAATCATTTTCTTAACTACAACAGCCCCTAATTTTCACTATTTCACCCATGTATGACCACTTTCATAACTTTTGCAATTTGGTCCTTTTATGCATTTCTCATGAAAATCACTTAGAAAAAGATGTTTATCATGCATCAAACTTTCATATTCTTCCATAAAACATCAAAATACATGCATGTAATAGGATAAATTTTTTAATATAAATCGTAGCTCAAAATATAGCTAGAAATAGCTAAATCGAGCTACGAGGATCTCAAAAATACAAAGAACATTTAAAACGGGGCTAAGATGTACTATCAAGCTTGGAAGTTGAAGAAACCCTAGCTATGGCTCCTTAGTGATTTTCGGCCATGGGAGAAGAAGATGGACACAATTTTGACTTCTTTTTCCCTTTTTAATCTTTTATTTACCAAATGACAAAAATGCCCTTAATGGTCCTTTCTTGAGATTTTTCCTTCCCATATCTATTTTTGTCTATCTAAACATATAATGGTCTAATTGCTAAATAAGGACCTCTAGTAATTTTTATAATTCTATTTCATACTCGAATCTTCTAGAATCTCATATTTTCTAATCTTTGCAATTTAGTCCTAATGGACAAATTAATCACTAATTAATAAAATTTCCTCATAAAATTTTTACACAATTTTGCAACCACATCATAAGCCTCATAAAAATCACAAAACACATATTTCTACTTCAGATTTGTGGTCTCGTAACCACTATTTCGACTAGGCCCTAAATCGGGCTGTTAAAAAAATGGTGCCTTAGGAGTCATTATATGGGCGTAAGTGTCGAACGCCCCTATATTGGACTGAGCTTAGAGAGAATCAGATTCATGGAGTCGATCTAGTCAGAGAAACTGAAGAGAAAGTAAGAATGATTCGTGATTGTCTAAAAGCTGCCTCAGATAGACAAAAGTCCTACGCGGATTTGAAACGAAAAGAGATTGAGTTTCAAGTTGGTGATAAGGTATTTTTGAAAGTGCCACCATGGAAGAAAGTTCTCAAATTTGGCCGGAAAGGCAAGCTGAGTCCGCGCTTTATCGGACCATATGAGATTACGAAGAGCATAGTGTCGGTAGCCTATCGTTTGGTATTGCCATCTGAGTTGGAAAAGATCCATGATGTATTTCACGTGTCTATGTTACGTCGTTACCAATCAGACCCTTCGAATGTGATTGTATCGATAGAGGTTGAAATTCAACCTGATATGACTTATGGCAAAGTGCTGGTTAAGATTTTGGCACGGGACGTCAAATAGTTAAGGAATAAAAGTATAGCCCTTGTGAAAGTGCTATGGCAAAGACATGGGGTAGAAGAGGCTACATGGGAGCCCGATGAGGCTATGAGGAACCAATATCCCAACCTTTTTACCGGTAAGATTTTCAGTGACGAAAATCCCTAAGGGGAGAGAATTGTAACAGCCCGATTTAGGGCCTAGTTAGAAAAGTGGTTGCGAGACCACAAATCCGAAGTAGAAATATGTGTTTTATGATTTTTATGAAATCTAAGACATGTTTGCATGATTATGTGAAAATTTCATGAACAAATTTTATTAATTAGTGATTAATTTATTCATTAGGACTAAATTACAAAGATTGGAAAATATGAGATTCTAGAAGATTCAAGTATGAAATAGCATTAGAAAAATTATTAGAAGTCCTTATTTAGCAATTAGACCAATATATGTCAAGATGGACAAAAATAGACATGGGAAGGAAAAATCTCAAGAAAGGGGCCTTAAGGGCATTTTTGTCATTTGGTTAATAAAAGAATTAAAAGGGAAAAAGAAGTCAAAATTCATGTCAATCTTCTCCATGCTAGCCGAATTTTTCAAGCTCTCTATAGCTAGGGTTTCTTCAATTTTCAAGCTTGATTGTAAGTACCTCCTAGCCCCGTTTTTAATGTTCTTCGTATTTTTTAGATACTCGTAGCTCGATTTAGCTATTTCTAGCTATATTTTGAGCTAGGGTTCATGTTCAAAAATTTACCCATGAATGACATGCATGTATTTTGATAATTTATGGAGGAATATGAAAGTTTGATGTATGATAAACATCTTTTTCTAAGAGATTTTCATGGGAAATTCATAAAAAGGACCAAATTGTAAAAGTCATGAAAATGGTCATAAAGGTGTGATTTAGTGGAAATTGTGGGCTGTAGTAGTTATGAAAATGGTTCAGCTAGGCTTGAGATACAAATAAATTGGATAAAAATCATTTTACGAGCCTAGGGGCAAAAGTGTGATTATATGGAAGTTTAGGGGCAAAATCATAATTTTTGCCAAAATATGATTCATGGGTTAATTTAGTCAATGTGAGTATTAAACAAGTGAAATGTTATTATAGATCAAGAAACACGAATTTCGGATCGAAACCGAGGCAAGAACAAGGTTGTGGACTAAATCGAACATCTAAACACATTTTGAGTACCGAGGTAAGTTTGTGTGAAATTAAAGCTACATAATGCTATTATGTTTTAATTGCTTGACATTGTGAGAAATGTATATTATTTCTATTAAATTTATTGATGATGCCTTGATGAAAGTATAATGAAAATTATGCTAAATTAAAGTCCCGGTTGAACCTTAGGAATAGAAAGGATACCAATGTCACGACATGAGATAATGGAAGGTTCCATATAAGACCATGTCTGGGACATGGCATCGGCACCGAGAAAAAGGAAGGTCCCATATAAAACCATGTCTGGGACATGGCATCGGCACTGAAAGAAAGGAAGGTCCCGTATAAGACCATGTCTGGGACATGGCCTCGGCACCGAAGAAAGATCTCATGTAAGACCATGTCTGGGACATGGCACCGACATCGAGATATGAGATCCCGTGTAAGACCATATCTGGGATATGTCATCGGCATCAAGACTCACATATATCCTTACCATAAAATTTTTCAGAATTTTTGGTTTAGCCAATAAGTACAGTTTATTCTTTAAAGTTTCCCCTGTTTCACTGTCCGACAGTTACGACCCCTCTGCACTAAAAATTAATTATCTCATCATACAGAATTTGAATAATGTTCTCATTTGTTTCTATTGAAAGTAGACTTATTAAGAAATTTAAGCTTATAAATTATAAACCATAATTATTTTTATAAAATTTGTAATGATTTTCCAAAGTCGGAATAGGGGATTCCGAAATTATTCTGACCCTGTCTCACAAAAATTCAAATATCTCAGAATATGAAATTATTTCGCTTAGACCGTTTATTTTATGTGAAAATAGACTCATTCATATTTAATTTCATATCTTATTCAACCTCTAATTTGATTTCCACCATTTTTGGTGATTTTTCAAAGTCACACAACTGCTGCTGTCCAAAACTGTTTTGTTGCTAAATTTACTCTTTTATGATTTCACTTACTCCATTTCATCTTACCAAAGGTTCGCTCAAATATCGAGCACATTGTTCATAAATTTTCACACTTATACCTGCACTAATCCATCACATAGTCATATTAAATTACACTTAGTCGTTGTAACATCCCGAAATAGGGCCTAAACGGAACAGTGGTTGCGAAACCACGAATCTGAGATAGAAAAGTTTATTACGATTAATTATTATTATTTACCGAGTGATTAAATACATGTGTTAGAGTATCGATAAGAAATTTTATTGATTGCATGCTTAAATTGCCTATTAGGACTTGTTTGCAAAAGTTGCTAAATAGGGGTTCTAATTCATAGAGTACTTGATTGAAATGGGGGTTTGAAGTAGGAGTCCTTAAATGATAATTATACCATTATATTTTCCATGGACAAAAATGGACATACATAGATAAAAATAACTAAAGTTTTAATGAAGGGCATTTTAGTCATTTGGAATTAAAAAGGAATTAAAAGGGAAAAAGATGGCAAAATGTTGTCCATCCTCATCATTAGGCAGAAATTTCAAAGGGGACACCATAGCTAGGGTTTCTTCAACTTCTCAAGCTCATAGTAAGTGCATCTAAGCCCCGTTTTTAATGTTCTTTACGTTTTTGGAGTCCCGATAACTTGATTTAGCTTAATCTAGCAATAATTTAACCTAGGGTTCATATTTGGAAAAATACCCATAGGTGAAATGTGTTTATTTTGATGTTTTATGATAGATTATGAAGTTTGAAATTATGTTAAACAACTTTTGCTAAGCGATTTTAAGTGAAAACGAGTAAAACGGCTTAATCGGTAAAAATACCTAATGTTCATAAGTACATGTTAGAGTGAGAATTTGATGTTTTCAAGAAGGGAAAAATGATCAGCATGTCATAAAACATAAGAATAAGGGATAAAGTTTAATTTCCGAGCTTTGGGGTAAATGTGTAAATATGTAAAAGTTTAGGGGCAAAAATCATAATTTTTCCAAAGTTAGGGTCAAGGACTGTTTTAATAAATGTGAGTATTAAATAAGCTAAATTTTCTATTATAGATCAAGAGGAACGAAATCTGGAGTTAGACCGGGGAAAGAAAAAGATAGTGGACTAAATCAATATAGTTGATCGTATTTTGTTCCGAGGTAAGTTTGCGGTAAATAAATGCAATATTCTATTATTTTACATTTAATACTATTAAATTCCAGCATTTACATATTTATTCTATAAATTTATCATTTAAAGACTCAAGCATGAATTGACGGAGAAGCAATCTCAGAAAGTCCCGGTTGAACCTTAAGAGTGTGTAGGATACAAATGTCATTACATTAGGGTTTAAGGAAATCATGTAAGACCATGTCAAGACATGACATTGATAAGTTATTATAAGGCAAAGATTCCATGTAAGACCATGCCAAGGCATGGCATTGGTGAGTTCATAAGGCAAGGATACCACGTAAAACCATGTCAAGACATGGCAATGGTAAGTTTCAAAAGGAAAGGTACCCGTGTATCCTTAGTATTCCAAGTGGTTCAACGAAAAATTCAAAGAGTATACCAAAGGAAAGGTAAGACAAGTGCATGCTAAAAAGGTACAGGTAAGAATTCAAAACTTAAGCATATTGAGTTAAAGGCTTAAATGATCTTGAAAAGAAAAGAATAAGATAATTCATTAAGAATGTTGTTATTCATTTACATGCAAACTTACTAAGCTTTATGCTTACTCCCATTCCTTTCTCTCTTTTTATAGTATCGCAATCCAACTCGGGGATCGCAAGGACGTCGGAGATCGTTTCACACTATCAAAAGATTATCTCGGTATTTTGTGACTCGAAACGTTTTAAGTTATGGCATGTATAGTGACTTAGCCATTTTGTGTGTATTTCCTTATGATATGGATAAAGAATGGCTTGTAAATACTTGATAATGATTATCCATTAAAATGGCTAAATAAGAACATGTTTTGGGTGTTATGTATGCCTAAATGATAGTTATTACAAAGAAATTATGAAAGAGTAAAATTTGCAAAGGAACAGTTTTTGGACAGCAACAGTGACGTGATTTTGAAAATCACTAAGGATAGTAGAAATGGAATTAGGGTGTGAATGAGGTATAGAATTAAATCTTATTGAGTCTATTTTTAAATGAAATAAACGGTGTAGGCAAAAGAATTGCATATTATGAGATAATTGGTTTTTAGTGAAGAGGGGTCAGAACCGTCGGATAGTGTAACAGGGGAGTCTTTAACTAATAAATTGTACTAATTGACCATACCAAAAATTTTGGAAAAATTATATTAGGAATATATATGAGTCTAGTTTTAAGGAAAATTTACGGATCTAAATTTCGAGTTTTGTAACTCGAGTTATAGTCAATTTAGTGACCATGACGCAAATGGACAGTTTCATTATGAATAGGGAAATAAATTGTTTTGATTTGTTTAAGAAATTAAAAAATTTTTAATGTTTCCGGTTCGGTCCCGAACCATTTCAATTTCATGTTTTAGGGCCTCGAAGGCCCTTTTTAGGAACATATTGGATGTATGTGAACGAATTAATTTTAAAAGCAAATTTTTCTGCCCTGAACTAGTTTGTTAAGTCTGGTAATGCCTCGTGCTCGACTCTGGCGATGGTCTCGGGTAAGGGGTGTTACATTTATTGGTATCAGAGCGAGAGTTTAGTCAGTTCTCGGAATATTCAGTATGAGTAAGAGTCTAGCTATGCATGCCATACTTATATTTTGATGGTGCGACGACTCCTGACAATTTTAAAAATGTTTTTCTTTTATAGTTATGGATCCCGAACGAGCTAGTGTAGATGATGTAGAGAGTAATGCGCCCGCTCCCACGTAAGGGACGGTGCCACCGGATAGTAGTGAAAGGCCTTCATACGCTTAGTCGTGGAGGAGGAGGCTCGAGAAGCCTTCTTCCAAGTTATGAATGAATGGTTTGCCGAGTTCGTTCAATGCACGAATCCCACTGTTAGACCTCCACCCCTCATGATCCTCGGACCACCCATGTAGCTTCCCGATCACAGATACACCATATAAGAGAGAAGCCACCCATTGACAAGATTAGAAAACAAGGGGCCGAAGAGTTTCGGGCTACCAAAGATGATGATGTAGAGAAAGCTGAATTTTGGCTCGAGAATACTATCAGAATCTTTGACGAGTTATCCTGCACACCGGAAGAGTGTATTAAGTGTGTGGTGTCACTTCTTAGAGATTCAGCCTACCAGTGGTGGAAGACACTTGTGTCAGTAGTACCGAAAGAAAAAGTTATCTGGGATTTCTTTCAGGAGGAGTTCCGTAAGAAATACATCAGTCAGAGGTTCATTGACCAGAAAAGAAAAGAGTTCCTTGAGTTAAAACAGGGTAAGATGACAGTGACCGAGTATGAACGTGAATTTGTCAGACTTAGAAATTATGCTCGAGAGTGTGTGTCTACAGAGGCTATCATGTTCAAAAGATTTGAGGATGGGGTTAATAATGATATCCGACTGTCAGTTGGTGTTCTAGAGATAAAAGAGTTTGTTGTTTTAGTTGAACGAGCCTGTAAGGAAGAGGAGTTGTTGAAAGGAAAGGGTAAAGATGAAATTGACATGCAAGATACGAAGAAAAGACAGATGAGCAAGTCATTTCAGTCTACATCCAAGAGGCCTAGAGAGTTCTCTACGAGATCTAATTTTTCAATCGGGTATTCTAGCCGAAATAGAGGTAGAAGATTTATGGGTCCGAAAGCTCAAACCACTTCAATTGCGAGTGTTGGCAGTATTCAGCCTGATAGACCCAAGTGTCCTCAATGTGGTCGACGTCATCCAGGTCAATGTCGAGCAACTGAGACTAGTTGTTTCTGATGTGGTGCACCGGATCATTTCATTTGGGAGTGTCCTGAGATGGTTAAAAGAGAAGTAATACCGAGTGTAAGATCGTGGCAATGCCCCGCTAGAGGCACTCTCGCGAGAAATCCCGAATAGGGGCAGGTAGAGGTACATTTAGAGATTCAAAGAATGAGATCAGATGTTAGAGCACCCGCAAGGACTTATGCTATCCGTGCTCGTGAAGAGGCATCTTCCCCCGATGTAATTACGGGTACATTTTCTCTTCATGATGTTAATGTTATTGTTTTGATTGATCCGGGTTCAACCCATTCCTATGTTTGCATGAAATTGATGCCTAGTATGAAAATGAGGGGTACGCATGTGATCGAAACTATCGGGTACGCATAATAGCCTGCACTTAGTACTACACATGCGACCTATCTGTCTGGTACACGTAGTAGCCTGCACTTAGTACTACACACGTGACCTAAAACCATCTCGTAGCTCTCTTGTACACATAGTGGCCTACACTTAGTACCACACATGTGACCTAGCTACCTCATTTGTATCTTTTTTATTCCGAAGGTTCAACCGGGAATTCTCACTTTTCAACATTTTACCAACTCATCCATAATCAATCACAATTCATAATTTACATCAAATAATTACTCCATATTCAACCATATCTCATATAATATAATAAAATATTAAAACATAAATAAAAACGATGTATTATTTACATACAAACTTACCTCGGTGCAAAATATAGTAATTTTGCAATTTAGTCCACAATCTTTTCCTTTCCCCGATCAAGGTCGATTCCACGTCTTTCTTGATCTATAATAAATCATTTGATTTATTAAATGCTCACATTATTCAAATCAGCCCAAAAACATCCTATGGCAAAAATTACAATTTTGCCCCTAAAGTTTCACAAAATTATGATTTTGCCCCTAGGCTCGTAAAATAATTTTTATTCAATTTCCTTGCATTTTAAGCCTAGACGAACCATTTTCATAACTATAGCAGTCCATAATTTCCATTTATTCACACACTTACACACATTTTACAACTTTTTACAAACTAGTCCTTTTTGACAATTTCACCGAAAATCACTTAATAAAAGCCGTTTCTCACACATCAAACATGTATAATTTACCATTAAACATCAAAATACACAAATTTATAACGTGGTTCAAACCCTAGACCTTCATCATATCTCAAATAAATGGTAGAAATAGATAGATCTTGTTACGAGGATTTCAAAAACGTAAAAATCATTAAAAACAGGGCTAGAACGGACTTACAATCGAGCTTGGAAGCTTGAAAAACCCTAGCCATGGTTTCTCAATGCAATTTTCGGCCAAGGGGTTGAACATGGACAAAAATTGGCTTTTAATTTTGTTTTTAATTCATTTTAATAACTAAATGACCAAAATGCCCTTAATGAAAAACTTTGGAAACTTGCCTAACCATGTCCATTTTTGTCCACCAACTTAACCAATGGTCTAATTACAATATAAGGACCTCCAATTTAAAATTTCATAATAATTGGGCACCTCTAGCATGTAGAACTCAACTTTTACACTTTTTACAATTTAGTCCTTTTGACTAAATTGAGTGCCCAAACGTCAAAATTTTCGAACGAAATTTTCACAAAGCGATTCCATTAAATTGTAGACCATAAAAATATAATAAAAATAAACTTTACTATGTTGGATTTGTGGTCCCGAAACCACTGTTCTGACTAGACCCAAAATCGGGCTGTTACAATAGCATAAGTGCTAAATTATGTGATGAAGTGATACAGGTACCCATGAGTAAAATACAAGATATGAATCCAAAATGTGATTTTGTAAGAGTAAGTATGAGTAAGTACGTCAAAGTGCTTGAGAACTTGTGTTGTTATTATTCAAGGAGATGAATGGATTTTATCATGAGCCTTTATGTTGCTATTATATTTCATGCAAACTTACTAAGCTTTATGCTTACCCCTCTCATTTTCCTTTTCCTTGTAGTATCGCCAATCTAGTTCGGGGATTGAAGGAAGTCGGAGTTCGGATCACACTATCAACTATTCTTTTGGTATAGTAAAGTTGATTAATTTTGAGTATGGCATGTATAGGAACTTGGTCATTTTGTGATAAGTCATAATTGTTAGCCAATGTGTTGGCTATTAATACTACTCTTTCCTTTTGTAAATGGCCTTTGTGAATTGGCCAACACTTGTTAAGTTTTATATATTCAATGATGATGAAGTTCATGAAATGCATACTTGGGTGATTGGATGAGTAGTGAGTAAAGTATACACGTGATGAATGTAGTGTGAATGTATGTGTGGATGTCTTGATTTTGGGTATTAGAAGTGCCTAATGGTCATGAAGTATGTCACTTTGAAGTGGTATAAATGTGGTTGCTTTTCAGGGTGGCAATTGGCTTGGTAAATAGCCTTCTAGTTGTCCACACGGGTAGACACACGGGCGTGTGTCTAGGACGTGTGTGACACACAGTCAGCCTTATGGGTGTGTTGATAGGCTGTGTGTCCCCTGCATCAAATTTGCGAAAATTTAGTTTGTCACATGGGCCAGCACACAGGCGTGTGACTAGGCCGTGTGCCTCTAAGTGTTTGCTGATGTCATAAACAAAATACCAAGGTTTTCACACACAAGCGAGGACACGGGCGTGTCGTGGCCGTGTGAGGGACACAGGCCATGGACACGGGCGTGTGTCTGGCTGTGTGAAAGCCCCTGTAGGTACAAAATGAAAAATATAATCCATACGAACTAGGGACATGGGCGTGTGTGACCATACGGTATGCCCACACGGGTGTGTCCCTATCCACACGGGCGT
Organism: Gossypium sturtianum; assembly: GCA_025698515.1. Classification (NCBI taxonomy): domain Eukaryota; kingdom Viridiplantae; phylum Streptophyta; class Magnoliopsida; order Malvales; family Malvaceae; genus Gossypium; species Gossypium sturtianum. The sequence continues at coordinate 79,043,070 of CM046944.1, forward strand.
GTGGCCCTGTTTTGAGTAAAGATTTTCTAAAAGTTCGTAAGTTTCTGGTTCAGTCCCAGATTACCTCATGTCCATGTCTTGGATTTCGTAGGCCCATAAAAGGGACGTTAAGAGTTTGAATGAAAAATTTTAAGTTGAAATGAAGTTCATTGCACGATTTTTTTACGAATAAGTAAGTTAAGTACGGTAATTCCTCGTACCCGGTTTCGACGTCGAATACGAGTAAGGGGTGTTACATGTCTAAACTCTTAGTCAGGATAATAAACAAAATAGCGGTTCCCAGTCTACTATTATACACTCATTGATTGCATCATAGTGGGCTATCCATTACCCAGTAAATCTGTTCTCCCCACCTTAGTTCTATTCCTATGGAAAATTTGAGGGAAGAACCGGCTAGTTGCTACCATTGGCTATTTCTTCCTCTCTGAGAGGAGACGTTTTATCACATAGGACTACACATTTTCCTCATTTCCTGACCATTCCAGAGCAAGGAAAGTGTCTACCTCAAGGACTGATAGAGTTCTATTAGCTCAACTTGACTACCTCTCTAGCGCGTACCCATCCTATCCAGTAGAGTTGGCAGACTAGTTTCAGAGGTTAGCAACTACACGCAGATCCCTACTTGGACCCTACTCTACGAAGCTCCTTCTGATAACGAGTTCAATTCGTCTTTGGGGAGAGACCCAGCTAGTGTCACTAATTTCTCCCTGCCTTTCCCCCAGACTAGGATTTTAGCCCCCTTGTATTCTCGCCTTGAGGTTTAAGATCAAAGAAGGTGCTGACTTTGGTGGCCACACTTTAAGGAGTTGCGACTACAAAAAGGGGAACCTCTAAGTTCTTAAGGAGTGTACAGGGGACACCAAGTCCGCCTTCTAAGAGTACCTTCCTCATCATCCTACCCGACTAATCCCCATTCACCCTAACTCTAGGGTCCTCCTGATAGCCTCTAGATGTACCAACGTCTAGAGTAGAAATCCTACACAAAAATGTGCAAAAGAGGTATTCGCAAGTATACTGGTCAGCTTATAATTGACACACCCTAGAATTTATTTATTAAATTGTGCAAATTTGTATCACAAGGAAGAAAAAGATCTAGTGGTTTAGTGTGTTAATTAATTGTTAGAGGTCCCATGTTCGAATCCCCTACACTTATTTTATTTATTTTCTCATCCTAGCCGCAATTGTTGACCATTCTAGAATGTCAACACCCCCTTGCCGTCCAAGTCTTTCCATAAAAGGGGGAGATTCTCCTTCCTTTTATTGAGTCAAACATTCCTTCCATAGCCCCTTTCTACTTTCCTTTTTGTGAAAAATCCCCCTTTTCACTCCCTTTGTCCCCAAATTTACCCAAAGTGAATTGTTGACTACCCTTTGTAGGCCTTAGCTCTCTCAAAACCTCGTTTTTCATTTTGGTACTCTTTTTTTTTTCTCTTCTCTCCTCCTTTACCGTCCACCACCTTTTCCTCCACCATTTTTAGGTTTTTTTTAATTATTTTTCAACACTTTTGAAGCCATTTTTTTAAATCTCCTCCCTTCCTCCACCATACTCGACTGCCACACCACTTTCCTTCCCCACCGTTGCCGTCGCCACACTGCCGCCGTCGATTTTTTTCCATTTTTCTTCTTTTCTTCTCATCTTTCCTAAAATCCTCTTGTAAACTCTTGAATCTGATTTTTCGTTATTAAAAATCATCTTTCAAATTATTATTTTATTTAGACTCTTTTATTTTCCGATTATAAGGCCTAATCCCCCTCTTTGATCGGTTTTTCGGGATTTCGTTGCCAAGCCCTTTTCTCTCTGTTTAATTGTAAGTATGAAGAATTATCGTAAGCATTATATTTTTGAAGTATTATTTTTATTTAACAAGGATCTAACTATTCGATTTTGTGCTTCATTAAAGAATACTCGTAAATCCCGAAATACGCGCATCAACTATAGAAAGGGGTGATAGTTGACGATCTTTTTGCGTAAGTAGTGTCGAATCGGTGTTATTTATTTAAAGGGATATTATTATTTCATTAGATTGGTACTAACAAGTATTTTGATTTAACATAGTGGCTCAAGGAGAATTGGATTCATCTCTTTCAAAGTAGAATCGATATCTAATCCATCAAATCTAAGGTGTGGGGATTTAAGTGATATTATTTGATATTACTATTAAATAAATAATGATGAAGAATATTTATATATATAGTAAGTGCATTGCTTATGGATATTGATATTTAATATTGTGATTATCTGAATACAAGTATATTCATAGAAATCGGTAAAACCGATAAGCGAGGATAATAAGTAAGTAAATCCCAAAATTCTGTGATTCTATGGTGTGATTGGTTTATTGCAAGATTCTAAGATGTATGATAATATATGATTTCTATCACTCATGTCATGTGATTTATGGCTTATAAAAATATGGTAGACTTATTTATATGGAAATAATATATGTTACTAAATTTTGATCTAAGGATTTGTATGTTAATTATGCCCTACTATGATGCTCTGATTCGCTTGATAAAGCATGCTATTGTGAAATTATGTGTAGAAATATGAGATCTGACTTGCATGTTAAGCATGTCATACTCTGATAATACAATTCACATGTAAAGCATGCTACTGAAAAATTTGTTCTGTTGCCATAACACATGCATGGGGTGGGAAAAATGTATGAAGGAAGTTTCTGGCAGTAGATCTGCATTTCTGGTGGCTTGTCCACAATATTAAGTATCAGGTAGTAAAGCTACAATTTCTAGTGGTTCGACCACATTTTGGTGTGTTATTGGTTGGATGAGTTTTGGGGAACTCTGTATGGTGTGCAGTGGAGTTTGATAGGATTTAAGTTCTAATACCTGTATTGTATTCTGAAAATTTTTCATTGATTACGTCATTACACAATCTGCCATATCTGATTTATAATTAAGTAATTTATATATGTTATGGACTGATTAATATGATGTTGTGATGAATTATTTTGTGAAATAATTGTTATTTAAGACTTACATTGAGCCCTTTTAAGCTCACCCCCTTCAAACTTTGATTTTAGATAATCGAGGCTAGGATAGGCTTGGCTACGGAGGTACTCTTGTTTATTTTTCAAAAAACCTTGCAAGTAGTGGTATTGGACATTTTGGTGTGTGTTCATGCTATATGGACTTTAATTTTGGGACTTCGGTTTGGATTTTTTATTTGGGAACTTTGGATAATGTTTTAGGGTTTTTCTTTTTTGCATGATTTGTTATGTTAAATTATAATTGAAATAATTTGAAGAAATAAAACTAAAATGACGAACTATTTTTATAACAAAATTTATTAGACTCCAAGTAACGATTTTAAACTAAATACTTGATTTTTAAAACCCATCACAACATGTTTGCAAAATCGATAATTTCCAAAGTATCAATATCAATCTTATGATTTTTTTCAAAATGACATTTTCGGCTGCGATGTTTTTTTTGAATCTTGACATTTTTATTTGAACGTAAGATCGAATTTCTAAAAAAACATTTAAATAACACACCCTTCAGTTTTCGCAAAGAGATTTTCAAGAGATAATTTCTAAAATGTTTTATTGGGCCATGATCATGGCCAATGTAATCTTCAAGATTTGGCCAAAACGTTTGGGCCGGGTCTAGGGGGTTACAGTAATATAGTTACAACAGAGTGGGTAAGTACTCTGAGGATCATACCCAAGGGAGGCGAGCACTAAATTAATTCTAATCTAAGTATAAATAGATCTAATTAGTATTTTAATTGAATTATAGTATGAATAATTAAAATAAGGGTTTTGGATAAATTATAATAAAAATAATAAGAAAATAAATAAACGAAAAGTAAGAAAATCAAATAAGAAAATATATATCAAATATGGGCATGGGTGATTAGATCACTTTGGTAATCGTAATCAACTGTCATCTCGGGTTTTCTCGTTCAATCAACTAGTCAATACCCTAGTAGGATTTTCCTATACGTCCACTAAAATACTAAGTCAGCAAAAACTACTTATCTTCCAACCTCACAGTCCAGACCGGTTTCGAGTTAAGGGATTCACAGATAGACCATATCAATTTTGGGTTAATTCCTACCTTGATGACTTCCTAAGGTTGTCAAGCCTATGGTTTAGGTTCTTCCTTTCCTAAACAGCTGATTCGTTAAGAAATCCCTACAAAACAGTTAATTATTCAGACCACCACTCGCTAATCCCCCATAGGAGGATTAGTTCATAAGGGATCTAGTAAACAGTATAAACTTGAATGAAAGAATGAACATAAAGAAAAATTTCAAGTATAGAGTTTAGAAGAAGCCTGATTGTATTGAATTTAAGCGTTGAATCCTCACAGAGTTTGAGAATAATTTCATAATCTGGTTTCTCCAAGAAGTAAATAACAATAATAAAAATCTAAAACCTAAGAAAAGGAAAAAACTAAGACTAAATTAAAGAGAAAATTATACAATAGAAAGAGATGTGTCTAACATGTTTTAACTGAGCCTATTTATAGACTTGGGATGGCCGTCATCCTTAACCCTAGGTCAGTTGATGTTCTCGAGCATAAAGTTGGATTGTATGAACCAAAACGTCCCTTGCTCGTATTAATTTCCCGTACAGAAGTGATGTCGTGACACACTAGGTCTTGTGTCGTGACATCGAGGGCAATATGTTTTGCTTTAGGGTGTCTTCAAAGGTATGTTGTGACACCCTCATGGTGTGTTGCGATATCGAAGGCAGTATTGGACTTCTTCTCAGTTCTGCTCCAAATGTTGCGATATCCCATGCTCCGTGTTGCAACTTAGTGACTTCTAATGGTCTCTTACACACTCATAAAGTATATTAGCCCACCCTTAGGCCTTATTCGACTCCTAACGTCAATAAAAGACTCGAATGATATAATTTATTGAATTTAAATAAATGTACGAAAACTTAACTAAATTTCAACTAAAATACTCGTATTCAAGCTCCTTAAATGTAAAAACTAGTTTAATGTGCTACACCGAATTACGACAGATCAAACTCCCCCACACATAAATCATTGATTTTCCTCAAGCAACACAAACAAAAACAATAAATGAAAAGATGACCCTTGAGCAAGTATGGTACAAATGTTAGCTTCGGAGCACATGAATAGGTATTTTATATTCATATATAATCTTGGCATGAGATATAACTGACTTACCACTTTTGATATCAAACACCTAAGTTCAATGTATTACAAAGCTTATAAGCATTAAGGGTCTTAAATGTAGGAATCAATAAATAAATTATACAAGTAATTTTATTATCCTAGTAGAATACAAATAGTCGCAAATGCACTCATTCCGTATGACTTCGAATTGTGAATAAGTCTACCTAGATCACATAGGGCTTTCCGGCTTGTAACGTTTCAAAGCTTAAGACAAGTATGGATTTCAAGAATAGTAAGCATCAAATAGTTTCAAGTACGAAAATCGTTTGACTCATCATATTGTCCCTTATTCCCTCTTAGTAACCCTTTCCTGCTCATCGCCTTATGTCTCCTTCTCTCACCTTCCTTATTTCTCAACATAGGAAGTCATAGCCTACTATACAATTATGGTTAGCTTACGAGTTTTTGTGCACTTATGAACAAGTTTTTCTACTTTTGTGACTTTGTCACATTTTTTTCTTTTCCAATACATCTACCTCACCAATGCTTTTACTTTTCAAGTACTTTTTCTACTCATTTTGATTTTCTTCTTGAAGTTTTCTTTTGTTGCACATATTGGCTAACATATAATTACTATATCACACTGATCCCTCCTATTTCACTCTATTTTTACAAAATCCACCATAATGCATCTACTTAACCCTCAATACATATAGCTAGACGTCTGTAGTAGTGTAGTTCAGGACCAATGGAAATGGATAAGTACAAATTGATGTTTTGGCTTGAGTTTTGTATGAAGGTTCCTCAAGAAGTGTTTTATGGCTAAAAAATAGGTACTAAAGATAAATAACAGGGTTATCTTTTTGGCTCTGGGTATATTCCAAATAATGCTTTAGGTCATCCCCAGGTATCTCAATATTCACAACTCTAATCAACCAAATAACCACAAATTCAACAATTTATCATTCATACTAGCATGCTTGTTTCCGTGTATTCTCCATATCATTTGGTACATTCAATTTCTTTTAATGGCTATTTACAGTGTAATATATAGAACTTAATAGTCTAATAATCACCTATCCTCATGCCAATTTTACTGTAAATACAAGCAACCTATGTACTTGCTTCTAACCAATCACTTTTATTTCTACAAGCTCAACCACACAAATGACAAGAAAAATCAAAGAAAAGCATAAAAATTTTAAACAAATTTTCTATGTTACCCCTCACACTTTAGATAACACATAGTTCTCAATGTGTAGCCCTTAAAAAGATAAGGAAAGAAGTTACCCAATTGATCGTGATAAAACCATAGGCTATTGGTTGGTGCTTCCTTCATTTCTCATTGCAAGCTCGAATTATTGTACCTCCGCCATGTGGGGTTCCTACACAAAAACTTTAACACAAAACAATTATTACTCTACTATTACTCCTAGTCCTAACAACCTAAATATATTAAAAATCATCCCAAATTAATACAATCTTTAAAAATGAAAACTAACTAAAACTTAATCGTCATCCTCAGAATCCATCTCATCATCTCTTTCCTGTCATCATTTCCTTCCTCTTCACTTTCATGTGCCTCTTGCTCCTGCTCAAGATATGTCAGCCCAAACATATCTGGCGTATAATTAGGGACCCTAATATTGTTCTGCCATGTAAACTCTTGAAATATTGGGCCCAATTCTTGCATCCAATGTATCATCCAATACATCTTTGGATAACTGCTGTCTCCAACTTCTTGTTAAGCGGTTCATTTTTGTTTTCCTTTGAGGTGAAACCGGAGTTGTTGTTTCCTTTTGTTGGCATTTCTTCTACTACTTTATCTGCTTGGCCCGAAGTTCAATATATTGTCATCCACTCCTTTATTGAGGATAGCTTCATTGATTGTTCCGTTGATGCCATTAGTATGCCTGCTTTTCTACATAAAGATGTCACTAAGTAAGGGAGCGAAACTCCCACTTTCTAGCTGCTGACACATCTATTCATATTTTGGTAAATCCATTTCCCGATGTATATTTTTTCTCTACAAAATAACATAATGCAGAATCGCTTGGAATGTATTGACATTAGATACATTTAAAGTAGGAACAACTTGTATGCATAAGAATTGAATCCACATTATAGCATCAGGAAACATTATAGCTTGATGAAAGGAGGTTGGGATATTGGTTCTGGCCAATATTTCCATTCGCCCCTTCATTCAACTAAAAAGTTTATAATGTTATCCGTATCTATGTCTTGAAAATATTCTAAGTCAGTTTCATCAACAAAATCTTTTTTATAGTATGGGGCATTATAAAAGTCACAAATAATTCAAGGGGTTACTCACACTTCTTTGTAACAGTCCGGTTTAGACCCTAGTTGGAATAATGGTTTTGGAACCACAAATCCGAGTTAGAAAAATATTTTAGTATTATTTTCTGAGTCTATAGTATGAGAATTGGTATGTGTGAAAATTTCTATGATTTAATTTGATCATTTGTGTGCTTAATTTGAGAAAAGGACTAAATTGCATAAAAGGTAAAAGTGACATTCTATATGTTAATGTGCTTAATTGAGTTGGCTTTTAAATGTAGTGGCCTTATGAGGCAATTAAGCCATTTTATAAGTTAGTGGATGGCAATGGAAAAATATGACCTTAATGTATATAAGTTTCAAATATTAATTAAAAGGTTAATATAGTAATTAATCTAATAATATGATTATAATAAAAAAAAATATGAAAATTGTGGAGTTGTTCATCTTTTGGTGCCAAAAATAAGAAAAGAGAAAGGGTTTTAAGCTTGTATAATATTCGGCCATCAAGTTCTTTGATTCAAGGTTAGTTTTTGTTCGGTTTTTGATAATTTCTACGTTTTTGTAATCGTTGCTTCGTGTTCTTCAAAACCCATGTCTTAATTTTGTGAATTGATGAAGATTTTGAAAAGTGTCATTGATGAACTCATGAGCTTTGTGATGGTTGTTGATGAAATATGAAATATATGTGTTAGATTAACATGTTTTGTCTTTGGATTTTTAGTGAATTTGAGTAATTTGGGCTAAATTGAGAAAATAATATTTTGAGGGACTAAAATGTGAAATAAATGAAAAGTAGGGACTTGTATGATCATAGTGAACATTCGGCTAAGCATGGGTATATAGAGATTTTGTGTATTTTGTGATTTTGTGAAATAAGGACTAAAATGCCAAAATGTGAAAATGTGAGGGCTAATTTGTAAATTGCCCTAAATATGTGTTCTTGGATTGAATTGAATGAAATTGTGAGTAAAAGAGTTAAATTTGAATATGTATAGATCAAGAACCGAAGAAAACAGATTTAGATCGAGGAAAGTCGAAAGTAGTTGAATAGCCGTTCGTTTCCGTTCTTCTCGTACGAGATAAGTCTATATACAAATAAATGTCTTTGTGTTGATTTATGTATGTTCATATGAAATTTAATTGTGAGGAATGAGATCGAGATGATATATATACATGGAGTCTGAGAAAGTATCGATAATACATCAATATCCGAGAAGTCCCGTACGAACCTAAGAATAGATAGGATTGTATATGTCATGACATAGGTGTCCAATATATGATATCATGTAAGACCACGTCTGGGACGTTGGCATCAATTTGAGATTTACGTGTAAGACCATGTCTGGGACATCGGCATCGTATTTTATTCGTATAAGACCCTGTCTGGGACAGTGGCATCGATATTTGGTTACATGTAAGGCCACGTCTCGGACGTTGGCATTGTACTCTTATTCCGAGTATTCTGAGTATCCTATTTGATTCTAAATGGTTCAACGGGCAATTCCAAGAAACAAAAGACTAAGTATAATGTACAACCGAAATAGGTACGTTTGAAATGTTCACTATGTATGTGTATGAAAGGTAGGTATATATATATATGAACTCACCTAGGTGAATTATGTGCTTGGATCTGATGAAATAATATGTGATATATTTATGAAAATGTGCTATGATCAAAGGATGTATTTGGTGACATAATATTGTTGGTAAGAAATGGCTATACAAATGAGCCAAGGATGAATTAAGAATTTGCAAATGATATATATATAAATGAATGATCTTGAGTTTGATATGATACTTAATGTTTATATGTTAAGTTTATTTGTATATGGATTACAAAGCTTTTGAAAGCTTACTTTGTGTGTGTTTACTATGTTTTATAGATTGTTAAAGCTACGGAAGGCTCGGGGATCGTTGAGGATCATCATCACACTACCCAGTCTTATTTTGGTACCTTTTGAAAGTGTATATACTAAAGTATGGCATGTATAGGCTAGTCACTTTGAATTATGTTTGAGATATGTACATAGCCATGTGATATGGCTAGATAAATGATTATGGTATGAATGAGTAGTCATGCTATGTGATGCTTTGTTTTGGTATGGTTTGATGGTTAGTGTAATGGTCAAAATAATAGTAAGCTTATTGATGCAAAGTAAGCAAATAATTGATGAATGGTGGTTATAGTGAAATGGTAAGTTTGTGATGAATTATACTAGAAATGTTTGTCATTTACTTGAGCTAATTGTTGCATAAGATGGGGTGCTTGAAATGCTTTTGAATGCTTGGAAAAGTTGGTTATTTTGGCATGATTGAAATTGGTATGATGCTTGTAGGGATAGCCTAAAGTGTGGGTGGCATTTTGGCCTTGCAAATGGCCTATAATTGCCCACACGGTTGAGCACACGGGCGTGTGGCTTGACCGTGTCCTTCGTGGTTAAAATTTCAAAACAAGTCAGGCTCGACAACGGGCTGGACACATGGGCGTGTGACTGGCCGTGTGGTGCAAGTCAGGCCTGACCACGAGTGAGACACACGGGCGTGTCTCAAGTCGTGTGGTTAAGTCAGTATGTATGCCCTGTTTTGACACGGCTCGGGCACATGGGCGTGTCTCAGGCCGTGGGAGGCACACGGGCTGCCCACACGGGCGTGTGACCTCTGTAACTGTGAAAAATGGTTGAATTGTGGAAAAACTTTGTATGATCCCGGTTTAGTCCTGACCCCTTTTTAATGTATGTTTAAGGTCTCGTAGACCACATTAAGGGACTATATGTTTGTATTCTGATATGATTAAACAATGTTATATTCTATGATGTGAGATGTTCGTAAAAGTTTTCGATTGTCCGGTAATGCCTCTTAACCCTAGACCGGGGATGGTTACGGGTTAGGGTTGTTACGTTTGATTGGTATCAGAGCTAGGGTTTAGTCGATTACAGGACTAACGTAGCGTATAAGAGTCTATCTATACATGCTATATATACGAACTGTGATAATGTGATGAATCCTGACGTATAAAATGTGTTTTCGTATAGTAAATGGATCCCCGAAAGAGCTGTTGCTGACGATGTTTAAAGTAATGCGTCTGCTCCCGCTCAAGGGACAGCGCCATCTGATTCGAGACCGGCTACTAGCGGTCAGGAAGGTGAGGATAAACAAGCCTTCTTCCAAAGGATGAATGAGTGGTTCACTCAGTACGTAAGAACAAATGTAGCTGTTACACAACCTCCGCCCCCGTCTAATCCTCCTCAGACTTCTGTTGTACCTCCGGCTGTGAATCTAAATCTGTTGAATAAACCTCCAGTCGATAAGATCCATAAATATGGGGCCGAAGAATTCAGGGCCACTAGTGATGATGATGCTGAGAGAGCTGAGTTTTGGATCAAGAATACAATCTGAGTATTTGATGAAATGTCATTGACTACTGAAGAATGCATAAAATGTGTTGTTTCTTTGTTACGAGATGCAGCTTATCAATGGTGGAAGACTTTGATTTCTATTGTTTCGAAAGAATGGGTTACATGGGATTTCTTTCAGTCTGAATTCTGAAAGAAATACATTAGCCAGAGATTTATAGATCAAAAACGAAAAGAGTTTCTAGAATTAAAACAGGGTCGCATGTCTGTCACCGAGTATGAACGTGAGTTTGTGAGACTAAGTCAATATGCTCGGGAATGTGTCTCAACTGAAGTAGTAATGTGCAAAAGGTTTGAAGATGGTCTGAATGAAGATATTCGTTTGCTTGTTGGGATTCTAGAAATAAAAGAGTTTGTTGTGCTTGTTGATCGAGCATGTAAAGCTGAAGCACTCGGGAAAGATAAAAGAAAAGCTGAATCTAAAGCCAGAGATGTAAGAAAGAGATTCTCAAGTAAATCATTTCAGTCTGCTTCAAAGAAATTCAGAGATGAGCATAGCCGTTCAAAGACTAATGTGGGACATTCGAACAGAGATCGAGCTAGATCGCAGTCGAACTTCAAAGCTCCAGCAACTTCAGTAGCTAGCATTGGAAATGTCTGATCCGACTGACCTGGATGTAAACATTGTGGAAAAAGATATCGGGTAGTTGTAGATTGAACGACCGAGCCTATTTTAGATGTGGATCATTAGACCATTTCATCCAAGACTGCCCAGAGTCTGTTGAGAAAGAGATTGTTCAAAAACCGAGGTCAGACAATATTTCAGCTAGAGGTAGACCTTCTCGAAATACAAGGAATGTCAGTGCTAATCAGAGAGCTACGAAAGATACAGTTGCAAGATCTGAAGCTAGGGCACCTGCTAGAGCTTATGCCATCCGAGCCCGTGAGGAAGCTTCATCTCCAGATGTTATTACGGGTACATTTACTCTTTATGATACTTCTGTGATTGCATTGTTAGACCCAGGTTCTACTCATTCGTATATATGCATGAACTTAGTATCCAGTAAGACTTTGCCTATAGAGTCTACTAAATTTGTTATTAGAGTATCGAACCCCTTAGGTAAAAGTGTCCTGGTTGACAAAGTATGCAAGAACTGTCCGTTGATGTTTCGAGATGTTTGCTTTCCGGCTGATCTGATGCTATTACCTTTTGATGAATTTGATATAATTTTGGGTATAGATTGGTTAATATTGCATGATGCTGTTGTGAACTGCAAACGAAAGACTATTGATTTGAGATGTCAGAATGATGAAATAGTTCAGATTGAATCTAATGATTCCAATGGGTTACCGGCTGTGATATAAGTGTTGAAAGCTCAGAGTTATGTGAAAAAGGGTTGCGAAGCCTATTTTGCCTATGTGGTTGATTCAAGAGCGATTGAAAAGAAAGTTGAATATGTGTCAGTTGTTTGTGAATTCTCTGATGTATTCGCTGAAGAACTACTGTGATTGCCTCCGGTACGAGAAGTTGAATTTGGTATTAATTTGTTACCGGGAACGACTCCTATTTCGATAGCTTCGTATAGAATGGCACCGACAGAATTGAAAGAGTTAAAGTCACAGTTGCAAGAGTTGACCGATAGAGGATTTGCACGACCGAGTTTCTCACCTTGGGGTGCTCCAGTTTTATTTGTGAAAAAGAAAGATGGCACGATGAGAATGTGCATTGACTACCGTCAGTTGAACAAAGTGACTATAAAGAATAAATATCATCTGCCCAGAATTGATGATTTGTTTGATCAGCTGAAAGGAGCCACCATGTTTTCAAAGATAAATTTGAGATCGGGGTATTATCAGTTGCGAGTAAAAGATTCAGACATTCCGAAAACTGCTTTCAGAATGAGGTACGGGCATTATGAGTTTTTAGTTATACCATTCGGACTAACAAATGCTCCTGCTATTTTTATGGATTTAATGAACAAAATTTTTAGACTGTATTTAGATCGATTTGTTTTTGTATTCATTGACGACATTTTGATTTATTCGCGTGGTGAAACTGAGCATGCTTAACATCTGAGAATCGTGCTACAAACTCTGCGAGATAAGCAATTGTATGCAAAGTTTAGTAAATGTGAATTCTAGTTGCGTGAAGTTAGTTTTCTGGGACATATTGTGTCAGCATCTGGTATACGAGTTGATCCGAGCAAGATATCAGCTATTTTAGAGTGGAAGCCTCCGAAAAATGTGTCCGAAGTCCGTAGTTTTCTGGGACTTGCTGGTTATTATCGACGGTTCGTAAAAGGCTTTTCAATGATTGCTACTCCATTAACTAGATTGCTTCAGAAAGATGTGAGATTTGAATGGTCCGATAAATGTCAGAAAAGCTTTGATCAGTTGAAAACTCTGTTGACTGAAGCTCCAGTTTTAGTACAGCAAGAATCGGGTAAAGAGTTTGTGATTTATAGTGATGCTTCGTTGAATGGTCTGGGATGCGTTCTGATGCAGGAAGGCAAAGTTATAGCTTATTCCTCGAGACAACTGAAGCCACACGAAAAGAATTATCCGACACACGACCTTGAGCTAGCTGCGATTGTGTTTGCTTTAAAGATTTGGCGTCACTATCTTTTTGGTGAGAAATGTCATGTTTTTTCGGATCATAAAAGTATGAAATATTTGATGACTCAGAGAGATTTGAATCTGCGACAGAGAAGATGGCTAGAACTGTTGAAAGACTACGAGCTTTTGATAGATTATCATCCGGGTAATGCGAATGTTGTTGCTGATGCATTGAGTCGGAAGTTATTGTTTGCATTGTTTGCGATGAATGCCCATTTGGACTTGTCTGATGATGGTTCATTTTTTGCTGAGTTGAAAGCGAAACCGTTAGTCTTACAGTAAATATGTGATGCTCAGAAATTTGATAATGAAATGTTAGCGAAACGAGCTCAGTGTGGTTCAAACTTTGATTTTGAATTTCGAGTTGATGTTGATGATTGCTTGAGATTTCGAGATCGAATTTGTGTTTCGAGAAATCCAGAGTTATTACAGTTAATTTTGAATGAAGCTCATAACAGTCGTCTGTCTGTTCATCCGGGAAGTACAAAGATGTACCGTGATTTGAAGCAACATTATTGGTGGCCTGGTATGAAAAGAGATATCTCTAATTTTGTCTCGAAATGTTTAGTCTATCAGTAAGTTAAAGCTGAACACCAGGTTCCATCTGGTTTGCTACAACCGATAATGATTCCCGAGTGGAAATGGGATAGAGTGACAATGGATTTTGTTTCTGGGTTGCCTTCGACTCCGAGAAAGAAAGATGCAATTTGGGTCGTAGTTGACAGATTGACGGAATCAGCCTATTTTATTCTGGTACGATCTGATTACTCACTTGATAAGTTAGCTGAGTTATACATTTCAGATATTGTGAGATTACACGGGGTGCCACTATCTATTGTATCTGACAGAGATCCGAGATTTACATCACGATTCTAGAAGAAATTGCAAGAAGCTTTGGGTACTAAATTGCATTTCAGTATGACTTTTCACCCATAAACTAATGGTCAGTCTGTAACACCCCAAACCCGGCCCACAAGCCCTGACCGGATCTGGTATGCCACTGCGGAAAAACGTTTGAGAAGATTCGACCTAAAGATAAAATCATGACAACTTGTTGAGTTTGTAAAACGGTGACCATTTAAAATCTTAAGTAAAGTGTGGTGTTTATAAAAATGTCCTGGTTAAAACTTTATGATATATTTTAGGATATAGTTTTGCCGAAAATAAACCGGTTTCAAAATAATAATTCAATCGTCACTTTGCTTTAACATAATAAAAATACTCAAATAGAAATACTTAAATACTTTAATCGGGCCTTATTACAACAAATAATTAAACAAAAGTTCTTAGTAATAAATCAATAAAATAAAGAAGATGTCTTCGCATGGGCCACCTCGTATCCACTCCAACCCGGTCCAATCACTACGAATCATCTGCGATGTTTAATAAAAATTGGGTGAGTCATACAGACTCGGTGTGTAATTAATCCACTGAATTCCACCCACATGTTAACCACATATTAACCCATATATCGATAACAAATATCATATTCACATGTTAACACATTCTCGGGCTTGGCCCATATTCATATCACATTCATCTAATAGGTAGTTAACCACATAATTTCCACATACCGGGCTTAGCCCATTTCCACACCGATCCACATTCATATACTTTGGGCTTTGCCCATTTTTACATTAATCCACATATCATATTGGGCTTGACCCATTTCCACATATGTTCACATACGAAATCATGCAATTATGAAGCCCAACCCAAACCTAGGGTCCATCCGCTACACACCCCTTATCCAAATTTACCACACACACAGGGGATTATGAAATCACCCTCTCCTTTTCACTCCAAAGGCAATCATCGCCGTCCACGTGCAATTAAGCACAATAGTCCACAACGCGACCTCGATCGGCGCCAATCCACGATGTAGCCGTAGCTAACACCAAAACCACGATGGGACACATAGTCACTCATCAACAACGATATGGCACATAGCCGATATCAACCACGATGAGGCACATAGCCACTCATCAATCCACGCGAACTAAATCGCAATTAATCCACAACGTGACCTCGATCCAACGTCAATCCACGATGTAGCTCAAGGCTAACATCAAAAACCACGATGGGACACATAGTCACTCATCAACCACGATATGGCACATAGCCGATATCAACCACGATGAGGCACATAGCCACTCATCAAGCCACGCGAACTAAATCGCAATTAATCCACAACGTGACCTCACCAACGCCAATCCACGATGTAGCTCAAGGCTAACATCAAACCACGTACTCGAAGTACACCCGCATCTTCTTTCATATCCCAACCCATGCACATGCCACATAAAATAATGATACAATGTAATGATGCATGAGCGTGTTCATCAAGCATATTATCACATATTCATATTAATAATCACATATCATCGGGTTTGGTACTTACCGGATTATCGACATACCCCTTGAGGGTATCCTTATCACAATTTCCACTTTGCACTAGTTAGCACATTCATAATACATACACATTTCACATACATATCATATACCGGAAAACGGTGGGTTAATCACACACCGATCACTTGGAGAACTATGCTTTCGATCATCGATGCTATCACTAGGCGATACTACGGCTTATTTGCCTACTTTCTTGTTCTCGACATCGGTCCACACCCCGTGTGGCAATCCCTAACCGCGAGACAGATCTCTTCTTAAACTTCGGGATAGGGACCTTCCTTTCCTTTCTTGAATGGTATTCGCCTCCATCAACACACTTAATCGTAACAATCGATTTAATCAAGAATATACGAATTCTTAACCAAATATCCACAACTTATCATACTTACCGAAAGGGTCTTGAAATCCCGAAAAGCTTGATCTAATGCTTAGATCCTTAATCCCTACATTTGATTAATCACCTACTACTTTAATAAAAAGCCATTCGCCATAAATCCAAATCCTAGTAGGATTAGTATACTTAAACTTACCTTGTTGTCGCTTGACTTAAGAATCAAGTCTTGAAATCTCTGCTATACTCTTCTTGCATTCGCCAAGCATTGAATCAATTAACTTGGTTAGTTTTCGGCTTTTGAATAATTAATGAACACATATATTTACCAAACATGGCCTTGGCCGAATGCTATAGACACTTACCTTGTGGATTTTAAATCCCAAACTCACCGAATAACTAGGGAACACGTGGCCTATGGTGTACCTTCGGAAAAGAACTTCTCCTTCCTTGTAGTCGACACTTAGTAAATCCCAAAGATCTCTTCAAAGTTTCGGCAACAAGATATTAATGGGGTTAGTCCTAGATTTCGCAAATCTTAAGAAAAAGGATGAAACCGAATGAGATCTTACCCTTACTTGAAGAAATCGATTGCACCTTCACTTCAACCTTCAGAGATTCGGCTATGGCTAGATGATGATCTCACAACTTTCGACTTTTGGAGGGATTAGAAAGAAAAGAGAAGGAAGAATAAAGATGGAGGATTCGGCTAGATCACAAGGTATTTCTGACTTGGCAAAAATAAAAGAAGAAGAAGATTTGGTGAAGAGAATTCGCAGAGGCTTTCAAAGAACAGAAAATAATGCAGAATGGCCTCTCTTTTCCTTTTATAGCCGAAATTACTAACTTAGAATCCCTTACTTGGCCATCACTCTTCTATTTTAATAGCTTTATCTCTTTAATTATCACTTAAAATAAAAGATAATTCAGCAACTATCCTTACTTAGCCGAAATTATTAAACTCAAAGTCCCTTACTTGGCCATCACTTCTCCCTTATTTTCCTCTTTATCTCTTTATTCAAATTAAAAGAATTTAATCCAACAATTATCTCTTGAAAATAATGATAAATAAATCCCTTATTTATCCACTATTTATAAAATAATAAAAGCTCCTAATTTATAGCCATGTGCCGCCCACCTCTCTGCTCCCTTGTAGCAAAATAAAATTTCTTTTATTTGCTTCCCATGTGACTCGAACCTGTGCCCAACACCTTGCATGTGGCGCCATTTCCAGAGGCCCTAAGTGGCATCTTCAGCCACTTTTCCAAGCCTGTTTGTCAAATTTCACAAACTTTTTCTTTTAAGGCCACCTTGCCTTAATTTTCCCTTTTAAACCTTAAAACTCGTCATTTCTAGGTTATTTCTAAGTTTCCAAAAATTTTCGATCGGCTCAGAAACTTGACATTTCCTTACATTTCCATGACATTTCCTTACAAGACATTTCCTTACATTTCCAAGGTTCTAAAAATGTTCACTTTCCTCTTTTAAACTTAACATTTCCATACATTTCCAGGTTTCCAAAAGTGTTCAAAATATATTCATAACACATAAGATATGTCATTTCGCATAATTAAACCAAAAATGCATAGGCCCTTTTCAGGATGTTACAGCTTCTACCCTCCTTAAAAATAATTTCGTCCTCGAAATTACTTATTAACGAATAATCGTACATCTTAACTCACCAGACTACGCTTATGCTGCGCGCTCTGATCTTAATAGAACCATCATACTTTCTAGGCACGCTCTCTAAGTTCACGCCCTCGAACTCATTTCTAACGTCGCGATTTAATCCGATTAAAGAGTTTTATGCATCAAATTTTTTTGTTCCACTTATTAACCGCGAATGCTTTTTATGAAAAGAGATGTTTAAAAGTGGTTCTTTCGATCAAACAAAGTTCTCAACTCAAATTCACTATTCGTAAAAGTCACGCTCACATTCATCAACCAATTATGAACTTTCGCTCATTCGAAAAATGTGGTAGTTTTCATTGTTGTTGTTTTCCACTACCCGTGGGTATTTTCGTAATGTGTCCTACAGGGGTATTTTCGTAAATTTTTCCAAAAGAAAGAGTTCCTTGGTGATTTCACACAAAGTATTTTGGTATTTTTAATTCCCGGGTATTTTGGAAAAATTTTGAAATCGGGGTATTTTGGTAATTAACTGAGGTAAATTTGTAAAGTTTAATAAATCGTGGATATTTCAAAATTTGCAAAACTTTGAGGGTTCTTTTGAGAATTTTACTTTCCAAAACGGTGATGTTGCAAAAATTTTGAAAATCGTGGTCATTTTGATAATTTTGTGAGTTAAGGGCAATTTAAGTAATTTTTCTCCAAATCAAGGTATTTTTGATAATTTACAAATTAGGGTTTTTGCACATTTTATAAAGTAATGAAAATTTTGATAAGAACTATGGGTATTTTGGGAATTTCATAAACCAAAGGTATTTTTGTAATTTACCACTAGGGTATTTTTGTAATTTTATAAATCAAAAATTTTTCGAAAGAATTTTGTAAAAATAGTTCTCACAAATTAAAAAGGTAATTTTAAGAGTTTTAAAACTAGGTTTTATAAAAACACGGCTAGTTCCCTTTCGGGTTTTAGTCATTGTGTTTAGCCTATGACCGAGTCCTCTTGGTTAGGGTGAACCGAAGCTACGCACTGTAGGATTCCAGTGAGAGAGGAGGTGAGTCACTAGGGACCGCTAAGTACTGTGCTCTTCCGATCCAATCCTAGACTTGCGCACAATGGTTACCACACCCTAACTCCGGGCGCCTTAGTCATAGGTTTGTTTAATGGAATTAAGTCTTATGTGTTTGTGTTTGAGTAAACTAGTCCTAGGGTTCAAGTTCCTATCATGCTATTCTACGCTCCATTCCTCTTCTACCCTTCCATAATTCATAACATAAACCATATAATCACACAAATGGTTAGGGGTACTTACCGTGGACTGGGGTCTGAGACTTAGGTGCCATGCCGTAAAAACCGCTCATTTTCAAAAATACTTTCATAAAACTCATTTGGGCTCGATTTGAAAACGTTTTGGGCCTTAGCCCACAAAGCCGAGAGTTTAAAATCTGGCTCGATACCAAATCAGAACACCCCAAACTCGCCCACAAGCCCCGACCGGATCCGTATGCCATCATGCGAAAAACGCTTGAGAAGATTCGACCTAAAGATAAAATCATGACAACTTGTTGAGTTTGTAAAACGGTGACCATTTAAAATCTTAAGTAAAGTGTGGTGTTTATAAAATGTCCTGGTTAAAACTTTATGATATATTTTAGGATATAGTTTTGCCGAAAATAAACCGATTTCAAAATAATAATTCAATCGCTCACTTTGCTTTAACATAATAAAAATACTCAAATAGAAATACTTAAATACTTTAATTGGGCCTTATTACAACAAATAATTAAACAAAAGTTCTTAGTAATAAATCAATAAAATAAAGAAGATGTCTTCTCAGATGGGCCACCTCGTATCCACTCCAACCCGGTCCAATCACTACGAATCATCTCATGCGATGTTTAATAAAAATTGGGTGAGTCATACGCACTCGGTGTGTAATTAATCCACCGAATTCCACCCACATGTTAACCACATATTAACCCATATATCGGATAACAAATATCATATTCACATGTTAACACATTCTGGCTTGGCCCATATTCATATCACATTCATCTAATAGGTAGTTAACCACATAATTTCCACATACCGGGCTTAGCCCATTTCCACACCGATCCACATTCATATACTGGGCTTTGCCCATTTTTACATTAATCCACATATCATATTGGGCTTGGCCCATTTCCACATATGTTCACATACGAAATCATGCAATTATGAAGCCCAACCCAAACCTAGGGTCCATCCGCTACACACCCCCTTATCCAACCTTACCACACACCGTGGGTTATCAAATCACCCTCTCCTTTTCACTCCAAAGGCAATCACTGCCGTCCACGTGTAATTAAGCACAATAGTACACAACGCAACCTCAGTCAGCGCCAATCCACGATGTAGCCGTAGCTAACACCAAGACCATGATGGGACACATAGTCGCTCATCAACCACGATATGGCACATAGCCGATATCAACCACGATGAGGCACATAGCCACTCATCAAGCCACGCGAACTAAATCGCAATTAATCCACAACGCGACCTCGATCAACGTCAATCCACGATGTAGCTCAAGGCTAACATCAAAAACCACGATGGGACACATAGTCTCTCATCAACCACGATATGGCACATAGCCGATATCAACCACGATGAGGCACATAGCCACTCATCAAGCCACGCGAACTAAATCGCAATTAATCCACAACGTGACCTCGGTCAACATCAATCCACGATGTAGCTCAAGGCTAACATCAAACCACGTGCTCAAGTACACCCGCATTCCTTCTTTCATATCCCAACCCATGCACATGCCACATAAAATAATGATACAATGTAATGATGCATGAGCGTGTTCATCAAGCATATTATCACATATTCATATTAATAATCACATATCATCGTGTTTGGTACTTACCGATTATCGACATACCCCTTGAGGGTATCCTTATCACAATTTCCACTTGCACTAGTTAGCACATTCATAATACATACACATTTCACATACATATCATATACCCGGAAAATGGTGGGTTAATCACACACCGATCACTTGGAGAACTATGCTTTCGATCATCGATGCTATCACTAGGCGATACTACGCCTATTTGCCTACTTTCTTGTTCCGACGTGTTGGTCCACACCCCGTGGCCAATCCCTAATCGCGAGATAGATCTCTTCTTAAACTTCGGGATAGGGACCTTCCCTTTCCCTTCTTGAATGGTATTCGCCTCCATCAACACACTTAATCGTAACAATCGATTTAATCAAAGAATATACGAATTCTTAACCAAATATCCACAACTTATCATACTTACCGAAAGGGTCTTGAAATCCCGAAAAGCTTGATCTAATGCTTAGATCCTTAATCCCTACATTTGATTAATCACCTACTACTTTAATAAAAAGCCATTCGCCATAAATCCAAATCCTAGTAGGATTAGTATACTTAAACTTACCTTGTTGTCGTTTGACTTAAGAATCAAGTCTTGAAATCTCTGCTATACTCTTCTTGCATTCGCCAAGCATTGAATCAATTAACTTGGTTAGTTTTCGCTTTTGAATAATTAATGAACACATATATTTACCAAACATGGCCTTGGCCGAATGCTATAGACACTTACCTTGTGGATTTTAAATCCCAAACTCACCGAATAACTAGGGAACACGTGGCCTATGGTGTACCTTCTGAAAAGAACTTCTCCTTCCTTGTAGTCGACACTTAGTAAATCCCAAAGATCTCTTCAAAGTTTCGGCAACAAGATATTAATGGGGTTAGTCCTAGATTTCGGCAAATCTTAAGAAAAAGGATGAAACCAAATGAGATCTTACCCTTACTTGAAGAAATCGATTGCACCTTCACTTCAACCTTCAGAGATTTGGCTATGGCTAGATGATGATCTCACAACTTTCGACTTTTGGAGGGATTAGAAAGAAAAGAGAAGGAAGAATAAAGATGGAGGATTCTAGCTAGATCACAAGGTATTTCGGCTTGGCAAAAATAAAAGAAGAAGAAGATTTAGTGAAGAGAATTCGCAGAGGCTTTCAAAGAAATGTAAAATAATGCAGAATGGCCTCTCTTTTCCTTTTATAGCTGAAATTACTAACTTAGAATCCCTTACTTGGCCATCACTCTTCTATTTTAATAGCTTTATCTCTTTAATTATCACTTAAAATAAAAGATAATTCAGCAACTATCCTTACTTAGCCGAAATTATTAAACTCAAAGTCCCTTACTTGGCCATCACTTCTCCCTTATTTTCCTCTTTATCTCTTTATTCAAATTAAAAGAATTTAATCCAACAATTATCTCTTGAAAATAATGATAAATAAATCCCTTATTTATCCACTATTTATAAAATAATAAAAGCTCCTAATTTATAGCCATGTGCCGTCCACCTCTCTCTCAGCTCCTTGTAGGAAAATAAAATTTCTTTTATTTGCTTCCCATGTGACTCGAACCTGTGCCCAACACCTTGCATGTGGCGCCATTTCCAGATGCCCTAAGTGGCACCTTCAGCCACTTTTCCAAGCCTGCTTGTGTGTCAAATTTCACAAACTTTTTCTTTTAAGGCCACCTTGCCTTAATTTCCCTTTTAAACCTTAAAACTCGTCATTTCTAGGTCATTTCTAAGATTCCAAAAATTTTCGATCGGCTCAGAAACTTGACATTTCCTTACATTTCCATGACATTTCCTTACAAGACATTTCCTTACATTTCCAAGACATTTCCTTACATTTCCATGACATTTCCTTACAAGACATTTCCTTAAATTTCCAAGGTTCTAAAAATGTTCACTTTCCTCTTTTAAACTTAACATTTCCATACATTTCCAGGTTTCCAAAAGTGTTCAAAATATATTCATAACACATAAGATATGTCATTTCGTACAATTAAACCAAAAATGCATAGGCCCTTTTCAGGATGTTACACAGTCCGAGCGGATCATTCAGATTCTCGAGGATATGTTGAGATGTTGTATTCTTGAGTTTAATGGTACGTGGGAACAATATTTGACATTGATTGAGTTTGCGTATAATAATAGTTTTCAGTCGAGCATCAAAATGGCACCATATGAAGCTTTGTACGGGCATAAGTGTCGAACACCTCTGTATTGGTCTGAACTCAGTGAAAATAAAATACACGGGGTTGATTTGATCAAAGAAACTCAACAAAAAGTTAAAGTGATTCGTGATAGTCTGAAAGCCGCGTCAGATCGTCAGAAATCCTATGAGATTTGAAAAGAAAAGATATTGAATTTGATATCGGTGACAAAGTGTTCTTGAAAGTATCTCCGTGGAAAAAAATAATTCAATTTGGACGTAAAGGCAAATTAAGTCCGAGGTTCATCGGGCCGTACGAGATCATTGAACGTATTGGGCCTGTTGCATACAGATAGTTGTTGCCACCAGAACTAGAAAAGATACATAATGTGTTTCACGTGTCAATGCTTAGACAATACAGATCTGATCCATCACATGTGATTTCTCCATCTGAGATTGAAATTCGATCCGATATGACTTACAAAGAAGAACCGATTCGTATCTTGGCTCGTGAGATTAAAGAGTTGAGAAATAAGAAAATTCCGTTAGTTAAAGTATTGTGGCATCGACACGGAGTGGAAGAGGCTACGTGGGAGTCCGAAGATACTATGAAACAACAATATCCAAATTTGTTTAACGGTAAGATTTTCGGGGACGAAAAATCCCTAAGGGGGAGAATTGTAACAGTCCGGTTTAGACCCTAGTTGGAATAGTGGTTTCAGAACCACAAATCTGAGTCAGAAAAATATTTTAATATTATTTTCCGAGTCTATAGTATGAGAATTGGTATGTGTGAAAATTTCTGTGATTTAATTTGATCATTTGTGTGCTTAATTTGAGAAAAGGACTAAATTGCATAAAAGGTAAAAGTGACATTCTATATGTTAATGTGCTTAATTGAGTTGGCTTTTAAATGTAGTGGCCTTATGAGGCAATTAAGACATTTTATAAGTTAGTGGATGGCAATGGACAAATATGACCTTAATGTATATAAGTTTCAAATATTAATTAAAAGGTTAATATAGTAAATAATCTAATAATATGATTATAATAAAACAAAAATATGAAAATGGTGGAGTTGTTCATCTTTTGGTGCCGAAAATAAGAAAAGAGAAAGGGTTTTAAGCTTGTATAATATTCAGCCATCAAGTTCTTTGATTCAAGGTTAGTTTTTGTTCGGTTTTTGATAATTTCTACGTTTTTGTAATTGTTGCTTCGTGTTCTTCAAAACCCATGTCTTAATTTTGTGAATTGATGAATATTTTGAAAAGTTCCATTGATGAACTCATGAGCTTTGTGATGGTTGTTGATTAAATATGAAATATATGTGTTAGATTAACATGTTTTGTCTTTGGATTTTTAGTGAATTTGAGTAATTTGGACTAAATTGAGAAAATAATATTTTGAGGGACTAAAATGTAAAATAAATGAAAAGTAGGGACTTGTATGATCATAGTGAACATTCGGCTAAGCATGGGTATATAGAGATTTTGTGTATTTTGTGATTTTGTGAAATAAGGACTAAAATGCCAAAATGTGAAAATGTGAGGGATAATTTGTAAATTGCCCTAAATATGTGTTCTTGGATTGAATTGAATGAATTTGTGAGTAAAAGAGTTAAATTTGAATATGTATAGATCAAGAACAGAAGAAAACAGATTTAGATCGAGGAAAGTCGAAAGTAGTTGAATAGCCGTTCGTTTCCGTTCTTCCCGTACGAGGTAAGTCTATATACAAATAAATGTCTTTGTGTTGATTTATGTATGTTTATATGAAATTTAATTGTGATGAATGAGATCGAGATGATATATATACATGGAGTCCGAGAAAGTATCGACAATACATCAACATCCGAGAAGTCCCGTACGAACCTAGGAATAGATAGGATTGTATATGTCATGACATAGGTGTCCAATATATGAAATCGTGTAAGACCACGTCTGGGACGTTGGCGTCGATTTGAGAATTACGTGTAAGACCATGTTTGGGACATCGACATCATATTTGATTTGTATAAGACCCTGTCTGGGACAATGGCATCGATATTTGGTTACATGTAAGACCACTTCTAGGATGTTGACATTGTACTCTTATTCCGAGTATTCTGATTATCCTATTTGTTTTCGAATGGTTCAACGGGCAATTCCGAGAAACGAAAGACTAAGTATTATGTACAACCGAAATAGGTACGTTTGAAATGTACACTATGTATGTGTATGAAAGGTAAGTATATATATATATATGAACTCACCTAGGTGAATTATGTGCTTGGATCTGATGAAATAATATGTGATATATATATATATGAAAATGTGCTATGATAAAAGGAGGTATTTGGTGACATAATATTGTTGGTAAGAAATGGCTATACAAATGAGCCAATGATGAATTAAGAATTTGCAAATGATATATATAAATGGATGATCTTGAGTTTGATATGATACTTAATGTTTATATGTTAAGTTTATTTGTATGTGGCTTACTAAGCTTTTGAAAGCTTACTTTCTGTGTGTTTACTATGTTTTATAGATTGTTAAAGCTACGGAAGGCTCGGGGATCGTTGAGGATCGTCATCACACTACCCAATCTTATTTTGGTACCTTTTGAAAGTGTATATACTAAAGTATGGCATGTATAGGCTAGTCACTTTGAATTATGTTTGAGATATGTACATTGCCATGTGATATGGCTAGATAAATGATTATGGTATGAATGAGTAGTCATGCTATATGATGCTTGGTTTTGGTATGGTTTGATGGTTAGTGTAATGATCAAAATAATGGTAAGCTTATTGATGCAAAGTAAGCATATAATTGATGAATGGTGGTTATAGTGAAATGGTAAGTTTGTGATTGATTATACTAGAAATGTTTGTCATTTACTTCAGCTAATTGTTGCATAAGATGGGGTGCTTGATATGCTTTTGAATGCTTGGAAAAGTTGGTTATTTTGGCATGATTAGAATTGGTATGATGCTTGTAGGGATAGCCTAAAGTGTGGGTGGCATTTTGGCCTTGCAAATGGCCTATAATTGCCCACTCAGTTGAGCACACGGGCGTATGGCTCGACCGTGTCCTTCGTGGTTAAAATTTCAAAACAAGTCAGGCTCGACCACGGGCTTGACACACGGGCGTGTGACTGGCCGTGTGGTGCAAGTCAGGCCCGACCACGGGTGAGACACACGGGCGTGTCTCAGGCCGTGTGGTCAAGTTAGTATGTATGCCCTGTTTTGACACGGCTCGGGCACATGGGCGTGTCTGAGGCCGTAGGAGGCACACGGCCTGCCTACACGGGCGTGTGACCTCTGTAACTTTGAAAAATGTTTGAATTTTGGAAAAGAAAATTTATGATCCTAGTTTAGTCCCGACCCCTTTCTAATGTATGTTTAAGGTCTCGTAGACCTCATTAAGGGACTATATGTTTGTATTCTGATATGATTAAACGATGTTATATTCTATGATGCGAGATGTTCGTAAAAGTTTCTGATTGTCCGGTAATGCCTCTTAACCCTAGACCGGCAATGGTTACGGGTTAGGGGTGTTACATTCTTTCCCTTGCACAGGTACCGTTTCCCACATATGGCTTTCAATGCTCCTAGACTCTTGGTCCCGTAAAGATGCATAAAACTCTTGAACAACAGGGACCACAACAATGTCTTTTGGGATCATCCAAAAACGTTCCCACTTATGATATCTAACCAAAAGCCATATTTCCTTACAAAAAATCATTGATGGATCAAATCCCCTCTCTTGGATGAAGGTTTTCCTTTGAAGTTCAACAAAATATTTTCCCACATTTGGGTTTGAGAAACTAGAGAGGTTAGGAATCGTCGATGATTTCGGTTCATTAGTTCTTCGGACCCTTCTAGGAGGCATGATGTTTAATCTTAGTAACTAATGAAATATCAAGCAAATAAGTTCAATGGAACAGTAAAAGTTGAGTTTAGGAACCCTTAACCTCGTATAAGTCATTGGATTCCTCGTCACGTTCGTTTGTTCATCGTTCCTTGAGATGTTCTCGTGCTTTCCTGCATCAAGTAAGATTGAAAGAAAAAATTTTCCAAACAAACTAAAAAAGAAAAAGGAAAAGTGAGTTTTAGGGTTTAAAGAATTTAAGAGGTTTTAAGAGATTAAAGGAGTTAAAGAGATGTTTAAATAAGGGGATAATATGTATTTAGGTTATAAAATATGTATTTTGAGGGTTAAAAATCGGGTAAAGTGAAGTTTTAAGTCGCTGGGTCGCACGAATGGGTCGGGTCAACCTTGTAGAAAATTACAGCAAAATCGTGACATAGGGGTTCCGTGTCGCGACACCCCTAACTATTTGTCATTGTCGTGACATCGAGGTTCCATGTCGCGACACACTTTGGATTTTTGGATTTCTGGGTATATTGGCTTCAATGTCGCGACACCCAAAGTCCGTGTTGTGACATTGAAAGGATTTCCTCAATTTTGTCAAATCTGCCATTAGTGTTGCGACATGGGGTTACCGTGTTGCGACACTGGCTTTGTTTTCACCCAAAATTCTAATTTCTAGAGTGTTACGGTTTCTATAAAACATGTGCTTGATAAAAATTAAAATCTATCCTAAATAGTTAGCTAAATGTACAATAATTTACAAAAATGTTAAATATCAATTCCAAATAATTTAAGTTTTATTGCTAAATTCATCCGACATCATCATTACTTCATAGATGGACGATTCTCCAGTTCTATCTGCATTGGTCCATCGTCTGTCGTGTCATTCCACCTTTGTTCACTTACCCCTTCCCTTAAGCTTATTTTTTCGTCCAACATGGATTAAAGGAAGTACGTCCCTTGGCTTTGGAGTGTTAGAAATAAATAATTCATTGCACTGCTCCCCTAACCTCCTCCTACTTTCCTCGCTCGGTTGGTGACCACATTTAAAAGTTTTGGTCTCACCATTGATTTTTATGGTTAATTCATTTTCTTCTAAATCAATAGTGGACCTTGAGGTGGCTAAGAAAGGTGCTGAGATTAAGTTTCAGCCATTGTTTTTTATATTAAGATTATTTTAGTGAATTCGAGAAATACTCCGCACACGTAAAACAAGTCCAAATTATGTAAGTGCAAAGTTTTTATATTTGTTGTTTCTATTGTTCTGGACACAACGTTTTCCATAATATAACCACACAGGCATTAAAAACTAAAAAGAAATGTCGAATGCACAAAAAGTCTATTCCTTGAAAAGAAGATATTAAAAGGGGAAATAAGCCTCTTATTCATGATACTTACTGCTTATTTCATATTCGCATCATATTTTATAACTAGTAGACCTATTATCTCACGTAACAATATGGATCCACAAGTTCATTAGATGCCTTATTATTTTGAATAGTTAATGATTCAATTAACAAAATTATGGGTTGTTGATTTCACTTATTCAAAGTATTTCTAACATTAGTTTTTATTTTGTTGCATGCCTATGTCAGCTACGTTTTTAATAATTTCGTTAAATTTCGTTCGCAAAACGGATGGAGTTGTCTCGTGTTTTCGGAAGAGGAGTCCCATTTTGGCAAAATTCAAAGGTAAGTAATAAAGTCATGAATTTTTTTAAGAAAATGTATATAGTATATTTAAATTTAAATAAAAATATTTTTGATATATAATTGATTTGAATTAAATTTAAAAATACTTTCTCAAATCCTATTTAATATGGGCTGAATGAGTAGCTCGAACTTTGAAGAGATTGTATGAGCAAATAACACATTTTTTTTTCAAAAAATTTGGAACTTATATTTTTTAAATTTTGAAAATTTAAAATTTTATTTTTTTATAATTTTTGGAAATTTAAAATTATAAAATTTTAAACTTTTAAGACTTTCTATTGAAAATATGATTTTTTTAAATATATTTTTTTCTAATTTTTATGTATTTTAAAGAGTCAGAGCCAATATGCCAAAAGTTACAAATGTCGAGGACTAAAAATATTATTTTACCTTTTATATTATTGCCATATCAATAACACTAATGGTAAAATTGAACAGAGGGAGCAAGATTTTTATATTGGATAAAATGCAGGTGTCTCAAAATTAAAGTATAATGATTAAATTTTAAATTAGAAAGAGTACAAGAATTTCTAACACATTTAAACCAAATAATTTATATGTAATTAATATATAAAAGAATTATAAATAGATTATATCTAACATATATCAACAAAAAAAAAAAAAATTGGGTAAGGGAACAAGGATACCTAGACTTGAATTTGATGCCAATTTACAACAATTTTAGAACTCCAATTATGTCTATGTCCATAAAAAATAATATATAATTATATAGATATAAATTAATAAATAATTGAATGAATTAGTAAATACATGATCAATTTTAATATAGAAATATATTAACTTATTTAAGGGGTAAGTTTTTATAATTTTAAAATAAAAATTAGAATAATTAAAATGTTATAATATATAAAAAAAACCCCGCAAATGATAGCAAGTTATTGAATATTATATTTTCATGTTTTAAAATTTTTAATTATATAATTATTATAAATGCACATTTTAATTGATTGATTATTTTTATTTTTCACTATAATTCAACTCGTCATCAAGGATACCAATCAAGTTTTGGTTATATCGGTAAAAGTTGAGGCTCTAAAGCCTTAAATGTCTCTATCACATTTTAATCGATTGATTATTTTTATTTTTCACTATAATTCAACTCATCATCAAGGATACCAATCAAGTTTTGGTTATATCGATAAAAGTTGAGGTTCTAAAGCCTTAAATGTCTCTAAGTATCATATTATGAAAATTATGAGTGGATTATTTAATTAGGCCTAGTTTAATTAATTATTTAAAATTAAATCAATTAAAAATTAATATTTTCAGTGGTTTAATATTTTTACACATATTTAATAATCCATAATAGACTTTTTCTATAAATATTGTGAACGATAATAAGTAGATAAAAAGTTAGTTATCTTTTAATAAAGAATATTTGCATTTAAATTAAACTAATTTCTTTAAACATTATATTATTCTTTTGATGACTGTATGTTTAAAATTTGACTTTGTTTAAAATAACATGAAATATTTAAAAAAAATAAAAATAAAATTGTAAACTAAAAATTTTCTATAATTGAAAATTTACATATATCAAATAGTCTAATTATATTCCTATTTAATTTTAACTAATAAACTAAAATATATCTTATAACTTAAATTCAATACTTAATTTTCGAACATTTTTTTTTTTTAACTTATCAAATAAAACATGTTCCTTGCTGATAGATTATTAAATTTAATATTTATAATAACTAATTCTATTTAAAAAAAAAAACTCTATCATCAACACTGCATTTGAATTTAAGACCCGTTTAATCTGACCGATAGAGTGCAGCCTATTTTACATTGACATGGATATATTAACATGTCATATTGATGTAGAGACGATTCAGAGAAGAATGTATAGGAAAAAAAGGCACCAAACTTGCGTGATTTGGTTGAGTTCTAACCATTTCAACATGATGGTTTCAAACTTCAAATTGCAATTAACATGGTAATCCATATAATTAATGAGGCGCCCATGTTTCTCCCAACTCATCAAACAAATGTGAAAATGAATGCTACTGTTACTGCCTGATCGTTTTTCTTACCTCTATTACAAGGCAACCATATATATATATATATATATATATATATATATATATTAATATTTCATTCTCTTTTATTAAATATATGTAAGGCGCCCTAAATTCAACATACAATAGCTAGTGCCATTAAGTAAGCATATCAGGTTCTCTGAACTTTGTATACAAGAGGCTGCTGTAATCGGTGATACATGATTTATATATATTATAATATATTTTGTGCCAATTTGGGTTTGAATTTAATGCTTGAACTACTTAAATTAATAAAGGCTTACCCTGGCTCATAGGGTACTAACCGATAACCAAATGAAAACATCAACAAAATGAAAAATAAAAGCTGATTAAAGCATGCGTCCACTACACCATGAATGGAAACATGTGGAAAAAAAATTGGGATGGTTTTGGCCATGAGTTTCACACTGTCCCCATTCACCTCTAGAAATTTAAATGCAAAGGAGTGTTGGATTTCCATGTGTGGCTGACGCCAAACCTCTGATACTTTGGAAAGAGCCGTTCCTTGGAGGGCATGCAATGCAATAAAGCCTATCCAATGCTTCCAATACCTGGATCAGATTGTGACCCTTTATGATTGATCTTTCTTTTATGATTGGTTTCCTTTGTATTTTGTAGTATTCTTTAGCTTGTTTCTTCTGCAACCCGTGACCTACATGATTCAGGGCTTCATTTTGTTTGAAAGCTGACAAAACATTGACAGTTTTCTAACCCCAAGGCCTAAGGTTGGAAAAGCAGTTAACGCTACAGCCACATCAACCAATGCCCTAATATCTTCTATATATTTATAGCAGTTACAAGTATATAAATGACTCCAGTAAACGTTATAAGTGATGGCTGATGTTACAAGTAATATAAATATAACTCCAAAAGTGATTATTTAAACATATATTTATTTAAAGAGTTAGGTTTATTATTCAGAAATGCGATTATCCATGTAAACATTTATTTGAATTGTTTGTGTTTGTATGAATAAATATCAATTTTTTATAAACACGACTTATAAATTATAATGCACTTGAATGACAAAAAAAATAAAAATGAAATAAAGGTACATTTCTTCTCTTTTAACTTCTGATTTTCATAGGCTATTCTATAAAGATTTTTTTACAAAATTTCTTATTATACATTACTCATACTTAGTAAATTATTTTATTTAATGCAAAATGTAAATGGTCACTGGATTTCAGTATATCCTCAAAGTTTATCTGTCGGTAACTCTTTTACATACTATTTATATATTGCGGTGAGAAAAGACTTAAAAAATAACATATCTACACATTCTGAAGCTTTTGTTTATTTCACATTATTTTATTATTAGGTTAATATGTGTTTTGCCCCTTGAACTTAGTCACTTGTATCTAAATGGTACCTAGTTTTTTTACCTAACCCGTACTTAAACTTTAATTTGATCACACAGTTTGGTACCTCTGCAATAACACCATTTAAAATGTGATGATGTGGCACTAAAAACCAATAATATGACGACAAAAGGCAAACATAATAAAAATTCTTAATATATATAACATTATAAAAAAATATAAAAAATTATTTCACGAATGAATCTGGACAAAGAGTTGTCCATGTACATTCTAGAAGTGGAATACTATTTATAATTTTTTTATAATATTTATATACTTTTAAATATTTTATATTTTATATATTTTTAATTTCAAAATAATAATATAAAACTTCATATTCTACAAGTATTTAATAAAAAGGTTTGAATCTAGATAATCATTTCCTAGGTTTATTCCAAAAGGGAAATAATTTTTATAAATTATTATATTTTTAAGTTTTTTAGTATTTTAATATTTCATAGTTTTTTTTTCAAGTGTTATAGTGCGGCGTTGTCACGTGTTATCATGTTATTAGTTATCAATTTCATGTCGTCACATTTCAACGATGTTACTACAAATGTATTAAAACATGTGACTGAATTAAAGTTTAAGTACGAGATATGTTAAAAAAAAATTATGTACTAGTTAATTACAAGTGACCAAGTACTTGAAGTAAGTGATTTCGAGTCTTCTAGTATTGATTTACACTTATTTTGAGGATTTATATATTACATATTCGAATATTTGATTTTATTGTTCGATATTAATATATAGTGCATACGAATACGAATCAAAGAATACAAAATACTTAAAATCGTTTTGATTTTAATTCAAATATTTTAAATATTTAAATTCGTTAATAAAATTTGAATTAGTCATAAGAATCAATACATTTTTATATTCAAACTGAGTATCCATTTTGTATATTTGAAGTTTTTGTTTATACTGAGTATCCAAAATTTAATTAATGAAGTATTTTATTTTTAGTTGTACAAGTGTTTCAAATTGCATATACATTATGATGATATTACCAGATTGAACATTTATTTTTATTTATTTATCTATATATAAATAATTTGTAATAATTACATATTCGATAACTTAAATAAAAAATTAATAAATGGAATTTATTAAATCATTTAGAACTGGTAATGATTTAAAATTAATTTAGTAAAGTTCAACTTAAATTTAAAATTTTAAACTAAAAAATAAAATAATTATATAGATTTAATTATTAATATTTTTATTAGTGATATTATAGTTTATGATATTGTTTTATATATATATATATATATATATATTGGAATTATATTTTAAAGGGATTGATTTACAAGGTAATTCATAAGTTACAAGTTGATTTAGGATTGATAATGACTCAAAGAAAAAAATATATATTATTTTTCAAACTGTGTATTTAAAAAGATTGTTATGCAAGATAATTTGTGAATCAATTTAGTATTTGTACCATGACCGCCTATAAACACACTATCGTTTATAGAATAAATATAACACATAAAATATAAGAATTAAAAACAACGGTGTCCGTAAGTGAACCGGTCAAATTGTAATATAGTTGTACAATAAAATATCAAAAGTATTATGAGGATCGTACCCAAGGGAGGATGGAATATATAATGAAAATATTTTTTACAATAACAAGTCTAAGTAGTAGTAATTATTTCCTATATTACGATTAACCATAAAATAGATTGAATGAAATAAAATAAATAAATAACAAGAAAAAAAAGTAGACGAACTAAATTGAAAAACCAATCAGGAAGATTAACTCGCTT
The DNA here is from genome assembly GCA_025698515.1 of Gossypium sturtianum. Lineage (NCBI taxonomy): Eukaryota > Viridiplantae > Streptophyta > Magnoliopsida > Malvales > Malvaceae > Gossypium > Gossypium sturtianum. The sequence goes on from CM046944.1 coordinate 79,076,633, forward strand.
CAGGGTTTGTAATTAACTTCAGATGAGGGTTTTGAGATGGATTAGTAACTGATTAACTAATTATAACCTCCCAGCCTCTAATTAACGAATCGATTAATTGATGTTCGCTTATCTCCTGACCTCACTTTCTCAACCAGGATAAATTATAATTTACTCGGTTCGACTTATCTTCCGGCCTGATCTAGCCTATGATAACTTATTAGGGTTGTCAAGCCTAACAGTTTAAGAACACATAATTTATACCAACTAATCCATCTCGAGAAATTCCAAATCCTCCATTAATCACATCCCCATCCACTCGTTAATCTCCCCAAAGGGATTTAGCCACTCATGTTATTCATAATCTCAACTTCAATTGAATAAACTGTTAGAGTACGTCCAAAGACCAATCATGACATGATTGTAATCACATACCCGTTTTACCTTGTTTACATTTAAGACATTGTCATTATTATTTCAGTTTCTTTTTCTGTGTATATAAATAAACTGAATTGTAATAAAGTCCTAAAAAATATGATTATTCTTAAAAAGGTCCTTAGTAAAGTATTATTGTGGGCTTGGACAACAATAATGCATTGGGACTAATGTGTAGTTGATTGATGACAAATAATTGTCATTGACATAGGGATGTCAAAACAAATACATGAGTATGTGTTAGAGAACAACATATTGGGCTGACCTATTATGAGTATGTTTCTTGGATTATTATGTAATAGTTACAATATTGTCATAGTGATAACTATATATATGATCCTCAAACTTGATATCATCATTGTCCCAACATCGTGAGTATACAGTCAAAACGTCTACCGTAACAGGTTGTACTATAAAGACTGATGTTGGATATACCACAATCCATATAGTGGGGTATGATTGATCAAGATATGGTTTATCCCTCCTACATAATGGTAGCAATATCTTAGGCCTCTTGATGGAGTGTGACTAGAAATGTATGATCATGCTCGAATAAGTTGATATGAGATATCACACTTATTTGTTTATTATAGTCTGCTCAGAAAATCAATAACTATGATATTGGACTATACAAGTGTGACTATTCCATAACTTGTGTTCAATCTAGATATTAAGGATAAAAGGATATAATACATAAAAAGATTATCGCAAAAAAGGTTATGTCGAATCACGACTTCTTCTAACTTGGGTGGCAATGATGCATTGCTAGATGTCACTCATTGCTTGTAATGTTAGAAACATTCTAGTATTACTACCAACGTTACAAGAGCCTACAGGGTCAAACCCTATAGTTGAAACGAATAGAATCCAAATACATTTGGTATTGTATTTAGTTGTCACATGAATTAAATTAATTGTTGAATTAAATTAATTTGATAGTTAAATATTAAACACATTTTATGCACAAAATTGTTGTACACAAATAGAAACCAAAGATATAATTAATATATGAATTTGATTCATAAAAAATATTAATTGTATATATTTTACCGAATTTATTAAAATAAACAGTTATATTAATTAATTTCGGTCAAAATATAAAAGACATGGAAATTAATATTCTTTTGGAAAGAATATAACTAATTTATGAATTTGATTCATACAAAATATTAATTGTATATATTTTACCGAATTTATTAATATAAACAGTTATATTAATTAATTTTGGTCAAAATATAAAAGACGTGAAAATTAATATTCTTTTGAAAAGAATATAATTAATATATGAATTTGATTCATACAAAATATTAATTATATATATTTTACTGAATTTATTAATATAAACAATTATTAATGAATTTCGGTTAAAATATAAAAAAACATGAAAGTTAATATTATTCTGGAAAGAATATAATTAATATATGAATTTGATTCATACAAAATATTAATTGTGTATATTTTACCAAATTTATTAATATAAACAGTTATATTAATTAATTTCAGTCAAAACATAAAAGACATGGAAATTTTTATTCTTTTGAAAAGAATATAATTCTTTTTTTCTAGCTTTCCATTAATAAGGGAATAATCTTATATTCTTTTGGAAAGAATATAATTTCTTTTTCTAACTTTCCATTTGTCTTCTCTATTAATAAGGGAATAATCCTGGTTTTCCTTTTTAATATGTTATATCAAAGAGGATAAAAGGATGATAATCCCTTTGTGTGTTAAGGTTACCAACTTAATAATTTAAAAGGTCTAGCAGGCATTTTTTAGTTCTCTCTGAAAAGTTAAAGAGAAAGTGGTTGTTTGTTTTTGACGGGGTGGACTATGTAGAGGCCGAGACGTTTTCGTTATGGCTTGGATCGACATCGAATCAACAACATCCTTTAAATGTTTTTTTAGTAAAGAAGATGTATTATCAACCCTATTTCAACCCAATTCGTTCCTCATACATGGATCCTTCGCTGTGGATCGTCAAAATAATTTTTTCGTTGGGCCACGAGGCGTACCGATGATCCCAACATACACCACGTGAGAAACATGATTGATTCAGAGAAGAAAAGAGATTTGAATAATTTTGGATTAAGTATCGAATAGAAAATAGAGTAGCAAATTTCTCGATTGGAATAATAAAGTAAAACGAATGCAAAGAAAAATATAAACTGAATACTTTAATTAAATAAACAAGTCCTTGAATCAAAATTTATTCAAGTAGAAAAACAAGAAATTATTTAAAAAGTCGAAAAGAAAATAACTAAAACTAATTCTAAACTATAAGGGTTTTTGAAGGCGTCTAGGACGACTTAATTACATTCAACCCCTAATGTCTTATTTATAGAGGTGTTGAAAACCAAAATTAGGTCTTTGGCATGTCCTAGGTCTTCATATAAGTTTGATTGCGCGGACAGAAATAATCCCGAAATACTTGGGTAGCACGTAGGCCTTGTGTCGCGTCACACCCTTTAAGTGGCGCGACAAGACACCAAATTCCTGCCTTGTGTTGTTCGTTCTGTGCCCTGACGACACAACACCAAATCCTCGTACCTTGACCAATACATCTGTGAGTACACCTTTTGGGTGTACCAAAGATCTATCGGCTAATTGTAGTGTTATCGAGGTATTTTTAAGATCCCCGAGTTTGAGTTTCCGATAGATCGACAAGGACATCAAATTTATGCTAGAGCCTAAGTCGCAAAGAGCCTTACTAAAGTGTCGATCCCTATCTGAATTGGAATCGTATAGTTTCCTGAATCTTTCAACTTCGGGGGTATCTTCTTAGCGATTAAGGTGTTGCACGAGGCATCAATGTCAATTTGCTCATCTTTTTTTTTTCCTATGTCGTTTCATAACTTCCTTTAAATATTTAGCATATTTCGAAATTTTATCTATAAGTTATAATAATGGAAAATTGACTTTGAAAGATTTAAATAAATTGAGAAAATTTATAAAATCTACCTCATCCCTCTTTTGCTTGTCCTCTAATCTCATCGGGAATGGTATTTTTTTCGTGTTCGGGTTGGACATTACTGGACCAAACACTGGTTTGACTACCTCCTCGATCAGTTAGTGGAACTCGGCTTGCACCTCTTCCTTAGATTCGTCGACCTCTTCGGGAAACTTCTCCCCTTTATGGATGGGTGTGATTGGCGGCTTTAGTGACTTGCCTGATCGCAATGTGATCGCCTTTGCGTGCTTTTTTCCATCTCTTCGAAGGTTGTTCTCTATATTACTAGGGATATTTTGACCACTTTATTTTTGAAACACTGTCATGAGTTGACTCATTTGGTCAAAAAGGTTGTCTAATCGAGATTTGAGTCATCAACATGTAAATTGAGCTTGTTGAATGTTTGTTTTCATTGTTTGCATCTCCCCCTCTAGTCGATCGAATCTTTTACCGCATGTAGTATGATCATTTCCCACGAATTGTTGTTGCAGTGGTAGAGGTTGATAAGGAGAGTTTTGTCACATTTGTGCTTGAATTGCTCCTCCTTGGTTACCTTCCCATCCTATATAGCTCGTCTCCTCTGGTTGGTTTTCTAAATGGGGCTTTGCTCTCGTCGGCTTGACGGGTGTATCCAAACAGTAAAGTTTTTCAAGAATTTGTTGGAGTCGAGCATTGCCACTCTCTTCCTTCATGGCTTTTACTGTAACACCCCTTACCCGTATTCGACACTTGAACCGGGTAACGAGGCATTGCCGTACTTATACCAATTCAATCCAACATATCATGCCACATCTCGTAAACCATTCTCGTGAATTACTCACATATACCTGTATCACTTCATCACATAGCGTTAACACTAATTTCATCTCAATTACAAGCTTAACTATTTATCCCATTGAATCACTTGGGATACTCAAGGATACATGATCTTCATCATTCACATGAATACGACGCCAATGCAACCTCCAAGATGTGGTCTTATATGGGGTCACCTCTAGATGCCGATGTCATATCCCAGATATGGTCTTATACGAGAATTCATCTCAATTGCCGATGCCAAATCCCAGATATGGTCTTATACGATCTTCCTATTCGATGTCGATGCCATATCCCAGATATGGTCTTATACAGGATCTCAATTCGGTGCAGAGGCCATGTCCCAGACATGGTCTTATACGGGACTTTACCAATCTCATGTCTTAATGACGATACTCTCTCGCTTCTTAAAGTCCAACCGGGACTTCAACATCATAATTTTTCATCATTTCCTCATTCAACATCATTATTCAAATTCATAGAAATATTATACATCTTCACAAATATCAAACATTTTAAATCATACTAACATGATGTTAAACTTATTACACACAAACTTACCTCGATTTCAAAATAGGCCAAATTGCCGATCTAGTCCGATACCTTGCCCTTTCCTCGATTAAGGTTAATTCTTTGTTCTTCTTGATCTATAATAACAATTTAGCTCATTTAATCATCACATTAATCAATACATTTCAATAATCATACTTTGGCAAAATTACCATTTTCCCTTAGACTTACACAAAATGACCATTTTACCCCTAGGCTCGTAAATCAATTCTAATCAAATTTCTTTCTTTAACGAGCCTAGGTGAACATTTATTTCTCTTATGAAAACCCTCAATACTCATTATTACACATATTTAACACCTATTTTATAACCTTTTCAAAAAGGTCTTTTTAGGTGTTTTCATGGTAACACCCTTCACAAAAGTTGTTTATCTAACAACTAATACTCATATTGTTCCATAAAAATGCAGCAAATAACTTAAATGCTCACATGGAAAAACTCTAAACTTTCAACCATTTTGCAAAATAGTCCCCTCTTTAACTAGTTTAAGCTTTAAGGGTTCCAAAAATATAAATATTATCAAGAAATGATCATCAAATCACTTACTTGTAAGGAGAAGAGCTTGATGAAATTTTTGAGCTTTCAAACCCCTATTTGCTGCTAATTTTTGGTGGAGGAGAACAGAATAAAAGATGATATCTTTTCTTTCTTTATTTTATTATAAAACATCAATTTAGTCCACCTAATTTCAACTACTTTGACCAATTTGACATTGTTTGTCTCCTATGGCCGGCCACCCTATCTCTAGGGGTCTAATTGCACTTTAAGGGCCTCCAATTAATATTCTATGGCTTTTACACACCTTTAGCTTGAAAAATGGAACTTTCGCACTTTATACGATTGTAACAGCCCGATTATGACCCTAATCAGAATGGTGGTTTCGGGACCACGAATTTGAGTTAGAAAAATATTTTAATATTCTATTTGATATCTATGTTATATGTTTGAGCATGTGTTAAAATATCGTAGGTTAATTTGTCTGTTTGGGTGATTAATTTTAGAAAAAGGATTAAATCGCATAAGTGGTAAAAGTAGCCAATTATTAAATTAAGTGGCTAAATTGTTTTGTCTTCTTTTGTATGAGTATTTAAGTTGCAGATTATCCTTTTTATAGCATAGTGGACGGCAACTTGGCTTTAATTTTATATTATTATATTATTATATGTATAAATATATATGTTAAAGTTACATATTATAATATAAGTTAATAATAAAAAAAAAACATGTAAAAAAGCCATCATCTTCATCTTTGGCTGAAACTAAGGAGAAAAGAAAGAAGTTTGAGCTCTCTCTCATATTCGGCCATTTGCAAGCAAAATTAGGTATGATTTAGCTTTAGATTTTTGATGATTTTTATATTTTTGAGATTGTTGTTTACTCTACTATCTAGCCCATGTATTAATTTTGTGCATTGGTGATGTTTTTGAGATATTTCATTGATGATATGTTGAGCTTTGTGATGATTTATGGTGTTAAATGAAAGATTTGAGCTAGATGAACATACTTTGTTCTTGAGTTTTGATGAATTTAGCTAATTAAGGTTAATTTGTGAAAATATTATTTTGGAGGGTTAAATTGTGAAATTTATGAGAAATATGGACTTATACAGTCCCTAGGAAGATTCGGCCATGCATGTATGTGGATAAATTTGGTGTATTTTGTGTTTTGTACAAAAAGGACTAAATTATAAAAATTGAAAATATCAGGGGTAAAATAGTAATTTGCCCATTTATGTGATTTTTGTATTAAATTGAATGAAAATATCTTTGATTGAGCTTAAATTGAAATTAATTAGATCAAGAACAAAAAGAGTCGGGGTTGGATCGGGGAAAGGCAAAGTTGAACGAATAGCCGGGAAATCCTAATCCGTCGACTTCCGAGGTAAGTTTTTAAGCAATTGGATGAAATGAGTTTGAATATATATATTAATGTGTATATGAATAATTGAATTAAGCATATGAAAACTCTTATTGCCGAATGTGGTATGGAATGGGATAAAATACAGATAAACTAGCCGAATGTAAGGTTGGTAAATATATATATAAATGTATAAGTGTTGATTCATTGAGTAATGTGATTATATGAATGAATAAAGAGGTAGCTAAATGTGAATATAAAATGAGAGAGATGTTGTTTTGAATAGATGGATGTAAATGTATATATATATATACATTTATTTTAGTTGTGCCGAATGAAATGGAATGATATAAGGAAATTGAGTTGTTGTTGGACATTCGAATGTTTGTGTATGCATGTACGAGAATGAAATTACAAGTGTTCGCATAAATAAAGAAAGTTTTGGTAAAAGGGGCACTATCTGTGTGAGCTTAAACACCGAGCACTGTGTGTGCGAAATCGGTGGAATGGCACTATGTGTGCGGAAAATGAGTAATGGCACTAAGTGTGCGATACATTACCAAAAGATGGCACTATCTGTGCGATTTATCAAGTAACGGCACTAAATGTATGAAACGTTACATGAGTTGCACTGTGTATGCGGATTATCGGACCTCTCAAGGACATGAACCAATGAATGGAGATAACCAAAAGAGACATGTAAGTAAGTGATGCATGGAAATTGAATAACTTGGTGCCAATAAGGTAAGTTGTTCTTGTATACTAAATTATAGAAATGTGATGCATTCAATAATCTTTGAGCATGTTCGAAATGGATATAGGGCATGTGAACATTCGGTTTTGGAGATCTAATGAATATGATATTGCTATATGGTAATATGCTATATGTAATGCTGTTACGAACTCGTTAATGATTAAGTTGAATTGATTAAATTTATATAATGATTCGTTGTATATATCTTCTTTTTCTTACAACTTACTAAGCTATATTAGCTTACCGTACGTGTGTTTGTCTGACTATTGTATAGATCTTAAAGTCTAAGCTCGAGATCAGGAATCATCGTCAAAGTCGATCACACTATCAACTATCATCGATATTTTGGTATCTCTTTTTGTGAATGAACTTTAAGTCTATGGCATGTATAGGCTAAAATACTTTTATTTTGATTCAAAAGATGTAAATATATGCCATACGAAAATGGCTATGTTTCTATGTATGAATATGACTTCTTAATGTTGTGGTTATTCGATCTTGCTGTAAGCTTAATTTGAAGGTTCATTTCATGGTACAAATATATGTGAGTGATATACTTGATTTAATTAGTCTTTTATTTAGTTTAAAGTTAAGAGTAATGATTCATGGTACTTTGCGAAAGTGGCTTGACCCTTTGGTTTAAACTTGATTTTATAAGTTTTTAATTAAATAATTGAGTGATTGGTTTGATAATTCGATTATGGTATAAGTACACACGGCTTTGATTTAAATTTTCATGAAGTTGTGGTTATGCTATAATGTGAATGAGAATTTGGTTTCAGTTGTTTATATGTTAATATATTTATGTTTATAAATATTTATATATGCACATAGGTCAAAAAGGCTATTGAAATGATTTAGTCAAGCAAAGACAAATTGGGATGCTATTATCATGCTAGTATGCTAATGACCGAAGTGTGCTTTGATGTCTATTGATCTCATTCATAAATGATAAATTGCATGATTGAATAATAATATGATTATATGTGAATGAACTTGTAATCAAATTAGGTATGTTTGTATTTACTAGATATGATATGTAAGTTTGCTCTTACTAATCATTTAGATGCCGCATATGGTTTTTGACTATTAAACTCATGATTTATACTTATATATTTTATAAGGTAATTGGTGCGGCTTTGTGATATGTGCATTGGTTTGTAATTATGATATATGTTTGAAATCAAAATTGGATTGAACTATGAAGCATGATTTACATGTTTAGTTAGCAAAGGTTTATTATATATAATTGCGAATAAGATTTATGTGATCATGTGATTATATAAAAGTGTATTCTTCTGGTAATACCTCGTAACCCTAATCCAGCGATGGATACGGGCTAGGGGTGTTACATTTGATTGGTATCAGAGCTACGGTTTAGTCGGTTCTCGGACTAACGTAGCGCGTGTGAGTCTAGCTATACATGCCATATTTTATACGGTGATAATGTGATGACTTCTGACAGTGAAATGTGTTTATTTCTTACATATAGTAAATGAATCCTAATCCCAAGTGAGCTATAGCTGAAGATGTCGAGAGCATGGCGCCTACTCCTGCGCAAGGGACCGCGCTGGATGAATCTTGACCAGCTGCGAGTAATCCTGATGAGGGTGCTAGATCAGCCTTCTATAGTATGATGAATGATTGGTTCAATCAATATATTCGTGCCAATCCGGCTGTTCAACAACCCCTGAATCCGAATATTCCCCCTGTAGTACCAGTGGTACCCCCGATCGTTAATCCTGAGAGAACAAGCAAGCCTCCGGTTGACCGAATTAGAAAACATGGGGCTCAAGAGTTTAGAGCCGAAGATGATGATGATGCTGAGCGAGCTAAATTTTGGTTCGATAATACCATTCGTGTCTTCGATGAGCTACCATACACACCTGATGAGTGCCTGACGTGTGCCATATCTTTATTACGGGATTCTGCCTATTATTGGTGGAATACTCTCGTATCGATTGTTCCAAAGGAACGGGTTACCTGGGACTTCTTTCAGACGAAATTTCGTAAGAAATACATCAGTCAGTGATTTATAGACTCCGAACGCAAGGAATTTCTCGAGCTTAAATAGGGCCGTATGACCGTATCTGAGTACGAGCGCAAGTTTGTGAGACTTAGTCGCTATGCTCACGAGTGTGTTTCGTCCGAGGCTGCTATGTGTCGAAGATTTGAAGAAGGGCTAAACAAAGATATAAAATTACTGGTTGGCATAATTGAAATAAATGAGTTTGTAGTACTTGTTGAGCGAGCTTGTAAAGCCGAAGAGCTCGGGAAGGAAAAATGGAAAGCCGAGTTTGAAGCTAGAGACTTCCGAAAGAGATCTGCGGGTAAATTTCCTCAAACGTCAACAAAGAAATTTAAGAATGATAGTAGCCGATCCAAAGCTAACACAGGGATCTCTATACGAGAACGACCACCAGTGAGTTCACGGGCTACCTCGATTGCTAGCGTTGGCAATACTCGACTGAATAAGCCCGAGTGTCAACATTGTGGCAGACGGCATTTTGGTGAATGTTGGGGTAAATCTAATAATCGCACTTGCTACAAGTGTGGTACGTAGGATCATTTTATTCGGGATTGTCCGGAGATAGCTGAAAAGGATATTGCTCAGAGTGCGAGACCGAGCAAAGACCGCAAAGAGGTAGACCATCTCGTAATGTAGGAGGTAGGAGTGGCGCTCAGAGGGGGACTTCAGATGCGGCTATTCGATCAGAGACCTGTGCGCCAACTAGAGCCTATGCCATACGTGCTAGAAAGGAGGCTTCATCCCCAGATGTCATCACCGATATATTTACTCTCTTTGATACTAGTGTAATTGCTTTGATTGATCCCGGTTCAACTCATTCCTATATGAGTGAAACATTAGTATCCAGCAAGACTCTACCTGTTGAGTCTACTGAGTTTGTGATTCGGGTTTCGAACCCCATAGGTCGGTGTGTGCTAGTTGATAGAGTGTGCAAGAATTGTCCTTTAATGATTTGAGATTCATGTTTTCCAGCCGATTTGATGTTGCTACCTTTTGACGAGTTCGATATTAGCCTCGGTATGGATTGGTTAACTGTGCACGATGCAGTAGTGAATTGCAGACGAAAGACTATTGAATTGAGGTGTCAGAATAATGAGATAATTTGAATTGAATCTGCGGATTTGAATGGGCTACCAGCAGTGATATCTTCGATGTTGGCTCGACAGTATTTGAGAAAGGGTTGTGAAGCTTACTTTGCTTATGTGATTGATAGTAAAGTAAGCAAAAAAAGATTGAATCTGTACCAGTTGTTTGTGAGTATCTGGATGTGTTCCCGGAGGAATTGCCGGGATTGCCACCTGTTCAGGAGGTAGAGTTTAGTATTGAGCTAGTGTCAGGGACAACTCCAATTTTTATAGCTCCGTATAGAATGGCACCGACCGAATTAAAAGAGTTGAAAGCTCAGTTGCAAGAATTGACAGATAGAGGTTTTGCCCGACCGAGTTTCTCTCCCTGGGGTGCGCCAGTCCTATTTGTGAAAAAGAAGGACGGAACTCTGAGAATGTGCATTGATTATCGACAACTCAATAAAGTGACCGTAAATAATAAATATCCGTTGCCACGTATCGATGATTTATTTGATCAGCTTAAGGGAGCTTCGATATTCTCAAAAATTGATCTAAGGTCAGGTTATTATCAGTTGCGAGTTAGAGACTCGGATGTACCAAAGACTGCTTGTCGGACGAGATACGATCATTACAAGTTTTTAGTGATGCCATTCGGACTCACTAATACCCCTGCTATTTTCATGGATCTGATGAATTGGGTATTCAGACCGTATTTAGATCGGTTTGTGGTTGTATTCATAGATGACATTCTGATCTATTCGCGTGACAAAACCGAGAATGCCGAACATTTGAGACTTGTGCTACAGATTTTGCGTGATATGCAGTTGTACGCAAAATTTAGCAAATGTGAGTTTTGGTTGAATGAAGTTAGTTTTTGGGGCATGTTGTTTCAGCATCGGGCATTCGGGTTGACCCGAGTAAAGTTTTGGCTATACTTGATTGGAAACCACCGAGAAACGTTTCTGAAGTTCTGAGTTTTCTGGGACGTATCGGATATTATAGACGTTTCGTGAAAGGGTTCTCTATGATTGCAGCTCCGATGACAAAGCTATTACAGAAAGACGTTAAATTCGAGTGGTCAAAAAGGTGCCGTAAGAGTTTTGACCAGCTAAAAACTTTGTTAACTAAGCTCCAAAGTGCTTGTTCACCCAGTCGGGTAAGGAGTTCATTATTTTCAGCGATGCATCCTTAAATGGTTTGGGCTGTGTTTTGATGCAGGAGGGTAAAGTTGTAGCTTACGCCTCGAGACAGCTAAAGCCAGACGAAAAGAACTATCCGACTCACGATCTCGAGTTGGCTGCTATAGTTTTTGCTTTGAAAATATGGCGTCACTACCTATTCGGTGAAAAATGCCATGTCTATTCGGATCACAAGAGTCTAAAGTATTTAATGACTCAGAAAGATCTGAATTTGAGACAGCGACGATGGTTGGAACTGTTAAAGGACTATGAGCTTGTGATTGATTATCACCCGGGGAAGGCTAATGTGGTTGCTGATGCACTAAGCCGAAAATCACTATTTGCTCTACGTGCAATGAATGCGGATATAGCTATGACTGATGATGGTGTGATTATTGCAGAATTGAAAGCGAGACCACTGTTCGTTCAGCAGATTCGCAAAGCTCAAGAGGTTGATAATGACTTAATAGCAAAAAGGAGTCAATGTGGCTCGAGTGATGATTCAAATTTTCAGTTAGATGCTGAGCGGTGTTTACGATTTAGAAACCGAATATGTGTGCCTAAGAACGCTGAGTTGATTCGAATGATTTGTGATGAAGCTCATGGTAGTAAATTGTCGATTCATCCAGGTAGTACGAAGATGTATAACGACCTGAGACAGCATTACTGGTGGCAAGGTATGAAACGAGATATTTCAGACTATGTGTCGAAGTGTTTAATATGTCAACAAGTGAAAGCCGAGCATCATGTACCATCGGGACTACTTCAACCGATTATGATACCTGAGTGGAAATGGGATCAAGTCACAATGGATTTCGTATCTGGGTTGCCGTTGACACCGAGCAAGAAAGACTCAATCTGGGTTATTATTGATAGATTGACAAAATCGGCCCATTTTATTCCAATACGTACGGATTTATCACTTGATAAGTTAGCTGAGTTGTACATATCACAGATCGTACGATTGCATGGAGTACCTATTTCTATTGTTTCGGATAGAGATCCGAGGTTTACATCGCGGTTTTGGAAGAAACTGCAAGATGCTCTAGGTACTAGGTTGCACTTCAGTACTGCTTTTCACCCTCAGTCGGATGGACAATCCGAACGTGTTATTCAAATACTCGAGGACATGTTGAGATGTTGCGTTCTTGAGTTTGAGGGTACGTGGGAACGAGCGATACTTGCCTTTGATTGAATTTGCGTACAATAACAGGTTTCAATCGAGTATCAAAATGGCACCTTACGAAGCTTTGTACGGTCTTAAATGTCGTACACCTCTATATTGGACCGAACTAAGTGAAAGCAAGATACACGGGGTTGATTTGATCAGAGAGACTGAGTAGAAAGTAAAAGTAATTTGAGAAAGTTTGAAAGCTGCGTCAGATCGTCAGAAATCTTATGCGGACTTGAAACGTAAAGATATAGAGTATCAAGTGGGCGAACGAGTATTTTTGAAAGTCTCGCAGTGGAAAAAGATACTTAGATTTGGTCGTAAAGGAAAGCTGAGTCCGAGATTTATTGGACCGTATGAAGTTATTGAGCGTATCGAGCCAGTTGCGTATAGACTTATGTTGCCATCTGAGCTAGACAAGGTTCACAATGTTTTTCATGTATCAATGCTTCGACGATACAGATCCGATCCTTCTCATGTGATTAGCCCATCAGAGATTGAGATTCAGCCCGACTTGACTTATGTAGAAGAACCGATTCGTATCTTTGCTCGTGAAGTGAAAGAGTTACGAAATAAGAAAATTCCATTGGTTAAAGTAATGTGGCATAAGCACGGGGTTGAGGAAGCAACCTGGGAACTCGAGGAATCAATGAAAGAACGCTCCCCACACCTATTTATTGGTAAGATTTTCGGGGACGAAAATCCCTTAAGGGGGGAGAGTTGTAATAGCCCGATTATGACCCTAATCGGAACGGTGGTTTCGGGACCACGAATCCGAGTTAGAAAAATATTTTAATATTCTATTTGATATCTATGTTACATGTTTGAGCATGTGTTAAAATATCGTAGGTTAATTTGTCTGTTTGGGTGATTAATTTTAGAAAAGGGATTAAATCGTATAAGTGGTAAAAGTAGCCAATTATTAAATTAAGTGGCTAAATTGTTTTGTCTTCTTTTGTATGAGTATTTAAGTTGCAAATTATCCTTTTTATAGCATAGTGGACGGCAACTTGGCTTTAATTTTATATTATTATGTTTTTATATGTATAAAAATATATGTTAAAGTTACATATTATAATATAAGTTAATAAAAAAAAATAAAACATGAAAAGAAAAGCCATCATCTTCATCTTTGGCTGAAACTAAGGAGAAAAGAAGGAAGTTTGAGCTCTCTCTCATATTCGGCCATTTGCAAGCAAAATTAGGTATGATTTAGCTTTAGATTTTTGATGATTTTTATATTTTTGAGATTGTTGTTTACTCTACTATCTAGCCCATGTATTAATTTTGTGCATTCGTGATGTTTGTGAGATATGCCATTGATGATATGTTGAGCTTTGTGATGATTTATGGTGTTAAATGAAAGGCTTGAGCTAGATGAACATACTTTGTTCTTGAGTTTTGATGAATTTAGCTAATTAAGGTTAATTTGTGAAAATATTATTTTGGAGGGTTAAATTGTAAAATTTATGAGAAATATGGACTTATATAGTCCCTAGGAAGATTCGGCCATGCAAATATGTGCATAAATTTGGTGTATTTTGTGTTTTGTACAAAAAGGACTAAATTTCAAAAATTAAAAATGTCAGGGGTAAAATAGTAATTTGCCCATTTATGTGATTTTTGTTTTAAATTGAATGAAAATATCTTTGATTGAGCTTAAATTGAAATTAATTAGATCAAGAACAAAAAGAGTCGGGGCTGGATCAGGGAAAGGCAAAGTTGAACGAATAGCCGGGAAATCCTAATCCGTCGACTTCCGAGGTAAGTTTTTAAGCAATTGGATGAAATGAGTTTAAATATATATATTAATGTGTATATGAATAATTCAATTAAGCATATGAAAACTCTTATTGCCGAATGTGGTATGGAATGGGAGGAAATATAGATAAACTAGCCGAATGTAAGGTTGGTAAATATATATATAAATGTATAAGTGTTGATTCATTGAGTAATGTGATTATATGAATGAATAAAGAGGTAGCTAAATGTGAATATAAAATGAGAGAGATGTTGCTTTGAATAGATGGATGTAAATGTATATATATATACATATATTTTAGTTGTGCCGAATGAAATGGAATGACATAAGGAAATTGAGTTGTTGTTGGACATTCGAATGTTTGTGTATGTATGTATGAGAATGAAATTATAAGTGTTCGCATAAATAAAGAAAGGTTCGGTAAAAGGGGTACTATGTGTGCGAGCTTAAACACCGAGCACTGTGTATGCGAAATCAGTGGAATGGCACTATGTGTGCGAAAAATGAGTAATGGCACTAAGTGTGTGATACATTACCGAAAGATGGCACTATGTGTGCGATTTATCAAGTAACGGCACTAAGTGTGCGAAACGTTACATGAGTTGCAAAGTGTGTGCGGATTATCGGACCTCTCAAGGACATGAACCAATGAATGGAGATAACCAAAAGAGACATGTATGTAAGTGATGCTTGGAAATTGAATAACTTGGTGCTAATAAGGTAAGTTGTTCTTGTATACTAAATTATAGAAATGTGATGTATTCAGTAATCTTTGAGCTTGTTCGAAATGGATATAGGGCATGTGAACATTCGGTGTTGGAGATCTAATGAATATGATATTGCTATATGGTAATATGCTATATGTAATGCTGTTACGAACTCGTTAATGATTAAGTTGAATTGATTAAATTTATATAATGATTCGTTGTATATATCTTCTTTTTCTTATAACTTACTAAGCTATATTAGCTTACCGTACGTGTGTTTGTCTGACTATTGTATAGATCTTAAAGTCTAAGCTCGAGCTCGGGAATCATCGTCAAAGTCGATCACACTATCAACTATCATCGATATTTTGGTATCTCTTTTTGTGAATGAACTTTAAGTCTATGGCATGTATAGGCTAAAATACTTTCATTTTGATTCAAATTATGTAAATATATGCCATGCGAAAATGGCTATGTTTCTATGTATGAATATGACTTGTTAATGTTGTGGTTATTCGGTCTTGCTATAAGCTTAATTTGAAGGTTCATTTCATGGTACAAATATATGTGAGTGATATACTTGATTTAATTAGTCTTTTATTTAGTTTAAAGTTAAGAGTAATGATTCATGGTACTTTGCGAAAGTGGCTTGACCCTTTGGTTTAAACTTGATTTTATAAGTTTTTAATTAAATAATTGAGTGATTGGTTTGATAATTCAATTATGGTATAAGTACACTCGGCTTTGATTTAAATTTTCATGAAGTTGTGGTTATGCTATAATGTGAATGAGAATTTGGTTTCAGTTGTTTATATGTTAATATATTTATGTTTATAAATATTTATATATGCACATAGGTCAAAAAGGCTATTGAAATGATTTAGTCAAGCAAAGACAAATTGGGATGCTATTATCATGCTAGTATGCTAATGACCGAAGCGTGCTTTGATGTCTATTGATCTCATTCGTAAATGATAAATTGCATGATTGAATAATTATATGATTATATGTGAATGAACTTGTAATGAAATTAGGTATGTTTGTTTTTACTAGATATGATATGTAAGTTTGCTCTTACTAATCATTTAGATGCCGCATATGGTTTTTGACTATTATACTCATGATTTATACTTATATATTTTATAAGGTAATTGGTGTGGCTTTGTGATATGTGCATTGGTTTGTAAATATGATATATGTTTGAAATGAAATTGGATTGAACTATGAAGCATGATTTACATGTTTAGTTAGCAAAGGTTTATTATATATAATTGTGAATAAGATTTATGTGATCATGTGATTATATGAAAGTGTATTCTTCTGGTAATACCTCGTAACCCTAATTCGGCGACGGATAGGGGCTAGGGGTGTTACATTTGATTGGTATCAGAGCTACGGTTTAGTCGGTTCTTGGACTAACGTAGCGCGTGTGAGTCTAGCTATACATGCCATGTTTTATACGGTGATTGTGTGATGACTTCTGACAGTGAAATGTGTTTATTTCTTACATATAATAAGTGGATCCTGATCCTGAGCGAGCTATAGCTGACGATGTCGAGAGCGTGGCACCTACTCCTGCACAAGGGACCGTGCCGGATGAATCTCGACCAGCTGCGAGTAATCCTGATGAGGGTGCTAGATCAACCTTCTATAGTATGATGAATGATTGGTTCAATCAATATATTCGTGCCAATCCGGCTGTTCAACAACCCCTGAATTTGAATATTCCCCCTGTAGTACCAGTGGTACCCCCAATCGTTAATCCTGAGAGAACAAGCAAGCCTCCGGTTGACCGAATTAGAAAACACGGGGCTCAAGAGTTTAGAGCCGAAGATGATGATGATGCTGAACGAGCTGAATTTTGGCTCGATAATACCATTCGTGTCTTCGATGAGCTATCATGCACACCTGGTGAGTGCCTGAAGTGTGCCATATCTTTATTACGGGATTCTGCCTATTATTGGTGGAATACTCTTGTATCGGTTGTTCCAAAGGAACGAGTTACCTGGGACATCTTTCAGACGAAATTTCGTAAGAAATAAATCAGTTAGCGATTTATAGACTCCAAAAGTAAGGAATTTCTCGAGCTTAAACAGAGTCGTATGACCGTATCTGAGTACGAGCGCAAGTTTGTGAGACTTATTCGCTATGCTCGCGAGTGTGTTTCGGCCCAAGGTCATGTGTGCCAAGATTTGAAGAAGGGCTAAACGAAGATATAAATTTATGGTTGGCATACTTGAAATAAATGAGTTCGTAGTACTTGTTGAGCGAGCTTGTAAAGCCAAGAGTCAAAGGAAAAAGCGGAAAGCTGAGTTTGAAGCTAGAGACTTCCAAAAGAGATCTGCGGGTAAATTTCCTCAAACGTGAACAAAGAAATTCAAGAATGATAGTAGCCGATCCAAAGCTAACACAGGGATCTCTATACGAGAACGACCACCAGTGAGTTCACGGGCTACCTCGATTACTAGCGTTGGCAATACTCGACTGAATAAGCCCGAGTGTCAACATTGTGGCAGACGGCATTTTGGTGAATGTTGGGGTAAATCTAATAATCGCACTTGCTACAAGTGTGGTTCGCAGGATCATTTTATTCGGGATTGTCCGGAGATAGCTGAAAAGGATATTGCTCAGAGTGTGAGACCGAGCAACACTGCAGATAGAGGTAGACCATCTCGTAATGTAGGAGGTAGGAGTGGCGCTCAGAGGGGGACTTCAGATGCGGCTATTCAATCAGAGACCCGTGCGCCAACTAGAGCCTATGCCATACGTGCTAGAAAGGAGGCTTTATCCCCAGATGTCATCACCGGTATATTTACTCTCTTTGATACTAGTGTAATTGCTTTGATTGATCCCGGTTCAACTCATTCCTATGTGTGTGAAACATTAGTATCTAGCAAGACTCTACCTGTTGAATCTACTGAGTTTTTGATTCGGGTTTCGAACCCCCTGGGTCGGTGTGTGCTAGTTGATAGAGTGTGCAAGAATTGTCCTTTAATGATTCGAGATTCATGTTTTCCGGCCGATTTGATGTTGCTACCTTTTGACGAGTTCGATATTATCCTCGGTATGGATTGGTTAACTGTGCACGATGCAGTAGTGAATTGCAGATGAAAGACTATTGAATTGAGGTTTTAGAATAATGAGATAATTTGAATTGAATCTGCGGATTTGAATGGGCTACCAGCAGTGATATCTTCGATGTTGGCTCGACAGTATTTGAGAAAGGGTTGTGAAGCTTACTTTTCTTATGTGATTGATAGTAAAGTAAGCAAAAAGAAGATTGAATCTGTACCAGTTGTTTGTGAGTATCCGGATGTGTTCCCGGAGGAATTGCCGGGATTGCCACCTGTTCGGGAGGTAGAGTTTAGTATTGAGCTAGTGCCAGGGACAACTCCAATTTCGATAGCTCCGTATAGGATGGCACCGACCGATTTAAAAGAGTTGAAAGCTCAGTTGCAAGAATTGACAGATAGAGGTTTTGCCCGACTGAGTTTCTCTTCCTGGGGTGCGCCAGTCCTATTTGTGAAAAAGAAGGACGGAACTTTGAGAATGTGCATTGATTATCGACAACTCAATAAAGTGACCGTAAAGAATAAATATCCGTTGCCACGTATCGATGATTTATTTGATCAGCTTAAGGGAGCTTCGGTATTCTCGAAAATTGATCTGAGGTCAGGTTATTATCAGTTGCGAGTTAGAGACTCGGATGTACCAAAGACTGCTTTTCGGATGAAATACGGTCATTACGAGTTTTTAGTGATGCCATTCAGACTCACTAATGCCCCTGCTGTTTTCATGGATCTGATGAATTGGGTATTCAGACCGTATCTAGATCGGTTTGTGGTTGTATTAATAGATGACATTCTGATCTATTCGCGTGACAAAACCGAGCATGCCGAACATTTGAGACTTGTGCTATAGATTTTGCGTGATAAGCAGTTGTACGCGAAATTTAGCAAATGTGAGTTTTAGTTGAATGAAGTTAGTTTTCTGGGGCATGTTTTTTCAGCATCGGGCATTCGGGTTGACCCGAGTAAAGTTTCGGCTATACTTGATTGGAAACCACCGAGAAACGTTTTTGAAGTTTTGAGTTTTCTGGGACTTGCCGGATATTATAGACGTTTCATGAAAGGGTTCTCTATGATTGCAGCTCCGATGAAAAAGCTATTACAGAAAGAAGTTAAATTCGAGTGGTCAGAAAGGTGCCAGAAGAGTTTTGACCAGCTAAAAACTTTGTTAACGGAAGCTCCAGTGCTTGTTCAGCCAGAGTCGGGTAAGGGGTTCATTATTTTCAGCGATGCATCCTTAAATGATTTGGGCTGTGTTTTGATGCAGGAGGGTAAAGTTGTAGCTTACTCATCGGGTAAGGAGTTCATTATTTTCGATGCATCCTTATCTGTTAACTCTTGCAACTGAACCTTCAACTCCTTTAACTCTAACGGTGCCATCCTATACAGGGCAACCGAAATAGGTGTTGTACCCGGAATTAACTCAATGCCAAACTAGACTTCTCTAACTGGAGGCAATCCGGGTAATTCTTTCGAAAACATATCCGGATACTCGCACACCATAGGTACTGACTCAATCTTTACCTCTAACTCTTGAGTATTCAACACAAAGGTGAGATAGGACTCATACCCTTTTCTCAAGTATTTCTCAGCTACCATAGACGAAATCACTACAGGCATATTATCCGATTTACCTGATTCAACCCGAATGACATCTCCATTTACACATCTCAATTCAATAAACTTACTGCCATAGTTCACTATCACATCATGAGTAGTCAACCAATCCATCCCAAGGATGACATCGAATTCATCAAACGATAATAACATGAGACTAGCCGGAAAGTAATGACCTCTGATCATCAAAGGACAATCTTTGCATACTCTATCGACTAACACACATTTGCCTAGGGGATTTGACAGTCTTATCTCAAGTTTAGTAAACTCTACAGGCATGTTCATGCTAAAGACTAATTTCATGCAAATATACGAGTGGGTGGATCCCGTATCAATCAAAGCTATAACATGAGTATCATAAAGAGAAAATGTACCCTTAATTACGTCAGGGGAGGACGCCTCTTCGCGAGCACGAATGGCATATGTTCTTGCCAGTGCTCTACCCTCAGCTCTAGCAGCCTGCTCTCTAGATATGTTCTTACTACTCATTTCATTTCCCGGGTTTCTCTGTGGCCTTCCTCTAGCAGTACCTCCCGGTCTTGCTCTCCGAGGTCTCTCTTTCTCATCCACTTCGGGGCAATCTCTGATAAAATGGTCTAGGGATCCACACTTGAAACAAGCTTTCTCGTTTCCTCGACACTCCCTGGGATGAAGTTTGCCACACTGCGGACATTCCGGTCTACTTGGTCGAGCGTTGCCAACACTAGCAACCGAAGTAGTCTGAGCTTTAGACCCCGGGTACTGTCTACCCTTACTTCTACTTGAAAACCCAGCTGAGGTGGCCGATCGAATAGTGAAATCTCTTAATTTCTTAGATGAGGATTGCAATGACTTGCCTAACTATCTCTTCTTCAAGTCGCGAGACTCGTTTTCAGCCTTCCTTTTCTCTTTAACCAGTTCCTCGGCCTTACAGGCTCTATCTACCAGCACCACAAATTCTTTTAGTTCGAGGACACCAACAAACAAACGGACATTCTTATTTAACCTATCCTCTAACCTTTAGCACATGATGGCTTCTGTCGATACGCACTCTCGAGCGTATTTGCTAAGCCTTACGAACTCACGCTCATATTCAGTCACTGTCATTCGACCTTGCTTTAGCTCTAAGAATTCCTTTCTTTTCTGGTCAATGAACCTTTGACTAATGTACTTCTTTCGGAATTCCTCTTGGAAGAATTCCCAATTAACTCTCTCCCTTGGTACCACCGACACAAGGGTGTTCCACCACTGATAGGCCGAATCTATCAAAAGAGATACTACACACTTCATGCACTCTTCAGGCGTGCATGACAACTCATCGAATACCCTGATTGTATTCTCAAGCCAGAATTCTGCCCTCTCCGGATCATCATCTTTACTAGCTCGAAATTCCTCAGCTCCTTGCTTTCAGATTTTGTCAATCGGAGGCCTTTCTCTTCTTACTACCTCTACCACTTGGAGAGCTACAGGGGTAGGCTGAGGAATAGGTGGGGGTGGAGGGGGTTGAGTATTAGGATTTGCTCGTATATACTCAGTATACCAGTTGCTCATCATATGGAGAAAGGCTTCTCGAGCCTCTTCTCCCTATCCCAAAGTCTCGGGTCTACTTTCTACTGGCGCGATCCCTTGCGCGGGAGCCGGCGCATTACTTGCAGTATCATCGACTGTAGTTCGATCAGGATCTATTTACTATATAAAAACACAATTCCAATCGTTAGGAGTCATCACACTATCATTATACAAATACTTATACATATGGCATGTATAGCTAGACTCATACTTACGCTACGATAGTCTGAGAATCGACTAAACCGTAGCTCTGATACCACTAAATGTAACACTCCTTACTCGTATTTGACACTTGAATCGGGTAACGAGGCATTACCGTACTTATACCAATTCAATCCAACATATCGTGCCACATCTCGTAAACCATTCTCGTGAATTACTCACATATACCTGTATCACTTCATCACATAGCTTTAACAATAATTTCATCTCAATTATAAGCTTAACTATTTATCCCATTGAATCACTTGGGATACTCAAGGATACATGATCATCATCATTCACATGAATACGACGCCAACGCCACCTCCCAGATGTGGTCTTACATGGGGTCACCTCTAGATGTCGATGCCATATCCCAGATATGGTCTTATACAATCTTCCTATTCGATGCCGATGCCATATCCTAGATATGGTCTTATACGGGATCTCAATTCAAAGATCTTAGGCCATGTCCTGCACATGGTCTTATACGGGACTTTACCAATCTCATGTCTTAATGACAATACTCTCTCGCTTCTTAAAGTCCAACCGGGACTTCAACATCATAATTTTTCATCATTTCCTCATTCAACATCATTATTCAAATTCATAGAAATATTATACATCGTCACAAATATCAAACATTTTAAATCATACTAACATGATGTTGAACTTATTACACACAAACTTACCTCGATTCTAAAATAGGCCAAATTGTCGATCTAGTCCGATACCTTGCCCTTTCCTTGGTCAAGGTTAATTCTTCGTTCTTCTTGATCTATAATAACAATTTAGCTCATTTAATTATCACATTAATCAATACATTTCAATAATCATACTTTGGCAAAATTACCATTTTTCCCTTAGACTTACACAAAATGACCATTTTACCCCTAGGCTCGTAAATTAATTCTAATCAAATTTCTTTCTTTAACGAGCCTAGGTGAACATTTATTTCTCTTATGGAAACCCTCAATATTCATTATTACACACATTTAACACCTATTTTATAACCTTTTTAAAAAGGTCCTTTTAGGTGTTTTCATGGTAACACCCTTCACAAAAGTTGTTTATCTAACAACTAATACTCATTTTCTTCTATAAAAATGCAGCAAACAACTTAAATGCTCACATGGAAAAACTCTAAACTTTCAACCATTTTGCAAAATAGTCCCCTCTTTAGCTAGTTTAAGCTTTAGGGGTTCCAAAAATACAAATATTATCAAGAAATGATCATCAAATCACTTACTTGTAAGGAGAAGAGCTTGCTAAAATTTTTGAGCTTTCAAACCCCTATTTGCTGCTAATTTTTGGTGGAGGAGAAGAGAAGAAAAGAGGATATCTTTTCTTTCTTTATTTTATTATAAAACATCAATTTAGTCCACCTAATTTCAACCACTTTGACCAATTTGACATTGTTTGTCTCCTATGGCCGGCCACCCTATCTCTAGGGGTCTAATTGCACTTTAAGGGCCTCCAATTAATATTCTATGGCTTTTAGACACCTTTAGCTTGAAAATTGGAACTTTCGCACTTTATGCGATTTAGTCCCTTTTTCGAAATTAAGCATGAAATCGCTAAAATTAGAGCACCAAAATTGTAACACCCCATACCTAAGTCCGAGACTGAGACTGGATACGAGACATTACCATACTTGAACTTAAGTAAACATGTACTTACGGCTGTAAAATTTTGTTTCGAAACAGAAACTTCTCTTTTTTAATCAAAACGTACGTTTCATGGGCCTACGAGGCCTTAAACACCTATCCGTAAACTTTCAGAACTCAATCGGGAACTTTTCCTCGAAATAGGGGTCACACGCCCATGTGACTTGGGACACGCCCGTGTACCCCTAAGACATGCCCGTGTCTTCCACCCGTGGTCGACACTGACTAATTTCACATGGCCTTGACACGCCCGTGGCTTTGGCTCGTGTGCTAAACTTTGGCATTTTGACTTATCCACACGGTCCATACGCACGCCCGTGTACTTCAGCTGTGTGGCAATTCAAATTACAAGTGCAAGGTGCAGACTTCATACGGCCAGGGCACACGTCCATGTGCTAACTGTGTGTCACACACGGCCTAAACATATGGCCGTGTGATTAGCCCGTGGTCTATTCTAACTTAAAACACTAATGTGCAGGGGACACACGGTCTAGACACACGCCCGTGTGTCTATCCGTGTGGGCACCTAGAGCCTATTTTCCAAGCCAATTGCCACCCTGAGATCAAGATCAATCCAATACTCAATTCAATAACTCAAGTATTACATCTAACATGAACAAGGATGCATACTTCATTGATAAATAAAAACATACATACTTAATCATTCATGACCCATCTCTTTGGCCATATACAAAAAGAATACTAAGCTCGATAGCCAACACTTTGGCTAATTCTAAAACATAACTCAAAATGAAATGCTTCCTATACATGCCATACTTAATATAAACAACTTGGCTATACCAAAATAGTGATTGATAGTGTGCTCCGAGCTCCGATGACGATGATCCACGTGATTAGCTTGGCGGGACTACATGGAAAGAAAGAATTAAAGACGTAAGCATTTCGCTTAGTAAGTTTGCATGTAATGCATATAACAATGTATATATATATACTTAACATACCCACTCATCATAAGAAAAGGCATTGCTAAGTTCACATGCTTGAGCTTACTTACTCTTAATGATTCTTACACATATCATGGTACTTACTAGTCTCGTGCTTGTAAGGTAAACAAGGTACTATATCACTTAATCATATAGATTAGCATACTTTGTTAAGGTAAGCATAATATTAACTTCATCATTCATTACATGAATAATACTCTTAGTTAACTTTGACTAGCATACTTTGATGATAGCTTTATTTGCTTAACTTTCTTTCTTTCGCATTTATTCTTTACTCTTTTGCCCGATGAATTACTATGAATAACCGAGGATACTGAATCTCATCTCACATATATCTCAATGCCAAAGCCATATCCTAGATATGGTCTTACATGGGATCTCTCAACTTGGTATCGATGCCATGTCTTGACATGGACTTACACGAAGTCTTTCTTGTGTGTTCCCTTAGGAACTTACCATTGCCATGTCTTGACATGGTCTTACTTGGTATCTTTACTCATGAACGGGTCAATGCCGAGCCTTGGCTTGGACTTACATGAAATCTTCCTTGTTACTCACCAATGCCATGCCTTGGCTTGGACTTACATGGGATTTCTATCTCATGATAGCTTTTCAATGCCAAGACTTGTCTTGGACTTACATGACATTTCTACTTGGAGACTCACCAATGCCATGCCTTGGCTTGGGCTTATATGGGCCTTCATCTCATGATAGCTCTTCAATACCAAGACTTGTCTTGGTCTTACATGATAACTTGCTTGATTGCCGATGCCATGCCTTGGCTTGGTCTTATGTGGACTTCCTTGTCTCATGTGATGGATCGAGTATCCTAAGTAATTCAACTTCAATCGGGACTTTCTCATGCTTAATCTCATTGATTTATTTGTTTAACATAGCATCAAAAATCTCATGGAATTAAGATATATTCTACATCATACTAAGAAATTCAATTATATTAATCATAAAGCTTAGAAATCATACAAACTTACCTCAATGTACAAAATGTATGTGGAAATGCAATTTAGTCCTCGACTTTATTCTTGCCTCGATTTCGATCCGGGCTTCATTTTTCTTGATCTATAATAATAATTTAGCTCATTTAATACACACATTGACTAAATTGACTCTTAACTCATACTTCGGCAAAATTACCATTTTGCCCTTAAACTTTCTCATAATTGTACTTTGGCCCCAAGGCTCGTAAAGTGATTTTTATTCAACTTTCGTGAACTTCATGCTTAGCTGATTCACTCTCTTAACTATAGCAACAATCAATTCTCACTATTTCTATCATGTATGAAAAATTTCACAACTTTTACAAACTAGTCCTTACTAGCATTTTTCATGAAATTCATTTAGGAAAAGATGTTTATCTAACATCAAACTCTCATAATCTTTCATAAAACATCATTTTACAAGCATGTCATACATGGGTAGATTTATGAACATGAATTCTAGCTCAACTTATAGCTATAAATAGCTAATTCATAATACGAGAACTCCAAAAATACGAAGAATATTAAAAACGGGGCTAGGATGCACTTACTAGCAAGCTTCAAAAATTGAAGAACCCTAGCTATGGAGTCTCTCAATTTTCGGCACAAGGAAGAAGAAGATGAATAAGATTTTCATCTTCTTTTCCCGTTTTAATCATTTAATTGATAAATGACCAAAATGCCCTTCTCATTAAAAATTCACAATTTACTAACTCATGTCCATTTTTGTCCAAAAATTATAATTTGGGCAATTTGCTATTTAGGGACTTCTAATTAATATTCCAAAGCTATTTCATACAAAAAGCTTCTAGAATTTCATATTTTGCAACTTATGCAATTTAGTCCTAATGAACCCTTTAATAGAATTTTTCACAAAATTTCTACATAGAATTTTCATACTATCATGCAAACATCTCTTAAACCTTAAAAACTCAATTTTACTAACTCGGATTTGTGGTCTCGCACCACTATTTTGACTAGGCCCTAAATCGGACTGTTACAAAAATTTTCATACACCTATATAATCATACTATAACTCATAAAATAACATTAAAATAATTCTCTCTGACCTCGAATTAGTGGTTCCGAAACCACTGTTCTGGCTAGCCCCGAAATCGGGCTGTTACATTTACCATTGTTGGCTTGGATTGGTACCTGAATCTCTCGTTAGGCCACATGTATGAATTCATAACCATGTCTTCTAAAATTTTTTAAACTCGTTCGTATGTTTGAAACATGAGAGACCCGTCGAACGCTCCATCTAAGTTAGATCTAAAGTGCTTATCAACACCTTTTTAGAATATTTGGATTTGGAGCCACGCTTGCAGTCCATGATATGGGCACTTCCTTAGCATCATCCTAAAACGCTCTCATGCCTCATATAGGGTTTCACCTTCATATTGGTTGAATTTTGTGATTTTCTATCGGAGTTGGATGATTCAACTAACTGGGAAAATTTTATGAAGAATTTTTTCTGGTAGATCGTTTCATGTTGTAATGGAACCAGGCTCTAATGAGTCTCACCAATCGGTTGTGTTGTCACATAATGAAAACGGGAATAACCATAGACGTATAGCATTGTCAGATACCCTATTATACTTGAAGGTATCACATAGTTGAAGGAACCACTTTAAGTGTTGATTCGGGTCTTCAACCATGTTCCCTTTGAACTGTATTGTGTTTTGAATCATTTGGATGTTGGTGTAATTTTTATAACAGACTCTAACTGATGTTTTTGGCATATCTACATCTGGAACTTCCAAATGACAAACATTCTATTTCATGAAAAGCTTCAAATAGTATCATCTGAATACCAGTGTGATAATTGTTACTATCAAGACAATTTTAATCCATAATAATATTTCCTGATTATCACTGACCTGGTTGATATATACCTGTATCATATCTTCTATAATATAAATTTCTCACTCTGGTTGTCCATCTACTTGCCCTTGATTTCGTGGAATTTATTCCCAATTCTATAAATGAGCTCAAATACTTACTACTCAACTAACTTTTCAAATGATTAATCTGTTCTGTCTAAAACAAATGAGTCGATCTTATCAATCAGTTAATAACATTTCAGAATAATTCTTTCTTCTTGTTGTCAAGATAATTCAGATACACAGTCTATCGTAATTCCCTCAGAATACCAACCAAAGATCACCATAAACTACATTAACTCATACAAAACATGATCTGAGATTACCTGAATAATGAAAACCAATATGCAAGGTTAAGCTCGATCTTTCACCATCTATACTTTTGTTGTTATCTATCCCCTTTATGAAAGCTAGAAATGGGATACATAATAAAACTATTTTAATTATTAACATCAAAGCTTTGAATTATACCGAAGCCGCAACCATCAAATTAATTAAAACTATAGTGCTTTATTAAGACCAACATTACAACCGTATAGATAGAACACTACCTCAACCATTAATAGTGCACTCCGAACAAAAGACGAAAACCGAATGTGATCCTAATAACAACCAGTACAGTAATACAACCTCTATAATCTGAGATCTATATCATCATGCTCACATGATCTAATTAGGAATTATATTCGTAGTAGATGTAATTACTTTTGGCCCACGAATATCCTTTACAAATGAACCATGTTTGGTAGATTAAACATTTAGAATAATAAGATAGCCAAGATAAAGAAGTCCAAGATGTAAAGCTCTAATGAATTTCTGAGAATACAACCTATATTGAATGATAAGGAGATCGATGATACCCTAGAGAAAATGTAGAAGAAGAATATCGCTCATATGCACTGGAATCAGTTGTGACAAAGACAACGTAAATTGCATATATATAAAGTAGAGCATCAACATTAGAAGTAGAAAAATAACATCATATGAGTCTTACCGTTGAGTCTTCTACAGAAAAAAATTGAATAGAATGACAAAGAAAAATAGAGCAATGTCGATCATTAATCAACCAAACTAACAATACTTCCGTCTAACATTATGGTTAGCTAGCATTCTCATATGATAAGAATCACATTTGAAAATGAACAATTGCATGTCTCTAAAGAGAAATGAACATATAAAATATCCAGAGGAGATCGTTGTAAAATACTCGGCCATAACAGTTGCATTCAGATATCTTTGCAATTCAAACACTATCCCACTAACTACTAAAGTCATTGAGGACCCCACATTATCCCGTTCCACTAAGAAAATTAGTTCAGAAGAAATTTCGGTTAATAAGTTCTTTAGAAACCATACCTGAATAAGTTGATTACCGTGAATAACCTCTTCTTTAACAACGACGTTGCGTATCTCGAATGATCTTCAGAAAAATCTAATATCTCTTCTAGAACTCTCTTTACTTGCTAACCCACTCTCGGCTCGACTGTATTATTATTTATTCAGCCATTGAACTCTTCGATTTCAAACTTGTGGGCTTAATCAGCATAAATCTTGTGAATTCCGTTGTATAAGACTTTAAGGGTTAGGGAGTAAAGATCATATAGCCTCTAAATTTGATTCTCAAGAATACACAAAACATAACATTCATTATCAACATAACATGATGAACTTTTTCTCTTACCTTTATGAGTTTCTACTCATCCTTAGCAACTTTTTAATCAGAAACTTGAATATCACTTTCACCATTATCGAAATTAGCTCAGTCGGAAAACATCTCTGTCTAAAAATGAAACAAATCTCATTAGAGTCAGGAGATATCACACTATCACAGGTTATATAATGGCATGTATCTCTAGACTTCATACATGCTACGTTCAGTCTGCGAATTGACTAAATTGTGCTCTGATACCACAAAAATGTAACACCCCTAACCTGCATCTGTCACCGAAATAGGGTTACAGAGCATTACCGTAAAATCGTAATTGAAAACATTCATTTCCAAACATTAGATAATCCATAGCATAATTCATTCATACACATGCATATCGTCCCTTATTTGAGCCCTCGAGGCCTTAGAAACACTTTAGAAACAATTCGAGACTAAATCAGGAACATATGAAACCTTAAGGAAAAAGTTGGAAAAATTCACACTGGAGGGGTCACACGGCCGTGTGGCCAAGCTGTGTGACTCACACGACTGAGACACACACTTGGGTAACATTCGAAATAGGGACACATGGCTGTGCCCAAGCTCGTTTCCGTGCCCGAGTAACTCTTTGACTTGGACCACACAGCGAAGCCATGCGCCCGTGTGCCAGGCCTTGTAACCTTCGAAATGAAACCATTAATACCTACAGGGGACACACGACCGTGTCGCATGGCCGTTTGTCACACACGGTTGAGACTCATGCCCGTGTCTTAGGTCGTGTGGATTAGAAATAGGCTAAATTCGAGTCATTTCTTTCACCCAATTCAAGCACACCCTTACAAGCCATTTGCACATATGACCAAGGTATCAAAACATACATAATATGACCAATTCAAATGACCAAATTTCATTCAACCAATATTCCATATAAGGCACCTCAAAAGCAAGCATTCAACTTAACTACACATATGCATAATTGGTCACCTTGCTACCATTTTAAAACATACCATACTTAACTTATACCATGTCAATATAACTTACCATTTGAACTATTGTTCTCATGCATCTAAAACTCACATATAGCTAAACTTATACATATTTGACCATAACTCATCCATATATATTTAGCTTAATTCCATACCAAGTTATACCATAATTGACCATATTGAACTACACCAACATATACCCAATTGGACATTTTTTATACAAACACACATAACTAAATTCCATATTCAAGCATACCTTAATTAACCATATTGCAAAACATGCCAAACTTACCTCTTTGGTCATAAAACCATGCATCAAGTTAACCATATTAATACCAACCATCAAGATACCATAGGTACATTAGCCGTATTGACATTTATACATACCAAAACAATAACTAGATCATTTATACACAAATCCACCTATACATGCCATTATAACCTTGATCAAGACATCAAAATCTACCAATATAATCACTGGATAGTGTAATAGATCTTTGACTAGTTTCCAAATCGATCGAGCTTCTGATAATCTGCAAAGTAAGAGGAAGATGACTACGTAAGCAATTAATGCTTAGTAAGTTCGTATAAACTTGAAACATAACTTATCACTTCAATACTATCATACACAGATTAAACATGATTCAACACCAATACTTTAAACTTAGTATAAACCTATTGAACACCATTCAACTCACAATTGAGTATATTTATAAACATTACATATACCTTTCATTCTTAACCAAATAAGGTCTCATAGGTTGACTTACATAATTATCAACCTTTCCTTAAAACGATGAACCATTTCATCTAATTACTTACCATTCCATTTATTTAGCATAAACTTAATTACATTATTAACTCACGAACTAGTGTATTTATTCATGACATAAGTAAACTCACATATAGCATAAGTAAATTTCTTCCTCACAAGTAAGTTCTTTAACTCAACAATCATTTCTTTTCATCACATTACATCTCAACTATGAAGTTATCATTTGGTTACCTATTCTCACCCATTTCATTTGCATAACATACAAGTCATAAACATAACATTAACCATAGCCACAAGCTAGTGCATTTAAGCATAACTCTTTTAGAATCAACTACACAATAAACCATTTCATGATAAATTACATACTTTGATTCTTACCACTCTTTCATGCACATAAACATCTTTCCATTTGGTCACTTACCATTTCAATGCATTTATTTAGAACCAACATAATACAATCTAACTAATAGCTTGGCACAAGCCTAAGCATCATGAACAACACGTGTTAATGCATCAATTAATAATTTACTTGAATAACATAAGATAAGTCATTAAACATGAATAACCTCACTTGAAATCATCAATTCCATGAACATAGTCATACTTTCATTTAACATTTCCTTTTTATTCTTTTTCATAGTTTTCATAATATAAGTCATTTGAATACTTACCGTTCCTTCCCTTTCAATGCCCGTTGAATCAAATGAAAAAACATCGAATATTAGGCAAACACTCAAGTAACCATTTAATTCTTTAAACACACTACAACATCACGATTTAATGTATTTATAGACATAATAAGATTATATAATTACACCAAGTCATTAACATACATTATCAGACTATACTAGTCAAACATTCAACTCGTGTTCATACTTACGATACATACCTCACTTGAAACGTGTTACCTGGATATCAAATGATCAGAGTTTGCCATGGTCTTATTTATTCTCGTCTTGATGCCATAGTGTTTTTCAACCATGGTCTTAATCATTTCTCGTCGTGTTTCCATAGTGTCTTTCAACCATGGTCTTATTCATTTGATTCGTGATACCATAGCATCTTTTAGATATGGTCTTACTCGATAGAATCGTGATTCCATAATGTCTTTCAATCATGGTCTTACTCGATAGAATCGTGATGCCGTAACGTCTTTCAATCATGGTCTTACTCATTAGAATCGTGATGCCATAACTTCTTCTAGTCATGGTCTTACTAGTTTCTGGTATGGTGCCATAGTGTCTTTCAACTGTAGTCTTAATCATTTTCCTTCAAGCCAATCAACTCAATTCATATATAAACAATTAGATATTAAACAATCAAAACCATAATTAATTGATTTAGTCAAGTTATGAGCTTACTTGGCTAAATTGTAGAAATGTCAAAGTACAAAAGCTTTTTGGTAATTTTCCATTCTCCTTGATTTTCCACTTGATCTTGATCTAGATTAATAATTTTACTCAATTTATTGATTTAGATAGTAAAACAATTTATTTTATGCAATTTAGTATTTTTTTGACATTTTTACAAAATTACCCCGAACATTTTACTTTTATTCAATTTAGTCCCTATGTCCTAATCATGCAAATAAACCAAATTTATTGAAACTTCATTTCAGCCGAATGTTCATAGCTTCCAATACAACCCATATTTGCAACAATTACACATCAAGTCCTTGTATTTTTACTATTTTAAAAATTTAATCCTTAATCGTTAAATTCATCAAAAATCACTTAACTAAATACTTATAAATAAATACTAATACTTCAAATTCACCATTTAACATCTAAAATCACAAAGATCCATCAATGGCAACATTGAAAATCTTTAACAATTTCAAAATTTAAGGTACGGGCTAGCTGGACCAAGATGCAACGATCTCAAAAACATAAAATTTACTAGAAATAAACTCAAAAAGCATACCATGCATGCTCCAAAAGAAGACCAAATGCTCAAACCCCCTTCCATGGCTTCTTTCATTCTCAAATTCGGCAAAACATCAAAGAGAAAGATGATTGCCTTAATTGTTTTCTTTAATTTTCACATTAATTAGTTACCTACCAAATTGCCATTCATTACACATTCAATTTACACATTCAACACCCATAACTGTCCAATATATATAAGCACATGGTATATTTACCAATTAAATCCATAAATTTTTATTTCCTTAACTATTAAATACATATTACTAATAAAAATTTACTTTTGCAACTCTTACAATTTGGTCCTTTTAAATTAATTAACTATCTAAACATTGAAATTTCTTAATCAAAATTTAATACAACCTTAATAACACTCCATAAATATTTATAAAAATATTTACGGCTCAGTTTATAGAAGCGA
Organism: Gossypium sturtianum; assembly: GCA_025698515.1. Taxonomy (NCBI): domain Eukaryota; kingdom Viridiplantae; phylum Streptophyta; class Magnoliopsida; order Malvales; family Malvaceae; genus Gossypium; species Gossypium sturtianum. Next base: position 79,109,605 of record CM046944.1, read on the forward strand.
GGTCCCGATACCTCATTTTCTAAAACCACTTAACTTTAGCGTCTAACCACTTGAACCTAATTAATCATTCATATAACATAAATTACCATATTAAAAACCTTTTTAAAACCATATTTGACTCGTAAATATTATAATATTTACAAACTTACTTGTCAGATTTGTGGCCCCAAAACCACTATTTTCGACACCAATAAAAAATAAGTTGTTACACCCCTAACCCGTATCTGTTGTCGAAATAGGGTTACGAAGCATTACAGTAAAATTTTAACTTAAAAATTTTAATTTCAAAAATTTCATAAAACATAGCATAATTCATCCAAATTCATGCATATCGTCCCTTATTCGAGCCCTCGAGGCCTTAAAAACACATTAGAAATGATTCGGGACTAAATCCGAAACATTTAGAACTTCATGGAAAAGATAGAAAGTTTCACACTGCAGGGGTCACACGGCCGTGTGGCTAGGCTATGTAACTCACACGACTGAGACACACGCCTGTCTTAGCCCGTGTGGGTAGTTGATGTAGGGACACACGGTCGTGTCCCAGCCCGTGTCCGTGCCCATGTAACTCTCTGATTTGGGTCACACGGCCAAGCCACATGCCGGTGTGCCAGGCCGTGTAACTCTCGAAATGGCCTCACACGCCTATGTGCCAGGCCATGTAACTTTCTGACTTGCAACCCTTTGAAACCTACAGGGGACAACGGCTGAGACACACACTCGTGTCTTAGGCCGTGTGGACAAGAAATAGGTCATTTTCAAGCCATTTTTTTCACCCAAATCAATCTCACACCTACAAGCCATTAGCACATACAAACAAGCTTCAAAACATACCTAAAACATGCACAATAGGACTAATTTAATATGGTATCTATCCATACAACCAATATGCCAATAGGCAGCTCAATCACAAATCATCAAATCAACCTAAACATAAACAGACTTATTCATGAATCAACCATACATAACTACCTATTTCCATACGAAGTCATGCCACAATAACCACATGCCAAACCACACTTAAGCATACCAAATTGTTCATTCAAAATATACCATCACTTGACCATTTCAACATTAGCCATCAAAGCACCAAAATGCCAAAAGTTCATCAACCATAATATCACATATATGCATGCCAAACATAACAACTAGATCACTAATACAAGTCCTCCTATACATTCCATTATAACTATGACCAAAACATCAAAAGCTACTGATATATCCGTGGGATAGTGTGATAGGTCTCCAACGTGTAACAGCCCATTTTTAGTTAAATCAGAATAGTGGTTTTGGGACCACAAATATAAGGTCAAATTATTTATTTTATTAATATTTTGAGGTCTACGGTATGATAGTATAATTGTGTAAAAATTTCGTTAAGAAATTTTATCATTTGAATGCTCAATTTGATAAAAAAGACTAAATCGTATAAAGTGTAAAAGTTGAGTTCTATTAGCTAAAGGTGTCTAATAGCTATAAAACTTTAAAATAGATGCCTTTATATGGTAATTAACCCATTAATGAGTTAGTGGATGATAATGGCTTGGTATTTTGTGTAATTATTAAAGATTATAAAGGTTATATTAGTAAAATGGTAATTAAAGGTAAATTAAATTAAACAAAAGGAATAAAAAAAATTTATCATCATCTTCCATTATCAAATTTCAACCAAAATTAATAAGAGAAAAAGCCATTTTATGGTTCTTCATTCGGCCAAGCTTCCATTGTCCATTTAGGTATGGTTTTTGCCCCGTTTTTAATGATTTTTATGTTTTTGGAGTCGTTGTAACTTAATCTAGCTAGCCCAGGGACTAGTTTGCAAAATTGTTAAAGGTTTAGAGTTTTACCATTGATGAATATGTGTGTATTTTGATGTTTGATGATAGAAAATGAATAGTTGTTGTTAGATAAAAAAACATTTGTTAAGTGATTTTGGTTGAAATTGCAAATTAGGGATTTATTTGTAAAATGTGATAAATTGTGTGGTAAATGTGTGAAATAATGAAAAATATGGGCTATTATGGGTATAGGTGAAATTCAGCTAGCATGGGTGTTGACTTAATTGCATTTTTATGAACTAAGGACTAAATTGTAAAGATGTTAAAATATTAGGGGTAAAGTGTAAATTTTCTAAAATATGATTTTTGGGTTAAATTGAATAGAATGTATTTTGAATGAGTTAAATTTGATTATATAGATCAAGAAAAGCAACGTACGGATCTAGATCGAGGGGAAAATAAAGTTTTGGATTAGTCGATCCTATTTCGTTGTTTTTGTGATCGAGGTAAGTTCGTATGTTAATGAGCATTAATGTAATTGTGTTTTAAATGCTTTATAATTGTATTTTTAATGAATACGATCTTACGGAAATGTTCGACGAAGATTCGGCAATGTGAAATCCCGGTTGAACCTTAGGAATAGATAGGATACAAATGACATGTCATTAGGGGTTATTGTGTTTTGGGTGTTGGTCTGTACATTCTACCAGTGGCTGAGTTTTCCAGCATGTGTTGCGGATTCTCGTCAGCTTGTGTAAGCAGCACCGTGTAGTTACGTCTTGACCGTCAGCTTGTGTGAGCAGACCCGTTGATAGCTCAAGAGTGAGCATTATATGAGATATGAGATTAAGATGGCTTCGACTATGTATTGGCACTTAGGGTGCGAGATTCTCGAGTATCCGATATGATTCCAAATGGTTCAATGGGTATATTGAATATATGAAAGGGTAAGAGATTGATACGTATCAGTGCAGGTATGTACGTAAATCGTATAAGCATTGAATCTATGTAATTTGTGAGTTACAAGATCTACTATGTGGATGAACATATGTTAGCCTTGTGATTAAGTTGAATTGTGTTGTATCATGATAAATAACTTAATTGGTGAATGAATGGTAGGTTATATTTATTAATCATACGAGCTTACTAAGCTTTATAGCTTACTTTTTCGTGTTTTATAGTGATTTCAAAGCTTGCTCGGATTGGGAGTTGTCGGAGATCTCAACCCACTATCAAGATGTCATTTTTGTACTTTTGAACTAGTGTACTTGGTTATATGGCATGTATAGGTGTTGTGGTTAATATGGTCGATATGTTGGTAATATATTTAGCCAATTGATTTGGCTTGTAAATGATGAATGTTTAATTATGTGTATAGCCATGTAATTTGGCTTATTTTGGTATAATTGGTTATGTATATATATGTGCAAATGGCCTTTTGTTATGTGGTTGGTAATTGCTATGTGATTGCTTGTTGTGAATTGGTATTTTGAGTACCAAATGGTTGAATTTTGAGATATGGTATGCTTGTGGTTTTAGGAAAAATAATGCATAGTTGAAAGTGACCATTTAAGTGATTTTTAGATGTGAAATTGGTATGAAATTGAATGGCTAATTGTGATACTTGAGTGCCTTGTGGTTGTTGGTAATGGTATAGCATGAATTGAACTTGGTTTAGATGGGTTTAAATGCCTATTGAAGATATGGTCATATGCAATTTTGTTTGTGTAGGTGAATGCAAGATTGGGTGAGAAAGATGGCTCGAAAAATAGCCTATTTTTATCCACACGGGCAGAGACACGGGCGTGTGTCACAGTCGTGTGTGACACATGGTCAGGTGACACGGCCGTGTGTCCCTTGATGTTTATTAGAAACCAAGTTAGTATGCTCCAAACGGCTCAGCACACGGGCGTGTGACTTAGCCGTGTGGCATAAGTCAGTATACCCTACAGTTTTGGCACGGCCTAGCACACGGTCTGGCACACAGGCATGTGAGGCCATTTTAAAGGGTACATGGGCTAGTCACACGGGCGTGTGGTTGGCCGTGTGACCCAAGTCAGGGAGTTACACGGGGTAGAACACGGGCTGAGACACGACCATGTGGTTCCATTTTGAATGTCCACATGGCCTGTGACACGGGCTTGTCTTTGGCCATGTGAAAGACACGGCAGGGCCACACCGGCGTATGTCCCCTGTACTTTGAAAATTTTCTATGTTTTTCCAAAAATTTCCTGAGCTCTTGGTTTACTCCCAAACCACTTTTAATGCATGATTCGGGCCTCGAAGGCTCGTATTAGGGACAATATGATTGATTGTGAATGAATTTTATTTGGAAATGAAAAATGTATGTGAAATGTAAGTTTGTTTATGTAATAAGTCCGGTAATGCTCTGTAACCCTATTTCGACGATGAATATGGGTTAGGGGTGTTACATTTATTGGTATTAGAGCTACAGTTTAGTCGATCCTAGGACTAACTTAGCGTGTGAGAGTCTAGCTATACATGCCATATATATAACCTGCGATAGTGTGATCTCTCCTGACAGTTTTAAATCGTGTTTTCATATAGTAATGGATCCCAATCGAGCAGTTCCTAATGATGTAGAAAGTAATGTGCCAGCCTCCGTTCACAGAGCAGCGCATCTGAATTGAGACCTGTATCTGGGAGTCAGGGAGGAGAGGCTAAGGAAGCCTTGTTCCAATTGATGAACGAATGGTTCACTGAGTTTGTCTGAACTAATCCGGTGACTCAGCAACCTCCACCCCCACCTATTGCCCAACCGGTTCCTGTAGCTCTTCAAGGTTTGGAACCTTTACGTTTGAGTAAGCCACCTGTGGATAAAATTTGAAAATACGGGGCTGAAGAGTTTAGAGCTACAACTGATGATGATATTGAGAAAGCCGAGTTTTAGCTTGAGGATACGATCCGGGTATTTGATGAATTGTCTTGTACGCCAGTAGAATGTGTCAAATGCGTTGTATCACTTCTAAGAGATACTGCTTATTAGTGGTGGAACACTTTGATATCTGTGGTGCCGAGAGAACGAGTCATGTGGGAATTCTTTCAGACCGAGTTCAGAAAGAAATACATAAGTCAGTGGTTTATCGATCAAAAACACAAAGAATTTCTAGAGTTGAAATAGGGTCGTATGATTGTAACTGAGTACGAAAGAGAATTCGTAAGACTAAGTAAATATGCTCAAGAATAAGTTTCCACTGAAGAAATTATGTGTAAGCGGTTAGAAGACGGATTGAATGAAGACATTAACCTCCTAGTCGGGATTCTGGAATTGAAAGAATTTGTTGTGTTGGTCGACAGAGCTTGCAAAGCCGAGGAACTTGGAAAAGAGAAGAGAAAAGTTGATTTTGAGGCTAGAGATTCAAGGAAAAGGCCAATGAGTAAACCCTATCATTCTTCTTCAAAGAAATCACGGGATTTGTATAATCATTCGAATGCTTCAATGAGGTATTCTAATAGAGATCGTGGGAAGAAATACACGAGCCTAAAGCTCAAACCACTTCAGTATCGAGCGTTGGTAGTGTTAGAATCAACAAACCTGAGTGTCAGCAATGTGGAAGATGACATTTTGGAGACTGTTGGATGAATAATAAAGCTTGTTTTAAATGTGGTTCGCAAGATCATTTTATTCGGGATTGTCCAGGGTTACCCGAGAAAGATAAATTTCTGAATACAAGACTGAGCAATACAACTTCCAGAGGGGGACCACCTAAAAATACGGGAACTGTGACTAGTAGCAAAGGTGAGTCAAAGGATTCTGTAGTTTTGTGTCAAAGGACCAGCCAGAGCTTACGCTATTCGTGCTCGTGAAAATGCGTTATCACTAGATGTTATCATCGGTACATTTTCTCTCTATGACACTGATGTAATTGCTTTGATTGATCCAGGGTCGACTCATTCGTATGTTTGTAAGAATTTAGTGTCTAGTAAGAGTTTACTTGTTGAGTCTACCAAATTTGTGATTAAAGTATCGAACCCCTTAGGCAAGTATGTCCAAGTTGATAAAGTTTGCAAGAATTGTCCTTTGATGACTTGGGGTTACTGTTTTTCGACAGATTTGATGCTTTTACCATTTGATGAATTCGATGTGATCTTGGGTATGGATTGGTTGACTCTGTATGATGCTGTTGTGAATTGTAGACGAAAGACTATTGAGTTGAAATGTCAGAATAGTGAAATTCTTCGAATTGAATCTGATGTCTCGAGTGGATTTCCTATAGTGATATCGACGATGTTAGCTTAGAAATATGTGAGGAAAGGTTGCGATGCTTATATTGCGTATATACTGGATACAAAAGTGTCTGAATCGAAGATTGAATCAGTGCCAGTAGTTTGTGAATATCCAGATGTGTTTCCAGAAGAGTTACCTGGGTTGCCACTGATAAGAGAAGTTGAGTTTGCTATTGAATTAGTACTAGGAACATCACCGATATCGATAGTGTAACATACCAAAAATTAGGGGTTTATAATTTTTGTGTAATTGCATGTTATGCTGGTTCTGTGTGATGTTTAAGGGTGTTTAGGGGCCCTAATGAGGCCTGGGGTCGAGTTGGAGCCTTGGAAAAATTTTGGTTATGGGCACTTAAGTGGGGAGAGCTAGTGGAAGCAGGATTTATGTGTAATTGTTGGTATTGTGTTAACAAAAAGAGCAAGGTGGCCTAGTGGAGTTGGCGTCACTTGTGTAGCAAGGGAAGTGGGGTTCGAATCCCATGGCATGCAAATTGTGGCTTTTATTTTTATGCTAAGGGAGAAGAAGAGGTGGGGTTGGAATGGGATTCTGCTAGGTGAGGGTTTGAAGTGGTCAAACTGTTTGAATGAGTGAAGGGGAGTGAGTGTAGGAGATAATTAAGGAGGGTATCATGGGATGTGGAGAGTGGGGGTGGTTGGTCGAATTTGGGAGGTGTGTTTAGGGTGCATATTCGGTCATTGGTGTGGCAGGAGTGCCGTTTCTCTAAGTGTTGATTGGAGAGAGAACTTTTGCTCTTTTTGCATCTTTGGTATTTTCTATTCTAGTGTTTCGGGTTTTCTTCTCTTTTGGCATTTCTTTTCTACTCTTGATACACTTTCTTTCTTCTCGTCTCTTTGGAAATTGACCACTCGTACAACTTTTGTTCAACCTCTCATCCTTTTCAATCGTTTTTCTACTCAATAGTCGAATCTCTCTTTTCCACCTCTTACTATTGTTTTCTTCACCATAACCAAACCTCCCTTATTATCACATTTTGAATCGGCTTCTCTCTTGTGTGTGGTCACCATAGCCGAACCTTAACTCTTCTTCTTTCCTTCTCTACTTTTTCTCCATTAACCGAACCTCCACTTCTCCCTAGTCTGAATTGGTGCTTCTCTTCTTTTACTAATAGCCGAAGTTGAGTAGCCTAAGGCGTGAGGGACTTTTGACCGCCGAATCTACCTTGGCTATTCGGTACTGTTGTGAGCACAATGTAATATTTGTTCTCCTAATTCTTTTCCATCAGTTCTTCCTTTTCTCTTCTCTCTAAAGCCGAAACTTCTATTCTTCTTGCAAGGCCGATCTTACCAGGAAGCAATTGCCGAATCTCTTCTCATCTAATCCTCGTGCTGTGAAACTCCTCTTGTTCAAAGGGGCTGCTGTTGCCGAATCTAGGGTAGGTAACACTTATCTTTGTTAAATCTCTCCCTAGTGCCGAATGTGATAGTTGTTAGCACCTCCCCTGAACATCAACCAAGTCACAGTGATCGATCGTTGCTCTAGCTGTGAGAGAGACAAAGCCGAATATTGTCACACTTTTGGAAGAGATTATTTAGTGATAAGTAAGGTGAGTGGCTATTCGAATTCAAATTAGATTTGTTAAATCGAGTGTTTAATAACCGTTTGGGATATATTGGATTGTAGGTACGAATTTGGGATTCAAGCAACGCTTGTAATGTGTGTACTCACACCAATCGACTATAGATCGGCATATGCCGAAAAGTCAAATATGTCGGCAAATGATGCCAAATACATCTTTTTGATTAAAAATGATATTTGTGTCGCCGAGGCGCATCAGAGACCTTCGTAAAGGGTCATAAAATTATTGAAATACCCTCGATGGGTAAAATGACCGTTACGCCCGGGCAAAAAATGACGAAACGCCCTACATGTTATATGGTTATTCTTGTATGCGTTTTATGATTGTTATCGTATGATCAATATTTTATGTTGCATTCATGCGTTATTATGTTGTATGGGGATGTGATTATTAATACGGAGGAAGTGCTAATAGGATCGTATGGTCGCATGATGACTGTGGATCCACCGAAGGCCTTTTAGCCACCGAGCAGCCATGCTGCACCGATAAGTTAGTGCTGCAACCGGTGCTACATAAGGAGTATAGGGATGGGTGGGTCGATTAAATCCCCACAGGAGTGCAGGGTTGGACAGGAGACGGAGTGCAGGGTTGGTATGGGCATTAATGCATCGCATTCACATGTTCTGTTTCTGTGATTTTTGTAATGGGCTTAGGCCTAGCCGAGGCTATTTTGGGCTAAGGCTTAATTGCCATCGTTACCGTAATGGGCTTCGGCCCGGATTGTTGTGATGCTTGTTCTTACTGATGAGGGTTGTACACACTGAGTTTTCGTAAACTCACCTTCTTTTAATTTCTTTTTCAGGAAATCCTCAGTAGGCGGTTCGACGTACTGGAGGACTCAGAGGTGGCCACACTACGAGCAACTCTGAATTTTAGAATACTATTCTATTTTATTTTAAATCATTTTCTTATTGGGTTGTAATAAGGCCGCTTTTAATTTTTGGTTTTTATTTGGGATATTTATTTACTACGTTTATCTGTTAAGAGTAGATCACGGTTTTTCAAAACAACAACTGTTTTCAAAACACTCCACTTTCACAACTAAGTTGTAAATATCACATTTTCATAGGTCACTTGTTTTAAATTAAACTTCCGCAACGAACAAGGTTTTGAAGGTAATGACTTCTTAATAAATGTCGACTAACAATAACAATCGCAAACTGAGACTTTAGTTTTTAAATATCAAGAAGGGTTTTTCAATGAAAACGCGGTTTTCAAAAAACACCTCAAGGTGACACGCCAAATTTGGGCCTCACTTCTAGGCCGGGTTTGGGGTGTTACATTTTTTGGTATCAGAGTCCGGTTGTAAAACTCAGGCTGTGAAATGGGCTTTAGTTTTTATTTTAAAGATGTTTACAAATGATTTTGAAGTGGTTTTGGAAGATTCTTGTGTGGCACAACGAGTCTCCGGCGTCGGACCGAGTAAGTTCTCCTATCTGCTTTAAAACTGTTATACTGTAGATAGTTACTGGGCTTACTTTAGATGATAGACTATACTAAGACTCTTAGTTAGAGTAAGACGGAGGCCCGTAGGAGACTAAAACTGTAGTGAGCTTGCAATTGCGAAAACAACTTTTAACTACTACTTCCATAAAACATTTGTTTAATTACTGGAACTACGGGCTTATTCATAAAATTTCTAATTCAGATAATACGCGAAGTGATAATGAGCACTAGAAGGGGTGCAAGAGGCCGCGGTAGAGGTCGTGGAAGTGCTAGGGTTGGGTCTTCGGCGTCAGACCACATGCCCGATGTCGAGGCGAGAAGCACCACTTCACCGTGAATCGAGGCGGGATCGTTCGATCAGTGCTTGAGGATGACGACCGCCTCTCGTGCAATGCTTCGTATTTTGGAAAGAGTTGCTGGGTCTGTTGAGCCTAATACCATTGTTGGGGGTTGTGGGTCGGTTACGGAATGACTCCGGTCCAATGGAGCAGAGAACTTCAAGGGAGTTTCTGGGGTGGCCCCAAGTGTGGCAGAGTACTGGTTAGAGGCCACTGAAAGAATTATGGAGGACCTCGACAACACTCCGGAACAGAAGTTGAAAGGTGTTGTGTCTTTGCGGAGGAATGAAGCCTACCAGTGGTGGCTTACGGTAAAAGAGGATACCTCGTCTGATTGATTGACCTAGGAATTCTTCAAGTCCACATTTCAGGGAAAGTATGTGGGCGCTAGCTATGTCGACGCTCGCAGGAAAGAATTTTTGAATCTGGTTCAGGGTGACAAGTCTGTGGCTGAGTACGAGGCAGAATTTTTGCGACTTAGCCGGTATGCTCAAGGAATTGTGGCAACGGAGTATGAAAGTTGTGTTCGGTTTGAGGATGGCCTTAGGGACAGTCTCCGAGTGTTGATAGCTCCACAAAGGGAGCGGGACTTTGCTGCATTAGTAGAGAAAGCTAAGATCACTGAGGATGTGAAGCGCACTGAGCGTCTAATTAGGGAAAGAGAAAGGGGTAGAAACAAGAGGGAGTCTGAGCATTCTGATTCTGATCAGAAATTTAAGAGAAGGGCTAGGGTAGATGGGCGACGAGTAGCCGCCCTCATTCTGCTATTGGTTTATTACCTTGTGCTACTTATAGGAAAGGTCATGTGGGTGAGTGCTGGAGAAGGACAGGGGCTTGTCTGAGTTGCGGTTCCATGGAACATCGTCTCAAAGAGTGTCCCAGAAGACCCGATCTGAGGCAGGCTCTCAGTAGGGGTAATGTACAGCCATTGAGGGGTGGACAGCAGCCGCCTAGAGGCTGTGGACATGCAAGGGATGGAAACGGTTTGGGCCGTGGAGCTCCGTGTAGAGTGCGCGGTCTTGCGAAGCGAGGCGGCCAAAGATTGGTTTATGCAAAGACGTCACCGAGAGGACGGTGACGCTTCAGATGTGAATACCAGTACGTACTTTACCCATAATGTGCTATTTACCTAGGTTGCAATTAGGATTAGAGTGCGGAGCAGAAGCGTAGTGGTATCACCGATATTGTGCAACTATTAGATAGATGGAAATTTCGAGGACGAAAATTTTTTAAGGGGGGTAGAATTGTCACATCCCAAAAATTAGGGGTTTATAATTTTTGTGTAATTGCATGTTATGCTGGTTCTGTGTGATGTTTAAGGGTGTTTAGGGGCCCTAGGGAGGCCTGGGGTCGAGTTGGAGCCTTCGAAAAATTTTGGTTTTGGGCACTTAAGTGGGGAGAGCTAGTGGAAGCAGGATTTAAGTGTAATTGTTGGTATTGTGTTAACAAAAAGAGCAAGGTGGCCTAGTGGAGTTGGCGTCACTTGTGTATCAAGGGAAGTGGGGTTCGAATCCCATGGCATGCAAATTTTGGCTTTTATTTTTATGCTAAGGGAGAAGAAGAGGTTGGGTTGGAATGGGATTCTGCTAGGTGAGGGTTTGAAGTGGTCAAACTGTTTGAATAAGTGAAGGGGAGTAACTGTAGGAGAGAATTAATGAGGGTATCATGGGATGTGGAGAGTGGAGGTGGTTGGCTGAATTCGGGAGGTGTGTTTAGGGTGCATATTCGGTCATTGGTGTGGGGGGAGTGCCGTTTCTCTAAGTGTTGATTGGAAAGAGAACTTTTGCTCTTTTTGCATCTTTGGTATTTTCTATTCTAGTGGTTTGGGTTTTCTTCTCTTTTGGCATTTCTTTTCTCCTCTTGATACGCTTTCTTTCTTCTTGTCTCTTTGGAAATTGACCACTCGTACAACTTTTGTTCAACCTCCCATCTTTTCAATCGTTTTTCTACTCAATAGCCGAATCTCTCTTTTCCATCTCCCACTATTGTTTTCTTCACCATAACCGAACTGCCCTTGTTATCCCATTTTGAATTGGCTTCTCTCTTGTGTGTGGTCACCATAGTCGAACCTTAACTCTTCTTCTTTGGTTCTCTACTTTTTCTCCATTAACCGAACCTCTACTTCTCCCCAGTCTGAATTGGTGCTTCTCTTCTTTTACTAATAGCCGAAGTTGAGTAGCCTGAGGCGTGAGGGACTTTTGACTGTCGACTCTACCTTGGCTATTCGATACTATTGTGAGCACAATGTAATATCTGTTCTCCTAATTCTTTTCCATCGGTTCTTCCTTTTCTATTCTCTCTAAAGAAAAAACTTCTATTCTTCTTGCAAGGCCGATCTTACCAGGAAGCAATTGCCGAATCTCTTCTCATCTAACCCTCGTGTTGTGAAACTCCTCTTGTTCAAAGGGGCTGCTGTTGTCGAATCTAGGGTAGGTAACACTTATCTTTGTTAAATCTCTCCCTAGTGCCGAATGTGATAGTTTTTAGCACCTCCCCTTGAACATCAACCAGTGCAGGTGATCGGTTGCTCTAGCCAGGAGAGAGACAAAGCCGAATATTGTCACACTTTTAGAAGAGATTATTTAGTGATAAGTAAGGTGAGTGGCTATTCGGATTCAGCTTAGATTTGTTAAATCGGAGTGTTTAATAACTGTTTGGGATATATTGGATCGTAGGTACAAATTTCGGGGATTCAAGCAACGCTTGTAACAGGTGTGTACTCACACCAATATGACTATAGATCGGCACATGCCGAAAAGCCGAAATGCCGACAAATGATGCCAAATACATCTTTTTGATTAAAAATGATATTTGTGCCGCTCGAGGCGACTGTAGACCTTCGTAAAGGGTCATAAAATTACTGAAATACCCTCGATGGGTAAAATGACTGTTACGCCCCTGAAGGGCAAAATGACGAAAATGCCCCTACATGTTATATGGTTATTCTTGTATGCGTTTTAGGATTGTTATCGTATGATTAATATTTTATGTTGCATTCATGTGTTATTATGTTGCATGGGGATGGGATTATTAATACGGAGGAAGTGATAATAGGATCGCATGGTTGCATGACGACTGTGGATCCATCGAAGGCTTTTTAGCCACCGAGCAGCCATGCTGCACCGATAAGTTAGTGCCGCAACCGGTGCTACATAAGGAGTGTAGGGATGGGTGGGTCGATTAAATCCCCACAGGAGTGCAGGGTTGGACAGGAGACGGAGTGTAGGGTTGGTATGGGAATTAATGCATCGCATTCACATGTTCTGTTACTGTGATTTTTGTAATGGGCTTAGGCCCAGCCGAGGCTATTTTGGGCTAAGGCTCAATTGCCACCGTTACAGTAATGGGCTTCGGCCCGGATTGTTGTGATGCATGTTCTTACTGATGAGGGTTGTACACACTGAGTTTTCGTAAATTCACCCCCTCCTTTTAATTTCTTTTTCAGGAAATCCTCAGTAGGCGGTTCGACGTACTGGAGGACTCGGAGGTGGCCACACTACGAGCAACTCTGAATTTTAGAATACTATTCTATTTTATTTTAAATCATTTTCTTATTGGGTTGTAATAAGGCCACTTTTAATTTCTGGTTTTTATTAGGGATGTTTATTTACTACGTTTATCTGTTAAGAGTAGATCACGGTTTTTCAAAACAACAACTGTTTTCAAAACACTCCGCTTTTGCAACTAAGTTGTAAATATCACATTTTCATAGGTCACTTGTTTTAAATTAAGCTTCCGCAACGAACAAGGTTTTGAAGGTAATGACTTCTTAATAAATGTCGACTAACAATAAAAATCACAAACTGGGACTTTAGTTTTTAAATATCAAGAAGGGTTTTTCAATGAAAACGAGGTTTTCGAAAAACACCTCAAGGTGACACGCCAAATTTGGGCCTCACTTCTAGGCCGGGTTTGGGGTGTTACAGATAGCTCCGTATAGAATGGCTCCTACAGAATTGAAAGAATTGAAAGCTCAGCTGTAAGAGTTAACAGATAGAGGTTTTACACGACCTAGTTTTTTGCCCTGGGGTGCACCAGTTCTGTTCGTAAAGAAGAAAGATGGATCGATGAGACTGTGTATCGACTATCGTCAACTTAACAAAGTTACATTTAAGAATAAGTATCCTTTGCCGAGAATTGATGATTTGTTTGATCAGTTGAAAGGAGCAACAGTATTTTCAAAGATTGATTTACAATCTAGCTATTATCAGTTGCGAGTTAAAGATTCAGATGTGCCGAAAACTGCGTTCAGAACAAGGTATGGGCATTATGAATTTCTTGTTATGCCATTCGGATTGACTAACGCTCCTACAGTTTTTATGGATTTGGTGAATAGAATTTTCAGACCATATTTGATGAATAATTTTTATGGATTGTGAATGAATTTTATTTGTAAATGAAAAATATATGTGAAATGTAAGTTTGCTTATGTAATAAGTCCGGTAATGCCCCGTAACCCTATTCCAGCGATGAATACGGGTTAGGGGTGTTACACAACGAGGTTCTGATTATCTACAAAAGATGGGAAAGAAAACTATGTAAGCATATAATGCTTAGTAAGTTCGTATAAAATAAAACATAATTTAGCATTTCATTTCATAACATTAAAATTTAACATGGTATAATCCAACCATTAGCTTGGTACAAGCCTAAGCACCAACACAAAAACATGTTAGCATACTTGAACATAATTCATAGGAATTTAACATGGATAATCATTATACTTGAGCATGATTCAATTGGATTTATCATCTATCACAACATAACATACTTTTCATGTATCTCACCATTTCAATGTACTTCATAAATACATCTCTTGGTTCATATTGAACACTTACCATTTCCTTTCAAATTTATGCCCGTTGAACGGTTTAGAATATCATCGGATACGTGGGATAGCTCACACGAAGTGTGCTAAACATATAATCATAACATTTCCTTTGTTTTACATCTTTGCTCACACGAGCTGTGAAATAGGCCTGCTCACACGAGTTGTGGGTCGGAATGTAAGATACATGATGCTGCTCACACAAGCTGTGGGAGTATCCGCAACAAATGCCGGACCTCAGCCATCGGTAGGACATTCAAGACCAGCACCCGAAACATGGATAGCCTACGAATTTTTAAGGTTCAAACAGGGCTGGATAGTCATCGTAACATCATTGCATTTACATTAATTATTTACATGTCAATCCACAATTTACAATTAGCTCAAAAGATAGGATTAAAACATTACACAATTACACGAGCTTACCTCAACAATAAAGGCATAGAAACAGAGTCGACTAATCCGAAGCTTTATCTTTACCCCGATCTAAAGCCGTACAAGGTCTACCTTGATCTAAATAAATAAATTCAATCTATTTAATATCTATTCTATTGAATTCAATCCAAAATTCATATTTTTACAAAATTACGCTTTTACCCCTATTGTTTTGATTTCTTTACAATTTAGTCCTTAAGCTCGTAAATTGAAATTCATGCAATTTTATCCCAAACCAAGCTAGCCAAATTCAATATAGATCCATAGCAACTCATACAAATCATTATTTCACAATTTCACCATGAATTTCTACACATTTTACAAATAAATCCCTACTTGACATTTTCAACAAAAAATCACTTTACAAAAGTTGTTTATTTATCAACAAAGATTCATTTTCTTCTAGCAAACATCAAACATCACATGCACGCACATTCATGGCAAAACCCTAACCTTTTAACAGTTTTGCAAATTAGTCATTGAGCTAGCTAGATTAAGCTACAATGACTTCAAAAACATAGAAATAATTAAAAAGCGGGACAATTACACTTACATGTAATGGTAGACTATGGCCGAATGGAAGAACCCTAAAAATGGCTTTCCTCCTTCTAATTTTTGGTGAAACAAATCAAAGTTGAAGATGAGACAATCTTTTACTTATTTTAATTAAGACATATTTATTTAATTACTTATTTAACCTTTTATTTTTAACTTCAAATTCACTTTATTCATGCCCAAAAATGTCCACTCAAATTAACAATGCTCTAATTACCACATAAATCCCTTAGTACCTTTAACTTATAGAGTTCTAATTTTGCATCTTTTATGATTTATTCATGCCCATAAATCTCTAGGGACTTAAATCAACCCATACAAAACATTATTTCATAAATTTAACATGAACTTTTACTACTTTTACAAATAAGTCCCTAAATGTTATTTTCATCGAAAATCACTTTACAAAACTTGTTTATTTATCAAGAAAGACTCAACCTACCATTAAAAATTAATATCACACAAAAGCATTCATGGAACAACCCTAAATCTTTAACAGTTTTACAAATTGATCCCTCGGCTAGCTAGATTAAGCTAAAACGACTTAAAAAATATAGAAATCAATAAAAACGGGATTAAAATCACTTACATTCACTCCTTTGAACTTACCGAAATTAAGAACCCTAAAATGGCTTATTTATTCTCTTCAAATTCGGTGGAATTAACCTTTGGAGAAGATGAGCACTAATTTTTTTTTATTTGTTTTTAGTTTAATTTACTAATTACTATTTTAACTTTTGATATTAACATTAAAAATCACTTAAGCCATGTCCATATATGTCCACTAACTAACTAAATGGTCTAATTACCATTTAAATCCATTTGACTTCAATACCATAACCTTTTAGCCCTTTAAACTAATATAACTTCACTTTTACACTTTTTACGATTTAGTCCTTTTCACTTAATTAAGCGTACAAACATCAAAATTTCTTAACGAAATTTTAATTCGACCATACTAACATCCCCTAAACATTAAAATAGTAATAAAATAAAAGTTTACTCGTAGTATTTGTGTAACACCCATTACCCGTGTTTAGCGCCGGAACAGGGTACGAGGCGTTACCTAGCTCAAGACACATACTAACATGCATTTCCGGGTCGTAAAAGTCTGTTTAAATTTAAAACTTTTTAAAATTTCTCTTAACGTCCATATTATGGGCCTATGAGGCCCAAAACATACCTTAGAAATGGTTCGATACTAAACCAGACTCTTTAGAAAACTTAGAAAAGTTTCACTAAAAATAGGGGCACACGCCCGTGTGGCAAGGGACACGCCCGTGTAGACAGACCGTGTGATAAAACACGCCCATGTCCCTAGTCGTGTGGATTTATTTTCTTTTCAATTCAAACCTACAGGGGTTTTCAAACGGCCTGGCACATGCCCGTGTCCATGGCCCTTGTCCCTCACACGGCCATGACATGCCCGTGTCTCTGCCCGTGTGTAAAAACCTTGACATTCTATTTCTGACGTCAACAACCCAATAAGGTCACATGGCCAAGGCACACGCCCGTGTTCTTAGGCTGTGTGACGAATTAAATTCCTAAATTCAAGTGCAGACTTCACACGGCTTGGGCACATGCCCATGTCCTATGGCCGTGTCTTCCATACGGTTGAGACACACGCCCGTGCCTCAGCCTGTGTAGTTACTACTGGGCATTCTGTTTAGCAAACTTAGTGTGTAGGGGGACACACGGCAAAACCACACGCCCTTGGGGCAGATCGTGTGTCACACACGGTCTAGACACATGCTTGTGTGTCTACCCGTGTGGACAAAAACAGGGCTATTTACCAAGCCCTTTCTGCCACCCCTACTTGCACCAATATAAGCCACATCAAGCATCCTACTCATTCATGCATTAATATACCAATTACTCAGCCAATGCAATTTGCACATTCATGAAAAACATCATCATTTTCATATATCAATAATAGGAAATAGCCATCACCCATGGCCTTATACAAAACGAATCAATCTCCAAGACAAGCCAACACATTTGGCCAAAGCAATATGACACTAGACGAAGACTAAGTCCCTATACATGCCATACTCAAAATGATAAATCTAACTATACCAAATGTTCAGATTGATAGTGTGATCGAGCCTCCGACGTCCTTTGATCCCCGAGCTAGCTTGGTGGTACTATAAGAAAATGGAAAGGAGAGGAAGTAAGCATAAAGCTTAGTAAGTCGCATGTAAATAATTAACAACAATTTCCATGCATTATCATACTCATGACATATTATAAATTTGCACATGATTCTCAAATGATTAAAGGCATAACTTACTCATTTTCACCCTTACTAATCACACCACATAATTCGAGCTCATTTCTCATGAATCTCAGGTAGGTACCTGTATCACTTACAACATAGTCGTAACTTTTCTCACTTTTGACACAATCTTTAATTTACCTGTTGAACCCATTGGAATACCTAAGGATATTCGATAAGCCTCACACAAGAGGGTAAAATGCCGATGCCATGTCTCAGACATGGTCTTACATTGGCTCACATGTCGAGGTCGATGCCATGTCCCAGACATGGTCTTACACTAGCGCTCGTCTCAATGCCGATGCCATGTCCCAGACATGGTCTTACACTGGCTTTCATAATGTGGCCAATGCCATGTTCCAAACATGGTCTTACACTAGCACACATATCAACGCCGATGCCATGTCCCAGACATGGTCTTACACTGGCTTTCATAATGTGGCCGATGCCATGTTCCAAACATGGTCTTACACTAGCACACATATCAACACCAATTCCATGTCCCAGACATGGTCTTACACTGGCTTTCATAATGTGGCCGATGCCATGTTCCAAACATGGTCTTACACTAGCACACATATCAACACCGATGCCATGTCCCAAACATGGTCTTACACTAGCGCACATATCGCTCAAATGTCACGGCTTGGATATCCAATCTATTCCTAAGGTTCAACCGGGAGTATATCACATCAACTTTCGTCATGCACATTCATAGCAATAATCAAACATTTTATGTAATATCAATTGTTTAATGCATAAATACAATAACGTTGTATTATTTACGTACAACTTACCTCGATATACAAAAAGTGAGCGACTAAATTGAATTAGTCTACTAGCTTGGTTTTCCCCTGGTCTAGGTTCGGACTCCATTTCTCTTGATCTATAATGATAAATTTCACTCATTTAATCACCACATTAATCAAGACAATTCAAAATTCTGACTTTGGCAAAATTACCGTTTTACCCCTAGACTTTCACATAATTACAATTTTGCCCCTAGGCTCGTAAATCGATTTTCATCAAATTTCCTCATTATCCAAGCCTAGACGATTCTATTTTAAGCTTATAGTAACTCACAAATCAAATTATTTCATACATTTACCACCTATTTTACAACCTGTACAAAAAGGTCATCTTTAGGTGTTTTCATGAAAAATCCTTTCACAAAAGTTGTTTATTTAACAACTAAGATTCATTTTCTTCCATAAAATTTCAGAAACCAACATGAATACTCGCATGCTAAAACCCTAGAATCTCAACCATTTTGCAAAATAGTCCCCTCATTAGCTAGATTAAGCTTTAGGGGTTCCAAAAGTACAAAAATTATAAAAAATGACCATAAAAAACACTTACTTGCAAAGGTTTAAGTTGCTGAAAATTTTCAAGCTTTCCAAAGCACCTCTTTGCTGAAAATTTCGGTGGTAGTATGAAGAAGATGAAAAGATGATATCTTTTCTCTTTATTTTATTTTATTTCATCAATTTAGTCACCTAATTCCACCAACTTTGACCAATTTGCATTTTCTTGTCCCCTATGGCCGGCCAACACTCTCCTAAGGGCCTAATTGCACATTAAGGACCTCTAATTTAAGGTTCTCTAGCTATATGACACTTCTAATTAGTAAAACACAAATTTTACCTTTTATGCGATCTAGTCCTTTTTCAAAATTAAGCATACAATCACTAAAATTAATTCATCAAAATTTTCATGCACTCATATAATCATGTTGTAACATGTAAAATAATATTAAAAATAATTTCTCTGACCTCGAATTAGTGGTTCCGAAGCCACTGTTCCGACTAGCCCCAAAATCGGGTTGTTACAATTTGTTGTCCTGAAACCATTGTTCTGATTTCACTGAAAACGAGTTGTTTCAACTCTTCCTCCTAAAGGAATTTTCGTCCCCAAAAATCTTACTAGAAAATAAGTTTGGGTATTGCACTTTCATAGCTTTTTCTGGTTCCCAGGTAGCCTCTTCTATTTGTGCCGTTGCCAGAGAACTTTAACTAAAGCTATGCTTTTATTTCTCGATTCTTTAATTTCTCGAGCTAGAATTCTGATCGGTTCTTCATTATACGTCATATCTGGCTGTATCTCAACATCAGCAGGTGAAATCACGTGTGAAGCATCTGATCGATACCGTCGTAACTTTGATACATGGAATATATTGTGAATCTTTTCTAATTCTGACTGTAAAGCCAATCTACAAGCTACTGGCCCAATCCTCTTAATGATCTCATATGGCCCGATAAGCCGTGGACTAAGCTTTCCTTTCTAGCCAAATTGAAGAATTTTCTTCCAAGGTGACACCTTCAAAAACACTTTGTCGCCAACTTGAAATTCAATGTCTTTTCTTTTCAAATCTGCGTAAGATTTTTGTCGATCCGAAGCCGCTTTCAAACTTTCATGTATCACCTTAACCTTTTCTTTGATTTCCAGTATCAATCAACACCGAATAATCTTTTCTCTGTAGCACCCTAACCTGTATCCGTCACCGAAATAGGGTTATAGATCATTACTGTAAAAACGTAACATAAAAATGTTCAATTCCAAACATTACAATAATCACAGCAGAATCCATTCATATACATGCATATCGTCCATTAATTGAGCCCTCGAGGCCTTACAAACACTTTAAAAATGTTTCGAGACTTAATTGGAAACATTTGAAACATTTAAGAAAAAATTTAGAAAATTTGGACTATAGGGGTCACACCCCCGTGTCTCAGGCCGTGTAACAATCGAAATAGGGACACACGGCCGTGTCCCATCCCATGTTTGTGCCCGTTTAACTCTCTGACTTGGGTCACATGGCCAAGCCACACGCTCGTGTGCCAGGCCGTGTGCTAGGCCATGTAACTGCCTGACTTGGAACCTTTGAAACCTACAGGGGACACACGACCGTGTTGCATGGCCGTGTGTCACACACGGCTGAGACATATGCCTGTGTCTTAGGCCGTGTTGACAAGAAATTGGGCAAAATCAAACCATTTCCTTCACCCATTTCAAACATGTACCTATAAACAATATACACATATAATCAAGGTACCAAAACATACCAAAACATGCATAATATGACCAAATCAATAGGTCATTAATCCATCCAACCAGTATTCCATATAGGCACCTCAATCACACTCAAACAATTATACCGAAACTTATGCATAATTGGTTTTATTTCATACAAACACATCTAGTTCATATCCATCTCAAAAATACCATACTTGACCACCTTACAATTGCTTCATCACATACCAAATTGACATTTGCAAACATGATCAACTTAACTATTTCATCAAACACCGACATGATGGCATAAGTAACAAAAGTGTAGCAACCACAATAACACATATACATGCCAAGACTAACCATTAGCATTCAACCCACACTTTAAACATAAGTCCACCTATACATGCCAATATAACCTTGGCTAAAACATCAAAAACTACCGACATAGTCGCTGGATAGTGTGATAGACCTCCGATGAACTTCCAACTTGTAACACCCCCAAACCCGGCCCACAAGTCCTGACCGGATCTGGTTATGTCACTGCGGAATGACGGTTAAAAATCTTTGTCTTTAGAGTAAAACTTGAAAATTTTGTTAACTTTTGGGAAGTAAGTCCATTAAAATTATGAAATAACATAAGCTTGGTTTGAATTAAAACTTTATTATAATTTATTATAATATAAATCCTTTGTAAAAATATTACTAAATACTATGAAACCTTTATCAACTATAAATAGAGTACTTTAATCAAAAGTGGCCCTTATTACAAAATAATTAATCCAAGTACTTCAAACTAAAATGCATAAAGAAAATATTTAAAACGCGTCTCATGCATGGGCCACCTTGCACCCTCTCCGACCCGGTCCGATCAACAAGTCACCGCGAGGTTGGATAAATAATTGGGTGAGTCATACAGACTCGATTGTGTAATTAAACCACCGATATCCACCCACATGCTAGCCACAAATCAACCCAAATATCAAATGCAACATATAAATATAATCATTTAAACATTACTACAATGCTGGGCTTGGCCCACAATCAAATCATATCAAATCTTCGGGCTAGGCCCTTTTCTCATCAATCCATCGACATTCTTGGCCCATTTCCACGTATGTTCTCAAACATACAAATCCACAAGTCATATTGGGCTTGGCCCATTTCCATATCAATTCATAACGAAACCATGCAATCATGATACCCAACCCAATCCTAAGGTCCATCCGCTACACACCCTTATCCAAATTACCACACACCGGGGACTATCGAGTCACCCTCTCCTTTTCCCTCCATAAAGGCAACCAATGCCATCCACGATGTAGCGTATAGCTAACATCAAACCACGATGGAGCACACAAAGAATCCATCAAGCCACGATATGGCATAAAGCCCATATCAATCAAGGTAACCACGCCAACCAAATCGCAAAGATCCACAACGCGACCTCGGTCGGCGCGCCAATCCACGATGTAGCACAAAGTCGACATCAACCACGTACTTTCGACACACCGCATCTTCTTTCAAAACCCACCCATGCACATGTAACATAATATGATGCTGAGATGATGCATGTACATGATATTCACAATCATAGGCATGCTCACATAGTTAAAAACAATTATCACATATTAGCCAATTTGCTACTAACTCGTCGCCATCATACCCCTTTAGGGTATCCATTACACATATGGCAATCGCATTCATTAGTAAACATATAACACAAAAGATATCATACAAATCCCGGAAACAATGGTCTAACCACACACCTTATTACTTGGAGTTCTAGACTCTCGGTCCTCGATGCTATCGTTTAGTGAGACTACGGCTATCTGCCTAACGTTTTCTGTTGCTGGCCCACACCCTGGTGGCCAATCCCGAACCGCTGAGACAGCTCTTTTCTTAAACTTTGGGATAGGGACTTTCCCTTGTCCTCCTTGACTGGTATTGGTCTCCATCAAAAAGCTTAATCAGATAAACGGGTTAAACCTCCAGGTCATAAACTAAATGTTGAACCTTTACCAAATATTGCTTACCAAAATATCTTGAATCCCGGAGAATTGATCTATGTCCCTAAATATCCTTGCTCCTACACCAACCAATCACTAAGATGAGCAACATAGGCCATTCGGCCAAACCAAGCGAATCTCAAAGGGTTAACACATATCTCCCACCTCAAGGCTGATTTGATTTCCAATCAAATCTCAGGACTACGGAATGGTCCTTTTTGCAATCGACCACACCCTAAAACGCATAAATGATTAGCCTTAATAGCCTTCGGCTTCGAATAATAAAAGAATAATTACAAAGATGGATCTTTACCACCACTTACCGAATCTGACTACCAACGATTGAGGAGAAGAATCCGAAGAGATCCACACCACACCTAGAATTCGGCCAAGGTGCAAACTAATAAAAGAGGAGAAGTTTCGGCTACCAAGGGATCAAAAGAGAATTAATAAAAAGCAACCATTGATTAAATGGTCAAAGAAGAAATTGGCAAAGGTATATGCCGCTTGGGGGGTTTCGGTTTGGGAAAGACAAAGAGGGAATGTCACCAAGATTCGGCTAGCTATAAAAGCACCAAGGATTCGGCTTTGACTTAAGGTGACCGAAAATATACTCTAGGCTCCTAAGAAAATTCGGCAAAGAGTCTAAAAGAAAGCATAAAGAAGGCTGCCCATTTAAAAGAGAATTTCTGCACTTGATTTCCCCTATTTATAGCATTCGGCCACCACCTGCTAATTCAAAGTAATTTGAATTAGCCCAAATTCCCTATTTTGCTCCTATTCAAAATAATTTTGAATGGTTTTAACAATTATCCCCAATAAAATAGTAATCCTATAATTATTTAAAATAATAAACTAATCACATATTTATCACCTCCTACCAAATTAATTCAAAAGTGATTAAACAACCTTAGTTTAATCCTTATCCAATGAAGCTCCATGTGCCGTCCAATTAGCAAAAAGCCAAAGAAGAAAAATAAAAAAACCAATTGCAGCCTCCAAGGTTCGAACACAGGAACCTTGCTGTTGCACGCCCCTCCTCCAACGCCCAGGCCACTCGGCCACATTGACTTTCATGCCATAAAGCCACACCATTTAATTTTTAAACCCTTCCTACTCCAGCCCATAACCGCATATAAAAATAAAACACGCCCAAAATGTCGCTGCCCTCGAACCAGCGCCCCGCTCACCTCTAGCTCCTATGTGCCGTGACGAGAACCACTTGGCCAAGTTGTCGCTGTGTCAAAAACACGCCCCACTCCTTTTAAGGCTTCCTATCTTGCAACGGCAACATCCAAAAATTAAAATCAGTTTTATTGCCGCTTGGACTCGAACCCAGGCCCTCAATGGCGCAACTTCCAGCCCCTTTAGCAACGCATTGAGCCACTTTGCCAATGCCTTTCTTGTGCCATAACCTTCCAAAAATTGTTTTAAGGCCTTCTTGCCCCATTTCCCCTTTATACCCTAAAAATCAAAAATTTTCCAAAGCCTTTCCCTTTCATCCAAGCATTCTTAAACCTCTAAAACACATCCAAAAACCTACCAACACCTGAATTATACTTAAATTGCCTAGCCCCAAAACCAGGGTGTTACAATTCTACCCTCCTTAAAAATAATTTCGTCCTCGAAATTACTTATTACCAAATAATCATAACTCGCTATTCTACTTCTCTGCTGCGCACTCTGATCTTAATCTATCATACTCCCCGACACAGTCTTTAAGTTCTCTCTCAAGATCCAAATCATACAAGAAAGAGCTAACTTACAAACAAGGAAAGCAATTAAAGAATATTCCAAAACAAAGGAGCTTACCCGATATCACATCTTTGGTTGACTCGACTAGAACCATTCCTTCCATGACTTGAACCACGACCCTCATCGCTCGAGGACAATTCTCTAACCGGATGATGTGCCTTAGATCCACACCAAAACATTCTTTACTATTTCCCCAACACTCTCCTGTGTGAGGTCTTCCACATCGAGCACAAGAACGATTCCGATTCTCAGCAACTGGCACAGGTGGACGTACCGTATTCTCAACTCTCGGTCTTTTCTGAGCATCTCCAAACGATGCTGACGGTCCAACCCTTCTCTTATTCTCGTTCCTATTCTTTTCTCGGTTCTCCCTGAGAGTCTTCTTAACCTCTTCAGCGATCCGAGCTTTCTCCACTAGCACCGCGAAGTCTCTCTCCCTCTGCGGAGCAATCAGCATTCGAAGTTCATCTCGCAATCCGTCCTCAAACCGGATGCACCTCTCATAATCAGTGGCCACAATTCCCTTAGCATACTGGCTTAACCGCACAAATTCCGCTTCATACTCCGCTATCGACTTACTTCCTTGCACTAGATTTAGAAACGCTTTCCTTTGCGAGTCCAAATAACTGGCTCCTACGTACTTTCCTTCAAACTTAACCTTAAAGAAATCCCAATCCAGTCGATCTGTCGATACACTTTGTTTGACAGTGAGCCACCAACGATAAGCTTCGTCGCGAAGCAACGAAACAGCACCCTTCAGCTTTTCTTCATTGGTGCAGTCCAAATCATCCATGATTCTTTCAACTGCTTCTAGCCAATACTCCGCTACGTTAGGAGCTACTCCCGACACTCCTCTAAAGATCTCAGCTCCGTTCAATCTAAGCCTTTCCGATACTGACTTTCGAGTTCCATTTCCTCTACTAACTCCCGCTACTCGCTCTAGCACTTCAAACATGGCCCGCGATCTGCGTCATCTTCACCTATCCGATCTTGCCCTCTCTCGTCCACATTGCTTTGGCGGCACTTCACTTTCTCGACCCATGGCGGACCCTACTCGGGTTCCGATGTCTGCCATTCTACCTCTCTGCGTCCCCTAGAACTCATCTCTATCGTCGTGATTTAATCTGATTAACAAGTTTTATGCATTAGAAATTGTTCCACTATTTAACCACGAGCAAATTTTATGAAATGAAAGATATTTAGAGGTAGTTCTTTCGATCACACAAATGTTTCATTGAGTTTACTACTCTAGTTCAAGAATCACATTCACACACACATCCGTTCATCAACAAGGACACATTCCTTCCTCATTAAAGGAACATTCAGTGGTATCCACCACACACATTCACTATTCGGACCTTTCTGCCCGTTTCTACCCCAAGGGTATTTCCGTCATTTTGTCCTACAGGGACATTTTCGTCATAAACCAGAGCGATTCAAAAACTTTAATAAGTCAGGATCTTTTTGAAATTCCCAAAATTGAAGAGTATTTTCGAAAATTTCGCAAGTTGAAGGTATAACAGGATTTTGGTAACCAGGGGTATTTTTGTAATTTTGCCATTAGGGGCAATTTGGTAATTTTGGTAAATCGAGAAAACGTTTTTCAAAATCAGATTTAGGGTTTACAACCAAAGGAGTAAGTTTGAAATTTTTTTTTTTAAAAAAATTAAAGGTTTTAAAACAGTAAGGCTAATCCCATTCGGGTTTTAATAGTTGGTTCACTTTCGTGAACAAGTCCTCTTAGTTAAGGTGAACCGTAGCTACGCACCAGGTAGGATTCAAGTGGAGAGGAGGTGAGTCACGCGGACTGCTTAAATACCAAGCTCCCACTGAATACCACTCCTAGACATGCGCACACAGGTTGCCACACCTTAACTCGGCGGCTTACTTCACAGTTTGTTTAGTAACCTTAAGTCTTATGCACATGTTTGAGTAGACTAGCCTTAGGCTTCAACTGATCCTAATTCACTAATCTACGAGCCCAACAAAGCCCATAATAGTTCATATAACAAATTACTTCACAAGTCCAAGTACTTACCGTGGACTCGGTAGAGGTACAGTGCCATGCCGAATATCCTGAAAATATTTCCTAAAAATCCATATTTTTGAAAAGCCCATTTTGAAACGTTTTTGGGCCCAAAACCCTCAAAGCCGAGTTTTGAACCGGCTCGATACCAAATCAGAACACCCCCAAACCCGCCCACAAGTCCCGACCGGATCTCGTTATGTCAACATGAATGACGGTTAAAAATCTTTGTCTTTAGAGTAAAACTTGAAAATTTTGTTAACTTTCGGAAGTAAGTCCATTAAAATTATGAAATAACATAAGCTTGGTTTGAATTAAAACTTTATTATAATTTATTATAATATAAATCCTTTGTAAAAATATTACTAAATACTATGAAACCTTTATCAACTATAAATAGAGTACTTTAATCAAAAGTGGCCCTTATTACAAAATAATTAATCCAAGTACTTCAAACTAAAATGCATAAAGAAAATATTTAAAACGCTCTCATGCATGGGCCACCTTGCGACCTCTCCGACCCTGTCCCGATCAACAAGTCACTGCGAGGTTGGATAAATAATTGGGTGAGTCATACAGACTCGATGTGTAATTAAACCACTTATATCCACCCACATGCTAGCCACAAATCAACCCAAATATCAAATGCAACATATAAATATAATCATTTAAACATTACCACAATGCGGGCTTGGCCTACAATCAAATCATATCAAATCTTTGGGCTAGGCCCTTTTCTCATCAATCCATCGATTCATCGGGCTTGGCCCATTTCCACGTATGTTCTCAAAACATACAAATCCACAAGTCATATTGGGCTTGGCCCATTTCCATATCAATTCATAACGAAACCATGCAATCATGATACCCAACCCAATCCTAAGGTCCATCCGCTACACACCCCTTATCCAAATTACCACACACACCGGGACTATCGAGTCACCCTCTCCTTTCCCTCCATAAAGGCAACCAATGCCATCCACGATGTAGCGTATAGCTAACATCAAACCACGATGGAGCACACAAAGCAATCCATCAAGCCACGATATGGCATAAAGCCCATATCAATCAAGGTAACCACGCGAACCAAATCGCAAAGATCCACAACGCTCGATCAATACCAATCCACGATGTAGCACAAAGTCGACATCAACCACGTACTCAAGTACACCCGCACCTTCTTTCAAAACCCACCCATGCACATGTAACATAATATGATGCTTTGAGATGATGCATGTACATGATATTCACAATCATAGGCATGCTCACATAGTTAAAAACAATTATCACATATTAGCCAATTTGCTACTAACTGGTCGTCATCATACCCCTTTAGGGTATCCATTACACATATGGCACTTTGCATTCATTAGTAAACATATAACACAACAGATATCATACAAATCCGGAAACAATGGTCTAACCACACACCTTATTACTTGGAGTTCTAGACTCTCGGTCCTCGATGCTATCGTTTAGTGAGACTACGGCTATCTGCCTAACGTTTTACATTCTTTGGCCCACACCACGTGGCCAATCCCGAACATTTGAGACAGCTCTTTTCTTAAACTTTGGGATAGGGACTTTCCTTGTCCTCCTTGGACTGGTATTGGTCTCCATCAAAAGCTTAATCGGATAAACGGGTTAAACCTCCGTGTCATAAACTAAATGTTGAACCTTTACCAAATATTGCTTACCAAAATATCTTGAATCCCGAGAATTGATCTATGTCCCTAAATATCCTTGCTCCTACACCAACCAATCACTAAGATGAGCAACATAGGCCATTCGGCCAAACCAAGCGAATCTCAAAGGGTTAACACATATCTCCCACCTCAAGGCTGATTTGATTTCCAATCAAATCTCGGGACTCTGAATGGTCCTTTTGCAATCGACCACACCCTAAAACGCATAAATGATTAGCCTTAATAGCCTTCGACTTGAATAATAAAAGAATAATTACAGACATGGATCTTTACCACCACTTACCGAAATCGACTACCAACGATTGAGGAGAAGAATCAAGAGATCCACACCACACCTAGAATTCGGCCAAGGTGCAAACTAATAAAAGAGGAGAAGTTTCGGCTACCAAGGGATCAAAAGAGAATTAATAAAAAGCAACCATTGATTAAATGGTCAAAGAAGAAATTGGCAAAGGTATATGCTGCTTGGGGTTTTCGGTTTCAGGAAAGACAAAGAGGGAATGTCACCTGAAGATTCGGCTAGCTATAAAAGCACCAAGGATTCGGCTTTGACTTAAGGTGACCGAAAATATACTCTAGGCTCCTAAGAAAATTCGGCAAAGAGTCTAAAAGAAAGCATAAAGAAGGCTGCCCATTTAAAAGAGAATTTCGGCACTTGATTTCCCCTATTTATAGCATTCGGCCACCACCTGCTAATTCAAAGTAATTTGAATTAGCCCAAATTCCCTATTTTGCTCCTATTCAAAATAATTTTGAATGGTTTTAACAATTATCCCCAATAAAATAGTAATCCTATAATTATTTAAAATAATAAACTAATCACATATTTATCACCTCCTACCAGCCGAATTCAAAAGTGATTAAACAACCTTAGTTTAATCCTTATCCAATGAAGCTCCATGTGCCGTCCAATTAGCAAAAAGCCAAAGAAGAAAAATAAAAAAACCAATTGCAGCCTCCAAGGTTCGAACACAGGAACCTTGCTGTTGCACGCCCCTCCTCCAACGCCCAGGCCACTCGGCCACATTGACTTTCATGCCATAAAGCCACACCATTTAATTTTTAAACCCTTCCTACTCCAGCCCATAACCGCATATAAAAATAAAACACGCCCAAAATGCTGCTGCAGGCCCTCGAACCAGCGCCCCCGCTCACCTCTAGCTCCTATGTGCTGCACGAGAACCACTTGGCCAAGTTGCTGCTTGTGTCAAAAACACGCCCCAGCTCCTTTTAAGGCTTCCTATCTTGCAACGGCAACATCCAAAAATTAAAATCAGTTTTATTGCCGCTTGGACTCGAACCCAGGCCCTCAATGGCGCAACTTCCAGCCCCTTTAGCAACGCATTGAGCCACTTTGCCAATGCCTTTCTTGTGCCATAACCTTCCAAAAATTGTTTTAAGGCCTTCTTGCCCCATTTCCCCTTTATACCCTAAAAATCAAAAATTTTCCAAAGCCTTTCCCTTTCATCCAAGCATTCTTAAACCTCTAAAACACATCCAAAAACCTACCAACACCTGAATTATACTTAAATTGCCTAGCCCCAAAACCAGGGTGTTACACAACTGATCGAGCTTCTGATAATATGTAAAGTATAGGAAAGTTATTACGTAAGAAATGAATGATTAGTAAGCTCGTATAAACTTTAAACATAACATTCTATTTCAACAATGAACTTTATAAGGTAAATATAAACCTATACCAATGCCACAAGATTTATCAATTACATAACCATCAACTTATAAATGAGTAAGTTGATCGTATGTTTGTCGAGTTTTAAAATTTATAAAGAGAATGATCGAACCTGGAAACTAACTCTGACAACAATTGAGTCAAGTACACCTATCGAACAGTAGTATAGCTTAGGCAAGACCGGATTGTCGAACCCAAAGGAACTAAAAGTACTAATACTAACTTTCTTTCTATTATTTAGCCTAAGAATTAAGCGAATGGTTGTTTAATCTAAATTAATTAACTACTAGACTAAAGACTCTAAGACAAAGAAGAATGAATTTGGGAGAATACTTGAGGAAAAACCAATTAATTAAGACGACACCCAAGGAAGAATCCACCTAGACTTCACTTGTTATCTAACTCTGAACTGCAGATGATGTATTCACTTGACTTGATCCGTAGGATTCCTAATTTATATTAAACCCTCTCTCGAGGCTTAATAACGTCTAACCCTAGGTTGATTAATTGAAATCTCTTTCTAATTAAAACCCCTAGAATTGCATTAACTCGATCTATAGACTCCCATATTAGGTTTCACCCTAATTCGGCAACGCCTCGTCACCCTATCTCTAGGCACGCGATCAACTCCGCTTAACTATGCTAGATCTACTCTTAGGCAGGGACTTTTGCTCCTCCACCTAATCACATCAAACTTGAATCGATATCCACGAAATATCAACACAAGAATTAAGAACACATAATTAAGAACAAATCAAATATTTATCATATAGTTCAGCAAACGATAATAAGATTCATCTAAGTTTCATCCCCCTCAGGTATCTGAGGGTTTAGTTCATAACAATAAAAGAAAAAATCTCAGAAGAAAAGATAAAACAAAACATAAGAAATCCCTAAAACCCCCTAAAGGAATTGAAGAGGAGATCCTCCGTCTTGAGTATAATTTCGGCTTCTTGAGATGGATCAACTGGCTATCCCTGAGCGAATCCCCACAAATCTGCCCTCTCTGGCCTAGCAAGACGCCCCTAAACGATAGCTTTGGGCTCCCCCTTTTAGTTCATACTTAGGGTGTATTTATAGGCTTTTGGAATGTGTTTCTTTGCCCCTAAGTATCCAAATCCGATTGAAATTACTCTTTGCCACGACAGGGGCACGACCTCTGGCACACGCCCGTGTAAGTCATGGCCAGGCCGTGTGGACTTTGTTGATGAGGCACGGCCGTGTATCTCGTGGCTAGACCGTGTTCGAGATTATTGAGGAGGCACGACCGTGTGGTCTTAGGTCTAGGCCGTGTCGATTTCGTGCTTTGGCCCATTTGGCCCGTTTTAAGCCTGTTTCTTGTTCTTTTCATCCTTCGGTGCTTTCCTGGGTATATAACATGAAAAGAAAGGATTAAGAGCACCTTTTTACATAAATCAAGGCATAATTCATCCAAAAGCATGATAAATGTGGGCTTAAAATATGTTACTTTTACGGTTTATCAAATACCCCCACACTTAAGCTTTTGCTTGTCTTCAAGCAAAATTCTCAACTTAGAATTAAAACGAACTTTCCATAATTCATAATAGTCATTAATAATGTTTCATCATAATTCAAGGATAATTTATACATGGATAATTCAACTCAAAGAGTCCTAAAGATTCAAACAGTCTAAGTCATACATTTGTAGCACAAAACATTGGTGTTTTCCCTCATCTAAATAATTACCTCTGGTTCAAAACCGACAAGAATTGACATCCTTACTAAAGATTCACTCAAATCACTCAAGGTGTTTAAGGTTCAGAATTAAGCACTCAAATGTCAAATCTGAAAAGTTAATCCCATAGGCTTGCATGAAAATCAAATCTCCACCACTATTAAATGAGATGATACACAAATCAAAAGGTCTTTAACAGGGTTGTAATGGGGCTTGGGTTAAAGGTGTGGTTAAAGGCTGAATTAGAAGGTTAGAATCGAGATTGAATTGACAAATTACCTAACCAGAAACAACGAACTAAATAAAAGTGATTACATCAATTTGAAAAAATACTAATACTACGAGCTTCTTCTTTAGTATTTGGAATTCAAACGTATAAGCTCTTTAATCACAAAATAAATAATGAATAAACTTTTGGTTGATTTTTTTTTACATCATAAATATATAACAAAGGATAAATTGCTGAAATAAAAATCATAGTTAGGCTATTAATCAAATCAAATCTCGATATAAGGGTAGTTAAAAAGGATGGTGATAACAAATACAAAGGGTTTTGGGTTAGTATTAGTGGGTAAGTCAATAAAAAGGTTGTTAGGATTAAAAAGGGTTCACTAGGGATTAATTATGAAGGTAGGTTTTTAGTGGAGTAAGTGGGTTAAATCCTAGGTGCCTTTATCATTTCTGTATATCAAATCAAAGGTGTGGTCTCGACATGTATAATCGATGCAAGTTCTAGAATAACAAATCAATGTTGACACACTCATAATCAATGAAGTGAGCAAGAAAAAGAATTTATGCTTTATAAGGCTCAAAATCTCACAAAAATTATGGGTATTTTGATGTCAACCTCGTAAATTTCAAACTTTAAAGTAATATTCAAATTCAGGTTAACAACCTAAAAAAAAAATTAATTCCGAAAAATGGACTTATCATGCTTGATTCTCTAGTATCTTAGAATTTAATTATCAATGCACAATTATCAATGACTTAATCTAAAATATGTCAATAAAAATCATCAATCATGGGAATTTTATTCTAATGATAATATGAGAAATTTACTTTAAGACAAGGTATAATTTAGGGATTTGAGAACAATACGAAAAGTTTGGCACCTAATTTCAGGAATTTGAGAATAATGAAAAAAAAAGTTAGGCACCTTTTTAGGTTGTTCACTCCCCACACTTAAGATGTACATTGCCCTCAATGTACAAAGATATATATATATATATAGACAATTAAGTATAAATTCAAAAGATATGGAGAGAAGTGAAACTCCCTGAATGATGGATGAAATACTTAGAGGATGTGGAAAATACGTTGGAATTTCAGCCCGAGCTGGATTTGGCAGTGGTCATGGTGTGGTGGTTTCCCACTATTGCTGCGCTAGATAAAGAAATTGGGTAGCTCATGGAGGATTAGCCAGGAATTATTAAGACACATTTAAAATAAACTAAATATATAATTAAAGACAAGAAAGATAAAGAGAAAGAAAATAGAAAGTAAAATAAAATTAAAAGAAAAGATGGATGGACTGAGGGGTCCTTATTGTTGGATGGTTCACGAGGTGGGTGTGACCTCTAAGGCTGCGGAGGTGCTGGCGGTGGCGGAAGTGGCGTGATTCCCAAGCAGCCTGAAGAACCTGACACTAAGACACTAAATTAAAATAAACTAAATTAAGCATAAGATAGTCAAAGAGAAGGAAAATAAAGGAGAACTTAAAAGTAAAAGAAAAAATAAATGGTCTCAAAGACCCTTGGCTTGGCGAGTGATTGAAGCGGCAAGCATGAACTTATATAGATCGGTCTCCTTGAGGAGACTGTGCTTGATTCCTTCGGCTTCTTTGGCATTTGGTGTAGCTCAAGGGTTTTGGGAATGTATTGGAGATGAAAAGTAGGGAGAGGGTTGAGAAAGAAAAGAAAAACTAAATGGGCTGAATGGGTGAGAAGAGGGAGGGGTGGGTGGTTTAAATAGAATTCTCAAGTCAGGTACATTCCCACGCCCGTGTACCATGGGCGTGTTAATTCACACGGCAGCCTCGCACGGTCGTGTTATGCATCGTATTGTTTCTCCCACGCCCATGTTCTGATTGCCACGCCCGTTGGTGATAAGTCAGTGGAGTCCACAGCCGCGTCGCACGGCTGTGGCGTTTTGTCGGTGCCCGTGGGGTAGTGGTTGGAGTCCGTGACTTGAAGATTTGATTCTTTCTGACTTGTACCTCTTCTGCCATTGTCCGTACGGAGATTCTGTGTAACACCCCTAACCCGTGTCCGTCGCCAGATCAGGGTTAAGAGCATTACCTGACAGATCGGAAACAATTACAAAAAATTTCATACAATCATATGTCAATTACAATCATATTGTCCCCTCGGTAGGTCATTGAGACCTAAAGCATGATCAGAAATAAGGTCGGGACTAAACCGGAACACATACAAAAATTCTCAGAAATTTAAAACTTTTCTTGGTTTCAGGGGATACACGCCCGTGGGTGTTGGCCGTGTGTCTTCCACGGCTGCTAGACACACCCGTGTGTCCTCCCCGTGGTCGATACCGACTTTACATCTATGGCCACCAAGCAGGCCCGTGTGCCTTGGCCGTGGTCGAATCTGACTTAAGCTCCACGACCATCAAGCACGCCCGTGTACCCTGGCCGTGGTCTATTCTGTTGAATTCAACACGGCTACTAGGCAGCAGACACGTCCGTGTGCCAAAGCCGTGTACTCTTGTGCTAACTTTTAACTTAGCCCATGGCCTCTAGGCACGCCCGTGTGCTACAACCGTGTGACATTATAGGCCATTTTCAAGGCCAAAATACCACCCACTTGGGTCATACCTACAAGCAAAATTTACCATTCCATTTCATGCATATATGACAACCAAAAACATACCAATTAACCAATCAATCTATACATTCAATAACCATTTCAACAATGCCAACTTCCAAGACCCAAACAATATAACAAAAGCATAATACATTCATTTGCTTAACTCAAAAGCTTGACCATTTCATGAATCAACCAACCATGCCAAAACATACTTCATATATCACATTCTTTCAAGCAAATTCCCAACATCATAACTAGCCAAATCACATGGCTAAATTCATATAACAAACTTATACCAAATGCTAGCCTATACATGCCATATCTAGCTTTATACATTTCCAAAATGTACCAAAATAGGTTTAGTAGTGTGATGACGATCCTCGATGGTCCCCGAGCCTTCAGTAGCTTTGACGATCTATAAAACAGAGAAAACACACACAAAGTAAGCTTTCAAAAGCTTAGTAAGCCATATACAAATAAACTTAGCATATAGACATTCAAACCATATAATCAATCTAAATTCACTAATGGCTCAATTCAATCATCATAATTGTTCTTAATACATTCACTTAGACCATTCATCTTTCAAACTTGCATATCACTACATACTTAATTAGTTCATAGCATTTCAATCCATATAACACACTTATATTCTCATATTCAAATACATAATTCATTTAGGTAAGTTTAAGAAAATACTTACCTTCTTATACACACAAAGTGTACTTATCGAACATACCTGAAACAAATATACAATTTACATATTCATTCATTTCTCGAACTTGACCATTTAACCGTTTGTAATCTAATAGAACACATAAAGTGCCCGGAATAGTTATACAATGCCAACGTCCCAGACATGGTCTTAAATGTAATCAGATATCGATGCCACTGTCCCAGACAGGGTCTTATACGAATTAATACGATGTCGATGTCCCAGACATGGTCTTACACGTATAGTTCATATCAATGCCAACATCCCAGACATGGTCTTAAATGTAATCAGATATCGATGCCACTATCCCAGACAGGGTCTTATACGAATTAATACGATGCCGATGTCCCAGACATTGTCTTACATGTATAGTTCATATCGATGCCAACGTCCCAGACGTGGTCTTAAATGTAATCGATATCGATGCCACTATCCCGCATGCGGTCTTATACGAATTAATACGATGCCGATGTCCCGCACATGGTCTTACATGTATAGTTCATATCGATGCCAATGTCCCGCACGTGGTCTTAAATGTAATCGGATATCGATGCCACCGTCCCGCATGGGTCTTATACGAATTAATACGATGTCGATGTCCCGGATATGGTCTTACACGTATAGTTCATATCGATGCCAATGTCCCGCACGTGGTCTTAAATGAAATCGAGATATCGATGCCACCGTCCCGCATGTGGTCTTATACGAATTAATACGATGCCGATGTCCCAGATATGGTCTTACACGTATAGTTCATATTGATGCCAACGTCCCAGACGTGGTCTTAAATGTAATCAGATATCGATGCCACTGTCCCAGACAGGGTCTTATAGGAATTAATACGATGCCGATGTCCCAGACATGGTCTTACACGTATAGTTCAAATCAATGCTAACATCCCAGACGTGGTCTTACATGATAAAACAGAACAAATACCTATGTATTCCTAAGTTCATACGGAACTTCTCAGACTTATCACTATATCGACCTTATCCCGGAATTCATATACATAGCATCT
The DNA here is from genome assembly GCA_025698515.1 of Gossypium sturtianum. NCBI lineage: Eukaryota > Viridiplantae > Streptophyta > Magnoliopsida > Malvales > Malvaceae > Gossypium > Gossypium sturtianum. Next base: position 79,145,555 of record CM046944.1, read on the forward strand.
CATAAGCATTCATTATCATTTATAGTCATGTAAATAAGCTCAATTCAATACAATTACATTTATTTGTAATAAGAGTTACCTCGGATTCGATTTATCGGGAATGGAAACGGCTACTCGATTACTTTCGCTTCCCCCGATCTAAGTCGGTTTTCCTCGGTTCTTGATCTAAACATATTCAGAATTAACTACTTTATTCACTAATTCATTCAATTCAATCCAAAGACATACATTTAGGGCTATTTGCAAATTAACCCTTACATTTGCACAATTTATCAATTTAGTCCATTTTTCTCAAAACATCAAATTCACAAAATTCGTACACACACATGCTTAGCCGAATCTCCCTAGGGACTATATAAGTCCATATTTCTCATTAAATTCGCAAATTAGTCCTCCAAAATAATATTTTCACAATTTAGCCCTATTTAGCTAAATTCATCAAAACTTCAAAAACAAAACATGTTTATCTAGCTCAAATCTTTCATTTAACAACTAAACTCATCTCAAAACTCAACATATCATCAACGGCATTTTTTTACAACATCATTAATACACAAAATTTAGGCATGGGTTTTGAGGTATACAAAGAAACGATTGCAAAAATGTAGAAATTATCAAAAACCGAAACCAAATCATACCTTAATTTTGGCTTGTAAGTGTCGAATGCCTTAGCCAAAGTTTCTTTCTTTTTCTTTAGTGTTTTTCGATGGTGAATGGATGAATGAATATCCACTACCACTTTTTTTTCTTTTATTATAACATATTAATATAAAATATAAATACATGAATATTTAACATAACATATAAATAAACTTATACAAACATAATGTATATGCATGTTGCCGTCCACTATCTATGATTTTGGCCAAATTGCCACATAAGCCCTCATATTTAGTAAGACATAACAATTAGGCATCCCTTCATAAAAACATGAAAATTTCACATTTAATGCAATTTAATCCTTTTTATTAAATTAAACACACAGACGGACAAATTAACTTACGGAAATTTAACACATGCTTAGTCACATATTAGCAGCATAGAAAATAATATTAAAATATTATACAGACTTGGATTTGTGGTCCCGAAACCACTATTCCGACTAGGGTATAAACCGGACTGTTACAATTCTCCCCCCTTAGGGATTTTCATCCCCAAAAATTCTTACCGCTAAACAGAGTCGGATATTGCTGTCTCATTGAATCTTCAGGCTCCCATGTTGCCTCTTCAATTTCGTATCGATTCCATAATGCTTTTACTAACGGAATTTTCTTATTTCTCAACTCTTTTACTTGATGAACTAAGATACAGATCGGTTCCTCTTCGTATGACATATCAGATCGGATTTCAATCTCAGACGAAGCAATCACATGTGACAGATCGGATCGATATCTACGGAGCATTGAGACATGAAATACATTATGAATCTTTTCTAACTCAAACAACAACTTTAATCTATAAGCAACAGGCCCGACACGTTCAATGATCTCATACGGGCCGATGAATCTCGGACTCAATTTGCCTTTACGTATGAATCGAAGCACTTTCTTCCACGAAAACACTTTCAAAAATACTTTGTCGCCGATTTCAAATTCTATATCTTTTCGTTTCAAGTCTGCATAAGACTTATGACGATCAGATGCTGCTTTCAAACAATCTCGGATTAGTTTCACTTTTTGTTCTGAATCTTTTATCAAATCAACCCCGTGTAGCTTATTTTCACTAAGCTCGGTCCAATACAGAGGTGTACGACATTTACGTCCGTACGAAGCTTCATAAGGTGGCATTTTGATGCTTGATTGGAAACTGTTATTGTATGCAAATTCAATCAAAGGTAGATACTGTTCCCACGTACCATTAAAATCAAGTACACAACATCTTAACATATCTTCGAGAATCTGAATGATCCGCTCAGATTGGCCATCTGTTTGCGGATGAAAAGCTGTACTGAAATGCAGTTTCGTGCCTAAAGCTTCTTGTAGTTTCTTCCAGAATCTCAATGTAAACCTCGGATCTCTATCTGACACAATGGATAGTGGCACTCCGTGCAATTTCACAATCTCAGAAATATAAAGCTCAGCTAATCTATCAAGGGAATAGTCAGATCTTACCGAAATAAAATGGGTAGATTTTGTCAATCGATCAACTACAACCCATATCGCATCTTTCTTTCTCGGAGTCTGAGGCAAACCAGAAACAAAATCCATTGTCACTCTATCCCATTTCCACTCGGGAATCAGAATCGGTTGAAGTAACCCGGACGGAAATTGATGTTCAACTTTAACTTGCTGACTGATTAAACATTTCAACATAAAATCAGAAATATATCGTTTCATACCAGACCGCCAATAGCGTTACTTCAAATCATGATACATTTTAGTACCTTCCGGATGAATAGATAAGCAACTATTATGAGCCTCACTTAGAATTGGCTGTAACTACTCAGAGTTTCTTGGTGCACAGATACGATCTCTAAATCTCAAACAATCATCAACAACACGAAATTTAGAATTAGAATTCGAATCACACTGAGCTCGTTTTGCTATTATTACAATATCAACTTTCTGACATCACATATCTGTTATAAACTTTTATAGAACTTTTCAATATACACTCTCTATTTTGAAATAAAAAATAAACATCGATATCACATCTGTGATTCCGAATTAGAAATCAATTTATGTTAAACTCTTTTTTAACTTATAATTTGCTGACTCACTTCTGAATTTCATGTAACATCCTAGAATTAGGGGTTCTACATTTTATGTTTTTCTGTGTGTGTGGCTTGCTCTGCTTGTCTTTTGGATGTGTTTGGGGGTCCTGGGGAGGCTCGGGGTCAAGCCAGAGCCTTGGTGAAAATTTTTTTTTTGGGCACTTTAGGGGGAGAGCTGGTTGAAGCAGGCCTTAAGAATATTTGCTTGTAATTGTTTGCACAAAAAGGAGTATGGTGTGGTGGCAAGGTGATGCCACTTAAAGAGCAGGGAGTGGCGTCACAAGGGAGCAGTAGGAGGGAAGGAGTTCGAGCTTCATCAGCAGCAAGTGGGAGCTTTATTTTATTTTTTTAGTGCTCAAGGTAGTGAAGTGTTATCATTCGGTTTGGACTCTTCAAAGGAGGGTGTTGACTGGGTCAAAGCATTTGAATGGAGGGTGTAGAGGAGTTTGTGGAAGAAGACTTGGTCTACTAATTCAAAATGAGTGGAGGGGAGTGAAAATAGGAGCAAAATAGGGGATTTGGAGTTGGTGGAGGTGTTGGCCGAATGTGGGGAGCTTGAGGAGGGGGAATTTCGGTTTAGTGCTAGGATAGGTGAGTGTGCCGAAAATTCCATAGGTCTTAGGCTATTGTTTCATTTCATTCTAGCACATTCGGTCATGAAGGGGGTGAGTGCCGATTTTTGCAAGACTCCTTGAGTTCTCTCTTTTCTCTCATTCGGTTTCCCTATTTCTCTGTGCCGAAACTGTCAGTTTTTTGATTCATCTCTTTTACTCTTTTGACTCTAGCTGAAAGTGGTGTGACCATTCGGGCATTTTTTCCTCTTTTCTTTTTCTTTCTACTTCTTCTGTTTCTTTAGCCGAATCCCCTTTCATCTCTTAGCCGAATATTTGGTTTCCCTCTATCTCTTCCTTTTTCTTTTCAAAAGTGAAACCCTCCTAATCTCATCTCTTCTTTAGCCGAACTCTGGGGTGTCTCCTATTATTTTTGCAGTCTTAAATTTCCTAGGTTTCCATTCGGCTCTTTTGTGGAATCAAGGTAAGACTCTTTTCTTTTTATCTTTGTTATGGCCATTCTTCTCACTATCTTTCTTTCAAAAAGAAGCCGAATCTATCCTTGTAAACAACTAAACCCGTTTCTTCCATTCTGTGCCTCTTGATCGAATATCAGGAAACAAGGTTCTAGGAATCTTAGGCCGCAAAAAGTCTGTACAACCGGATTCTTTTGGTTAAGGTAAGGAGTTTCTTTAGTCTTATACGATTAGTCTCTCTTCCGTTTTACTCGGCTTTAATCAAATCTTTTGGTTAGCCAATCAAAGGGTTCTCTTTGAGTATTGATCAAGGTTTTTCATCATGGACATGAGTGCTAGCCGATCCAAGGAGAGTGCGTTTAAGGAGCCTGAGGGTAGTGTGCGAGTAGTCGCCAACCCGTCATTCAAACGACGTGCTATGTTGGCGGTTCGAGACTTTCCTCCAGGCTGTGGTAGGGAGCCGACATCTGCCTGGGATAGACAAATAGTCGTTGTCTCTGCTAGTGAGAGCGTCGACGTAAAGAGTTTAGTTTTACGTGTAATCAGGTGTGTAACGCTCACACTTTACTTTAGTAATTTTTGTTAATAACTGAGTTGGCTGAAAGCTGAAACGACTGCTTTGATAGTCGAGATACCCTCGTGGGTAAGGTTGGAGATATCGGATAACTACTTATGTGGTTCTATTTTTTGAAAATATATATGTATGATACAATTCACCGTTGTGCTTTGGAAGCATGTTTGCATTCATTTCAGTATGTTAACATGTGCATGAGCTTGGGATGCGATATAAAAGGGGAAGTGTTATTTAGGGACTGTCACAGTGGTTTGGTACCACAGTGGGTTGGCCTGGTTTGATGGAATTGCCGTTCGACGAGTTTGACTTGATTTTAGGTATGGACTGGTTAGTTAAGTATCGAGCAAACTTGGACTGTACTGCTAAGTGCATGATATTGAAGACTCGTGAGGATAAGGAGGTGTTGGTGATAGGTGAGAGAAGGAATTACCTGTTCAATGTGGTGTCTGCTTTAAAAGCTGAAAGGATGGTGAGAAAAGGGTGTGAGGCTTTCCTAGCTTTCGTCAGTGCGTTGGAAGCCAAGGAGTTGTCTGTAAGAGATGTTAGAACGGTGAAGGAATTCTCCGATGTTTTTCCAGAAGAGCTTCCAGGGTTACCTCCGGATCGCGAGGTGGAGTTCGGCATTGATCTTCTTTCGGGAATAGCTTCGGTGTCCATTGCTCCATATAGGATGGCGACAAAAGAGCTGGTGGAACTTAAAGCTCAGATTCAGGAACTGTTGGACCGTGGTTTTATTCGACCAAGTGTGTCCCCGTGGGGAGCACCGGTGTTATTCGTCAAGAAAAAGGATGGGTCGATGCGGATGTGTATTGACTATAGGAAATTGAACAAGTTGATGATTAAGAACAAGTACCCATTGCCAAGGATAGACGATCTATTCGATCAGCTGCGAGGCGCTTCGATTTTCTCGAAGATAGACTTGAGGTCAGGTTATCATCAGCTTAAGGTCAAGGAGGCGGATATTCATAAGACTGCTTTTCGAACTCGTTATGGTCACTACGAGTTCTTAGTGATGCCGTTCGGATTGACAAATGCACTAGCTGCGTTTATAGATATGATGAACTGGGTATTCCAACCCTATCTGGATCGATTTTTCGTAGTGTTCGTAGACGATATCTTGGTTTATTCAAGGACGAAAGAGGCGCACGATTCGCATCTTCGAATTATTTTGCAAATTTTGAGAGAGAAGCAACTGTATGCCAAATTCAACAAATGTGAATTTTGGTTAAGAGAAGTTACCTTTCTATGGCATGTTGTGTCTGCCAAGGGGATTAGGGTCGATCCCCGAAAGATTGAAGCTGTTGTAGATTAGAAGCCACCGAAGTCGGTAGCAGAGATTCAGAGCTTTTTCGGGTTAGTTGGGTACTACAGAAGGTTTGTTGAGGGATTCTCGCTAATAGCTGTAGCTTTAACCAAGTTGTTACGAAAAGGGGTACCGTTTGTCTGGTCAGATAAGCAGCAGGAAAGCTTTGAGAAGTTAAAAAGGGTTTTGACGGAGGCACCAGTGTTGATTCAGCCTGAGGCTAGGAAGGAGTTTGTTGTTTATTGTGATGCGTCGAACACAGGGTTAGGATATGTGTTGATGCAGGAAGGGAAAGTGGTAGTGTATACGTCTCGGCAATTGAGACCTCATGAAGTGAACTATCCCACGCATGATCTGGAGTTAGCTGCGGTAGTGTTCACTCTGAAGATTTGGAGGCACTACTTGTATGGAGAGAAGTCGATTATCTACACCGATCATAAGAGCACAAGTATCTCCTTACCCGTAAGGAGTTGAATTTAAGGCGTGAGATGGATTGAATTGTTAAAGGATTACGATTGTTCGATTGAGTATCACCTGTAAAGCTAATGTAGTGGCGGATGCGTTAAGCCGTAAGGTGATATGTTATTTGAGGGCAATGTTTGCTCATCTCTGTTTGTATGATGATGGGAGCTTGTTAGCTGAACTTTAAGTGAAGCCTTCATGGGTAAGTCAGGTTAAAGAGAAACAGTTTTCAGATAAATCGTTAAGTTCTAGATTTCAGCAAGTGGAAAGTGGTGAGACAGAAGACTTTAGTTTGAACAGTGAAAGGGTATTGTGCTTCCGTGGAAAGGCTTGTATGCCGAAGGATTTCGAGTTAAGACAGAAGATTCTGCAAGAAGCACATAGTAGTCCATACGCTATGCATCCTGGTGGGAGTAAAATGTATCGAGATTTGCGGGAACAATTTTGGTGGCCGGGTTTGAAGCAAGAAGTTACTGAGTTCGTGAGTAAGTGCTTAACGTGTCAGCAGGTGAAGGCTGAACATCAGTTGCCTTCGGGGTTGCTACAACCAGTGAAGATTCCACTTTGGAAGTGGGAGAGGATAACTATGGACTTTGTTAGTGGGCTAACTCCTACGCCTACTAGGAAGGATTCGGTGTGGGTGATTGTCGATCGGTTGACGAAGTCTGCTCACTTCATACCGGTTCGTATTGGTTACTCATTGCAGAAGTTAGCCAAGCTGTATGTAGCGGAGATTGTGAGGTTACATGGGGTACCAGTGTCTATCATATCAGACAGAGACCCCAGGTTTACGTCGTGATTCTGGAAAGCGTTGCATCAAGCGTTGGGTACAAGATCGAATTCAAAGACAAATTCATCATCCACGTGATCGATGGCGGCGATCGGAGAGGGTAATCCAGATTCTGGAAGATATGCTGAGAGGCTATGTTATCGACTTCAGGTGTAGTTGGGAAGATTTTCTACCGTTGGCAGAATTTGCGTACAATAAATCAATCCAGTATCCAGATGGCACCCTATGAAGCGTTGTATGGTCGTAAGTGTCGTACTCCTACCTGCTGGACAGAGTTGGGTGAGCGATAGTTGTTGGGTTCAGAATTAGTTTCAGAAACAGAGGAAAAGGTTAAGTTAATTCGGGCTCGGTTGAAGGAAGCTTTCGACAGGCAAAAATCTTATGCGGATTTGAAGCGTAAGGAAATAGAATTTGCAGTGGGTGATCGGGTTTTTCTGAAAGTCTCACCTTGGAAGAAGGTTTTAAGGTTTGGGCAGAAGGGCAAGTTGAGCCCCAGGTTTATCAGGCCTTATTGAGTGTTGAAGCGTGTGGGACCAGTAGCTTATCAGCTCGAGTTACCTCCGGAGTTAAGTCGAATACATGATGTATTTCATGTCTAGATGTTAAGGCGCTACCGTTTAGATCCATCTCACATAGTGCCGGTGGAAGAAATTGAGGTAAGACCTGATTTGTCTTTTGAGGAAGAACCAGTTCAGATCTTAGATCGAGATGTTAAAGTATTGAGAAGGAAGTCAGTTCTGTTGGTTAAAGTATTATGGTGGAATCATGGTTTAGAGGAAGCCACGTGGGAGCCCGAGGATGTAATTCGACAGCAATACCCTCACCTCGTTTGATCAGGTAAATTTCGAGGCCGAAATTTCTATAAGGGGGTAGAACTGTAACATCCTAGAATTAGGGGTTCTACATTTTATGTTTTTCTGTGTGTTTGGCTTGTTCTACTTATCTTTTGGATGTGTTTAGGGGTCCTGGGGAGGCTCGGGGTCAAGCCAGAGCCTTGGTGAAATTTTGCTTTTTGGGCACTTTAGGGGGGGAGAGATGGTTGAAGCAGGCCTTAAGAATATTTGCTTGTAATTGTTTGCACAAAAAGGAGTATGGTGTGGTGGCAAAGTGACGCCACTTAAGGAGCAGGGGAGTGGCGTCACAAGGGAGCAGTAGGAGGGAAGGAGTTCGAGCTTCATCAGCAGCAAGTGGGAGCTTTTGTAACATCCTAAAATAGGGCCTATGCATTTTCGGTTTAATTGTATGAAGTGACATGTTTTAAGTATTATGAATAAATTTTGAATATTTTTGGAAACCCGGAAATGAGTGAAAATAAGTTAGAAATGAACATTTTTGGAAACCTAAAAATGTATGGAAATGTTAAGTTTAAAAATGGAAGGTGAACATTTTTGGAAACTAGGAAATGTAAGGAAAATGGAAAGTGAACATTTTTGGAAACTTGGAAATGTAAGGAAATGTCAAGTTTACAGAGCCGATCGAAAATTTTTGGAAACTTAGAAATGACCTAGAAATGACGAGTTTTAAGGTTTAAAAAGGGGAAATTAAGGCAAGGTGGCCTTAAAAGAAAAAGTTTGTGAAATTTGACACACAAACAGGCTTGGAAAAGTGGTCTGAAGATGCCACTTAGGGCCTATGGAAATGGCGCCATATACAAGAGGAATGGGCCTAAGTTCGAGTCACATGGGAAGCAAATAAAAGAAATTTTATTTTGCTACAAGGAGCAGAGAGGTGGACGGCACATGGCTACAAATTAGGAGCTTTTATTATTTTATAAATAGTGGATAAATAAGGGATTTATTTATCATTATTTTCAAGAGATAATTGTTGGATTAAATTCTTTTAATTTGAATAAAGAGATAAAGAGGAAAATAAGGGAGAATTGATGGCCAAGTAAGGGACTTTGAGTTTAATAATTTCGGCTAAGTAAGGATAGTTGCTGAATTATCTTTTATTTTAAGTGATAATTAAAGGATAAAGTTATCAGATAGAGGAGTGGTGGCCAAGTAAGGGACTCCTTAGATGATAATTTCGGCTATAAAAGGAAGAAAGGAGGGCTACTCATTAATTTGTGCTTCCTCCTTTCTCTGCCGAATTCTTAGTGCTCTCTTCTTTTATTTTCTTTATTTTCTTTTGTCAAGCCGAAATTAAGTAATTGTTGGAACCTAGCCGAATATTTTCCTCTCCATTTGAAGCCATAGCCGAATCCTCCATCTTTATTCTTCCTTCTCTTTTCTTTCTAATCCCTCCAAAAGCTGAAAGTTGTGAGATCATCATCTAGCCATAGCCGAATCTCTGAAGGTTGAAGTGAAGGTGCAATCGATTTCTTCAAGTAAGGGTAAGATCTCATTCGGTTTCATCCTTTTTTCTTAAGATTTGCCGAAATCTAGGACTAACCCCATTAATATCTTGTTGCTGAAACTTTGAAGAGATCTTTCGGGATTTACTAAGTGTCGACTACAAGGAAGGAGAAGTTCTTTTCCCGAAGGTACACCATAGGCCACGTGTTCCCTAGTTATTCGGTGAGTTTCGGGATTTAAAATCCACAAGGTAAGTGTCTATAGTATTCGGCCAAGGCCATGTTTGGTAAATATATGTGTTCATTAATTATTCAAAAGCTGAAAACTAACCAAGTTAATTGATTCAATGCTTGGCCGAATGCAAGAAGAGTATAGCAGAGATTTCAAGACTTGATTCTTAAGTCAAACGGCAACAAGGTAAGTTTAAGTATACTAATCCTACTAGGATTTGGATTTATGGCCGAATGGCTTTTTATTAAAGTAGTAGGTGATTAATCAAATGTAGGGATTAAGGATCTAAGCATTAGATCAAGCTTTTTGGGATTTCAAGACCCTTTCGGTAAGTATGATAAGTTGTGGATATTTGGTTAAGAATTCGTATATTGATGATTAAATCGATTGTTCTGATTAAGTGTGTTGATGGAGGCGAATACCGTTCAAGAAGGGAAAGGGAAGGTCCCTATCCCGAAGTTTAAGAACAGATCTGTCTCGGCGATTAGGGATTGGCCACCGGGTGTGGACCAAATACGAACAAGAAAGTAGGCAAATAGCCGTAGTATCGCCTAGTGATAGCATCGATGATCGAAAGCATAGTTCTCAAGTGATCGGTGTGTGATTAACCCACCGTTTTCCGAGTATATGATATGTATGTGAAATGTGTATGTATTATGAATGTGCTAACTAGTGCGTGGAAATTGTGATAAGGATACCCTCAAGGGGTATGTCGATAATCCGTAAGTACCAAACCTGATGATATGTGATTATTAATATGAATATGTGATAATATGCTTGATGAACATGCTCATGCATCATTACATTGTATCATTATTTTATGTGGCATGTGCATGGGTTGGGATATGAAAGAAGGTACGGGTGTACTTCGAGTACATGGTTTGATGTTAGCCTTGAGCTACATCGTGGATTGACGTTGATCGAGGTCACGCGTTGTGGATTAATTGCGATTTAGTTCGCGTGGCTTGATGAGTGGCTATGTGCCTCATCGTGGTTGATATCGGCTATGTGCCATATCGTGGTTGATGAGTGACTATGTGTCCCATCGTGGTTTTGGTGTTAGCTACGGCTACATATCGTGGATTGGCGCCGATCGAGGTCGCGTTGTGGACTATTGTGTAAATTGCACGTGGGCGGCAAAGATTGCCTTTGGAGTGAAAAGGAGAGGGTGATTTGATAATCCCCGGTGTGTGGTAGGTCGGATAAGGGGGTGTGTAGCGGATGGACCCTAGGTTTGGGTTGGGCTTCATAATTGCATGATTTCGTATGTGAACATATGTGGAAATGGGCCAAGCCCAAGATATATGAATATGGATCGGTGTGGAAATGGGCTAAGCCCGATGTGTGAAATTATGTGGTTAACTACCCTATTAGATGAATGTGATATGAATATGGGCCAAGCCTGAATGTGATAACATGTGAATTTGATAATTGATATCCGATATATGAGTTAATATGTGGTTAACATGTGGGTGGAATTCAATGGACTAATTACACACCGAGTCCGTATGACTCACCCATTTTTATTAACCATCGCAGTGATCGTGATTTTTGGACCGGGTTGGAGTGGATACAAGGGTGGCCATGCGATGCGATTTCCATGCGAGAAAGATATTTTAATTAATTAAGTAGTTATATTTTCAGTATTTTGATTAAGTGTTTATTGTAATAAGGCCCATTAAAGTGATTGAACATTTTTATTATGTTTAAGCTAGAGCGACCATTAAATTATTATTTGGAAGTGCTTTTAATTTTGGCAACTTATATTTTAAAAGCTTATAATAAAGTTTTAATTTGGATATTTTTATCAAGCTTATATTATTTAGAATTTTTAATTGGACTGGTTTTCAAATGACAAAATTTTTAATGTTTTTCCCAAAAGTGAAATCAGTCTTCAAGCGTTTTTCCATGGTGGCATCTCAAATTCGATTAAATGCAGAATGGGCGGGGTTTGGGGTGTTTCACTTTATTTTTTTTTTTTTAGTGCTCAAGGTAGTGAAGTGTTAGCATTCGGTTTGGACTCTTCAAAGGAGGGTGTTGGTGGTCAAAGCATTTGAATGGAGGGTGTGGAGGAGTTTGTGGAAGAAGACTTGGTCTACTAATTCAAAATCAGTGGAGGGGAGTGAAAATAGGAGCAAAACAGGGGATTTGGAGTTGGTGGAGGTGTTGGCCGAATGTGGGGAGCTTGAGGAGGGGGAATTTCGGTTTAGTGCTAGGATAGGTGAGTGTGCCGAAAATTCCATAGGTCTTAGGCTATTGTTTCATTTCATTCTAGCACATTCGGTCATTAAGGGGGGTGAGTGCCGATTTTTGCAAGTCTCCTTGAGTTCTCTCTTTTCTTTCATTTGGTTTCCCTATTTCTCTGTGCCGAACTGTCAGTTTTTCGATTCATCTCTTTTGCTCTTTTGACTCTAGCCGAAAGTGGTGTGACCATTCGAGCATTTCTTCCTCTTTTCCTGTTCTTTCTACTTCTTCTGTTTCTTTAGCCGAATCCCCTTTCATCTCTTAGCCGAATATTTGGTTTCCCTCTATCTCTTCCCCTTTTCTTTTCAAAAGTCGAAACCCTCCCTAATCTTATCTCTTCTTTAGCCGAACTCGGGGTGTCTCATATTATTTTTGCCCGTGCCGGATTTCCTAGGTTTCCATTCGGCTCTTTTTTGGAATCAAGGTAAGACTCTTTTCTTTTTATCTTTGTTATGACCATTCTTCTCACTCTCTTTCTTTCAAAAAGAAGCCGAATCTATCCTTGTAAACAACTAAACCCGTTTCTTCCATTCTCTGCCTCTTGGTTGAATATCAGGAAATAAGGTGCTAGGAATCTTAGGCCGCAAGAAGTCTGTACAACCGGATTCTATTGGTTAAGGTAAGGAGTTTCTTTAGTCTTATACGATTAGTCTCTCTTCCGTTTTACTCGGCTTTAATCAAATCTTTTGGTTAGCCAATCAAAGGGTTCTCTTTGAGTATTGATCAAGGTTTTTCATCATGGACATGAGTGCTAGCCGATCCAAGGAGAGTGCGTTTAAGGAGCCTAAGGGTAGTGTGCGAGTAGTCGCCAACCCGTCATTCAAACGACATGCTGTGTCGGCGGTTCGAGACTTTTTGCCAGGCTGTGGTAGGGAGCCGACATCTGCCTGGGATAGAAAAATAGCCGTTATCCCTGCTAGTGAGAGCGTCGACGTAGAGAGTTTAGTTTTACACATAATCAGGTGTGTAACGCTCACACTTTACTTTAGTAATTTTTGTTAATAACTGAGTTGGCTGAAAGCCAAAACGACTGCTTAGATAGTCGAGATACCCTCATGGGTAAGGTTGGAGATACCGGGTAAGTACTTATGTGGTTCTATTTTTCGAAAGTATATATGTATGATACAATTCACCGCTGTGCTTTGGAAGCATGTTTGCATTCATTTCAGTATGTTAACATGTGCATTGGCTTGGGATGTGAGATAAAAGGGGAAGTTTTATTTAGGGACTGTCACAGTGATTTGGTACCACAGTGGGTTGGCCCCACATATCTTATTCAGTTACTATGTCTCACTGGTTTGGTACCACGGTGGTTTGACACCACACATGTATGTAATGCAGTGACTTGTCTCGATGGTTTGGTACCACAGTGGGTTGGCCCAACGTATATTTATCAGGGATTGTCACAGTGGTTTGGTACCACGGTGGGTTGGCCCCACACATATAATTAGTGACTCTGTCACAGTGATCTAGTATCACGGTGGTCTGGAACCACAGTGGCTTGGTGCCACGGGTGTTTGGCTGATTCAGGAGATCTAGAGGATGGAAAACTAGGTTGGGTGAAATTTGCATTGCATACATTCTTATTATGCCATATTGTGCGGGCTAAGGCCTAATGTGCACTGGTGGGCTTAAAGCCCAATTGCGTTATAAGGGGAATTACACACTGAGTCTTGGTGACTCACCCCTCTGCTTAATTTTGCAGGTAACCCCTAGCTGCAGATTTTGAGCCGAGGCGGACTTGAGGTGGCCATGCGATATTACTTTCTCGTAAATTCGTTTTCTTTATTTTAAACTCATTTTAAATTGGGATTCTGTTATGTAATAAGGCCTCCTAATCTTTAATTTGGGTTTGGATTTTATGCGGTTATAACTTATCTTATGAGATGTCGAATATGGGGTTTTCTAAAATTAAAATACAAACAATCGTTTTCTTCCAAAGTGTTAACAAAGGATGACAAGCAAAGGACTGAATGAATCAGAAGTTTTCTTAAAAACCTCAGCAGTGTTTTCAAATGACGCGATTCCGAAATTCACTGGTTTCGGCTTCAGTAAAACTAAAATTGTTCACGACTTCGTAGATCATTTTTAATTAGAAGTGTATAAGATAATCATCTACCAAAATTTTCTTTAGGATTGACTTACTAAACGAAATGTTTCCTCAAAAATTACGATGCTCTGTCAAAAATTTTCAAAACTTCCTTTCCTGTAACATACCAGATTCAGTCGTAACGTATTGACTGGGTTTGGGGTGTTACATTTCACAACTTCACTAAATAATCATTTATTCATTGCCAAAACAAAATATTCCAAACCATAATCATTTTCCTCAGATAAGAATCACTTATAGACTCAAAAGTTTTTCGACAATTGAAGCTAACCTTGTTGTACCAAGTTCAGACCTTTCATTCATTAACACAAGGATAAAGATCGTAATCTCTTTATTAACCTCAGACCAAACCAAAAGTGATATTTCGGTCGAAATTATTTCCGTGCAGAAGAAAACTTCAACAATCAAACTAACTTTAATTTATCACAGCGTTTCCCAGATAGAATCGTTCCTATAAATATAATTCAATTATCAAGTCTTCAAGAAAATGAATTCTTCTTCCGGACTATTCCTCAATTCACACATGTACATTCAAAATTTGTTTCGAACAATTTGGATAGATTCAGTCACATTTAACCATTCAAATCATTTAACTCAATCCGAACTGTTTCATCAATTTGACATCTCAAATCTCTAATTTTTCTTTTACAATTTACAACAGCAGCATGTAGTATCAACCAGTCCATACCCAAACTTATGTCAGACTCATCATATGGTAATAGCATCAGGTTAGCAGGAAAACAGATATCTCAAAACATTAATGGGTAGTTCTTGCATATTTTGTTAACTAGGACACTTTTACTTAGGGTTTCGATATTTTTACAACAAATTCAGTAGACTCTACAGACGAAGTCTTACTAATTACTAGATTCAGGTATATATACGAATGAGTTGAGCCAAAGTCTATCAATGAAATCACAAAAGTGTCATAAAGAGAAAACGTACCCATAATAATATCTGAAGATGAAGCTTCCTCACAAGCTCGAATAGCATACGCTCTAGTTGGCTCTCTAAATTTAGATTTTGCAACAGTATCCCTCGTAGACCTCTGACTACTATTGACATTTCTTGTATTTTGGGAAGGTTTATCTCTCTTTGGGGTGTTATCCGATCTCGATTTCTGAGTAGTCTCTTGTTCAACAGACTCTGGACAGTCTCGAATAAAATGATCTAACGGTCCACATCTAAAGCAAGCTTGATTATTCAATCTACAATTTCCCGGATGTCTTTTACCACAACGCTTACACTTAAGTCGCTCGGATCTGACATTTCCAACACTTGCCATCTTTGGGCAATCTCGAATGAAATGATTTCGTGATCCACATTTATAACAAACTCTATTGTTATACTTGCCCCAATATTTTCCCACATGTCATCTTCCACACTGTCTACACTCAGGTTTGTTGCTTTTAGTACTTCCATCATTTGATTCAATTGGAGCTTGAGTTCTCAAGCCAACATTTGGTATCACACGATCTCTATTAGCATGTCCAAATGAAGCATTTGATCTATTGTTTGCATCTCTATATTTCTTCGTTAAAGGTTGAGAAAAATTACTCACCAATCTTTTTCTTTCATTACGAGTTTCAGAATCGACTTTCTCGGTGTTATCATCATTGGTAGCTCGGAACTCTTCAGCCCCATACTTGCGAATCTTATCAATCGGAGGCTTATTCAAAAGATTTATACCCATCACCGAAGGCACAACCGAGGTTTGAGGGGGATTAACCGGGGGCGGGGGTTGTGAAACAGTCGGGTTATTCTTTAGGAATTGAGTGAACCATTCACTCATCATTTGGAATAAAGCTTGTTTAGCTTCTTCCCCTTGACCGTTAGTAGCCGGTCTCGGATCAGAGGGCACTGTCCCTTGCGCGGGAGTAGGCGCATTACTTTCTATGTCATCAGCTACGGCTCTTTCGGGATCCATTACTATACAGAAATCACATTTTATACGTCAGGATTCATCACACTATCACAATTAAGAATCAAGGCATGTATAGCTAGAATCTGACATGCTACGTTAATCTGAGAATCGACTAAATCGTAGCTCTGATACCAACAAAATGTAACACCCCTAACCTGTGTCTGTCGCCGAATTAGGGTTAAGAGTGTTACCTGACAGATCGAAAACAATTACAGAAAATTTTATACAATCATATGTCAATTACAATCATATTGTCCCCTCGGTAGGTCATCGAGACCTAAAGCATGATCAGAAATAAGGTCGGGACTAAACTGGAACACATACAGAAATTCTCGGAAATTTAAAACTTTTCTTGGTTTAAGGGGATACACGCCCGTGGGTGTTCGCCGTGTGTCTTCCACGGCTGCTAGACACACCCGTGTGTCCTCCCCGTGGTCGATACTGACTTCACATCTACGGCCACCAAGCACGCCCGTGTGCCTTGGCCGTGGTCGAATCTGACTTAAGCTCCACGACCATCAAGCACGCCCGTGTACCCTGGCCATGGTCTATTCTGTTGAATTCAACACGGCTACTAGGCAGCAGACACGTCCGTGTGCCAAAGCCGTGTACTCTTGTGCTAACTTTTAACTTAGCCCACGGCCTCTAGGCACTCCCGTGTGCCACAACCGTGTGACATTATAGGCCATTTTCAAGGCCAAAATACCACCCACTTGGGTCATACCTACAAGCAAAATTTACCATTCCATTTCATGCATATATGACAACCAAAAACATACCAATTAACCAATCAATCTATACATTCAATAACCATTTCAACAATGCCAACTTCCAAGACCCAAACAATATAACAAAAGCATAATACATTCATTTGCTTAACTCAAAAGCTTGACCATTTCATGAATCAACCAACCATGCCAAAACATACTTCATATATCACATTCTTTCAAGCAAATTCCCAACATCATAACTAGCCAAATCACATGGCTAAATTCATATAACAAACTTATACCAAATGCTAGCCTATACATGCCATATCTAGCTTTATACATTTCCAAAATGTACCAAAATAGGTTTAGTAGTGTGATGACAATCCTCGATGGTCCCCGAGCCTTCAGTAGCTTTGACGATCTATAAAACAGAGAAAACACACACACAAAGTAAGCTTTCAAAAGCTTAGTAAGCCATATACAAATAAACTTAGCATATAGACATTCAAAACATATAATCAATCTAAATTCACTAATGGCTCAATTGCATCATCATAATTCTTCTTAATACATTCACTTAGACCATTCATCTTTCAAACTTGCATATCACTACATACTTAATTAGTTCATAGCATTTCAATCCATATAACACACTTATATTCTCATATTCAAATACATAATTCATTTAGGTAAGTTTAAGAAAATACTTACCTTCTTATACACACAAAGTGTACTTATCGAACATACCTGAAACAAATATACAATTCACATATTCATTCATTTCTCGAACTTGACCATTTAACCGTTTGTAATCTAATAGAACACATAAAGTGCCCGGAATAGTTATACAATGCCAATGTCCCAGACATGGTCTTAAATGTAATCAGATATCGATGCCACTGTCCCAGACAGGGTCTTATACGAATTAATACGATGCCAATGTCCCGCATATGGTCTTACACGTATAGTTCATATCGATGCCAACGCCCCGCACGCGTGGTCTTAAATGTAATCGATATCGATGCCATCGTCCCGCATGAACGTCTTATACGAATTAATACGATGCCGATGTCCCAGACATGGTCATACACGTATAGTTCAAATCAATGCCAACGTCCCAGACGTGGTCTTACATGATAAAACAAAACAAATACCTATGTATTCCTAAGTTCATACGAAACTTCTTAGACTTATCACTATATCGACCTTATCCCGGAATTCATATACATAGCATCTCATAAGCATTCATTATCATTTATAGTCATGTAAATAAGCTCAATTCAATACAATTACATTTATTTGCAATATGACTTACCTCGGATTCAATTTATCGGGAATGGAAACGGCTACTCGATTACTTTCGCTTTCCCCCGATCTAAGTCCGTTTTCCTCGGTTCTTGATCTAAACATATTTAGAATTAACTCTTTTATTCACTAATTCATTCAATTCAATCCAAAGACATACATTTAGGGCTATTTGCAAATTAACCCTCACATTTGCACAATTTATCAATTTAGTCCATTTTTCTCAAAACATCAAATTCACAAAATTCGTTCACACACATGCTTAGCCGAATCTCCCTAGGGACTATATAAGTCCATATTTCTCATTAAATTTGCAAATTAGTCCTCCAAAATAATATTTTTACAATTTAGCCCTATTTAGCTAAATTCATAAAAACTTCAAGAACAAAACATGTTTATCTAGCTCAAATCTTTCATTTAACAACTAAACTCATATCAAAACTCAACATATCATCAATGGCATTTTTTACAACATCATTAATACACAAAATTGAGGCATGGGTTTTGAAGTATACAAAGCAACGATTGCAAAAACGTAGAAATTATCAAAAATCGAAACAAAATCATACCTTTATTTTGGCTTGTAAGTGCCAAATGCCTTAGCCAAAGTTTCTTTCTTTTTCTTTAGTGTTTTTTGGTGGTGAATGGATGAATGAATATCCACTACCACTTTTGTTTCTTTTATTATAACATATTAATATAAAATATAAATACATGAATATTTAACATAACATATAAATAAACATATACAAACATAATGTATATGCATGTTGCCGTCCACTATCTATGATTTTCGCCAAATTGCCACATAAGCCCTCATATTTAGTAAGACATAACAATTAGGCATCCCTTCATAAAAACATTCAAATTTCACATTTAATGCAATTCAATCCTTTTTATTAAATTAAAAACACAGACGGATAAATTAACTTACAGAAATTTAACACATGCTTAGTCACATATTAGCAGCACAGAAAATAATATTAAAATATTATACGGACTCAGATTTGTAGTCTCGAAACCACTGTTTCGACTAGGGTATAAACCGGACTGTTACATTCTGTACCTCCACACGGCCACGGCCACGGCCGTGTGGGCTGGAAATCTGCACTTTTGGTTAGTTTAAAACTAGGTGTTTAAGACTAAAATAAGAGAAGAA
This sequence comes from Gossypium sturtianum, assembly GCA_025698515.1. Taxonomy (NCBI): domain Eukaryota; kingdom Viridiplantae; phylum Streptophyta; class Magnoliopsida; order Malvales; family Malvaceae; genus Gossypium; species Gossypium sturtianum. The sequence continues at coordinate 79,164,404 of CM046944.1, forward strand.
AATAAAATGAAAACAAATAAGAAAGTAATTAGGGTTAGTGCTCGGGTTGCCTCCCGAGAAGCGCTCGTTTAAAGTCTTAAGCTAGACTTTCCTCGTATTTGCAACAAATCAGGGTGGTTTAAAAATTTGAATATCTTCCCTCATGCTATCAGTTCTATTTCCTTGATAAAGTTTAAGTCGAGAAGTGTTTATATTGAAAGTACCGAAAATAGGATTACTTACATCGACTGTTCCGTATGGAAAAACACTGATTTCCTTAAACTGTATTTCTTTGTTTATGTTAGGGTCAGGAGGAGATGTTCGAGGGTCTGTTTTTTCTATCAATACCTGATCACCGATTTTGAACTTGTTTGTTTCGTGGAGTGGCTCTGGTTCTGCTTCGTGTATTCCTAATTTTTCCTTGAAATACGTCTTCCACTCGTCTAGATCATCGACCTAAATCCCTTGTTCTTTGTGTGTTATTTCTTTGTTGGCACATGGTATAGAATCGGGTTCAGTTGTATTCTTTCCTGGTGTTTCCTGAAAAGAAGGGTTAACCGAATAGTTATCAATAGAATTTGTTTTCTCACCTGGATTACTCGATGTTTTAGCCAAGTCGAGAGCTTGAAGAGTGACTGTCTCATTACCTACACGAAGTATTAGTTCTCCTACATCAATGTCGATTTTAGTTCTAGTAGTTGCTAAGAATGGTCTTCCTAAAATTAAGGGAATCGAATTATCCTCATCCATGTCTAAGACAACAAAATCTACTGGGAAAATGAATTTATCAATTTTTACAAGAACATCTTCGATAATACCCCTAGGAATTCTAATAGTTTTATCAGCTAGTTGGATGCTCATCCTAGTTTGTTTGGGTTTCCCTAGACCTAGTTGTTTAAACAATTTATAAGGCATGACATTTATGCTTGCCCCTAAATCAGCTAACGCATTATCAATAGGTAAAATACCAATTAAACATGGAATCGTAAAACTCCCTGGATCTTTTAATTTTCGTGGTAGTTTATTTTACAAGATTGCCAAGCACATTGCGTTTAGTTCCACGTGTGATGCCTCGTCTATCCTTCGTTTGTTCGTCAAAAGCTCTTTTAAAAAATTTTCTAGAATCTGGCATCTGTGAAAGAGCTTCAAGTAACGGTAAGTTAATATGTAATTTCTTTAAAAGTTTAACAAACTTATCGAACTGTTCCCCTGTGTCGTCTCTCCTTAATGCTTCGGGATATGGTATACGAGGTTGGTACTCTTTGATTACTGATTTTGGCTTATTATTAGTTACCTCAACCTTACCTTCTTTGACCACATTCTCTTGCTTTGAATTGGGCTCGTCTAACCCTTCACTTTCTTGAGCTGATATGGCTTGGATTTGCTCATTTGGGTTAATCTCAGTGTTGCTTGGTAGATGCCCTTGTGGTCGTTCGGAAATTATCTTTGCAAGTTGTCCAACTGTGTTAGTAAGTTGTCCAACTATCTTAGTGAGTTCCCCAACTTAGCTCTCGATCCCTTTAATTGATGCCTGTTGATTCTTAAGGGTGGTCTCGATGTCTTGGAGACGGTTATCTGTAGCTGCCATGAATTTTGTCAGCATCGGTTCGGCTTCTTCTCCTGTGGATAGGGCTGATTTTGGAAATTTTGAGGAGGTTGTTGTCTTTGAATTCCTTGATTTCCTTGACCTCCCCATGAAAAATTTGGGTGGTTCCTCCAACCTGGATTATAAGTATTGCTATAAGAGTTATTATTAGATCTGAAATTATTACCTATATAGTTCATTTGTTCGCTTTCTGTGCCCGGTTGGTAGGGTGGGTACTCAGGATTCGCCATAGTTCCACTTGAGTCGCATCAGATTCATCGGATGTACCGCGAAGAACACAAACTATCAATCTTTTTATTCATCATCTCTACCTGTGTTGATACATGGTTACTGCGTCGAGGTTGAAAACTCCGGCGGATTTTGTTGGTTTTGTCCTTGTAACCTGCCACTGATAGTTATTTAGTGACATCTCTTCAATAAACTAGTAGGTCGCTTTCAGGAGTTCTTACATGTTCAGGGGTTCCACCGCGATCGAATCAATTAGTTGCCTCGTTGAGGGTTTACACCGTTATAGAAAGTTTGGACTTGGAGCCACAAGGGTAAACCATGGTGTGGACACCTTCTCAAGAGATCCTTATATCTCTCCCATGCGTCATATAATGTCTCTAAATCCATCTGCACAAAAGAAGAGATATCATTCGTAATTTAGCCATTTTGGCCGGTGGGAAATATTTTAATAAAAATTTTCGGTCATTTGGTCCCATGTAGTGATTGACCCTGGTAACGAAGTTTAACCAACTGTTTGGCTTTATTCCTTAATGAAAAGGGAAATAACAGAAGCCGTATGGCATCATCGAAATGCCATTTATTTTGAAGGTATCACGTAACTCTAAAAATTAGCTATATGAGTGTTTGGGTCTTCGTCCTGCAAACCATCAAATTGAACAAATTGTTGAATCATTTGTATAGTGTTAGGCTTTAATTCAAAATTATTACCAGCTATAGCAGGCCTAACAATACTCGATTCGGCTCCTGTTAATAAATCACTTATTATTTACATACCTACTTACTAAGCTATAATGCTTACCTCATTCCTTTCCTTTTTCCTATAGTGTCACAGATTCTAGCTCGAGTTGGAGGTCGTCAGAGATTCTATCACACTAACAAGTTATTGATTGGTATTGTATCAATGATCTTCAAGTATTTTCAAGTCTATGGCATGTATAGGGACTTGGTTATATGTATATGTTATTATGAGTTGGCCTAGAATGTTGGCCTATGTTATTAAAAGGTTATTGTTGTATAAGGCCATTTAATGTGGCCAATATTTGTTACGTTATAAGTCTATGATGATGCATTTCAAGGATGTGTATGCTTGCATGTGAATGGTTAAGTGTGTGTGTGTGTGTGATTATGCATGATTAATGTGGTTTGTAAATGGTATGTGGATGTCTTAGTGTGGATGTTTGAATGCTTAATAATACCATGTTGTGTGATGATAAATTTGTATAAATGTATAAGTGTTTTAGGGTGGGAAAGGGCTTGGTAAATAACCTTATTTGTGGCCACACGGGCAGCCACACGACTATGTGCCCAAGGTGTGTAAAGTCTGCACTTGATTTTTAGAAATTCGGAATGCCACACGGCCTAACACACGGGCGTGTATCTCAGCTGTGTGAAGGACATAGCCTTGGACACGGGCGTGTGCCCCTATTTTTCAAAAAATTTTCTAATGTCTTCCAAAGTTCTCAGTTTAGTCCCGGACCACTTCCAAAGTATGTATTGGGCTTCGTAGGACCTATTTAGGGACTCAAAGATAAAAATTTGAAAAGTTTTAATTTGGATGAAATTTTATGACTCGGTTTAATACTTTTAGAAGTGTATGTGTTCTGGTAATGCCTCGTACCCCATTCCGATGACGGATACGGGTAAGGGGTGTTACATTTATTGGTATCAGAGCTATGGTTTAGTCAATTCTCGGACTAACATAACGTATGCGAGTCTAGCTATACATGCCATAAGTGAACTGTGATAGTGTGATATCTCCCGACTCCGATGAGATTTGTTTTGGTTAAAGAAGGGATGCTTTCCAACCGAGCTACCATCGATAATGCTGAAAAGGGGTTAAGTAAGTTCGTGTAACTTAGTGAATATATTGATTTGCCTGAATTAATTCTCTATGATTTGCGATGATATGTATGTGTTAATGGATACAATGGATTAACCATAAGTTGAGGAATATGGATAAAATGTTATCGTTCCGATTGATCATTGCATTTCGATAAATCAGAGTGACTTTTTGTAGTGAATAACATGAAAAATTTATTTTGAGATGAGCTTATTACGATTGGTTGATATTTATATGTGATAATGCTGAGTGTGTTACTAAGATATTTGAAAATGTGTTCATGATTAGTGGAAACCTAGAGATGTGTAATCAAAGTACATGATATTGTGTAGGTATTAAATGTTATATTGTATGTGTGTGTGTATGAGAGTCAAAACTTTAAAGGCTTTGTAATCTTCACCCCCTTACCGGTATAGTGTTATATGACAAAGTTCACGAGATTTACATTGAATAAGCTCACAAGTAGGGAACTAAAGAGTTCAGTGGTGGAATAATTAATAATGTGATCAGAGATGGGAATGACTTAGCGAGTAGAAAACAGTTATGAGAGACCTATCAGATTATTCTAAAGATTATTTGGAATGTACAATGCCACGGTTAGAGGAGAAGTTAATCTCGGCTAATCGACTCATTTAGGTATGATGTCTAAAGACTGTACTTACCGGGAATTCTTTTGAATTTATTTTTGTTAATTAATTGAATATTATGGAATTAGTGATGATAGAATTAGTCAGAAGAACGATGTTTGAATTGTAAAGATGTTTGAGTATGACAGCTACAGTTGAGTAATTTATGACTATCTCTTCTGGGTATTCTATATATTCTTACATTCTTAGAGGTATTTGTAATTGCTCATTTTCAGATGAAAGCATCGTTGGTCTGATTGATTTATGATCAGCATTCCTCTATATTCTATTGGTATTCTATTCCATTATGTCTGAGATAAAAAGTTGACGGTGAATTCATATGAAACTATTCTTCTGTTTCTTCTGGCTATTGTTCAGTTTATATCTGTATGAAATATATATTATCTCTGTCACAATTGATTTCAAAATGTATGAACAGTGTTTCTCTTTCTTCTGGTTTTCTTTGAGGAATCGTCAGGATCTCTATTATTTCATATGAGTAGTATTCTCGGGCATTCAGTATGGTCTTATATCTTGGATTTCATTATCTTGGTTTTCTTATCATCCCTATTGTTTAATTGATCAAGCATGGATTATCTTTAAAGTTAATATCGGCAAAAGTGTGGATTATGACTATTCAAGTTTAAATTGTATATTGATTTTCTTTCTTCGGGTAATTCTGATTATTATCAGTGAGTTCAAACAAGATGTCATGTTTTGTCTGAGTTAATGCAGTTAGTAAGTATTTGTGACTAGCATGTTGGAAGATTTTGTGTGAATATTGACTTACCTTTGGGTAAAGCAGAAATACTTGCAGATACTTGAATGAAAAATCTTTCCTTATTTTGTGAGTGTGGTTTCAAGATTTACCTTATTGATGGTGTCTGAATTCTAGCTAAACTGAAAGCTAAAACGATGTTGCCATTATAAATCAGAAGAGCTCAGAAATGGAATGGTAAGTGGTAAATTAAACGAATACAGTATGAACCGACTTTTGATTCCAAAGTTTAGATCAGATCTAATTACTGTTACTATTATCCTGAGATAGAATTTATATACTGGGGAACTCAGGGCTTATGCAGAGAGTTTTCGTTCAGAGCTCACCGTAATATCTTGTCTGTTCATCCAAAGACAAATAGAAAGTATAGTGATTTGAAGTAATTGTTCTGGTATACGGATATGAAATAGATATTTCTGATTTCTGTGTTCAAATGTCATTTTTTCGTCAGAGTAAAGCCGAATATCAAATGCAATCAGAACTACTATGGTCCACGAGGATACTGGTGTAATGTTGGGAAAAAGATACCATAGATTTTGTATCGGGATGTCTCTTATCCCTGGAAAAAGAGAGATGCTACTTGAATTATGATTGATGGATGATAAAAATCCGTAAAACTATTTGGAAATCTGAGGGTTATATCATCGGCTATGGAAAAAGCTATAGGAAATTTTGAGCACGAGCTTGAATTTAATTGTGATTTTGATAAAAAGGTAGAAGCAATTTGTAAAAGTTGAAAACAGTTTCAGATCGACATAAAAAGCTATACAGAAGCAAAACCTAATTATATTGGATTCCAGATCGAGGACAGAGTGTTTCTGAAAGGATCGCCTTCGAAGAGGATTATTCGGTAACGTGTTGGAAACTTTTAGAAAAGATACTAAACCTCATTCTGGTAAGATTTTCGGGGACGAAAATCCCTAAAGGGGGAGAATTGTAACAGCCTGAACTTGGGCCTAGTCGGAACAGTGGTTTCGGGACCACAAATCCGACGAGGAAAAATTTATTTTTATTATATTTTTATGGTCTACAATTTCATAGAATGATTTCGTGAAAATTTCGTTCAAAAATTTCGACATTTGGGCACTCAATTTAGTCAAAAAGATTAAATTGTAAAAAGTGCAAAAGTTGAGTTCTACATGTTAGAGGTATCCAATTGTTATGAAATTTTAAATTGGAGGTCCTTAAATGTTAATTAGACCGTTGGTTAATTTGTTGGACAAAAATGGACATGAAATAGGTGAAATAGAATATTTTTAAGTTAGGGGCATTTTGGTCATTTAGTGATTAAATGATTAAATAAACAAAATTAAAAGCCAATTTTTGTCCATCTTCAACCCCATGGCCTAATTTCACAAGGGGAAACCATGGCTAGAGTTTTTCATGCTTCCAATCTCGAATGTAAGTCCGTTCTAGCCCCATTTTAATGATTTTTACGTTTTTAAAATCCTCGTAACACGATCTCTCTATTTCTACCATTTATTTGAGCTAGGGTTGATGTTTGAAAATTTACCCATATGAGAAATGCTTGTGTTTTGATGTTTAATGGTAGAATATGAATGCTCGGTGTGTAATAAACGACTTTTACTAAGCGATTTTCGGTGAAATTGTAAAAAAGGAATAGTTTGTAAAAAGTTGTAAAATGTGTGTAAGTGTGTGAATAAATTGAAATTTTGGACTGCTATAGTTATTAAAATGGTTCGTCTAGGCTTAGAATACAAGGAAATTGAATAAAAAATCATTTTACGAGCCTAGGGGAAAAAGTGTAAATATGACAAAGTTTAGGGGTAAAAATGTAATTTTGCCAAAATGTGAATTTAGGCTAACTTGAGTAGCAGGATAAATAAATGAGTTAAATGTGTTGTTATAGATCAAGGAAAATGAGATTCGGACTTAGAACGCTGAAAAACAAAGAGTATGACGAATAAGTCCTTTTCACCGATTGTGCTACCGATGTAAGTTTGTATGTAAATAATGCATCATTTTTACCTACTTTTTCATATTTTGATAAATGGTATGAATTGTGGTTGAATATTTGATGTAATTGACAAAATATCGACAAGTGAGAAATTTCCCAGTTGAACCTTAGGAATAAAAATGGATACGAGTGACATGTTCACTAGAAACCTATGTGAAATCTAAGTGAAATAAGTGATCCGGTCTTTGGTCCGTCGCGTCTACCATGGTGAGTTATCCAACATGTGTTACGGATACTCGACAGCTTGTGTGAGTAGCACTGAGTAGTTACGTATGACCGCCAGCTTGTGTGAGCAGACCCGAGATTGTGACTATGTGAAACGGGTCTGGTCTTATAAGTTCTACCAGTGGCTGGGTAATTCGGCATGTGTTGCGGATACCTGACAGCTTGTGTGAGCAGCACTGAGTAGTTATGTATGATCGACAACTTGTGTGAGTAGACCCGTGAATGTGATTAGCTCGAGAGCGAGCCTATGTGAAAAGTGTGATATGAAGTATCTTTAGCTACAAGCGTGGCACTTATGTGCAAATTTTCGTGTATCCGTTATTATTCCAATGCGTTCAACGGGAAATGACTAAGTATAAACGAATATGACTATGTGATGAATAAGTGCAGGTATGTGTGTGTAAACTTATGAGCAATGTGCTCGATAGGTGATCGAACTTTGGTAAGATTGATACGGAGTATATGTTACAATGAAAGTTACTATAAAGAAAACATGAAAGAGTGAAATTTAAAAATAAAACAGTTTTGGACAGCAGCAGTTGTGTGACTTTGAAAAATCACCAAAAATGGTGGAAACCGAATTAGAAGTTGAATAAGATATTAAATAAAAGATTATTTAGTCTATTTTCATATAAAAGAAACGTTGTATGCAAAAGAATTTTTTATTATGAGATATTTGAATTTTACTAAGGCGGGGTCAGAATGATTTCGGGATCCCTTGTTCTTATTTTGAAAAATAATTAAACTTTTTTAAAAAATAATTATGGGTTAGAATTTATATTTTTAAAATCCTGAATGAGTCTATTTTCAAGATAAACAAACAGAAACATTGTCAAAATTCTGTACAAGAAGATAATTAATTTTTAGTACAGAAAGGAAAAACTGTCAGACAGCAGAACAGGGGAAAATTTAAAGAATAAACTATACTTATTGACTAAGCCAAAAATTTTGAAAATTTTATAGTAAGAAGATATGTGAGTCTAGTTTCAGGGAAAATTAGCGGATCTTAATTTGGTGACTTTGACTTGAGTAGACAGCTTGAGATGAACATGAATAAATAGTGGAACTATGTGCAATTATGATTGTATTATTTTGAGAACATATTGTGAAGATTTATAAAAGCCTGTTAATAAATCACTTATTATTTACGTACCTACTTACTAAGCTATAATGCTTACCTTTAACGCCCCGAATTTTTGGGCCTAGTAGAATTGGGCCTATTGGGCCTTGGGCATGGGAGCGTTTAAAATTTTTGAGAACAAGAGAACGACACTAATGCAAGTTGGACCTATTAGGTGAGTGATTTTGGAAGGCTAGGGGGCTTCCATGAAGTCTCGGGTTCAAACCTGGGCTTTAGGAAAAAAATTGGTTTTAGGTGAATAAAACCCTGGGAGTAAGTAAGTAGGCTTTAAGAATAAATTGTGGGAAAAAATGACACAAGGAAGCATGTGGCCTAGTGGCAAGGCGTCATTAAGGTTGCAAGGGAGCATGGGTTCAAGTCTTGGCGCTTGCAATTCATTTTGATTTCCTTTTAAATGAACTTAGACATTGGCCCATAGACTTTTATTTAGTTGTGCTTGTTTTGTTACATAAGGAGCTAGTTGGTAAGGTGGCTAGCGGCGTGGAGTAAGTTGCAGGGGAGCCTAAGTTTGAAACCCCTTGCATGCGAAATGTGACTATTTTGCTAATTTTGGGACGGTTTTGGAGGATTGATGGAGGGATCCCACATCGGGAAGCTAGCGTGAGAGTAGGTGAGAAGCTGACTTTAAATAAAGCGATCTATGAGGAGAGTAGGCATGTAACACCCCATACCCGAATCCGAGGCTTAGACCGGATATGAGACATTACTATGCTTGAACTTGCTTAAACATGTATTTACGACTATAAAATTTCGTTCTGAATTAAAAATTTCTCTTTCTTAAACAACTCATACATCTCATTGGCCTACGAGGTCTCAAACTCACGTTCGGAAACTTTCGGAGTTCAATCAGGAACTTTTCCTCGAAACAGGAGTTGCACGCCCGTGTTACTTGGGACACGCCCGTGTGTCCTTAAGACATGCCCGTGCCTTCCACCCATGGTCGACACTGACTAAATCCACACAGCCTATACACATGCCCGTGTGCCTCAGCCGTGTGATAATTAAATTTCTAAGTGTCAAGTGCAGACTTCACACGGCCTTGGCACACGCCCATGTGCCAACCGTGTGTATAACACAGCCTAGACAAACGGTCGTGTGACCAGCCCATGGTCTATTCTGACTTAGGACTCTAAGGTACAGGAGACACACGACCTAGACACAGGCCCGTGTGTCTATCCGTGTGGGCACTTAGAGACTATCTTACCAAGCCTTTTACCATTCTCGTTTGCATACATTCATATACTACTTCAAAACCTTCTCAAATCATCAATTAAAACACATGAATTAACACATTTGGCACATTAACAATGACTTAATAAACCTTAAGTACTAGCCCTATACATGCCATAACTCCTAAGGAATTGATACCTCATACCAAGAGTCTGCTCGATAGTGTGAAAACATCTCTGGCGATCTCCAACCCGAGCTAGCTAAATTAACCTATAAGAGATGAGAAAGGGAGAAAAGTAAGCAATATTGCTTAGTAAGTTCATCTGCATAAAATGACAAATACTAATATTCATTGAATATGGATAATCACAAAGTATTATATTGAGTTTTTCCCATTAACTCATGGTTACTTAACCACTCTTGAAGCATACTCATTCTATCTCTTACCATATTCATACCACGCCACAAGTCAACTGTTTGTGTTAAATAGCACGCATTCCTGCACTGATCGTCATGTAATCACATAAACAACACATCAAGCAATTTCAATAAGCCACTCATACTACAAATCTCTCGGTGGTCACGCACTTAGCCAACCATTGATCTCTATAGGGTGGTATCGCACTTAGCCCACCAAATGATTTTATCGAATGATGGTATCGCACACACACCATCGATTAATAATTAATCGTGTGGTAACGCATTACACCACCGTTAATAATATAGTTGATGGTATCGCACACAGCCCATCAATTAATAATTAATCAGGTGGTAACGCACACAGCCCACCGTTAATATTTAATCAGATGGTAACGCACACAGCACACCGTTAATAATATAGTTTATGGTATCGCACACAGCCCATCAATTAATAATTAATCAGGTGGTAATGCACACAGCCCACCGTTAATATTTAATCAGGTGGTAACGCACACAGCCCACCGTAAATAATCAGGTGTTTTTGCACTTAGCTCACCGATATTATACATTTACAATTTTTCATCCACATACATTGCTCTAGTTCAAATGTTCATCCGTGAACATCCTCACTCACTATCATTCTTACTTAGATTCTGCAACAATCGTTCACATTAGCACAATGCATTAATAAATCTATCTTATGCAACTAGGTGTGTTGATTACACATAACTCACTAGGTTTCTTCATATAATGTATTCATCTCAATTCAGTTCTAACACATACTTGTGCTTCTCATGGCACAACCACACTCTCTCTCTTTCAACATATCCGTTGAATCACTCAAATTATTAAATAACTCTCTTGGGTCTCATACATCTAGTGTCACAATGATATCATACCTCAATAGGGTCTCACTTGAATTAACATGTCGATGCCATGTCCTGCATATGGTCTTATCAGATTCTTACACCGAGGCCATATTCCGATATGGTCTTACACGAAACCTTAACTAACATCATTCCATACTATCTACATTTCTCATTACTCTTTGATTCAATTCTCTTGACATCTCATTAAAAGATAATTCATGCATTCACAGAGTAATTATACATTCCATACAGCATTGGAATATTAAATTAACTCATACGTAATTGTAACATTTGCACATGAACTTACCTCGATGACGAAAAGGCCGAAAAGGACTTTTTGCCCACATCTCACTTTTCACCCGTTCTAGGTCCGAAACTCATTTTCTTTAATCTAGAACATAGGAATTTATTGATTTAATCACTTATAAATCATAATTCACCATAAACTACATTTTAGGCAAAAATGACTATTTTGCCCCTACACTTTAGTAAAATTACGATTTTGCCCCTAGGCTCGTAAATAATTTTTTATCACATTTTCTTGTTAAACAAGCCTACATGAACATTTAATCCTCTTATAACTATTCACAATTCCATCAATTTCATGCCTTAATGAACAAATTACAACATTTGCATCTTAAACCATTTTAGGTATTTTTCATGAAAATCCTTTCACAAAAGTTGTTTATCAAACAACTAGGATTCATTTTCTTTCATAAAAATTCAGCAACCAAGACATTTTCCCTCATGGAAAAACCATCAACCCTTCACCATTCTTCAAAATAGTCCCCTCAAATAGCTAGCCCATGCCACAAGGGTTCCAAAAGTACAAATTTTATCAAGAGAAGCTTGTAAAATCACTTACTTGAGGTGATGAGAAGTGGCTGAAAATTTCAGCTTCCATGGGGGTTTTCTTCTTCAATTTCGGCAGAGAAAGGAAAAATGGGGAAGGAAGATGACCACTTATTATTTTAATCAACTTTTACTTATGTCATCATGTACCAACCCATACCAAATTTTGACTTTTCAACCTTTTATTATCTTCTTGGCCGGCCATCACTTTAAAATTGGCCTATTTGCCCATTAAAGACCCCCACATTATGTTCCATAACTATTTGGCACCTCTAGCAAATAAAATAGAACTTTCGTACTTTATGCGATTTAGTCCTTTTTCACAATTTAGCTAGAAATCGCTAAAATTAAGGCACCAAAATTTCCATGCATCCTTATAAACATATTATAACACAGAACATAACATGAAAATAATTTTCTCTAACCTCAAATTAGTGATTCCGAGATCACTGTTCCGACTAGCCCCTAAATCGGGCTGTTACAAGGCATACCTTGGTTGGCGTTTGGGCATAGGAGTGTTTGGAGTGCGGATTAACTCCAGATTCCTATCAGGTGTGTATTTCGCACTACTCTAGCTGTAGAGTGACAAATGCCGAAATGCCGGTCACACGACGATGGTAGCCACACGAGCGTGCGAGCACACGTGTAGAAGCTTCGACGCGATAGTTGAGGCCCTCATGAGTGTTCTCATGGGTTTAGGCTGCCTTGGGTCGAGTAGGCTCAATGGGCCCGTGGTCCAATGTGAATAAATTGTATGATTGTGTAGTAGATATTGGACTGGTCTATGTGAATCTCATATCTGTGGCTAGATTTGGGCTGAATGGGCCACACGAGCGTGTGGGCCCATTTGGGCTGAGAATGGGCCCTAGGCCCATTCGCATCATTATCTTTGTTCGTAATACTTTGGTTTAACTGGGCAAATCGCAGCTTGATCGCTTCTAGTGAAGGTGACAAAGTGCTCGTGATTATTTAGTACTCTACGTGATAAGGTGTGTATCCGTATACACTGTTCTGATTGTTGATCGGTTGAAAAGCCGAAGGTGCGTATATTGTACTATTTTAACTGTTGATCGGCATTTTACCGAAAAGTCGAATTACCGGTGAACAATGCCATACTAGCGTGCGATCACACGTGTGGTGAACCGTGCTCACAGAGCGTGAGCGTGTGATGAGAAAGGCCACCATGAGCGAATTCATGGGCCTGGGCCGTAGTGGGTCACTTGGGCTGGAATGGGCCTCGATGGGCCAATGGGTCGTAGGGTCGTAGGGCCCGCGAATGCAAGTCACACTGTTAAATGGGCAATAGATAGGCTTATCATGCGCACACATGACTTAGGTGCTTTGGGTCGTGTCAGGCCGAAAGAGGGCCGTGTGGGCCCAATGGGCTTGTAGGCCCACACAAATGAAATGCCCGTGATGTGATAAGTTATTGATTTGGCATGTGCCGTTGCATAGCCGTGGTTGTTTCTAGGCTAAATGGGCCACACGAGTGTGTAGGTCCACTTGGGCAGGGTAGTGGGCCTTGCGCCCATCTTCGCCGTTAAGTCAATTTGGATTTCTTAAGTCGCTCGAGGCGACGGTGGACCTTCTGTTGGGTCGTTAATAACCCTCGATTTGTAAAATTACTGAAATACCCTCAATTTGTAAAATTACTAAAATATCCTCGATTTGTAAAATTACTGAAATACTCTCGGTTTGTAAAATTACTGAAATACCCTCGGTTTGTAAAATTACTAAAATACCCTCGGTTTGTAAAATTACAAAAATACCCTCGATTTGTAAAATTACTAAAATATCCTCAATTTGTAAAATTACTAAAATACTCTCGATTTGTAAAATTACTGAAATACCCTCAGTTTTTAAAATTACTGAAATACCCTCGGTTTGTAAAATTACTGAAATACCCTCAGTTTGTAAAGTTACTAAAATACCTCTAATTTGTGAAATTACCGAAAGACTCGTGATTTATGAAATTACTGAAATACTCTTGGTTTACAAATTACTGAAATACCCCAATTTGCAAAATTATCAAAATACCCTAATTTGTGAAATTACTAAAATACCCCTGTAGGGTAGAATCACCGAATTACCCCGTAGGGTATAATTACTGAAATACCCCTGAGGGGTAGGATTACCGACATACCATTATAGGGTAAAATGACTAATTTGCCCTTGTGGGTAAATGACTGACTTGTGCTATGATTTGACCGATTTGACTGTGATCGTATGACTGTGTTTTAAATGACTTGACTGTGGGCATGTGACTGAAATGCTGTTAATATGTGTTGAAATGTCTGTTACTAAGCATGGTCATTTTGCATACACGTGTAATGATTGGGCATGACATACACGACATATTGCATTGGGGTTGGGATTTGTATTTGGAAGAAGTACTGTACTAGTGGCCCTGCCACGTTTTACTGCTCTAGTGGCTTCGCCACGTATACTGATTTTAGTGGCCTGCCCACGTTCATCGCTATTAGCAAACTCTGCTGCGTTAGTACTATGTACTAGTGGCTTTGCCACGTTTTACTGTTATAGTGGCACCGCCACGTAATCTGATTTTAGTGGCTCAGCCACGTATATTGTTATTAGCAGCTTTGCTACGTTGTTATTAGCAGCTATGCTGCATCATTGGTGTGTAGGGCTGGGTGGGTCGACTTGGTCCCCACGTGGTGTGTAGGGTTGGTACGGGTGGTGTGTTTAATTGGATTGGGTGGGGTGCATCCTCATACTGTTGAATATCTATTTATGAGATCTGTCACTGCACTGGGCTTAGGCCATTTGTTCTGATCTTGGTTTAGGCTAGGCCCAATTGATTCTGTTATGGGCTGTGACCCAAATGATATTGTAGTGGGCTTTGACTTACGTATGCTTTGAACCGATCGTCATCATTACTCTTAAAGGGCTTTGGTCGATCAAGTTTACCTTCGGTTTCAGATATCTTGATTGTTACTCTAGTAAGGGGATTACACACTGAGTTTTCATAAACTCACCCCGTTTTTAACTGTGCAGGTAATTCTCAGCCTTAGACGGATTGGAGCTGTGAGGGACTCGGAGAAGACCACACACTGCTTATGCTTGCTGTTTTGATTATTTACTTTTAAATATTTTTATTTGGGTTGTTATAAGGCCTCTCTAATTTTAACTTATTATTTCTGATATTTATTTATGATGTTTTCTAACTGCTAAAAGTGGGATACGATTTCTGAAACGATAACTGTCTTCAAAACACTACGTTTCCGCAACGTTTTCAAAATGCTTCTGCCACTCAATTTTTAAACACTACATTTTTGTAAATTATTTATTTTAAATATGCTTCCGCAACAGATAAAGTTTTAAAAGTAATTACGTTTGCAAATGGATAACAATTGCTTAAATGTTTTGAGTTTTAACAAAGAGGCTGTAACTCTTAAACAAGTTTTAACAACAAGAAACATGGTTTTGAAAAACACTTCCATGTGACACGCCATATTCGGGCCTAAGTAAGTAGGCTTTAAGAATAAATTGTGGGAAAAAATGACACAAGGAAGCATGTGGCCTAGTGGCAAGGCGTCATTACGGTTGCAAGGGAGCATGGGTGCAAGTCTTGGTGCTTGCAATTCATTTTGATTTCCTTTTAAATGAACTTAGACTTTGGCCCATAGACTTATATTTAGTTGTGCTTGTTTTGTTACACAAGGAGCTAGTTGGTAAGGTGGCTAGCGACGTGGATTAAGTTGTAGGGAAGCTTGAGTTCGAAACCCCTTGTATGCGAAATGTGACTATTTTGCTAATTTAGGACGGTTTTGGAGGATTGATGGAGGGATCCCACATCGGGAAGCTAGCGTGAGAGTAGGCGAGAAGCTTGCTTTAAATAGAGCGATCTATGAGGAGAGTAGGCATACCTTGGTTGGCGCTTGGAGCTTGGATTAACTCCAGATTCCTATCAGGTGTGTATTTCGTACTACTCTAGCTGTAAAGCGGCAAATGCCGAAATACCGGTCACACGGTGATGGTAGCCACACAAGCGTGCGAGCGCATGTGTGGGAGCTTCGACGCGATAGTTGAGGCCCTCATGAGTGTTCTCATGGGTTTAGGCTGCCTTGGGCTGAGTGGGCCCATGTGAATAAATTGTATGATTTGTAGTAGATATTGGACTGGTCTATGTGAATCTCATATCTGTGGCTAGATTTGGCTGAATGGGCCACACGAGCGTGTGGGCCCATTTGGGCTGAGAATGAGCCCTGAGCCCATTCGCATCATTATCTCTGCTTTAGAATACTTTGGTTTAACTGGGCAAATCACAGTTGATCGCTCTAGTGAAGGTGACGGCGCTCATGATTATTTAGTACTCTACGTGATAAGGTGTGTATCCGTATACACTGTTCTGATTGTTGATCGGTTGAAAAGCCGAAGGTGCGTATATTGTACTATTTTGACTGTTGATCGGCATTATGCCGAAAAGTCGAAATACCGACGAACGATGCCATATGAGCGTGCGATCGCGCATGTGGTGAACCGTGCTCACAGAGCATGAGCGTGTGATGAGAAAGGCCACCATGAGCGAATTCATGGGCTTGGGCCGTAGTGGGTCACTTGGGCTGGAATGGGCCTCGATGGGCCAATAGGCCGTAGGGCCTGCGAATGCAAGTCACACTGTTAAATGGAAAATAGATAGGCTTATCATGTCGCACACATGACTTAGGTGCTTTGGACCGCGTCAGGCCGAAAGGGGGCCGTGTAGGCCCAATGGGCTTGTGGGCCCACACAGATGAAATGTCCGTGATGTGATAAGTTATTGATTTGGGCTGTGCCGTTGTATAGTCGTGGTTGTTTCTAGGCTAAATGGGCCACACGAGTGTGTGGGTCCACTTAGGCAGCGTAATGGGCCTTAGGCCCATCTTCGCTGTTAAGTCAATTTGGATTTCCTAAATCGCTCGAGCCGACGGTGGACCTTCTGTTGGGTCGTTAATAACCCTTAATTTGTAAAATTACTGAAATACCCTCGATTTGTAAAATTACTGAAATATCCTCGATTTGTAAAATTACTGAAATACCCTCAGTTTTTAAAATTATTGAAACACCCTCGATTTGTAAAATTACTAAAATACCCTCGGTTTGTAAAATTACTGAAATATCCTCGGTTTGTAAAATTATTGAAATACCCTCGGTTTGTAAAGTTACTAAAATACCTCTGATTTGTGAAATTACCGGAAGACTCGTGATTTATGAAATTACTAAAATACCCTTGGTTTACAAATTACTGAAATACCCCGATTTTCAAAATTACTGAAATACCCTGATTTGTGAAATTACTGAAATACCCCTGTAGGGTAGAATCACCTAATTACCCCGTAGGGTAGAATTACTGAAATACCCCTGAGGGGTAGGATTACCGACATACCCTTATAGGGTAAAATGATTGATTTGCCCTTGTGGGTAAATGACTGGCTTGTGCTATGATTTGACCGATTTGACTGTGATCGTATGACTGCGTTTTAACTGACTTGACTAGGGTCATGTGACTGAAATGCAGTTAATATGTGTTGAAATGTCTGTTACTAAGCATGGTCATTTTGCATACACGTGTAATGATTGGGCATGACATACACGACATATTGCATGGGGTTGGGATTTGTATTTGGAGGAAGTACTGTACTAGTGGCTCTTCCACGTTTTACTGCTCTAGTGGCTTCGCCACGCTCATCGATTTTAGTGGCACGCCACGCTTCAACGTTATTAGCGGCTACATTGCGCGTTAGTACTATGTACTAGTGGCTTTGCCACGTTTTATGTTATAGTGGCATCACCACGTGTCGATTTTAGTGGCTCACCACGTATACTATTATTAGCGCTTTGTTTGCGTTGTTATCGCGACTATCTTTGCGTCATTGGTGTGTAGGGCTGGGTGGGTCGACTTGGTCCCCACGTGGTGTGTAGGGTTGGTACGATTGGTGTGTTGGTTGGATTGGGTGATGTGCATCCTCATACTGTTGCATATCTATTTATGAGATCTGTCACTGTACTGGGCTTAGGCCACTTTTTCTGATCTTGGTTTGGGCTAGGCCCAATTGATTCTGTTATGGGCTGTGACCCAAATGATATTGTAGTAGGCTTTGACTCACGTATGCTTTGAACTAACTGTACTGTTACTCTTAAAGGGCTTTGGTCAGACTGTTTCAGCTTCGATTTCTGTATACTGATTGTTACTCTAGTAAGGGGATTACACACTGAGTTTTCATAAACTCACCCTATTTTTAACTACGCAGGTAATTCTCAGCCTTAGACGGATCGAAGCTGCGAGGGACTCAGAGAAGACCACACCCTGCTTATGCTTGCTGTTTTGATTATTTACTTTTAAATATTTTTATTTGGGTTCTTTTAAGGCCTCTCTAATTTTAACTTATTATTTATGATATTGATTTATGATGTTTTCTAACTGTTAAAAGTGGGATACGATTTCCGAAACGATAACTGTCTTCAAAACACTACGTTTCCGCAACGTTTTCAAAATGTTTCTGCTACTCAATTTTTAAACACTACATTTTCGTAAATTATTTATTTTAAATATGCTTTCGCAACAGATAAAGTTTTAAAAGTAATTACGTTTGCAAGTGGATAACAATTGCTTAAGTTTTTTGAGTTTTAACAAAGAGGCTGTAACTCTCAAACAAGTTTTAACAACAAGAAACATGGTTTTGAAAACACTTTCATGTGACTCGCCATATTCGGGCCTAACTTCTAGATAGGGTTTGGGGTGGTACATTACCCCCTTTCCTTTCCTTTTTCTTATAGTGTCACAGATGCTAGCTCGAGTTGGAAGTCGTCGGAGATTCTATCACACTAACAAGTTATTGATTGGTATTGTATCAACGATCTTCAAGTATTTTTAAGTCTATGGCATGTATAGGGACTTGGTTATGTGTATATGTTATTATGAGTTGGCCTAGAATGTTGGCCTATGTTATTAGAAGGTTATTGTTGTATAAGGCCATTTAATGTGGCCAATATTTGTTATGTTATAAGTCTATGATGATGCATTTCAAGGATGTGTATGCTTGCATGTGAATGGTTAAGTGTGTGTGTGTGATTATGCATGATGAATGTGGTTTGTAAATTGTATGTGGATTTCTTAGTGTGGATGTTTGAATGCTTAATAATACCATGTTGTGTGATGATAAATTTGTATAAATGTATAAGTGTTTTGGGGTGGCAAAGGGCTTGGTAAATAACCTTATTTTTGGCCACACGGGCAGCCACACGGCCATGTGCCCAGGGTGTGTAAAGTCTGTACTTGATTTTCAGAAATTTGAAATGCCACACGGCCTAACACACGGGCGTGTATCTTGGCTGTTGAAGGACATGGCCTTGGACACGGGCATGTGCCCCTGTTTTTCAAGAAATTTTCTAATGTTTTCCAAAGTTCTCAGTTTAGTCCTGGACCACTTCCAAAGTATGTATTAGGCCTCGTAGACCCTATTTAGGGACTCAAAGATAAAAATTTGAAAAGTTTTAATTTGGACGAAATTTTATGACTCAGTTTAATACGTTTACAAGTGTATGTGTTCCAGTAATGCCTCGTACCCCATTCCGGCGATGGATACGGGTAAGGGGTGTTACAGTTGAACCACTTAGAATAATATCAGATATGCGAGAAAGCTCACATAAAGTGTGCTAAACATATGGTCGAAACCGTTTCTTTTCCTTTTCTTTTACATTGTTGCTCACTCGAGCCATAAATAGGTCTACTCACACAAGCAGACGGTCGGAATGCAGCTACATGATGTCGCTTACACAAGTTGACGAGTATCCGCAACAAATGCCGAAACTCAGCCATCGGTTGGACATTCAAGACCAGCACCCAAAATATGGTAACCCTAATGACATGTCATTTGTATCCTATATATTCCTAAGGTTTAAACGGGGCTCGATAGTCGTCGAAATGTCATTAGATTTCCATAGTTTCTTTACATGATAAATTGCATAATAACATATATATTGATTCATTTACATTAGAACAACATATTAAACATTCAATTTAATCAACATTTAAGTGATTAATAATTCATACGAACTTACCTAGCTAAATTGCAGCAATAACTAAGTACATGTATTATTTGGTATTTTTCTCTTCTCCTCGATTTTCCACTCGTTCTTCATCTAAATTAATAATTTCATTCAATTAATTAATTTAGATAATAAAACAATTCATTTTATGCAATTTAGTCATTTTTACATTTTTACAAAATTACCCTCAACTTTTCATTTTTATTCAATTTAGTCCCTACGTCCTAATCATGCAAATAAACTAATTTTATTGTAAATTCATACTAGCCGGATGTTAATAGCATCCATTACAGCCAACTTTTGTAACAATTTCACACCAAGTCCTTGTATTTTTACTATTTTAACAATTTAGTCCGTAATCGATAAATTCATTAGAAATCACTTAACAAAATACTTATAACTAACAACTAATACTTCAAATTCATCATTTAACATCTAAAATCACAAAGGTTCATCAATGGAAACATTCAAAATATTTAACAATTTCAAAAACAAAGGTACGGGCTAGCTGGACCTAGTTGTAACGATTTCAAAAACATAAAAATTACGAAAAACCGATAAATAAATCACGTACATGAATCAATTTTTTTTGGCCGAACCTAGATTATTTTCCATGGAAGAATCGGTTGAAACAAAATGGGAAAAAAGATGACAACGATTCATCTTTTACTTATGTTTTAATTAATTTAATTTAATTTATCAAATTACCATTCTAACCTTGGTTAATAATTAAATAAAACACCAAATCGATGTCCATATTTGTCCACAAACTCCTTAAATGGTTTATTCACCATTTAAGTCCATTTACCTTTAGTCAATAAGCTATTTAATCATTCAAATCTAATAGTCATCAAATTTTACATCCTTTACGATTTAGTCCTTTTTAATTAATAAACTATCCAAACATTAAAATTTCTTAACGAAACTTTAATACAACCTTAATAACACTCTGTAAATATTTATAAAAATATTTATGGCTTTGTTTATAGAAACGAGGTCCCGATACCTCATTTTCCAAAAAGACTTGACTTTAGGGTCATACCACTTGAACTTAATTATTCATTAAAATAGCATAACTTGTCAATTCAAAATTTATTTAAATACCATATTTGACTCGTAAATATTAAATAATAATATTTAATAACTTACTCGTCAGATTTATGGCCCCGCAACCTCTGTTCTGACACTTTAGAGAAATAGGTTGTTACTGTAACACCCCTAACCTGTATCCGTCATCGGAATATGGTTACAGAGCATTATCGGAGTTGTCAAATTAAAACAAATAAAAATTTAAAATATTTTAATTCATGTCAATAATGATAGCAATTTCAATCAATAACACACAAATCGTCCCTAAAACGAGTCCTCGAGACCATAAACGTACATTAAGAACAAGTCAAGACTAAATCGAAGGCATATAGAATTTTTCGAAAAAAGATAAAAAAAATTCAAGCTGCAGGGGTCACACGGTCGTGTGCCCAGGCCGTGTGACTCACACAGCTAAAGGACATGCCCGTGTCTAAGGCCATGTGGACATTCGAAGTAAGGACCCACGACCGTGTCCTAGCCCGTGTCCGTACCCGTGTAACTCACTGACTTGGGTCACATGGCCAAGCCACACACCCATGTGCCAGGCCGTGTACCCTTCGATAAAACCTCACACGCTTGTGTCTCAGGTCGTGTGCTAGGTCGTGGAACAGCTTGACTTGCAATCCTTTGAAAACTATAACGGACACACGATTGTGTAACCTGGCCATGTGTCACACACAGTTGAGACACATGCCCGTGTGGACAAAAATAGGCCATTTTACAAGCCATGTTTCTCACCCATTCCAGCATGTACCTACAACCAATATTGCACATATATACAAGCCATACCATGGCACCAAAATCATGCATATAGCTAATCAAACATGGTATATAAGCATAAAACCAATATGCCTAAAGGCACCTCAAATGACAACATTGAAACATGTATAACCATACGTTCAAATTGGCTAAAATAACCATCTAACTTCTAACTAAGTTTGCATCATTTCAAAACATTTGATTTACATAGCCATCACATACCATTAGGTACCAAATATGCCATTCCACAACAAATATCAAATAACCATATAAATCTTACATAAGTACCTATTCACCACATTTCCAACAAATCACAAGACAATTTTTCTAACATTTATTTTAGGTTACCATTTCATCTTTAAACATTCAAACTTATCAAGCCAAAACATCAACCAATTCAAGGCCATTTATATATATACCAAACTTTGCCATTACACCAACAAAATGCCAAAACACAAGCCAAATCAAGTAGCAATTTTAACAACCAAAATCCTATACATGCCATTATAACCAAACTTAAAAACATCCAAAAGTACCAATATAGCTGATAGATAGTGTGATAGATCTCCGATGACTTTCCAACCCAAAGGAACTTCCGATAAACTACAAAACACAGAAAAGTAAATATAGAGTAAGCATGTGATGCTTAGTAAGCTCGTAATGAATATGGTTTAAGCTTGTAAATACATTATAAAATCACAAAGCATGTATAAATCAATCCAACATGATAATAACTAGTTTATAAATTTATATGTATACCTTCATGTTTTTCGTTACCACAAATGTACACATTTCCTTCCTTCCATCATAATAATGTAAATTACATTGAAAGCTCTTACCGAAGCTCACACGAAGTAATAATACGATGGTTGACACATCCCTTTTTCTTTATTCGATAGCTGAGGCTATCTCTTTTCATAATTTGATAGCCAAAGCCATCCCTTTTCACGATCGATAGCCGAAGCCATCCCTTTTCATAGTTTGATGGTCGTCACCATCCCTTTTCATAATCAATAGCCGAAGCTATCACTTTTCATAGTTTGATAGCCGAAGCTATCCCATTTTACCCGTCAATGAATGTCGCTGGACTTTTCCATCAAACACAATTTAATATTATGTAATAATAGCATTTAGATCACAATAAAAAGAATTATTTAAACGTACGAACTTACCTCGACGATAAAAGTAGAAAATGAAGTCGACTAATCCAAAGCTTTTTCTTTGCCTCGATCTAGGGCCGTACGTGGTTTATCTTGATCTAAATGAATAAATTCAGCTCAATTCAATAATCATTCTATTCAATTCAACCCAAACTCATATTTTAGCAAAATTATAATTTTGCCCCTATAGTTTTGACTTCTTTTCAATTTAGTCCTTAAGCTTGTAAGATGAAATTCATACAATTTCACCCCTACCCAAGCCTAGCCGAATATCTTGCAAGCTTATAGCAGCCCACACATTTCATTAATTCACAAATTACACCATGAATATTTCACAATTTTTAATGTAATCCCTATTTGACAATTTCATCAAAAATCACTAAACTAAAATTGTTTATCTAACAACAACTAATCATTTTCTTCCAAAAATCATCAAAACTCATACACATTCATTAATGGTAAAACCCTAATACTTTAATAGTTTCACAAATTAGTTCTCGGGCTAGCTAGATTAAGCTACAATGATCCCGAAAACATAGAATCATAAAAAATGAAACAAAAATACATACCATGCACTCCAAATAAGATAGGCCGAATGTTCAAGCTCCCATGGATGCTTTTACTTTGAAATTTTGATGGTGTGTTTTTTTTAGGAAGATGATGTTTTAATTTTGTTTTATTTAATTGTCATTTATTTAGCAAATTACAAATATAACCTTTAAAAACATTTATAATTTAATTTATGCCAAGCCAACACATTCCACTATCAATATTTATGGTCTAATTACCACATAAGGACTCATAATTTAAGGTTCTATAGCTATTAAATACCTTTAGCTACTAGAACTCAAGTTTTACACATTGCGCAATTTAGTCCTTTTTATCAAATTAAACATGCGAATGGTAAAATTTCTTAATGAAATTTTTATACGGTACTACTATCATACTGTAGATAATAAAATAATTATTTCGACATCGAATTTATGGTCCCGAAACCACTATTCTGATTTCACTGAAAATGGGCTGTTACAACTCTCCTCCCCTAAGGATATTTTTGTCCCCAAAAATCTTACTAGAAAAGAGGTTCGAATATTGCTTTCTCATAGCTTCCTTGGGTTCCCGGGTGGCTTCTTCTATCCTGTGTCATTTCCAAAGAACCTTTACTAAAGCTATGTTCTTATTTCTCAATTGTTTAACCTCTCGAGTCAAATTTTGGATAGGTTCTTCACTGTACGACATATTAGATTGAATCTCTACATCCATCGGGGAGATAACATGTGAAGGATCAAATCCATACCGTCGTAACATCAAAACGTGAAAGACATTATGTATCTTTTCTAATTCTAATGGAAAAGCTAGTCGATACTCAACAGGTCCGATTCTTTCAATAATCTCATATGGCCCAATAAATTGCAGACTTATTTTTCCTTTACGGTCGAACCGAAGAACTTTCTTCCAGGGCGGTACTTTTAGAAACACTCTATCGCCAACTTAAAATTCTATGTCTTTACATTTAAGATCCGCATATGATTTCTATTGATCGAAAGCTGCTTTCAAACTATCTCGAATTACCTTTACTTTTTCTTTAGTCTCACGAATCAAATAAACCTCGTGTATCTTTTTCTCACTGAGCTCAGTCCAGTATAGCAGAGTTTGGCATTTACGATCATACAAAGCTTCATATGGTGCCATCTTTATGCTCGATCGATAACTATTACTATACATGAATTCGACCAACGGTACATATTTCTCCTAGTTGCCTTCGAACTCTAATACGCAACAACGAAGCATATCCTCGAGTATCTAAATTACTCGCTCGGATTGACCATCAGTCTGGGGATGAAATGCAGTGCTAAAATGCAACCGCGTAAAAAGAGCTTCCTATAACTTTTTCCAGACTCGCTATGTAAAACATGGATCTCTATTCAAAATGATGGAAATTGGCACCCCGTACAATCTGACAATCTCAAAAATGTATAATTCAGCTAATCTCTCAAGGGAGTAATCTATACGTACCAGAATAAAATGGGCGGACTTTGTCAGACAATAAAAAAAACCCAAATTGCATCTTTCTTCCTCAGAGATAGGGGTAAACCCGATACAAAGTCCATTGTAACTCAATCTCATTTCCATTCCAGTATCATCACTGGCTGCAATAATCCAGAAGGTACCTAATGTTCAACTTTAACTTGTTGACATACTAAACATCTCGATACAAAATTTGAAATCTCGCGCTTCATTCTCGGCCACCAGTACATCTGTTTCAAATCACTGTACATCTTATTACTTCCCGGATGAACAGACAAGCTACCACTATGAGCTTCGTGCAAGATTTTCCGAATGAGCTCAGAATTCTTTAGTACACAAATTCTACCTCTGAACAATAAGCAATCATCGGGTCTTATTGAAATTCTGAATCAAAAATTGACTCACTCTATGCCCGTTTAGCTAGCAACTCCACATCACACTTCTGAGCTTCGCTAATCTGCTGTAAGAACATCAGTCTAGCTTTCAACTCAACTAAGATTAAACCATCGTCAGATAATGTCAGTTGCGTATTCATCGCTCGCAAGGCAAATAAAGATTTTCTACTCAGAGCATCAGCAACTACTCCCGCTTTTCCCAGATGATAATCAATTATCAAGTCATAATCTTTTAACAGTTCGAGCCATCTGCACTGTCTCAGATTCAAATCTTTCAATGAAATTAGATACTTCAAACTCTTGTGATAGGTAAAAATATGACATTTTTCACCGAACAAATGGTGTCGCGAAATTTTTAACACAAACACAATAGCTGCCAACTCCAAATCATGTGTCGGATAATTCTTTTCGTGCGACTTTAACTACCTGGGAGCATAAGTTATTACTTTGCCTTCCTACATCAAAACACAACCTAAACCATTTAAAGATACATCACAAAAAATCACAAATTCTTTACCCGATTCAGGCTGAACTAGAACTGGTGCCTCGGTCAATAATGCTTTCAACTGGTTGAAACTTTGCTGACATTTCTCCGACCATTCAAATTTCACATATTTTTGTAGTAGTCGCGTCATTGATGTAGCTATCATCGAGAATCCTTTGACAAATCTTCTGTAATAACCGGTCAATCACAAAAAAAACTTCTAACTTCAGATACGTTTTTCCAATCAACAACTGCTAAAATTTTACTCGGATCAACTCTAATGCCTTCGGCCGATACTATATGTCCCAGAAAATCAACTTGTAATGCCCCAAATTTGGGCCTAGTAGAATTGGGCCTATTGGGCTTTGGACTTTGGGTCTCAGAAAATTTTTAAGTGAGCGAGAAAATGAGAATTGACATGTGGGCTTTGAGGGTTAATGAATTTGGAGTGTCTAGGGGTGTTGGAGATTTCCTGGGATCAAGTAAGGGTATAGGAAAAAAATTGGTTTTAGCCCAAGGGAACTGTGACTTCAGCTAGTAGGCCTTTTAAATAAATGAAGAAGAAAAATGACACAAAAGAGCTTGTGGTGTAGTGGCAAAGTGGCTCCACTTAAGGAGCAGGGAGATGGCGTCATTAGCAGGCAAGGAAGT
The DNA here is from genome assembly GCA_025698515.1 of Gossypium sturtianum. Lineage (NCBI taxonomy): Eukaryota > Viridiplantae > Streptophyta > Magnoliopsida > Malvales > Malvaceae > Gossypium > Gossypium sturtianum. The sequence continues at coordinate 79,190,731 of CM046944.1, forward strand.
CCATGGTTCGAGTAGTGGCATGGTATTTTGTTGGCGATTTAATTTTTTCCTTCTAGATGGTTAGTAGTGGCGTTGGATGTGAACTCTGAAGAAAGTGTTCATAAGAGAAAATTAAGGAAGGGATAAATGAGCTTATCTTAGAGAAAATTTAGGACGATATTGAGGAGTTATCAGGGAGAAAAGTCAAGAGTTGAGAAGTGTGAAGAGTTGGTGCCGTTTTGGGAAGTTGGAAGTGTATAAATTCGGCTTAGGAGGGCAAATGAATGCCGTTTTTGGGTCTTTTAGGGGGTATTACAAATTTTCATTGTGGCTTTCAGCATTTGGAGAGTTTTGCAAATAGGTCAGTCTTTCTTTTCTTGACCGAATATCCTGTAGTTACCCTCACGCAAGCACATTTGATCTTTTCTTTTCTCCCCCTCATTTTGTTCTTCTGTTGCCGAATTCTTCCATTGACGAAAAACCATCATTCCTTTTTGCCAAAATCTCTATTGGTGTTGCGTTCTTCTTCTTTCTCTGAAAGCTGAATACTCTCTTATAATCAAAATAGCCCTATCTTTTTGCCGATTCCTTGTTGTTTTTCCTCCATCACAAATCGGTTGCTGTTATCTACTCTTAATCAAGTTTTAAAAGCCGGATCTCGTTAAGTAACTATTTAGGCCGCAGGATCAAAGGTTGGATTCGGTAAGTACTTAGTCAACCTCCTTTAGTGTGTTTTGGTAAAATTCAGAGGGCTATCTAACTCTTTCTTGTCGTTAACCCTGTATTAACAAGGGTAGGGTTCAATGATCACAAGCGTGGTAAGGATCGCTAGCAAGTGGTAAGTGTACTCGTCTCAATTGTGGATTAGTAAGTGGCCGAATGTAAGTGTGGCTTATAGAGGTGACTTGTGTGGAATAAAAGTCACTTGATTTTTGATAGTATACGTGTGGGTGCAGATCTAGGGGATATTCGTGAATAGTAGCTAAGGAAGGGCTACTAGAACTGGTGGCACACGGTAAGGTTATGGTAAGGCTTCGACTTTTGGGTAAATATTGTGGTTAAGTGTGTGATTTATTAGAGATTGGTATTGGTTGTAGGTTTAAGGCTGGGGATAGTGTAGCATGTCACATTAACCAGGTGTTTGCATACACTTCACACACGACAAATTGGCAAAAGTCGAAATCCCAAAAAAACCAGAATGCCGAAAAGCCGAAAAGCCAAAAAGTTGGCACCGGCAACCATTCGAGCGTGCGAACAATTGTGTGGGAACACTGATTCGATTACCGGGGCTGAGAGAGCGATCTCATGGTCTCAGGCCACTGTTTGGCCGATCGGGCCAGACGGGGCTAAATGGGCCTGCCGAGCTCGTGGGCCCAAATTGACAAGAATTGATATATGAAATTTAATGATGGATTGGTATGGATAGTTATATGATTTGATTATGATCGGGCCTAATGGGCTACATAAACATGATTGGGCTTAATGGGCTATATGGACATGATTGGGCTTAGTGGGCCTTATGGGATTTTAGAAATGCATGCTAGGGTTTTAATGGACTCTAGGTCTAGTTTTGATAAATTCTTAAATCACATAAAACTTAATTTTATAATCAAACATGTCTATGGACAAGTCGCTAGATTAGAGTGTGGCAATGAACATATGCATGTCTAGGATTGGATCTAGGGAGGGCTTGGTACTTAAACGGTCCTAGTGACCCACCTCCTCTTCACTGGGATCCTACCTGGTGCATAGTGTCTATTCACTTTAGCCGCAAGGACTTGTTGATGGGCCAAAGTTCATAACTAAAACCTGAGATGAAAGATATTACGAAAATACCCCTGTAGGGTAGAATTACGGAAATACCCCTGTAGGGTAGAATTAAAGAAATACCTATGTAGGGTAGAATTACAAAAATACCCCTGTAGGGTAGGATTACGAAAAATACCCCTGTAGGGTAGATTTACGAAAATACCCCTGGGTAGCGAAATGACTAAAATACCCCTAGGTGCTTAATGTGTGAAAATATGTATGTTGCATTCATGAGATATATGTTGCACTTGGGTGGGTTTGATGATACGGAGGAAGATATGTGAGGATCGCATAGTCGCTTGACGACCATGGATCCACTGGTGGTTTTATGCCCATTATATGCTTAGCAGCTTTGCTGCAACGTTTGAGTAGTGCCGCTGTTGGTGCTACCTTTGGAGTGTATGGATGGGTGGGTTGATATTTATATCCCCACAGGAGTGTAGGGTTGGAAGGGAAATGGAGTGCAGGGTTGGACTTGGGATGGGAGCATTGTATTCATGTGATACTAATGTGATATGAGGTCATTATGGGCTAAGGCCCAAGACCACCGATTTTGATAGGGCTTAGGCCCAATGTGATAATTGCATGTTGATTGGATTACCAAGGGTCATACACACTGAGTTTCGAAACTCACACCCTTTTTATTAAATGTTTCAGGTGACCCTCAGTAGACGACTCGACGTGGAGGACTCGGGGACGGCCACACTGCAAACTACTTAGAAGTTTTTAATTAGTTTCGAATGACTTTTTATTTTAATTACTTTATTTTCATTGGGATGTAATAAGGCCTTGTATCTCCAATTTGTCTTTACACTTGGGTTTTATTATTGTTTCAACTGCCTAATTATTAAACTTAAATAAATTTCTAAAGTTTAACATGGTTTTCGAAATGACTATAACATATGGACGTTTTCCTAAAACATGGGCTTTCTTCATAACTTAACAAGTTGCAAGGATTTTGGGTTTCTAAATCTTAAACTTAAGTTTTGAACTAAAAAAAGTCGTTTTGGAATTATCCCTTTGATGTGACATAACCGGATTCACTTAACTTTTTTTTTAGAATGGTTTTCAATGAAAACAAGGTTTTAACAAAAACACTTCAATGTGACACACCGGACTTGGGCCTAACTTCTAGGACGGGTTTGGGGTGTTACATTTAGTGGTATCAGAGCTCGGTTGCAAAGCTCGGGCTGTGAAATGGGCCTTAGATTTTGGGTTTTTAAAACAAGTAGATTAAATAGTTTTTACAGGATTCTTGAAGTGTGGTTCACCGAGCCCTCGACGTCGAGCCAAGTAAGTTTTTATGTTATTGCACTTGTTTAAATTACTTAACTATATTAAGATATTGTGCTACTTTAATCAATAGGTTCTTAGAGACTAAAGTCGTAGGAACTTGAAACAGTAGAGGATTTGCGAAAACAACATTTTTACTTAATACTATCATAAAACATCGGCTTAATTACTGAAACTAACTAAAATTTCATAAAATTCCTAATTCATCGGGAAGACGGGATGCCCAAATGTGATAACGGGTATGTTTTGTGTGGATGCGATATTTTAGGCATAGAAACTGTATGCGTGCTATGTTTATCCGCTCCGGTGGGTAGGTTTTTTTGGGTAAGTGTAAGAGGGTTCAATTAGAGTTAAAGTGTTTTAGTGGTATTAAAATTAGAGTGCGCATCGAAAGCATAGTGGTGTGACTTGAGCGGTGCGATTAATAGTTAGTTGGAAATTTCGAGGATGAATTTTTTTTAAGGGGGTAGAATTGTAACGCCCTGAATTTGGGCATAGTAGAATTGGGACTATTGGGCTTTGGACTTTGGGTCTGAGAAAATTTTTAAGTGAGCGAGAAAATGACAATTGGCATGTGGGCTTTGAGGGTTAATGAATTTGGAGTGTCCAGGGGTGTTGGAGATGTCCTGGGATCAAGTAAGGGTATAGGAAAAATTTTGGTTTTAGCCCAATGGAACTGTGACTTTAGTTAGTAGGCCTTTTAAATAAATGAAGAAGAAAAATGACACAAAAGAGCTTGTGGTGTAGTGGCAAAGTGGCGCCACTTAGGGAGCAGGGAGGTGGCGTCATTAGCAGGCAAGGGAGTCCAAGGTTCGAGTAGTGGCATGGTATTTTGTTGGGGATTTAATTTTTGCCTTTTAGATGGTTAGTAGTGGCGTTGGATGTGAACTCTGAAGGAAGTGTTCATAAGAGAAAATTAAGGAAGGGATAAATGAGCTTATCTTAGAGAAAATTTAGGATGAGATTGAGGAGTTATCAGGGAGAAAAGTTAGGAGCTGAGAAGTGTGAAGAGTTGGTGCCGTTTTGGGGAGTGGGAAGTGTATAAATTCGGCTGAGGAGGGTAAATGAGTGCCGTTTTTGGGTCTTTTAGGGGGTATTACAAATTTTCATTGTGGCTTTCGGCATTTGGAGAGTTTTGCAAATAGGTCAGTCTTTCTTTTCTTGACCGAATATCCTGTAGTTACCCTCACGCAAGCACATTTGATCTTTTCTTTTCTCCCCCTCATTCTATTCTTCTGTTGCTGAATTCTTCCATTGCCGAAAAACCATCATTCCTTTTTGCCGAAATCCCTATTGGTGTTACGTTCTTCTTCTTTCTCTGAAAGCCGAATACTCCCTTATAATTAAATTACCCTATCTTTTTGCCGATTCCTTGTTGTTTTTCCTCCATCACAAATCGGTTGCTGTTATCTACTCTTAATCAAGTTTTAAAAGCCGGATCTCGTTCAATAACTATCTAGGCCGCAGGATCAAAGGTTGGATTCGGTAAGTACTTAGTCAACCTCCTTTAGCGTGTTTTGGTAAAATCCGGAGGGCTATCAAACTCTTTCTTGTCGTTAACCCTATATTAACAAGGGTAGGGTTCAAAGATCGCAAGCATGGTAAGGATCGCTAGCAAGTGGTAAGTGTACTCGTCTCAATTGTGGATTAGTAAGTGGCCGAATGTAAGTGTGGCTTATAGAGGTGACTTGTGTGGAATCACTTGATTTTTGATAGTATATGTGTGGGTGCAGATCTAGGGGATATTCGTGAATAGTAGCTAAGGAAGGGCTACTAGAACTAGTGGCACACGGTAAGGTTATGGTAAAGCTTCAGTTTTTGGGTAAATATTGTGGTTAAGTGTGTGATTGAATGGAGATTGGTATTGGTTGTAGGTTCAAGGCTGGGGATAGTGTAGCACGTCGCATTAACCAGGTGTGTACATACACTTCACACACGACAAATCGTCAAAAGCCGAAATCCCAAAAAAAAACTACAATGTCGAAAAGCCGAAAAGCCGAAAGGTTAGCGCCGAAAACCACACGAGCGTGTGAACAACTGTGTGGGAACACCGATACGATTACCGAGGCCAAGAGAGTGATCTCATGGTCTCAGGCCACTGTTTGGCCGACCGGGCCAGACGGGGCTAAATGGGCCTGCCGAGCTCGTTGGCCCAAATCGACAAGAGTTGATATGTGAAATTGAATGATGGATTTGTATGGATGGTTGTATGATTTGATTATGATCGGGCTTAATGGGCTACATAAACATGATTGGGCTTAATGGGCTATATGGACGTGATTGAGCTTAGTGGGCCTTATGGGATTTTAGAAATGCATGCTAGGGTTTTAATGAGCTCTAGGCCTAGTTTTGATAAATTCTTAAATCGCATAAAACTTAATTTAATAATCAAACATGTCTGTGGACAAGTCGCTAGGTTAGAGTGTGGCAATGGACATATGCATGTCTAGGATTGGATCTAGGGAGGGCTTGGTACTTAAGCGGTCCTAGTGACCCACCTCTTCTTCTCTGGGATCCTACCTGGTGCATAGTGTCTGTTCACTTTAGCCGCAAGGACTTGTTGATGGGCCAAAGTTCATAACTAAAACCCGAGATGAAAGAACTTACAAAAATACCCCTGTAGGGTAGAATTAAGGAAATACCCCTGTAGGGTAGAATTAAGGAAATACTCGTGTAGGGTAGAATTACGAAAATACCCCTGTAGGGTAGGATTACGAAAATACCCCTGTAGGGTAGATTTACGAAAATACCCCTGGGTAGCGAAATGACTAAAATACCCCTAGGTGCTTAATGTGTGAAAATATGTATGTTGTATTCATGAGATATATGTTGCACTTGGGTGGGTTTAATGATAAGGAGGAAGATATGTGAGGATCGCATAGTCACTTGACGACCGTGGATCCACCGGTGGCTTTAGGCCCATTATATGTTTAGCAGCTTTGCTGCAACGTTTGAGTAGTGCCGCTGTTGGTGCTACCTTTGGAGTGTAGGGATGGGTGGGTTGATATTTATATCCCCACAAGAGTGTAGGGTTGGAAGGGAAATGGAGTGCAGGGTTGGATTTGGGATGGGAGCATTGCATTCATGTGATACTGATGTGATATGAGGTCATTGTGGGCTAAGGCCCAAGACCACCGATTTTGATAGGGCTTAGGCCCAATGTGATAATTGCAAGTTGATTGGATTACCAAGGGTCATACACACTGAGTTTCGAAACTCACACCCTTTTTGTTAAATGTTTCAGGTGACCCTCAGTAGACGGCTCGACGTGGAGGAGGACTCGGGGATGGCCACACTGCAAACTACTTAGAAGTTTTTAATTAGTTTCGAATGACTTTTTATTTTAATTACTTTATTTTCATTGGGATGTAATAAGGCCTTGTATCTCCAATTTGTCTTTACACTTGGGTTTTATTATTGTTTCAACTGCCTAATTATTAAACTTAAACAAATTTCTAAAGTTTAACATGGTTTTCGAAATGATTATAACATATGGACGTTTTCCTAAAACATGGGCTTTCTTCATAACTTAACAAGTTGCAAGGATTTTGGGTTTCTAAATCTTAAACTTAAGTTTTGAACTAAACAAATTCGTTTTGGAATTATGCCTTTGATGTGACATCACTGGATTCATTTAACTTTTCTTTAGAATGGTTTTCAATGAAAACAAGGTTTTCGCAAAAACACTTCAATGTGACACGCCGGACTCGGGCCTAACTTCTAGGACGGGTTTGGGGTGTTACACAACTTCTCGGAGCCAAAACTCACATTTACTAAATTTGGCAAATAGTTGATTACACGCAGGGTTTGCAACACAATTTTCAAGTGCTCAAACTGGTCTCGTTAATAAATCAGAATATCGTCAATGAATACCACAACAAATCTATCTAAATATGTTCTGAAAATTCTGTTCATTAAATCCTTAAATACTGCCGGTGCATTAGTTAAACCTAACGGCATCACAAGAAATTCATAGTGTCCGTACCTGGCTCTGAATGTAGTTTTTGGCACATCTGAATCCTTAACTCATAGTTGATAGTAACCAGAACGAAGATCAATCTTCGAGAATACTATTGCACCTTTCAACTTGTCAAACAGATCGTCAATTCGAGGTAGTGGATACTTATTCTTGATTGTCAACTTGTTGAACTGACGGTAATCAATACACAATCTCATCATCCATCCTTTTTTTAACGAACAGAACCGGTGCACCCCAAGGTGAGAAACTAGGTCGAGCAAAACCCCTATCTGTCAATTCTTGCAGTTCTGCTTTCAAATCTTTCAACTCAGTAGGAGCCATTCTGTAAGGTGTTATCAATATCGGTGATGTCCCTGGTACTAAATCAATAGCAAACTCAACTTCTCTATTTGGCGGTAATCCAGGTAACTCCTCTAGAAACACATTAGAATACTCACAAACCATTGGCACTGACTCAAGTTTCAACTCAGATACTTTAGAATCCAGTACATAAGTAAGGTAAGCATCGTAACCTTTTCTCACACATTTCTGTGCTGACATAGCTGAAATAACAATAGGTAATCCACTCGAACTATCTGATTCAATTCAAAGTATCTCACCATTCTGAAATTTCAATACAATAAGCTTTTGTATACAGTTCACAATAGCATCGTGAAGAGTCAACCAATCCATGCCCAAAATCACATCAAATTCATCAAACTGTAATAGCATCAAATCAGCTGAAAAATTGTAACCCCGAATCATCAACGGATAGTTTTTGCAAACTTTATCAACTAATACATGCTGATGTAAGGGGTTCGACACCTTAACCACAAATTCAGTGGACTCGATAGGTAATTTCTTAGTAGATACTAAATTCATGCATACATATGAATGGGTTGATCCCAGATCAATCAAAGCAATAACATCAGTGTCAACGATAGAGAAAGCACCCGTAATAACATCTAGCGTAGAACCTTCCTCTCATGCGCGAATAGCGTAAGCCCTAGCTGGTGCTCGTGCTTCAGATCTTATAACAGAATATTTTGTTCCCCCACGGCTACTACTCACATTTCCAGGGTTACGAGGTAGTATACCCCTCGTGGCAGTGTTACTGGGTCGATTATTCTGAACCTTTTCTTTCTTAGATATTTCTGGTTAATCACGAATGAAATGCTTAAATGAACCACATTTGAAACATGCCCTATCTTTTGCTTTGCACTCGCTAAAATGTCAACGTCCACACCGTTGACAAATAGGTTTATTATCTTTAATGCTACCTACACTAGCCACAGGTGTAGCTTGCGTCTTGGAAACTACATAGTGTTTGCCTCGGTCTCTGTCAGGGTAACCCACTGAAGCAATTGAACGATTATGGTATTCTTTTGATCTCTTTGACTGTGACTAATATGACTTTCTGGTCGACCTTTTTCTTGAATCACTGGCTTTAAAATCAGCTTTTCTCTTTTCTTTGCTAAGCTCATTGGCTTTATGTGTTCTGTCAACTAAAACAACGAATTCTTTCAGCTCGAGAATCCCAACTAAAAAATTAATATCCTCGTTTAATCCATCTTCAAACCGTTTACACATTACAGTTTCGATCAGAATGCACTCCCGGGTATATTTACTCAATCGGACAAACTCCCTTTCATACTCTGACACTATCATATGGCCCTGCTTGAGTTCAAGAAATTCTTTACATTATTGGTCCAAAAATCTTTGACTAATATATTTCTTTCGAAACTCAGTTTGAAAGAATTCCCCATGTGATTTGCTCCCTCGGCACTAAAAAAATCAACGTGTTGCACCACTGATATGCGGAATGTTTTAGTAAAGATACTGCACACTTTACACATTCAGCTGGTGTACAAGATAACTCGTCAAAAACTCGGATAGTATTCTCTAACCAAAACTCAGTTCTCTTAGGATCATCATCAACTATAGCTCAAAATTCTTTAGCCCCATATTTTCAAATTTTGTTGACTGACAGCTTATTAACTTGCACTATTTCCACGCCTTGAGGAACAACGGGAACTGGTTGGGGAACATGTGGGGGTGGTCGTTGAGCCACCGGGTTCACTCCTATGAACTCGGTAAACCACTCACCCATCGTTTTCAACAAAGTTTCCTTAGCTTCTCCTCCTCGACCCTTAGATAGGGCCTCGAACCACTAGACGCTGCTTCGTGAACGGAGGCTTGCACGTCATTTTTGACTTCATCGGAGTCTGCTCAGTTGGATGTCATTGCTATGAGAAAAAATTTTATAAGACGGTCAAAAGATATCACACTATCATAGGTTATATAATGGCATGTATAGATAGACTCATACATGCTACGTTCAGTACGAAAATTGACTAAACCGTAGCTCTAATACCAATAAATGTAACACCTCTAACTCATATCCGTCACCAAAATAGGGTTACAGAGCATTACCGGAGTTGTCAAATTAAAACGAATAAAAATTTAAAACATTTTAATTCATGTCAATAAAAATAGCAATTCCAATCAATAACACACAAACCGTCCCTAAAACGAGTCCTTGAGGGCATAAAAGTACATTAGAAATAAGTCGGGACTATATAAAAAACATATAGATTTTTTTGGAAAAAGATAAAAATTTTCAAACTGCAGGGGTCACATGGTCGTGTGCCCAGGCCATGTGAGAGACACGCCCATGTCTCAGGTCGTGTGGACATTCAAAGTAGGGACACATGGCCGTGTCCAAGCCCGTGTCTGCACCCGTGTAACTCACTGACTTGGGTCACACAGCAAAGCCACACGCTCGTGTCTCAGGTCGTGTGCTAGGCCGTGTAACAACCTGAGTTGCAACCCTTTGAAAACTACAGAGGACAAATGACCATGTCGCCTGGCTGTGTGTCACACACGACTGAGACACATGCCCGTGTCTCTGCCCCTGGGGACAAAAATAGGCCATTTTACAAGCCATGTTTCTCACCCATTTCAGCATGTACCTACAATCAATATTACACATATATACAAGCCATAACAAGGCACCAAAATCATGCATATTCTAGCTAATAAAACATGGTATATAAGCATACAACCAATATGCCCAAAGGCACCTAAAATGACAACATTCAAACATGTACAACCATACACTCAAATTGGCCAAAATAACCATCTAAGTTTGCATCAATTCAAAACAATTGATTTACATAGCCATCACATACCATTAGGTATCAAATATGCCATTCCACAACTAATACTAAATAACCATATAAATCATACATAATAAGTACCAATTCACCACATTTCAAACAAATCACAAGACAATTTTTTTAACATTTATTTTAGGTTACCATTTCATCTTTAAACGTTCAAACTTATCAAGCCAAAAAATCAACCAATTCAAGGCCATTTATATACATACCAAACTATGCCATTACACCAACAAAATGCCAAAACACAAGACAAATCAAGTGGCCATTTTAACAACCAAAATACCTACACATGCCATTATAACAAAACTTAAAAACATCCAAAAGTACCAATATAGCCGATAGATAGTGTGGTAGATATCTAACAACTTTCCAACCCGAACGAGCTTCTGATAAACTACAAAACATAGAAAAGTAAACACAGTGTAACACCCCTTACCCGTATTCAACGTCGGAATAGGGCTCGAGGCATTACCGGACTTATAACACAAGCATTCCAGAAATTTCGAGACATAAATGTTGCATCCAAATTAAAACCATCCACATTCAATCATAAAGTCCCTAATATGAGCCTACGAGGCCCAAAACATGCTTTGGAAGTGGTTCAAGACTAAACCGAGAACTTTAGAAAATTTTACAAAACTTAGAAAATTTTTCATGTTACAGGGGTCACACGCCTGTGTGGTTCAAGGGACACGCCCGTGTGACCCTGAGACACGCCCGTGCTACAGGCCGTGTTCAATTTAGGGAGCTCTCTGACTTGTGCCACATGGCCGTGCCTCACGCCCGTGTGCTAGGCCGTGTGGTCAATTTAATTTTCATAATTTTTCATAAAATAGGTGCAGACATCACATGGCTGGGGCACATGTCGGTGTTCAAGGCCGTGTAGCACACACAGCCGAGACACATGCCCGTGTCTCTGCCCGTGTACTATATTCTAGACATTCTATTTTGCAACAATTAAGGTGCAGGGGACACACGGCTGAACTACATGCCCGTGGGTCAGACCGTGTGTCACACACGGCCTAGACACATGCCCATGTGCCTACCCATGTGGACAAAAAGAAGGCTATTTACCAAGCCATTTGTCACCCCTTTTGTAACAGCCCGATTTTGGGCCTAGTCGAAACAGTGGTTTCGAGACCACGTATCCGACGAAGAAAAAAATCTTTTTATTATATTTTTATGGTCTACAATTTTATGGAACGATTTTGTGAACTTTTTTTTCAAAAATTTTGACGTTTGGGCACTCAATTTAGCTAAAAGGACTAAATTGCAAAAAGTGAAAAACTTGAATTCGATATGTTAAAGGTGTCTAATTTCCATGAGATTTTAAATCGGAGGTCCTTAGATGGTAATTAGACCATTATACTTCATAATGGACAAAAATGGACATGGTTAGGTATGTTTCTAATGTTTTTCATTAAGGGCATTTTAGTAATTTGGTAATTAAATTAATTAAAAAGCCAAAATAAAGCCAAACTTTGTCTATATTCTTCCTCCCTTGGCCAAATTTTACAAGGAGAAGACATGGCTAGGTTTTTTTAAGCTTTCAAGCTCGATTGTAAGTCCGTTCTTGCCCCGTTCTTGATGCTCTTTACATTTTTGAAGGCATTGTAACCCGATCTATCTATTTCTACCACTAATTTAAGATATGATCAAGGTCTAGGGTTTTACCCATGTTTAATATGTGTGTATTTTGATGTTTGATGGTAGAAAACACATGTTTGTTGTTTGTTAAATGACTTTTGTTAAGTGATTTTCGGTAAAAAAGTCAAAAAGGACTAGTTTGTAAAAGTTATAAAATGAGTAGAAAAATGTGAATAAATGAGAAATGTGGGTTGTTATGAGTATGAAAATAGTTTCGGCTAGGCTTGGGTGTGAAGAAATTGAATGAAATTCATTTTACGAGCCTAGGGACTAAAGTTTAAATGTCAAAAGTTTAGGGGCAAAAATGTAATTTTGCCATAATGTGACTTTTGGGCTGAAATGAATAATGTCATGATTAAATGAGATGAATTTGGTATTATAGATCAATAAAAAATGAAGTTCGGGTCTAGATCGGGGGAAAACCAAAGTGTTTGACGATTAGGTCCATTTTCACTATTTTTGTATCGAGGTAAGTTTGTATGTAAATAATGCAACGTTATAATTGTATTTATAATGTTTTATTATTTCATGAATTGTATGATTGACTCTATGGATGAAATTGACGAAGTTTCGACAAGCGCGTAAATCCCGCTTGAACCTTAGGAAAAGATAGGATACAAATGTCATGACATTAGGGTTATTGAGATTACGTGTAAGACCATATATGGGATATGGCATCGATATGAGACTTCGTATAAGACCATAGCTGGGCTATTGACATCGATACGAGATTACATGTAAGACCATATCTGGGATATTGCATTGATACGGTACTGTGTGTATGAGATTCCCGAGTATCCTTTAGTATTCCAAATGGTTCAACGGGAAATGTTGACGAAATGTTCAACAGGTATGTTGAAGATAAAAAAATACATGATTATGTTACGAGTTGGTACAGGTATGTACGAAAAACTCAAAGAAAATCGATTCAGTATATGATGAACAATTGGTAAGAATGTGATTGAGTAAGTTGTGCTTATGAAGCTTAAATGACATTTATGTTGATATGTGTTATGTTGATATTAAATGACATTTATGGTCATATGACATTTATGAAGTTTGAAGGACATTTATGTTAATATTTGTTAAGTTATTTATATGTCAAATGTATGAATAATGTTTTGTATTATTTGCATAAGAACTTACTAAGCTATGTAGCTTGCCCCCTTCCTTTCCCATGTTTTAGAGTGTCATTGAGCTAGCTCAGATTGGAGTTCACCGGAGATCCTATCACACTATCAAGCTATCACTTTGGGTATTGATGAATTCAAGTATTTTGAGTTTATGGCATGTGATCGCTGTGAAGTTAGAGTTTTAAAATTTATAAAGATAATGATCGAACCTGGAAACTAACTATGACAATGATTGAGGCAAGTGAACCTATCGAACAGTAGTATAGCTTAGGCAAGACCGGATTGTCGAACCCAAAGGAACTAAAAGTACTAATACTAACTTTCTTTCTATTATTTAGCCTAAAATAGGTGAAGTTGTTTATTAATCTAAATTAACTAATTACTAAGCTAAAGACACAAAGACAAAAAGAATGAATTGGGGAAATACTTGGAAAAACTGAGTTGATTAAGGCGATACCATAGGAAGAATCCACCTAGACTTCACTTGTTATCTAACACTGAACCAAACGATTTATTCACTTGACTTGATCCGTAGGACTCCCTAATTTATATTAAACCCTCTCTCGAGGCGAATAACGTCTAACCCTAGGTTAATTAATTGAAATCTCTTTCCCATTAATAACCCCCTAGAATAGCAGTAATTCGATCTATGGACTCCCATATTAGGTTTCACCCTAATCCGGTAAAATCTCGTCACCCTATCTCTAGGCGCGCAATCAACTCCGCTTAACTATGCTAGATCTACTCTTAAGCAGGGACTTTTGCTCCACCACCTAAGCACATTCAACTTGAATTAATATCCGTGAAATATCAACACAAGAATTAAGCACACATAATTAAGAACAAATCAAGTATTTATCATATAGTTCAGAAAACAATAACAAGATTCATCTAGGTTTCATCCCCCTTCAGGTATCTGAAGGGTTTAGTTCATAACAATAAAGAAAAACATCTCAAAAGAAAAGATAAAAAAAACATAAGAAATCCCTAAAACCCCCTGAAAGAATTGAAGAGGAGATCCTCCGTCTTGAGTAGAATTCCAGCTTCTTGAGATGGATCAACTGGCTATCCCTTGAGAGTTTCCCACAAAGCTGACCTTTTTGGCTCGGCTTCTTGGCCTAGCTGACCGCCCGTCGACTCCCCCCTTTTAGGTTATACTTAGGGTGTATTTATAGGCTTTTGGAATGTGTTTCTTTGCCCCTAAGTATCCTTTTTCGAGTGAAATTACCCTCCTCCACGGCAGGGGCACGGCCATGGCACACGCCCGTGTGAATCTTGGCCAGGCCGTGTTGGACTCTGTTAATGAGGCACGGCCGTGTAGATCGACATCAGGCCGTGTTCTAGTATATTTGAGGAGGCACGGCCGTGTGGGCTTTAGTCCAGGCCGTGTCGACTTCTTATTTTGCCCATTTTGGTCCATTTTGAGCTCGTTTCTCGTTCTTTTTATTCTTGGGTGCTATCCTGAGTATAAGACATGAAAAGAAGGATTAAGAGCACCTTTTTACATAAATCAAGGGATAAATCATCCAAAAGTATGCTAAATGTGGGATTAAAATATGTTACTATTTCGGTTTATCAAATACCCCCACACTTAAGTTTTTGCTTGTCCTCCAGTAAAATTCTCAACTTACAATTAAAACGAACTTTCTATAATTCATAATTCCTATCAACAATGTTTCATCATAATTCATAGATAATTTATACATGGATAATTCAATTCAAAGAGTTCTAAGGATTCAAACAATCTAAGTCATAGATTTGTAGCTCGAAAATATAGGCGTCTCCCCTTATCTAAATAATTACCTCTGGTTCAAAACCTACAAGGATTGACATCCTCACAAAAGATTCACTCAAATCACTCGAAGTGTTTAAGGTTCAGAATTAAGCGCTCAAAAGTCGAACATGAAAAAGTAATCCCATAGGCTTGCCTAAAAATCAAATCTCCACCACTATAATATGAGATGATGCACAAATCAAAACGTCTTTGAAATGGTTGTAACGGGGCTAGGGTTAAGGTGTGGTTAAAGGCTGAATTAGAGGGTTAGAATCGAGATCGATTTGATAAAATACCTAACTAGAAACAATAAACTGAATAATTACATAATGGATTGAAACTTTAAACTAATAATACGAGCTTCTTCTTCAATATTTGGAATTCAAGCATATAAGCTCACTTAATCACAAAACTAATAATGAATAATGACTATACTTCGATTTTTTTTTGAAGAACAAATCATAAATACATAACGAAGGATAAATTACTAAAAAAAACATAGTTAGGCTATTAATCAAATCAAATCTCGATATAAGGGTAGTCAAAAGGAATGGGGATAACAAAAATAAAGTGTTTCTGGGTTAATATTAGTGGTTATGTCAATAAAAAAGGTTGTTAGGATTAAAAGGGGTTCACTAGGGGTTAATTGTGAAGGTAGGTTTTTACTGGAGTTAGTGGGTTAAAACCTAGGTGCCTTTATCATCTCTGTATATCAAATCATAGGTGTGGTCTCGATATGTATAAACGAGGCAAGTTCTAGAATAACAAATCAATGTTGACATACTCATAATCAATAAAGTGAGCATGAAAAAGAATATATGCTCTATAAGGCTCAAAATCTCACAAAAATTATGGGTATTTTGATATCAATCTCGTAAATTTCAAACTTCAAAGTAATATTTAAACTCAGTTCGACAACCTAGAAAATTTTTAATTTCTGAAAAATAGACTTATCATGCTTGATTCTCTAGTATTCTTAGAATTTAGTTATCAATGCACAATTATCAATGACTTAATCTAAAACATATCAATAAAAATCATAAATCATTAGAAATTTCATCCTAATTATAATATGAGAAATTTACTTAAAAAACAAGACTAAATTCAGGATTTTGAGAACAATGCAAAAAGTTTGGCACCTAATTTCAGAAATTTGAGAATAATGAAAAAAGTTAGGTGCCTTTTTAGGTTATTCACCCCCCACACTTAATATGTACATTGCCCTCAATGTACAAAGTTAGATATATAGACAATAATACTAAAATCATAAGATATGGAGAGAAGTGAAACTCCCTGAATTTTGGATGGATTCCTTGAGCCGGAGGTGAAAGATAAGTTGAAGGGGCCGGTCTACATGATGATCCTGTGCTAGATGAAGAAATTGGGTTGCTCATGCAGGATTAGTCAGGGATTATTAAGACACAATAATTAAAACTATACTAATAAAATTAAAGAAAAGTATGCTAAAGTGAAATAATTTGAAAATTAAAATAAAATTAAAAGAAAAATTAATGGACCGTAGTGTCCTTATTTTTGGATGGTTTGCGAGGTGGGTGTGACCTCTAAGGCTGCGGAGGTGCTGGTGGTGGCGGAATTGGCGTGATTCCCTAGCAGCCTTTAGAACCTAAAATTAATAAACTAAGATAAAATAAACTAGATTAAGCATAAGAGTGTTAAAGAGAAGGAAAATAAAGGAGAAGATAAAAATAAAAGAACAGATAATTGGTCTCAAAGACCCTTGGCTTGGCGAGTGATTGAAGCGGCCGGCATGAACTTATGTAGATCGTTCTCCGTGAGGGAGACTGTGATTGGCTTCTTCCGCTTCTTTGGCATTGTTTTGGTGTACTCAAGGGTATAGAGAAAAGGAGTAGGAAGAAAATGAAATGTTGAAGGTTGAAAGTTAGTAGGGGAAAAGGGAAGGGAGGGGGGTTTAAATAGATTTTCAAACCTGGTACCATCCCACGCCAGTGCTCCTTAGGCATGTCGATTCACACGGCCGCCTCGCACGGCCGTGTGTCTAGGTGTGTTGGTTCACCCATGCCGGTTTTACAGATTGCCACGCCCGTTGGTGATAAGTTAGTGTCGTCCACAGCCGCGTCGCACGGCCATGGCATTAAGTCGGTGCCCGTGGGGCGGTGGTTGGAGTCCATGACTTCTAAGATTTGATTCTCTCTGACTCGTACCACCTCTACCATGTCAGTACGGTGATCCGGGGCATCCACACGGCCACAGCCGTGTGCTAGGCCGTGTGGCCTGAAAATTTGCACTTTTTGGTTAGTATAAAGCTAGATACTATAAAGAAAGGATAAAATAGAATAAATAAGAAAAATGTAAAAGTTAATAGGGTTAGTGCTCGGGTTGCCTCCCGAGAAGCGCTCGTTTATAGTCTTAAGCTAGACTTTACCTCTCATTCGTATGGTCATGGTGGTTTGAGGAGGTGAAAATCCTTTCTCATGCGTTCAATTCGGTTGTGGATATAAAGTTTAAGTCGAGTAGTGTTTACCTTAAAAGTGCTGAGTTTAGGATTAGTTACCTCGACTGTTCCATCTGGGAAGATTTTGAGTACCTGATCTCCTATCTTAAGTTGGGTTGTCCCATCGTTAAGTTTCTCGTGGAGTTGCCTCGTTTTTGCTTCATGTATTTCTTTGAAGTGTATCTTCCAATCGTCTAGTTCATTGATCCGAAGCTTTCGTTCCTCATGAATTTCTTCTTTATTGACACGAGGTCTAGGATCTGGCATCTACGAAAGAGTTTCAAGAAACGGCAAGTTAATAAGAAATTTATTTGGAGGTTTAAGAAACTTACCGAGTTGTTCCTCTGTGTGGTCTTTCTGTATTGCATTGGGAGACGACATACGTGGTTGGTACTCTATAATTACTGGGTTTGGTTTATCATGGCTTATCTCAACCTTACCTTCCTCTACCATATTCTCTTGCGTCAATGTTGGTTCATCTAACCCTTCATTATCGTGAGCAATTATTGTTTGAGGTTGCTCTCTTGGGTTAGTTTCGGTGTTACTTGGCACGATACCTTGTGGTATTTTTGAGATCAGCTTAGCAAGTTGCTCAACTGACTTAGTAAGTTGCCCTAACTAGTTCTTGATCCCTTGAATTGATGCTTCTTGATTTTCGAGTTCTGTTTCGGTGTTTTGGAAACGTGTTTCTGTCACCGCTATAAATTTTGTCAGCATCTCTTCAATGTTCGACTCCTCTTCCTGTTGGTGAGGTGGTTGTTGAAAATCTGGAGAAATTTCCGGTCTTTGGCTATTTTGATCATCCCACGAGAAATTGGGATGGTACCTCCAACCTGCATTATAAGTGTCAATATAAAAATTATTTTGTGGTCTAGAATAGTTACCCGTATAGTGAGCTTGCTCGTTTTTTATGCCATATCCATAGGGTGGGTACTCAGGATTCGCCATGCCTCCTAAATTCGAGTCATATTGCATAACTGGATGTACCTGCGAAGAACCACATAAACCGTCCATTTTCTTTCTTAAAAGCTCTATCTGGTTTGATAACATGGTTACTGGATCGAGGTTGTAGATATTGGCTTCTTTTGTTGGCTTTGTCCTCATAACTTGCCACTGATAGTTATTCAGTGCCATCTCCTTTATCTGCCAAAATCAAATAAAAGAAAATTTAGCAAAGTAAAAAATAAAAATAAAAGTAGAAATAATAATAATAATAATAATAATGGCTAAAGTAATAAAAATAGAGCGTTCTTAATATTTTAGTTCCCCGGCAACGGTGCCAAAAACTTGATCGCTGTGAAGTTAGAGTTTTAAAATTTATAAAGATAATGATTGAACCTGGAAACTAACTATGACAACGATTGAGGCAAGTGCACCTATCGAACAGTAGTATAGCTTAGGCAAGAACGGATTGTCGAACCCAAAGGAACTAAAAGTACTAATACTAACTTTGTTTCTATTATTTAGCCTAAAATAAGTGAAGTTGTTTATTAATCTAAATTAACTAATTACTAAGATAAAGATGCAAAGAGAAAAAGAATGAATTGGGCAAATACTTGGAAAAACTCAGTTGATTAAGATGATACCCTTAGGAAGAATCCACCTAGACTTCACTTGTTATCTAACACTGAACCAGACGATTTATTCACTTGACTTAATCCGTAGGACTCCCTAATTTATATTAAACCCTCTCTCGAGGCGAATAACGTCTAACCCTAGGTTAATTAATTGAAATCTCTTTCCCATTAATAACCCCCTAGAATAGCAGTAAATCGATCTATGGACTCACATATTAGGTTTCCCCCTAATTTGGCAAAATCTCGTCACCCTATCTCTAGGCGCACGATCAACTCCGTTTAATTATGCTAGATCTACTCTTAAGCAGGGACTTTTGCTCCACCACCTAAGCACATTCAACTTGAATTAATATCCGCGAAATATCAACACGAGAATTGAGCACACATAATTAAGAACAAATCAAGTATTTATCATATAGTTCAGAAAACAATAACAAGATTCATCTAGGTTTCATCCCCCTTCAGGTATCTGAAGGGTTTAGTTCATAACAATAAAGAAAAACATCTCAGAATAAAAAATAAAACAAAACATAAGAAATCCCTAAAACCCCCTGAAGGAATTGAAGAGGAGGTCCTCCGTCTTGAGTAGAATTTTGGCTTCTTGAGATGGATCAACTGGCTATCCCTTAAGAGTTTCCCACAAAGCTGACCTTTTCGGCTCGGCTCCTTGGCCTAGCTGACCGCCCGTCGACTCCCCCCTTTTAGGTTATACTTAGGGACTATTTATAGGCTTTTGGAATGTGTTTTTTTGCCCCTAAGTATCCTTTTCCGAGTGAAATTACTCTCCTCCACGGCAAGGGCACGACCATGGCACACGCCCGTGTGAATCGTAGCCAGGCCGTGTTAGACTCTGTTAATGAGGCACGGCCGTGTAGATCAACATCACGCCATGTTCTAGTATATTTGAGGAGGCACGGCCGTGTGGACTTTAGTCCAGGCCGTGTCGACTTCTTATTTGGCCCATTTTGGTCCGTTTTGAGCCCGTTTCTCGTTCTTTTTATTCTTGGGTGCTTTCCTGAGTATAAGACATGAAAAGAAAGGATTAATAGCACCTTTTTACATAAATCAAGGGATAAATCATCCAAAAGTATGCTAAATGTGGGATTAAAATATGTTACTATTTCGGTTTATCAGCATGTATAGGGACTTAGTCATTTTATTAAATGTGTCATTGTGATTGTAGCCAATGTGTTGGCTTGTGATTGTCAAAGGCTTGTTTTGATATTTGGCCATGTAGATTGGTTTATTTGGGCTATCATGGTTGTAAGCCTAAGTATATATATATGTGCTAATGTCTTTGGTGATATGGTCATGGTATGCTTGGGGAATGATAGAAATGTGATTTATGACATGAATGTGAGATGTTTGGCAATGTGGTCTATTGATGAGATGATAAAGTGGTGTACAATTAGGTATCTTGAAAGTAGTCAATTGTGGCTTAATGAATGTTGTGAGTATGATAGAGATTGATATTGTATTGGCATGTGTTGGTCATAATTGTGGATGGTTTTGTTGCCTAAGTATGTTATGTTTTATGCCTTTGAATTGGTGTAAGTGTTAATTGTGAACAAGGGTGCCAAATGGCTTGGTAAATAGCCTTTAATTTTGTCCACATGGGTAGATACACGAGCTTGGTAAATAGCCTTTAATTTTGTCAACATGGGTAGACACACGAGCGTGTGTCTAGGCCGTGTGTTACACACGGTCTGCCCCACGGGCATATGTTCCGGCCGTGTGTCCCCTACACCTTAATTTTGAAAAAAATAGAATGTCCAGAATTGAGCACACAGGCAGAGACACGAGCGTGTGTCTCAGCCGTGTGTGCTACACGACCTAGCACATGGGCGTGTGGAACGGTCGTGTGGCACAAGTCAGAGAGCACCCTAATTTGAACACGGTGTGAAGCACGGGTGTGTCCCAGGGTCACATGGGCGTGTGAGCCCTGCATCTATAAAAAAATTTCTAAGTTTTGTAAAAAATTCTAAAGTTCTCGGTTTAGTCTTGACCACCTCCAAAGCATTTTTTGGGTCTTGTAGGCTCGTATAAGGGATTTTATGATTGAATATGAATGGTTTTAATTTAGACACAAATTTTATGACTCGAAAATGTGTGATTGCTTGTAATGTGAGTCCGGTAATGCTCGTACCCTATTCCGGTGTCGAGTACGGGTAAGGGGTGTTACATTTAGTGGTATCAGAGCTATGATTTAGTCGATTCTCGAACTAACGTTACGTATGTGAGTCTGGCTATAATGCCATATTAATACCTGTGATAGTGTGATATCTCCCGACTCTAATGAAATTGTTTTGTTGAGTCAGAGATGCTTTCCAACTGAGCTATTTTCGAAAACACTGAAAGTGATACTAGGATATTTGAAAATGTGTTTGTGATGAGTCGAAACTTGGAAAGGTATGAATAAGAGTTCATGATATGTATGTGATGATGTACAAAATGAATTAACCATTAGTTTTGAAATATGGATAAAATGTCATTGTTCCAGTTGAACGTTGTATTTTGATGGATTATGGTGATTTTATGAAACAGATAAAATGTTTTAAATGTTGCAAAAAGGATTTAGCTCGGGAGGGTAATCCTGAATTAAGCCCTCTCGAGCATATGTTATGAAATGGATTTAGCCCGGACGAGTAATCTAGAGTAAGCCCTTTAGAGCATACGTTACTGAAAAGATTTAGCCTGGACTGGCAATCCTGTTATGTCATATGTGGCTCGAGAGTGTGCTCTATGAATATGTGCCAAAAGGGTACTTTTGAATATGAATTGACGGATTGTTGACATGCATACCTTAAGTATACTACCCAAGTATCCATCAAAATTACAATAGTTTAATGGGAATTATTCTTGAAATATGGAAAGGTGAAATGAAATGAAAGTTTATATTGTGATAAGCTCATCCATGTTTGTTTGACATTCATATGATGTTATGTGCCTAACTTGTTTGATTAAGTGAATGCAATAAGTAAACTTACTCAAAATTTATTGAATGTATGTTTAAGTGCACTTGTTTGAATAAAGATAATCGGAAAGTTCGTGTAACATAAATATGTATTTTAATTAGCTTGATGTGAATTATATGATTGTGAAGATATTATGTTGATGATGAATGCTAAGTTATATGTGTGTATTTATGAGAGTCGAGTTAGAGGCTTTAAGACCTCACCCCCTTACCAATGTGGTATATTATAACAAAATTTCACGAGATTTAAGTTGAATGAGCTCACAAGTAAGAGACTAAAGAGTTCAGTAGCGGAATAACTAATAATGTGGTTAGAGTTAAGAATAGTTTGGAAAGTGAATACGTAACACCCCTAACCCGAAACCGTCGCCAAAATAGGGTTAAGAGGCGTTACCGATCAATCGGAACATTTCACATCCATTTCACGACACAAAGTCAATCATCAATCAAACATATTCAAATATAAACATATAGTCCCTTATCGAGGTCTACGAGACCTCAAACATATATTAGAAGAGGTTCTACACTGAACCGAGCACTTAGAAAATTTTCCAAAATTTTAAACATTTTTTAACACTGCAGAGGTCACATGCCCGTGCTGTCAGACCGTGTGCCTCACTCGGCTACCAGACATGCCCATGTGTCCAGGCCGTGCCAAAATAGGGCATATATAATGACTTGTCCACACGGCCACCAGACACGCACGTGTAACATCCCCAAACCCGGCCTATTCACTACGACCGAATCTGGTTATGTTAGTGAAAATATTTTAGACTTAGAATAAAATAGTAAAAATTTATTTGCTCTTGGAAACCATGTTCTTTTGAAGTTATAGCCACATGTTTAATAATTCCATAATTGAATAAGTAAGTTATAAAAATATATCCATCGTCACATAGTGTTTCAATTTGAACAAACCATCATAGAGTTGATAATAAAATAATACCAAAAATAATAAAATAAATCCTTGTTACAACCATTATTTAAAATAAATACTTAATATTTAATAAAACTAAAAACAACGCCTTCGGCATGGGCCACCATGTGTCCTCTCCGATCCCGGTCCATCTCATGAATCACCCGAAATGTTTGGAAAATAATTGGGTGAGTCACGCACTCGATGCATAACCATAACACATATTTCCTACACGTATGGGCTTGGCCCATAACCATACTTTTCTCATAGCAAGTCATGCAAATATGCATCTCACCCAACCCACAATCCAACCGTGACGCCAACCTTAGCGGACTCCTCGCCTAAGGCCGTGGATAAACCACCACCGATCACATCGTGATCCATACCCTTACCTTGGCAATTACTACACAAGGCCGTGGTCGAGCCACCGATCAATCAAAATGATCTCAACATCGATAATCGCTCACGGTGACGCACATAGCCATCAACCGCCGAGAGATGGGCACCGAGCCACACCTCCCTTGAGGTAGCACACGCTAACCCTCAAGCGCTAATGTAGCCGAGCTATCATTAGACCACGCATAACTTCGTACACTTCCTCCTTCTTCAATCCAATCCCATGCCCATGTGTTAATAAATCATGCAAGTATATCATATAGAGTGAGTATTTATTATTTATCAATACCACATCAAACATATATAAAATATACAAATATCACAACCAATCTTACCATCATCGGTTCACATCACTCAAGCCATTATAATCGGCTTCCACGCATAACACATATGTTTAATAGCTAGCAAGCAAACCGAGAAATAGTGCGATGGTTACGCACCTTAATAGCACAAACGATCCAATCCCGAAATGTCGCTTGACTAACTCTCTCACAAACACCACCTTAAACAACCCATAATAATACCATATTAGATTCGGCTTCTAAACCAATAAACATCAAGAAGTGGCCTTTGGCCAACACCTACCACTTCTTACCTTGATGAGTAGTCGAATTCAACCAGCCCCTAAGTGCTCCCTCACACCGGCTTAACAATAGATCCCCTTCTACTAAACAGAAAAAACTAAAAGGTTCGGCAAGGCTCTTTAATTAGTGTTGGGGTATTCGGCAATGGCAAGTTTTGGAGGTGGTTTCAAGTAAAACGAAGGTTAAAAGAATAGGAGAAGGAAGAATAGGAGGTTCGCCACCTAGCAAACTTGAGATGAAAAAGAAATGTTTTGGAAGAAAAAGGTTTCTGCTACCCAAAATGGTTGAGAGCAAAATACTAGTAATTCGGCAAAGAGAGCAAATGGTGAAAGGAACCAAAAGGTGAGCACCTCCCCTATTTATAACATTCTACCGCCACCTTTCAAGAGTTTCTCGCCACTTAATTCAAATTAATTTGAATTAAGTAAAACCCCCTTAACTTACTCATCTCCATCCATTCAAAAATAGTTTGAATGGTTCAACATTTATCCCATCTATTTTAAAAAAGATTATCCTACACTAAAAAAACAAATACTAAATAAAATAAAATCTTATCCTCACCTACCTAGGACTCCATGTGCCGCCCACACCTTACCAACTCACGCCGCCAAAAAGAACAAAAATAAAGCTTCAATGTGCCACCCACTTTCATGCCTTTCAAAGAAGAAAAAGAAGGAAAACCCCCCAACAAATTCCAAGGCTCGAACACCGGACTGGAGGGAAACCAATGACCAAGTAGCGCCCGGTGCCATTCGGCCTAGGCGTTGTTTTGTGACAGCGCGCAACATTTTGTTTTAAGCCTTCCCAGTGACTTAACGCCACTTTGCAAAATAACAACAAAATTCTGCCTCCTTGCGCCTTGAACCCACGACTGCACTAAGCTCCTTTTCAAGCGGCGCCTCACCCTCCCCACCGCCTTTCATGACAAGAAGCCCCAACTTTTATTTTTAACTCCTTCTGCGTCACCCCATCACAAGCAAAATATAAAACGCCAAAATCACTGCCGCCCCACTCGAACCAGCGCCTCTTTCTCCCCTTCAATTGCCTAAGTGGCGCATGAGAGCCACTTCGCCAAGCTATTCCTTGTGCCAAAATTACCGAAAAATATACTTAAGGCCTTCCTTAGCCCGATTCCTTTCTTTACACCGAAAATCCAAAATTTTCCAAAGTCTACCCCTTTCATCCAAGCATTCTTAGAACCTCTAAAACTCATCCAAGCACTCCCAAAACCTACTAACACTTGATTTATACCCAACATGCATAGCCCCTAAACCAGGTGTTACAATTCTACCCTCCTTAAAATAATTTCGTCCTCGAAATTACTTGTCTAAACTAATACCCACTTTTTCCCACTACGCTAAAGTCACAAGACTCTGATCTTAAAGAGCTAACATACTTTACGAGCAACAAAACAAACAAATACCAAAAAGCGCTTCTACCACGCCCACGAGAAGTTTTATGCAATGAAGTTTCCGAGAGTAGTTCTTTCGAGCAATCAAGTTTCCTTCCCTACCTGTGGGTAATTTCGCTCTTTTTCCTATAGAGGTATTTCTAATGACTCAAGGTCAATTTTGAAAATAGCTTTCCAACTTAAAGATATTTCAAAATTCACAAAATCTCGGGTCATCTTGAAAATTTTGTTCAAACCCGAGGTATCGCAAAAATTTCTGAAAAGGTGGTTATTTTTGTAATTAATTTTTTTTTTTTTTGAAATCATGGGCATTTTCGTAAATTCTCAAAATCGAGATATCACAATATTTCACAAAATAAGATTTTCTCGATATTTAGTAAAATAGGAATATTTCAAAGAAAGATCGAGAGAAATTTGAAAACTTAGTACCGAGGGCATTTCGGTAATTTTATCAACCAGGGTATTTTCAGTAAATTTCCGCAACCAAAGTATCTTAGTTTTGAAAACTCGAGATTTTGGTATTTTACCAAGTAAAAAGCATTTTATCAAAAATTGAGGGTAAAACGGTAATTTTATAACACAGGGCATTTTTGTAATTTTGCCACTAGGGCATTTTGGTAATTTTATAAATTGAAAAACATCTTTCAAAATCGATTTAGAGTTTCACAAACCAAAGGGTTAAGTTTGAAAAATTTTAAAACAGAAAATTTTAAAACAAAGAAGGCTAATCCCTTTTCGGTTTTAATAATCTGGTTTAGCCTATGAACAAGTCCTCTTGGTTAAGGTGAACCATAGCTACGCACTGTAGGATTCCAAATAAGAGGAGGTGAGTCACGAGGATCGCTTAAGTACTGTGCTCTTCCGATCCACTCCTAGACATGCGCACAATGGTTGCCACACCTTAACTCGGCGACTTAATCACGAGTTTGTTTAGTAACCTTAAGTCTTATGCATGTGTTTGAGTAGACTAGTCCTAGGGTTCAATAGATCCTAGTATTCTAATCTACGAGCCCAACTAAGCCCATAACAGTTCATATAACAATTCACTTGAAGTCCAAGTACTTACCGCGGACTCGGGGTCCTGAGGTACAGTGCCATGCCGAATAACTCAAAAAATTTCTTAAAAGCCCATGTTTTTGAAAAGCCCATTTTGAAACGTTTTTGGCCCAAAACCCTCAAAGCCGAGTTTTGAACCGAGCTCGATATTAAATCAGAACATCCCCAAACCCGGCCTATTCACTACTACGAATCGAATCTGGTTATGTTAGTGAAAATATTTTAGACTTAGAATAAAATAGTAAAAATTTATTTGCTCTTGGAAACCATGTTCTTTTGAAGTTATAGCCACATGTTTAATAATTCCATAATTGAATAAGTAAGTTATAAAAATATATCCATCGTCACATAGTGTTTCAATTTGAACAAACCATCATAGAGTTGATAATAAAATAATACCAAAAATAATAAAATAAATCCTTGTTACAACCATTATTTAAAATAAATACTTAATATTTAATAAAACTAAAAACAACGCTTTGGCATGGGCCACCATGTGTCCTCTCCGATCCCTGGTCCATCTCATGAATCACCCGAAATGTTTGGAAAATAATTGGGTGAGTCACGCACTCGATGCATAACCATAACACATATTTCCCACACGTATGGGCTTGGCCCATAACCATACTTTTCTCATAGCATGTCATGCAAATATGCATCTCACCAACCCACAATCCAACCGTACGCCAACCTTAGCAGGACTCCTGCTAAGGCCGTGGATAAACCACCACTGATCACATCGTGATCCATACCCTTACCTTGGCAATTCGCTACACAAGGCCGTGGCTGAGCCACCGATCAATCAAAATGATCTCAACATCGATAACTGTCTACGGTGACGCACATAGCCATCAACCGCCGAGATGGGCACCGAGCCACACCTCCCTTGAGGTAGCACACGCCTAACCCTCAAGCGCTAATGTAGCCGGAGCTATCATTATACCACGTACAACTTGTGTACACTTCCTCCTTCTTCAATCCAATCCCATGCCCATGTGTTAATAAATCATGCAAGTATATCATATAGAGTGAGTATTTATTATTTATCAATACCACATCAAACATATATAAAATATACAAATATCACAACCAATCTTACCATCATCGGTTCACATCACTCAAGCCATTATAATCGGCTTCCACGCATAACACATATGTTTAATAGCTAGCAAGCAAACCGAGAAATAGTGCGATGGTTACGCACCTTAATAGCACAAACGATCCAATCCCGAAATGCTGCTTGACTAACTCTCTGCCGAAACACCACCTTAAACAACCCATAATAATACCATATTAGATTCGGCTTCTAAACCAATAAACATCAAGAAGTGGCCTTTGGCCGAACACCTACCACTTCTTACCTTGATGAGTAGTCGAATTCAACCAGCCCCCTAAGTGCTCCCTCACACCGGCTTAACAATAGATCCCCTTCGGCTAAACAGGAAAAACTAAAAGGTTCGGCAAGGCTCTTTAAATAGTGTTGGGGTATTCGGCAATGGCAAGTTTTGGAGGTGGTTTCGGTTAAAACGAAGGTTAAAAGAATAGGAGAAGGAAGAATAGGAGGTTCGGCCACCTAGCAAACTTGAGATGAAAAAGAAATGTTTTGGAAGAAAAAGGTTTCGGCTACCCAAAATGGTTGAGAGCAAAATACTAGTAATTCGGCAAAGAGAGCAAATGGTGAAAGGAACCAAAAGGTGAGCACCTCCCCCTATTTATAACATTCGGCTGCCACCTTTCAAGAGCTCCTGGCCACTTAATTCAAATTAATTTGAATTAAGTAAAACCCCCCTTAACTTACTCATCTCCATCCATTCAAAAATAGTTTGAATGGTTCAACATTTATCCCATCTATTTTAAAAAAAGATTATCCTACACTAAAAAAACAAATACTAAATAAAATAAAATCTTATCCTCACCTACCTAGGACTCCATGTGCCGTCCCACACCTTACCAACTCGCTTTGCCAAAAGAACAAAAATAAAGCTTCAATGTGCCACCCACTTTCACGCCTTTCAAAGAAGAAAAGAAGGAAAACCCCCAACAAACCTCCAAGGCTCGAACACCGGACACGGAGGGAAACCAGAGACTGCGTAGCGCCCTGTGCCATTCGGCCTAGGCGTTGTTTTGTGACAGAAGAGCGCAACATTTTGTTTTAAGCCTTCCCAAGATTTCTTAACGCCACTTGCAAAATAACAACAAAATTCTCGCCTCCTTGCGCCTTGAACCCACGACTGCACTAAGCTCCTTTTCAAGCGGCGCCTCGCCACTCCGCCCACTGCCTTTCATGACAAGAAGCCCCAACTTTTATTTTTAACTCCTTCTGCGTCACCCCATCACAAGCAAAATATAAAACGCCAAAACTGCTGCCGCCCCACTCGAACCAGCGCCTTTCTCCCCTTCCCGCGCTAAGTGGCGCATGAGAGCCACTTCGCCAAGCTATTCCTTGTACCAAAAATTACCGAAAAATATACTTAAGGCCTTCCTTAGCCCGATTCCCTTCTTTACACTGAAAATCCAAAATTTTCCAAAGTCTACCCCTTTCATCCAAGCATTCTTAGAACCTCTAAAACTCATCCAAGCACTCCCAAAAACCTACTAACACTTGATTTATACCCAACATGCATAGCCCCTAAACCAGGGTGTTACAGCACGTGTGCCATGGCCGTGTGAAATTAAGCTAGTTACTGACTTGGTCACACGGCCACCAGGCACGCCCGTGTGCCACGGCCGTGTACCCTTCCCAGGCACACTTCGAAGTGGCCCTTGAACTACACGGCAGAGACACACGCCCGTGTCCCTTAGCTATGTATGCAAAATAGGCCATTTGCAAGGCCAAAATGCCACCCACACAAGGGTCATCCCTACAAGCACAATTAAGCATCTTTCCATGTATCAATAGCAACCAAAAACACATCAAATATTCATCATATCAACCCAATTCAATCTCATTTCTAGCATGCCATCTTATATGCTAAACAGCTCAACCAATTCACATGTAAAACAAAGCATGATTCATCCACAATTTCACTAAATCACTATGGCATCAATCCATTAATAAATTTACCATTCTTAAGGCCATTTCATTGCCATCAAGCCATACCAAAACATGCTTCATTTACCATAATCATTCATACATATTACCAACACTTATCTAGCCACATCACATGGCTATTTACACATCTCACACATGTTTCAAAACAACTAGGCTATACATGCCATATTCAAATATACACATCTTCTAAAGTACCAAAAGATTGCCGATAGTGTGATAAAGATGCTGACGATCCCCGTATCCGAGCTAGCTTTACTGACACTATAAAACAGAGAAACAAATCACACAGTAAGCTTTCAAAAGCTTAGTAAGTTCGTAATATAATACATATTACTCAATAATGCCACATCAATACATAATTAAACCATCACATAGATAAACGCACAATTAGGCTCATCATCAATCTCATCCATATGCTCAAGTATCTATTCATTCCACTTTTAAGGCTATCATCAACCACATAGGTTCAAACGTACCTTGATCAACACATAGTTACTCACCATTCATGCTACTTAATTGTTCGGTATTACCTCTCGTTCAACCTTTGCTATTCCTTTGATTTATTCGCACACTTAGTGCCAATTTCATAACCAAAACATAATCGTCACCGCACACTTAGTGCCAATATGTTAAACTGAACTTATATCAGTATTGTACACACAGTGCCAATTCGATAAGTTGAAGCTTCTATCTTTTCGCACACACAGTGCTAACCATATCTGTCTCGTTTCTAATTTCACACACTTAGTGCCCTCTAATTCAATTCCGCACATAGCATTTCTAATATCATAGTTATATATATATTCATTCGATTCACATCACATAGATATAGTTTACAACTAGTATTATATCCGAACTTACCTCGGACGTCGAAATACCGAAATGGTCAATTAATCGAGCACTTTGTCTTTGCCTCGATCTCGATCCAAACCTCTCTTTTCTTGGTCTATACACATTCAAATTTAACTCATTCAATCACCAATTCATTCAATTTAGTCCAAACACACATATTTAGGGCATTTTGCAAAATAGCCCTCACATTTTCACATTTCGACACTTTAGTCCCTAATTCACAAAATCACAAAATAAACCAAATTTCTACTCACACAAGCTTAGCCAAATTCTTCTCATGCTAATAAAAGCCCACACATTTAATTTATTTCACATTTTAGTCCTTCAATTTACACTTTTCTCAATTTAGCCCAAATTACTCAATTTCACTAAAAATTCAAAGACAAAATATGTTTATCATTCACATATCTTTCATAATTTATCAACAACTATCACAAAGCTCAAGCATTCATCCATGGCATATCTCAAAATCACCATCAATTTCTAAAATTTAAGCATGGGTTT
This sequence comes from Gossypium sturtianum, assembly GCA_025698515.1. NCBI lineage: Eukaryota > Viridiplantae > Streptophyta > Magnoliopsida > Malvales > Malvaceae > Gossypium > Gossypium sturtianum. The sequence continues at coordinate 79,221,301 of CM046944.1, forward strand.
GAAAGAGCACGAAGCAACGATCACAAAAACGTAGAAATTATAAAAAACCGAGCTTGAAGCATACCTCAATCAAGGACAACAATGGCCGAACCCTAGTGTAGTCTTCTTGTTTTCTTTTTCTTATGATTTTCGGCAAAGATGGATAAAAGATGAGCAACAATTTGGTTTTGTTTTATTTATTATAACATTAATAATTGATTTCCAATTGTACCATTAATGAAATAAACATTAATACTTATAATAGTTGGTTATAATTGTCCTTTAACCATCCACTAACTATATAGTGGCTTAATTGCATCATAAGGCCTCCTCATTTAAAAGCCACATCAAATTAAGCACTTAACAATCAACACACAACATTTTACACTTTATGCGATTAAGTCCTTTTTGCATATTAAACACACAATTGGTATAATCTTCACACAGAAATTTCACACAGGCTAAATCACATACTGTTAACACAGAAAATAATATTAAAATATTATTTCAACCTAGAATTTGTGGTCTCGATAGCACTGTTCTGACTAGGGTCTAAACCGGGCTGTTACATAATACAGTTTTGGAAAAGATGCCAGATTATTCTAAAGGTAATTTTGATTTCGCGATGTCACGGTTAAATAAAAAGTTAATCTCGGCTAATCGACTCATTCAGGTATTATGTCTAAAGTATGTATTTGCTGGAATTTCTTCCGGATTTATTTTTGTTAGTGAATGGAATAATACGGGATTAGTGATGACAGAATTAGTCAGAGAAATGATATTTGAATCGTAAAGATGTCTGAGTGTAACAGTTGTAATTGAATAGATTATGATGATGATATCTCCTAGGTATTTTATATATTCATTTATCCTTAGAGATATATGTGATTGTTCATTTTCTAATGAAATTCTTATCATATAAGAATGCTAGCTGATTATAATGTTAGATGAAAGCATTGTTGGTCTGGTTGGTTGATGAGCAGCATTTCTTATCTCTTTCTTTGGGATTCTATTGTATTATGTTTGGAATAAAAGTTGTTGGTGAGAATTTATGCGAGGCTATTCTTCTATTTCTACTGGATGTTGTTTTGTTATATATATATTTGGAAAATATATAACCTATGTTACGATTGATTCCAGAGCGTATAAGCATTGTTTTTCTTCTGATTTTCTCTGAGGAATCATCAAGATCTTTATTATTTTCTTATGAGTTATGTTCTTGGACTTCCAGTATGATATCGCATCTTGGATTTCTTTACCTCAGTTTTCTTATCATCCTTATTTCATAAATTATCAATCATGGCTCATCTTTAAAGTGTGTTCTGTGGCTTGTGATAACTATGTCTATTATGGTTGTATTTCTGGTTCGATCATAGGCACCTGGTGATTCTGGTATCAGGATTTCTCTAATTTTCATGAAAGGAATTGACATCAGAAAAGGTATAGATAGTGGAAGCTCAAGCTCAAATTGTACGATGGTTTTCTTTTCTCAGGTAAGTTTGATTAAGGTCAATGAGTTCAATTAGGATATTTTGTTTCCTTGAGCTAATGCAGTTGTAAAGATCTTTGACTAGCATGTGAGGAAATTTTAAAAGATTGTATGTTTGAGCTTTTTTAATAGCATGAAGAAGAAAGTATTTTGATATGATATTATTTGATAGTTGAGATCGACTCAGTTGTTTTTATCTGAGCGAGCTGGTTAGTTGAAAGGTAAATTGAGTTATATGCATTTAAGCTTATCCTCAGGTAAGAAGATAAAATCTTGTACATTCATGGGTAAATTGACGAACAATCTGAATGAAGAATTTATATTAAAAAAGGGTGTGATACAAGGACGTACCTATTAGACCAGTTCTAATTGGATGATAATATAATGAGTTAAAGCTATTTTGATTGATAAATTTATCACATTTGTGAAAGTTTGAATGGTCTGTTGAGTGTTAGCAAAGTTGAAAATAGTGAAGGTATTATTAACCGAAGCACTGATTCTGGGTCCAGTTTAAATTGACTAAAGAATTTGTGATTTTTCAGCGATGCACTATCGGACGGATTGGAATGTGTTTTAATACAAGAATGTAAAGTGATAGTTTATGCTTTCAGACGGTTAAAGTCACATGAAAGGAACTGTCCGACGGGTGCTTTAGAGTCGGCCACTTTTTTTATGTCTGTGTTGAGAATTTGATGACATCGGTTGTCCGACAAAAAATGTCATATGTTTCCTAATCCCAAGAGTTTAAAGTAGCTAATGTCACAGAAGGATCTGAATTTAAAACAGCATAGATGGCTTGAACTATTGAAAGATTGTGAGCAGTTATCGATTAACCCTTGAGAAAGCAGATATAGTTGCAAATTCTTGAATGGAAAATATTTGACTATTTTGTGAGTATTGGATACATGATTAATCTTATTTGATGACGGTCTGAATTAAGCTAAATTAGAAGCTAAAGCGATTTTTTCTTTGCAAGATTGAGAACCTCAGGAATGTGATAGTGAGTGGTAAACTAAACGAGTACAGTGTGAGATGACCTTTGATTTTGAATTTCAGTCGACTGATGATCATATTGTAACACCCTGCACTCGCCCGGATGTTATGGCCGAATCCGGGAATGTCACATCAAAGGCATAACTCAAAACTATTTTGCTAAGAAAAAATTTAAGACCCAAAAGCCCAAAATCCTTGAGTCTTGTTAAGTAATGATAAAAGCCCATTCTATTATTTTAAGTATTTCGGAAACCAAGTTTAAACATAAGAAATTTACTCAGGTTTAATAATTAAGTAAACAGTTGAAACAACAAAACCCAAAATCTAAAGTCAAATCGGAGTATAAGGCCTTATTACATCCAACGAAAACAAAGTAATTAAAATCATGTCTTTTGAGACAAATAAATAAAACTTCTAAGTATCTTGTAGTGTGGCCGTCTCCGAGTCCTCTCCCACGTCGAGCCAAGCATCGAGGATCGCTCAAACATTTAATAAAATGGGATAAGTTTCGAAACTCAGTGTGTACGACCCTTGGTAAGCCAATCAACAAACAATTATCACATTGGGCCTAAGCCCTATCAAAATCAGTGGTCTTGGGCCTTAGCCCATAACAACCTCATATCACATCGAAGATCACATGAATGCAATGCACCCATCCCAAATCCAACCGTACACCATTTCCTTCCAACCCTACACACCTGTGGGATATAAATATCAACCCACCCATCCCTACACACCAAAGGTAGCACCAAAGCAGTGGTACTACTCAAACGTTACAAAGAAAGCTACTATAATGGGCTTAAAGCCACCGGGTGGATCTACGATCCGTCAGCGACTATGCGATCCTCAAATCTTCCTCTCAGATCATTAAAACCCACCCAAGTGCAACATATATTTCATGAATGCAACATACACATTCTCACACATTCGGCACTTAGGGGTATTTTAGTCATTTTACTACCCAAGGGTATTTCCGTAAATCTACTCTACAGGGGTATTTAGTTAATTTTGTAAATCAGTGATATTTTGGTGATTCCGCAAGTCAAGGGTATTCTGGTAATTTTATAATCAGGGGTATTTTAGTAATTTTTCAAATCTTAGGATATTTTGGTAAATTTCAAATCAGGGGTATTTGGTCCCTCTCGGGTTTTAGTTATGAACTTTGGCCCATAAACAAGTCCTCGCGGCTAAAGTGAACAGACACTATGAACCAGCTAGGATTCCAGAGAATAGGAGGTTGGCCACTAGGACCGCTTGAGTACCAAGCTCTCCCTAGATCCAATCCTAGACATGCATATGTCCGTTGCCACACTCTAACCCAGCGACTTGTCCACGGACATGTTTAATTATTAGATTAAGTCTCATATGGTTTAAGAGTTGTTCAGGACTAGGCCTAAAGTCCACTAAACCCTAGCATACTTGTCTACGTCTTCATAAAGCCCATAAAGCCCATTTCACGTTCATATAACCCATTATGCCCAATTCACATCCTTATGGCCCATTAGACCCAAATCTCATTCATATGGCCCGTTAGGCCCAAAACAATTCCAGATCATGTAACATGCATGCCTAACTCAATTAATATAATCAAATCAATCAATTTCATCCAACTTAGCCTCAGAGCCTACCGGGCCCATTTAGCCACTTTCGGCTTTTCAGATTTTCGGCATTGCCGATATCATGTGTGTGTAGTGGTTGTACACACCTGGTTACTGCGACGTGCTATACTATCCTTGGTCTTGAACCTACAACTAACCAACCTTCAATCAATCACCCATACTTAAACAAAATATCTAACAAAAGCCGAAACCTTACCGTAACCTTACCGTGTGCCACCGGGTTCTAATCGCCCTTCCTTAGCTACTAATTAGGAGTATCCCCTAGATCTGCACACACACACACACCATCAAGATTCGAGTGACTCATAATCCAGACAAGTCACCCCTATAGATCAAACTCACATTCGGCCATTCACTTAAACCACAATCGAGTTGAGTACACTTACCCTTGCTAGCGATCCTACCACGCTTGCGATCTTTGAACCTTATCCTTGTTATCACAGAGTTAACGACAAAATAGTTAGATAGCCTTCTTGCTTTTAGCAAAACGTACAAAAGAGGTTAACCGAATACTTACCAAATCCCCTTTCGATCATGCGGCCTAGATAGCTATTAAGTAGATTCGGCTTTCAACACTTGACTGAGAGTAGGTAACAATCGATTTGTGATGGGGGAACAACCAGCAAGATTCAGCACTATTAGGAATTTCGGCAAGAGAAAAGATGGTGGTAATTCCGCTACAGAAGAGTTTGGCTATGAGAGAATCTGGCACAAAGAAATTCGGCTTTAGGAGATTTCGGCAATGGGAGAGTTTGGCTATGGGAGGAACCGATTGAGGGGAAGAAAAGAAAGAAAGAGAATGGAGAATTCAGCATTACCTAGGACCCCAGATTCAGCACACACACATTTATATAGCCTATAGCCAGAACTTAGCCACCCCTAAAGTCCAATTCGGCACCACTTCATCCACTGCTCATCTCCTAATTTTTCTCCATTATATCTCCCTTATACTTCTCCTAAATTCTCTCTGCTGATCACTTCTCCTTAGAGTCCCTCTACACGCTACTTCCAGCCTTCTAGAAGCCTAAAATTAAATTCGAAAATAAAACTAAGCTAGCACTCAAACCTCAGACCTCCCTGCATGCATATGTCCCCACCTCTCTACACCCTAGTGGCGTCACTTAGCCACTTCACCACAGGCTTCTTTGTGCCATTTTTCACTTATTTTTATTTAAACGCCCACTACTCACAACCCTGATTCCTTAATTAATTAAATTAAGAATCCTCCACCACAAAATTCGAACCCAGAGCTTCTCCAACACACCCACACACTCCAAATTCATTAAACCTTTAAAGCCGTCATCTCATTTGTCATTTTCTTGGTCACTTAAAAATTTTTATGAAACCCAAAGCCCAATGGGCCCAACTCAACTGGGCCTAAAATTCGGGGCGTTACAATTCTACCCCCTATAAAAAAATTTCGTCCTTGAAATATTGAACTAACTATTAATCGCACCGCTCAAGTCACACCACTACGCTTCTGCTGCGCACTCTGATTTTAATAACACTAACACACTTCAAAGCTGGGCATATGGCCCGATGCCGATGATCCAGCCCTAACACTTTCACGGCCTCTGCCGTGGCCTCTTGCACCTCTTCTAGCACTCATCGCTGATTCTCGTATTATCTGAATTAGGAATTTTTATGAATTTAGTACAAAGTTTCACTGTTTAAGGCACATGTTTTATGCAAGTAACAATTTAAAAGTTGTTTCGCGGTCGAAGATCCACTACAGGCTTAAGTTTCCGACGGGCTTTACTATCTAAAAACCTATTTTAAAGTAGCCCATATCTAGATATAGTTCCGTAATTTAAACTAAGGTAAACACAGAAAACTTACTTGGCTCGCCGTCGAGGGATCGGTGAACCACACTTCAAAAATCTTGCAAACACTTTTTAATCTACTTGTTTTAAAAAACCAAAATCTAAGCCCATTTCACAGCCCGAGCTTTGCAACTGGGCTCTGATACAACTAAATGTAACACCCCCAGACCCGGCCCAGACGTTATGGCCGAATCTGGGAATGTCACATCAAAGGCATAACTCAAAACGATTTTGCTAAGAATAAATTTAAGACCCAAAAGCCCAAAATCCTTGAGTCTTGTTAAGTAATGATAAAAGCCCATTCTATTATTTTAAGTATTTCGGAAACCAAGTTTAAACATAAGAAATTTACTTAGGTTTAATAATTAAGTAAACAGTTGAAACAACAAAACCCAAAATCTAAAGTTAAATCGGAGTACAAGGCCTTATTATATCCAATGAAAACAAAGTAATTAAAATAATGTCTTTTTAGACAAATAAATAAAACTTTTAAGTATCTTGTAGTGTGGCCGTCTCCGAGTCCTCTCCCACGTCGAGCCGTTTACTGAGGATCACCTGAAACATTTAATAAAAAGGGGTGAGTTTCGAACCTCAGTGTGTACGAACCTTAGTAATCCAATCAACATACAATTATCACATTGGGCCTAAGCCCTATCAAAATCAGTGGTCTTGGTCCTTAGCCCATAACGACCTCATATCACATCAGTATCACATGAATACAATGCACCCATCCCAAATCCAACTATGCACACCATTTCCCTTCCAACCCTACACACCTGTGGGGATATAAATATCAACCCACCCATCCCTACACACCAAAGGTAGCACCAAGATGGCGGCACTACTCAAACGTTGCGAAAGAAAGTCGCTATAATGGGCTTAAAGCCACCGGTGGATCCATGGTCGCGTCAGCGACTATGCGATCCTTAAATCTTCCTCCGTATCATCAAAACCCACCCAAGTGCAACATACACATTCTCACACATTCGGTTCTTAGGGGTATTTTAGTCATTTCACTACCCAAGGGTATTTTCGTAAATCTACTCTACAGGGGTGTTTAGTTAATTTTGTAAATTAGGGATATTTTGGTGATTCCGCAAGTCAAGGGTATTCTGGTAATTTTACAATCAGGTGTATTTTTGTAATTTTTCAAATCTAAGGATATTTTGGTAAATTTCAAATCAGGGTTATTTGGTCCCTCTCGGGTTTTAGTTATGAACTTTGGCCCATAAACAAGTCCTCGCGGCTAAAGTGAACAGACACTATGCACCAGGTAGGATTCCAGAGAAGAGGAGGTGGGCCACTAGGTCCGCTTAAGTACCAAGCTCTCCCTAGATCCAATCCTAGACATGCATATGTCCGTTGCTACACTCTAACCCAGCGACTTGTCCACGGACATGGTTAATTATTAGATTAAGTCTTATGTGGTTTAAGAGTTGTTCAGAACTAGGCCTAAAGTCCATTAAACCCTAGCATACTTGTCTACGTCTTCATAAAGCCCATCAAGCCCATTTCACGTTCATATAACCCATTATGCCCAATTCACATCCTTATGGCCCATTAGACCCAAATCTCATTCATATGGCTCGTTAGGCCCAAAACAATTCCAGATCAGGTAACATGCATGCCTAACTCAATTCATATAATGAAATCAATCAATTTCATCCAACTTAGCCTCAGGGCCCACCGGACCCATTTAGCCACTTTCAGCTTTTTGGCTTTTCAACATTGCCGATATCATGCGTTTGTAGTGTTTGTACACACCTGGTTACTGCGACGTGCTATACTATCCTTGGTCTTGAACCTACAACCAACCAACCTTCAATCAATCACCCATACTTAAACAAAATATCTACCAAAAGCAGAAACCTTACCGTAACCTTACCGTATGCCACCAGGTTCTAATAGCCCTTCCTTAGCTAATAATCAGGAGTATCCCCTAGATCTGCACTCACTCACACACCATCAAGATTCGAGTGACTCATAATCTAGACAAGTCACCCCTATAGATCAAACTCACATTTGGCCATTCACTTAAACCGCAATCGAGTTGAGTACACTTACCCTTGCTAACGATCCTACAACGCTTGCGATCTTTGAACCTTATCCTTGTTATCAAAGAGTTAACGACAGGATAATTAGATAGACTTTCAGCTTTTAGCAAAACGTACAAAGGAGGTTAACCGAATACTTACCAAATCCCCTTTCGATCCTGCGGCCTAGATAGCTATTAACTAGATTCGGCTTTCAACACTTGACTGAGAGTAGGTAACAATCGATTTGTGATGGAGGAACAACCACCAAGATTCGACACTATTAGGAATTTCGGCAAGAGAAAAGATGGTGGTAATTCTGCTATAGAAGAGTTTTGCTATGAGAGAATCCGGCACAAAGGAATTCGGCTTTAGGAGATTCCGGCAATGGGAGAGTTTGGCTATGGGAGGAACCGATTGAGGGGAAGAAAAGAAGGAAAAAGAATGGAGAATTCGGCATTACCTAGGACCCAGATTCGGCACACATACATTTATATAGCCTATAGCCGAAACTTAGCCACCCCTAAAGTCCAATTCGGCACCACTTCATCCATTGCTCATCTCCTAATTTTTCTCCATCATATCTCCCTTATCCTTCTCCTAAATTCTCTCTACTGATCACTTCTCCTTAGAGTCCCTCTACACGCCACTTCCAGCCTTCTAGAAGCCTAAAATTAAATTCCAAAATAAAACTAAGCTAGCACTCGAACCTCAGACCTCCATGCATGCATATGTCGCCACCTCTCTACACCCTAGTGGCTTCACTTAGCCACTTCACGACAGGCTTCTTTGTGCCATTTTTCACTTATTTTTATTTAAAAGCCCACTACTCACAACCCTGATTCCTTAATTAATTAAATTAAGAATCCTCCAACACAAAACTCGAACCCAGAGCTTCTCCAACACACCCACACACTCCAAATTCATTAAACCTTTAAAGCCGTCATGTCATTTGTCATTTTCTTGCTCACTTAAAAAATTTTATGAAACCCAAAGCCCAATGGGCCCAACTCTACTAGGCCCAAAATTCGGGGCGTTACAATTCTACCCCCTTAAAGAAATTTCTTCCTTGAAATTTCCAACTAACTATTAATCGCACCGCTCAAGTCACACCACTACGCTTTCGTTGCGCACTCTGATTTTAATGACACTATCACACTTCAACGTTGGGCATATGGCCTGATGCCGACGATCCAGCCCTAACACTTCCACGGCCTCTGCTGCAGCCTCTTGCACCTCTTCTAGTGCTCATCGCTGATTCTCGTATTATCTGAATTAGGAATTCTTATGAATTTAGTACATAGTTTCACTATTTAAAGCACATGTTTTATGCAAGTAACAATTTAAAAGTTTTTTCGCAGTCAAAGATCCACTACATGCTTAAGTTTCCTACGGGCTTTAGTCTCTAAAAACCTATTTTAAAGTAGCCCATATCTAGATATAGTTCTGTAATTTTAAAAAAGGTAAACACATAAAACTTACTTGGCTCGACATCGAGGGCTCGGTGAACCACACTTTAAAAATCCTGCAAAAACTTTTTAATCTACTTGTTTTAAAAACCAAAATATAAGGCCCATTTCACAGCCTGAGCTTTGTAACTGGGCTTTGATACCACTAAATGTAACACCCCCAGACCCGGCCCAGACGTTATGGCCGAATTTGGGAATGTCACATCAAAGGAATAACTCAAAACGATTTTGCTAAGTACAAATTTAAGACCCAAAAGCCCAAAATCCTTGAGTCTTGTTAAGTAATGATAAAAGCCCATCCTATTATTTTAAGTATTTCAGAAACCAAGTTTAAACATAAGAAATTTACTCAGGTTTAATAATTAAGTAAACAGTTGAAACAACAGAACCCAAAATCTAAAGTCAAATCGGAGTACAAGGCCTTATTACATCCAACGAAAACAAAGTAATTAAAATCATGTCTTTTGAGACAAATAAATAAAACTTCAACGTATCTTGTAGTGTGGCCCTCTCTGAGTCCTCTCCCATGTCGAGCCGTTTACTGAGGATCGCCTGAAACATTTAATAAAAAGGGGTGAGTTTCGAAACTCAGTATGTACGACCCTTGGTAATCCAACCAACATACAATTATCACATTGGGCCTAAGCCCTATCAAAATCAGTGGTCTTGGGCCTTAGCCCATAACGACCTCATATCACATCAGTATCACATGAATGCAATGCACCCATCCCAAATCAAACCCTGCACACCATTTCCCTTCCAACCCTACACACTTGTGGGGATATAAATATCAACCCACCCATCCCTATACACCAAAGGTAGCACCAGCAGCGGCACTACTCAAACGTTGCAGCAAAGCTGCTATAATGGGCTTAAAGCCACCGGTGGATCCACGATCATCAAGCGACTATGCAATCCTCAAATCTTCCTCCGTATTATCAAAACCCACCCAAGTGCAACATATATTTCATGAATGCAACATACACATTCTCACGCATTCAGCACTTAGGGGTATTTTAGTCATTTCACTACCCAAGGGTATTTCCATAAATCTACTCTACAGGGGTGTTTAGTTAATTTTGTAAATTAGGGATATTTTGGTGATTCCGCAAGTTAAGGGTATTCTGGTAATTTTACAATTAGGTGTATTTTAGTAATTTTTCAAATCTAAGGATATTTTGGTAAATTTCTAATCAGGGTTATTTGGTCCCTCTCGGGTTTTAGTTATGAACTTTTTCCCATAAACAAGTCCTCGCCGCTAAAGTGAACAGACACTATGCACCAGGTAGGATTCCAGAGAAGAAGAGGTGGGCCACTAGGACCGCTTAAGTACCAAGCTCTCCCTAAATCCAATCCTAGACATGCATATGTCCGTTGCCACACTCTAACCCAGCGACTTATCCACGGACATGTTTAATTACTAGATTAAGTCTAATGGGGTTTAAGAGTTGTTCAGAACTAGGCCTAAAGTCCATTAAACCCTAGCATACTTGTCTACGTCTTCATAAAGCCCATAAAGCCCATTTCACGTTCATATAACCCATTATGCCCAATTCACATCCTTATGGCCCATTAGACCCAAATCTCATTCATATGGCCCGTTAGGCCCAAAACAATTCCAGATCATGTAACATGCATGCCTAACTCAATTCATATAATCAAATCAATCAATTTCATCCAACTTAGCCTCAGGGCCCACCGGCCCATTTAGCCACTTTCAGCTTTCCAGCATTGCCGATATCATGTGTGTGTAGTGTTTGTACACACCTGGTTACTACGACATGCTATACTATCCTTGGTCTTGAACCTACAACCAACCAACCTTCAATCAATCACCCATACTTAAACAAAATAACTACCAAAAGCTGAAACCTTACTGTAACCTTACCGTATGCCACCGTGTTCTAATAGCCCTTCCTTAGCTAATAATCAGGAGTATCCCCTAGATCTGCACTCACACACATCATCAAGATTCGAGTGACTCATAATCCAGACAAGTCACCCCTATAGATCAAACTCACATTCGGCCATTCACTTAAACCACAATCGAGTTGAGTACACTTACCCTTGCTAACGATCCTACCACACTTGCGATCTTTGAACCTTATCTTTGTTATCACAGAGTTAACGACAGTACAGTTAGATAGCCTTTCAGCTTTTAGCAAAATGTACAAAAGAGGTTAATCGAATACTTACCAAATCCCCTTTCGATCCTTCGGCCTAGATAGTTATTAACTAGATTCGACTTTCAACACTTGACTGAGAGTAGGTAACAATCAATTTGTGATGGAGGAATAACCACCAAGATTCGACACTATTAGGAATTTCGGTAAGAGAAAAGATGGTGGTAATTCGGCTATAGAAGAGTTTGGCTATGAGAGAATTCGACACAAAGGAATTCGGCTTTAGGAGATATCGACAATGGGAGAGTTTGGCTATGGGAGGAACCGATTGAGGGGAAGAAAAGAAAGAAAAAGAATGGAGAATTCGGCATTACCTAGGACCCCAGATTCGGAACACACACATTTATATAGCCTATAGCCGAAACTTAGCCACCCCTAAAGTCCAATTCGGCACCACTTCATCCACTGCTCATCTCCTAATTTTTCTCCATCATATCTCCCTTATCCTTCTCCTAAATTCTCTCTATTGATCACTTCCCCTTAGAGTCCCTCTACACGCCACTTCCAGCCTTCTAGAAGCCTAAAATTAAATTCCAAAATAAAACTAAGCTAGCACTCGAACCTCAGACCTCCCTGCATGCATATGTCGCCACCTCTCTACACCCTAGTGGGGTCACTTAGCCACTTCACCATAGGCTTCTTTATGCCATTTTTCACTTATTTTTATTTAAAAGCCCACTACTCACAACCCTGATTCCATAATTAATTAAATTAAGAATCCTCTACCACAAAACTCGAACCAGAGCTTCTCCAACACACCCACACACTCCAAATTCATTAAACCTTTAAAGCCGTCATGTCATTTGTCATTTTCTTGCTCACTTAAAAATTTTTATGAAACCCAAAGCCCAATGGGCCCAATTCTACTAGGCCTAAAATTTGGGGCGTTACAGTTATCATTATTCTGAGATAGAATTTGCGCACTGAGTAATTCAAAGCTTTTGCAGAAAATTTTGTACGAAGCTCAGTAGTAGCTCGTTTGTTCATTCAGGGAGTAATAAAATGTACAATTATTTGAAATAGATGTTCTGGTGATCGGGTATGTAACATGATAGATTAGTTGAGTTATATGTTTCAGAGACTATCTGATCAGAAATAGTACAGAAAGTAAAAGTGATTCGTGGCAGTTTAGAATCCACTTCAGATTGTCAGAAATCGTATGTGAATTTGAAGCATGAGGATATGAAATTCCCGTTCAGCAACAGCATGCTTCCAAAAGTATTGCCTTTGAAAAAGATTCAAAATGTGTTTTGTGTAACTATGTTGCAATGGTATCGATTGGACTCTTTAAGTATGAATTCTCCGATAGGGGATTAAGATTCAGCCAATGTGTTGTATAACGAAGAATCGATCGGAATTTTGACACGAGAGATTAAAAGGTTGGGAAATAAAAGCATAACCTTAGTGAAGGTTCTTTAGCAGTGTCACGAGATAGAGGAGTCTGCATGGAAATCGAATTTACATTCCGGTAAGATTTTCAGGGACGAAAATCCCTAAGGGGGAGAGTTGTAACAGCTCGATTTTGGGCCAAGTGAAACAGTGGTTTTGAGACCACGAATTCGACGAAGAAAAATTTATTTTTATTATATTTTATGGTCTACAATTTTATGGAATAATTTCATGAAAATTTTGTTCGAAAATTTTGACGTTTGGGCACTCAATTTAGCTAAAAGGACTAAATTGCAAAAAGTGCAAAACTTGAATTCTATATGTTAAAGGTGTTTAATTGCAATGATATTTTAAATTGGAGGTTCTTAGATGGTAATTAGACCTTTATACTTTATAATAGATAAAAATGGACATGGTTAGGTATGTTTCTAAAGTTTTTCATTAATGGCATTTTAGTAATTTGGTAATTAAATGAATTAAAAAGCCAAAATAAAGCCAAAATTTGTCCATCTTCTTCCTCCCTTGGCTGAATTTTACAAGGAGAAGACATGGCTAGGGTTTGTCAAGCTTTCAAGCTCGATTGTAAGTCCGTTCTTGCCCTGTTCTTGATGCTCTTTACATTTTTTGAAGTCGCTGTAACCCGATCTATCTATTTCTACCACTAATTTAAGATATGATCAAGGTATAGGGTTTTACCCATGTTGAATATGTGTGTATTTTGATGTTTGATGGTAGAAAATGCATGTTTTTTGTTTGTTAAACGACTTTTGTTAAGTGATTTTTGGTAAAAATGTCAAAAAGGACTAATTTGTAAAAGTTATAAAATGAGTAGAAAAATGTGGATAAATGAGAAATGTGGGCTGTTATGAGTATGAAAATAGTTTCGACTAGGCTTGGGTGTGAAAAAATTGAATGAAAGTCATTTTACGAGCCTAGGGACTAAAGTGTAAAATGTCAAAAGTTTAGGGCAAAAATGTAATTTTGCCATAATGTGAATTTTGCGCTGAAATGAATAATGTGATGATTAAATGAGATGAATTTGGTATTATAGATCAAGAAAAAAAAATTTCGAGTCTAGATCGGGGGAAAACCAAAGTGTTTGACGATTAGGTCCATTTCCGCTATTTTTGTATCAATGTAAGTTTGTATGTAAATAACGCAACGTTATAATTGTATTTATAGTGTTTTGTTATTGCATGAATTGTATGATTGACTATATGGATGAAATTGACGAAGTTTCGACAAGCGAGTAAATCCCGCTTGAACCTTAGGAATAGATAGGATACAAATGTCATGACATTAGGGTTACTGATATTACGTGTAAGACCATATCTGGGATATGGCATCGATATGAGACTTCGTATAAGACCATAGCTGGGCTATTGGCATCGATACAAGATTACATGTAAGACCATATCTGGGATATGGCATTGATACGGTACTGTGTGTACGAGATTCCCGAGTATCCTTTAGTATTCCAAATGGTTCAACGGGAAATGTTGACAAAATGTTCAACAGGTATGTTGAAGATGAGAAAATAAGTGATTATGTTACGAGTTGGTACAGGTATGTACGAAAAAGTCAAAGAAAATGGATTCGGTATATGATGAACAATTGGTATGAATGTGATTGAGTAAGTTGTGCTTATGAAGCTTAAATGACATTTATGTTGATATGTGTTATGTTGATATTAAATGACATTTATGGTCATATGAAATTTATGAAGTTTGAAGGACATTTATGTTAATATTTTTTAAGTTATTTATATGTCAAATGTATGAATAATGTTTTGTATTATTTGCATATGAACTTACTAAGCCATGTAGCTTACCCCCTTCATTTCCCATGTTTTATAGTGTCATTGAGCTAGCTCAGATTGGAGTTCACTGGAAATCCTATCACACTATCAAGCTATCACTTTGGGTATTGATGAATTCAAGTATTTTGAGTTTATGGCATGTATAGGGACTTAGTCATTTTGTTAAATGTGTCATTGTGATTATAGCCAATGTGTTGGCTTGTGATTGTCAAAGGCTTGTTTTGATATTTGGCCATGTAGATTGGTTTATTTGGGCTATCATGGTTGTAAGCCTAAGTATATATATATGTGCTAATGTCTTTGGTGATATGGTCATGGTATGCTTGGTGAATGATAGAAATGTGATTTATGACATGAATGTGAGATGTTTGGCAATGTGGTCTATTGATGAGATGATAAAGTGGTGTACAATTAGGTATCTTGAAAGTAGTCAATTGTGGCTTAATAAATGTTGTGAGTATGATAGAGATTGATATTTTATTGGCACGTGTTGGTCATAATTGTGGATGTTTTTGTTGCCTAAGTATGTTATGTTTTATGCCCTTGAATTGGTGTAAGTGTCTGTGTGAACAAGGGTGGCAAATGGCTTGGTAAATAGCCTTTAATTTTGTCCACATGGGTAGACACACGAGCGTGTGTCTAGGCCGTGTGTGACACGCAGTCTGCCCCACGGGCATGTGTTCCGGCCGTGTGTCCCTTGCACCTTAATTTTGAAAAAATAGAATGTCTAGAATTGAGAACACGGGCAGAGACACGGGCGTGTGTCTCAGCCGTGTGTGCTACACGGCCTAGCACACGGGCGTGTGGCACGGTCGTGCAGCACAAGTCAGAGAGCACGCTAATTTGAACACGTTGTGAAGCACGGGCGTGTCCCAAGGTCACACGGGCGTGTGAGCCCTGTATCTATAAAAAATTTTCTAAGTTTTGTAAAAATTTCTAAAGTTCTCGGTTTAGTCCCGAACCACCTCAAAGCATGTTTTGGGCCTCGTAGGCTCGTATAAGGGACTTTATGATTGAATATGAATGGTTTTAATTTGGACAAAAATTTTATGACTCAGAAAAGTGTGATTGCTTGTGATGTGAGTCAGGTAATGCCTCGTACCCTGTTCCGGCGTCGAATACGGGTAAGGGGTGTTACACCTTTACAGCACACACCTACATAACATAACATAACACCAATTCAAGCTTGTACATACAACCAAATCATCCACAACCAAGACATCAACACATCATTCATATGCTAACATCTATCATACATAAACATCACATAACTTACCAACTCAAATCATGCAAGTTTCCACATTCATGAAAGGCATCATCATATGAATATACTTATACCAATATTAGCCAATTTCAAATGGCCTTATACAAAATGAACTTCTAACCAACATAGGCGAACACATTTGGCCAAATCAATTATGACACCTAACAAAATGACCAAGTCCCCTATACATGCCATAATTCGAAATGTTGAATTCATTGATACCAAAATAATTGTTGATAGTGTGTATGGATCTTCGACGATCTCCGAACCCCGAGCTAGCTTGGTGATACTATAAGACAAGGGAAAAGAAAGGGGAGTAAGCTATATAGCTTAGTAAGTTCTTATGCAAATAATAAGCATCATAACCACACATTTAACATACAATTTACATAATAAAAATTAGCATGAATGTTATAATAATCTTATGATCATAACTTACTCAATCACCACTTTACCAAGGTTTCATCACATATCGAGCTCATTACTTATGAGTTTTACGTACATACCTGTACCAACTCGCATCATAGCCATATCCTTTCACAACTTTGACGTTCCCGTTGAACACTCAGAATATTAACAGATACTAAAAAATATTGCACATAAGTGCCATATATGTAGCTAAAGCTACCTCATATCTCATAATACATATAGGCTCGCTTTTGAGCTATTCACGGGCCTGCTCACACAAGCTGTCAGTCAGGACGTAGCTACACAGTGCTCCTCACAAAAGCTGTCAGGTATCCGCAACACATGCCGGACTACCTAGCCACTGGTAGGACATACAAGACCAGCACCCGGATCACATAATCACATATATACATGGGTTCCTAGTGACATGTCACTCGTATCCTATTCTATTCCTAAGGTTCAACTGGGATTTCTCGTTTGTAGAAACTTTGTCGAATACGTCCAAAGAGTAAATCACAATTCGTACGACATGAATGCATTTAAAAACATAAATATAACAATGCATTATTTACATACGAACTTACCTCGGTACAAAAATAGTAGAATTGGACCTAATCGTCAAACACTTTATTTTTCCCCCGGTCTAGGTCCGAACCTCATTTTTTCTTGATCTATAATAATAAATTTAACTCATATAGTACTCACATTATTCAATTTAGCCCAAAAATCACATTATGGAAAAAATTACATTTTTGCCCCTAAACTTTTAACATTTTACATTTTAGTCCCTAGGCTCGTAAAATGATATTCACTCGATTTCTTCATTACCCAAGCCTAGCTGAATCTTTTTCATGCTCATAGCAGTCCACATTTTTCATTTATTCACATTTTTACTACATATTTTACAACTTTTACAAATAGGTCCTTTTAGGCATTTTCATAAAAAATCACTTAGTAAAAGTTGTTTATCTAACATCAAGCATACATAATCTACCATTAGAAAACAAAATACACAAATATCTAACATGGGTAAAATTTTGGACTTTGATTTTCTTTCAAATTAGTCCTTGAAATAGCTAGATTAGGTTGCAAGGATCTCAAAAACATAAAAATCATTAAAAACGGGGCTAGAACAGACTTACAATCGAGCTTGGAAGATGAACAAACCCTAGTTATAGACTCCTCTTGTGAATTTCGGCCATGGGGGACTAAATTGATGAAGATGACATCTTTTTATTTGTTTAATTTGTCTTTATTTACCAAATCACCAAAATGCCCTTAATGCCTAACTTCAAAGTTTTACCCATCCATGTCCATTTTTGTCCAATTTAAAGTAAAATGGTCTAATTACCATTTGAGGACCTCCAATTTAAAATTTCATAGCAATTAGACACCTCTAGCTTCTAGAACACACATTTTGAACCTTTTGCAATTTAGTCCTTTTAACTAAATTGAGTGCCCAAATGTCAAAATTTTCAAACGAAATTTTCACAAAATCGTTTCATAAAACTGTAGACCATAAAAATATAATAAAAATAAATTTTACTACGTCAGATTTGTGGTCTCGAAACAACTGTTTCGACTAGCCCCAAAATCGGGTTGTTACACACAGAGTAAGCATGTCATGCTTAGTAAGCTTGTAACGGAAATGGTTTAAGCTTGTAAATACATTATAAAATCACAAAGCATGTATAAATCAATCAAACATGAAAATAACTAGTTCAT
Organism: Gossypium sturtianum; assembly: GCA_025698515.1. Taxonomy (NCBI): domain Eukaryota; kingdom Viridiplantae; phylum Streptophyta; class Magnoliopsida; order Malvales; family Malvaceae; genus Gossypium; species Gossypium sturtianum. The sequence goes on from CM046944.1 coordinate 79,239,494, forward strand.
AAATTTATATATATACATTTATGTTTTTCATTACCACAAATGTACACTTGTCCTACCTTCCATCATAATAATGTAAATTACATTGAAAGCTCTTACCGAAGCTCACACGGGGTAATAATACGATGGTTGACTCATCCCTTTTCTTTATTCGATAGTCGAGGCTATCCCTTTTCATAATTTGATAGTCGAAACTATCCCTTTTCATAATTTGATGGTGGTTACCATCTCTTTTCATTGTTCGATGGTCGTCACCATCCCTTTTCATAATTTGATAGCCGAAGCCATTCCTTTTCATGATCGATAGCCGAAGCCATCCCTTTTCATAGTTTGATGGTTGTCACTATCCCTTTCCATAATTGATGGTCGTCACCTTCCCTTTTCATAATCGATAGCAGTAGCTATCCCTTTTCATAGTTCGATAGCCGATGCTATCCCATTTCACCCATCAATGAATTCCGTTGGACTTGTCCATCAAACACAATTTAATATTATGTAATAATAACATTTAGATCATAATTAAAAACATTATTTAAACATACGAACTTACCTCGACGATAAACGTAGAAAATAAAGTCGACTAATTCGAAGCTTTTTCTTTGCCTCGATCTAGGGCCGTACGTGGTTTATCTTGATCTAAATGAATAAATTCAGCTCAATTCAATAATCATTCTATTCAGTTTAACCCAAACTCATATTTTAGCAAATTACAATTTTGCCTATATACTTTAGATTTCTTTTTAATCTAATCCTAAAGCTCGTAAGATGAAATTCATACAATTTCACCCCTACCCAAGCCTATCCGAATATCCTACAAGCTTATAGCAGCCCACACATTTCATTAATTAACAAATTACACCATGAATATTTAAAAATTTTTAATTTAATCCTTATTTGACAATTTCATCAAAAATCACTTAACTAAAATTGTTTATCTAACAACAACTAATCATTTTCTTCCAAAAATCATCAAAACTCATACACATTCATTAATGGTAAAACCCTAATACTTTATCAGTTTCACAAATTAGTCCTCGGGCTATCTAGATTAAGCTACAACGATCCCGAAAACATAGAAATCATCAAAAACGAAACAAAAATACATACCATGTACTCCAAATAAGATAGGTTGAATGTTCAAGATCCCATGGATGCTTTTACTTTGGAATTTCAATGGTGTGTTATTTTTTAGGAACATGATGTTTTAACTTTGTTTTATTTAATTGTCATTTATTTCCCAAATTACAAATATATCCTTTAAAAACATTTATAATTTCACTTTTACCAAGCTAACACATTTCGCTATCAATATTTATGGTCTAGTTACCACATAAGGACTCATAATTTAAGGTTAGATAGCTGTTAAATAGCTTTAGCTACTAGAACTCAACTTTTACACTTTACGCGATTTTGTCTTTTTTATCAAATTAAACATGCAAATGGTAAAATTTCTTAACAAAAATTTTATACGGTACTACTATCATGCTGTAGAGAATAAAATAATAAGAAAATAATTATTTCAATGCCGGATTTGTGGTCCCAAAACCACTGTTTTGATTTTACTAAAAACGGGATGTTACAGTTGCATTCTCACTGAGCTCAGTCCAGTATAAACGGAGTTCGACACTTTCGACCATAAATGTAACAGCCCGATTTAGGGCCTAGTCGGAATAGTGGTGCGAGACCATAAATCCAAAGTAGAAATATGTGTTTAAATAATTTCATAAGGCTTATGAGGTATTTGCATGATTGTATGAAAACTTCATGAAGAAATTTTATTAATTAGTGAATAAATTGTCCATTAGGACTAAATTGCAAGGATTGGAAAATATGAGATTCTAGAATATTTAAGTATGAAATAGAATTATAAATATTACTAGAGGTCTTTATTTAGCAATTAGACCATTATATGTTAAGATGAACAAAATGTAACATCCCGGTTTAGGGCCTAGTAAGAATGGTGGTGCGAGACCATAAATCCGAGGGTTATGAATGAGTTTTTGAGACTTATATTATATATGCATGCTAGTGTGAAAATTTCATGAAGCAATTTTGTGAAATTGTGGTTGAATTGTCCAAAAGGACTAAATTGCAAAAGTTGCAAAATGTGTGTTTCTAGAAGCTATATGTGTGAAATAGCTTTAGATTATTAATTAGAGGTCCTTAAATAGTAATTTATCCAAATTCTAATTTTTGGACAAAAATGGGCATGGATGAGTCAAAATTTGAAGTTTATCAAAAAGGGCATTTTGGTCATTTATCAAATAAGTGATTAAATAGGTGAAAAGATGATAAAAATTCACTCATCTTCTCCCCCAAGCTGCCGAAAATTAGAGAAGCCATTGTTAGGGCTCTTTCAATTTTTCAAGCTTGCTAGTAAGTGCTCTTAAGCCTAAATTTTGATATTCTTCGTATTTTTGAAGTCCTAGTAGCATGAGTAATCTATTTTTAGTTATTTGGTGAGCTATTATGGATGTTCAAAAATGTATATATGTATGACATGCATGTATTTTGTTGTTTTATGGAAGATTATGAAAGCTTGATGTAGTAGAAACATCTTTTGTTAAGTGATTTTCCATGAAAATGCATGTAGGGACTAGTTTCTAAAAAACTTTAGTTTTGTCATACATGTGTGATTTAGTGAGATTTGATGAATGCTTTAGTTGAGTAAGTGGTTCGGCTAAGCATGAAAGAGTAGAAAGTTGAATAAAAATCACTTTACGAGCCTTTGGGACTAAAGTATAAATATGAGAAAGTTTAGGGGCAAAATAGTAATTTTTCTAAAGTATGAGATGTGGGTCAATTTAGTCAATGTGTGTATTGAATAAGCTAATTTATTCATTATAGATCAAGAAAGACAAAGCCCGGATTGAAACCGAGGCAAAAGCAAGGTGGTGGACTAAATTGCACATTTCAATACTTTTGAGTATCGAGGTAAGTCTATGCATAAACAATGCATTCATACTTACAATTTGTTAATGCTAGCTAGGGTGTAGCATGAATGAGAATGAATGAGAATGATTGGGAACCTATGTGGTTCAAGTACAATGAATGTAATATAGATTTGAATGGATGAATAATTAAGTAAATAGACTTGTGCATGTGTTGTGATAATGCTAGATGGTGGGCTAAGTGCGATAGCATCCAAATGCATATTGACGATGAGTGGCTATGTGCGATGCTATCGTTAGGTATATCATTTAGTGGCTATGTGTAGATCACTATGATTACCTTTGTGGTAGGCTAAGTGTGATACCACCTTATAAATTGATTGTGGTGTGCTAAGTGCGAAACCACCGAGATATTGGCTGTGTGGATTAGCTATGTGAGTTAGCTATGTGGATGTATTATTGAGCAATAATGATGTGTTGTATATTGTGTAAATGTGATATTGAATGCAGGGGTGCATTTCAATAGTTATGAGCATGTGACTCATGATGTGTTGGTAATATGGTAAGGGATAGAAAGAGTAAGCATAGTTGTATATTATATGTTGGTATAATGCTAATTGTGGTTTGGCTTATACTATGATGCTTAATTGTTTATGTGTAAACCTACTAAGCTCAAAGCTTACTGCCTTTCTTTTCCCTTGTCTTATAGATTAAAAGTGGTGAATCGAGATACGAGGATCATTGGAAGATAGCCCACATATCAAAGACACTTTTGGTACATGAAACTTAATGTTTTGTATATGGCATGTATAGGGGCTAGACAAGTTAGTCAATTTTTTGTAAATGGATAAGATGTGTTAGCCTTTTTATGGGAAGTGTATTTTGTATAATGCCATAGTTATTGGCTATTACATTATATGAAAAAGATATAGTTTTCTATGTGAGATTGTATTCAATTTGAGTTGATTATGATTGTGTTGGATGAGTATTTGTTGTGTATTCTAGAAGGGTGAAAAGAACTTGGCACTTAGCTTTGTCCTTGACCATGTGGTTAGACACACGCGGGCGTGTGTCTAGATCATGTGTGACACACAGTCACTCTACCACGGGCGTATCTTTGTGCCGCAAGGCGTCCCCTGCATGTTAATATTTTAAAACAGAATAGACCACGGACTAGTCACACGGGTGTGTGCCTAGGGTGTGTGGGATTAATCAGTGTTGGCCACGGGCTAGCCACACAGGCGTGTGTCTGAGACTCTAGGCCGTCTTGAGGAAGTCGGTGTTCACCACGGTTGGGGAGCACGGGCGTGCCATGGCCGTGGGGCAATTGGCAGAATACTCGAGTTTTTAGCACGGCTAGGGAACATGGGCGTGTGTATCCATGCACGGGCGTGTCTAATCTTGCACGGGCGTGTAAGTCCTGTATAAAAGAGAAAAAATTTAAGGATCGTAAAAGTTCTGGATTAGTCTCGAGAGCCCTCGTGTGTATGAGTGAGGCCTCGTAAGTCGAGAATGAGGTTATAGTGAGTAATGACATTGAGCCTAAGTGGCGATTAAGTGGTTTGAGTTCGGTAATGCCTCAGGCCCGGTTCCCAGTGTAGAACCCCGGTAAGGGTGTTACATTTAGTGGTATCAGAGCCAGGTTTAGCCGTTTCTAGGACTACCGTAGCGGGTGTAAGAGTCTAGCTATACATGCCATAAGTGTACAATGAAAATGTGGTGGTTTCTGATGATTTAAAACTTGTTTTATATTGTATATGGATTCCGATCCATTGACTGTTGATGAAGCAGCGAGTAACGTGCCGGCTCCTGCGCAAGGGACCGTGCCCGTTGAGAGTGGACCCGAGGTCAGGGGTCAAGGGGAAGAGGCACGGGAAGCCTTTCTCCAAATGATGAGTAATTGGTACTCGGATTATGTTCGAGCGAACTCTAATGCTCAACCTCCTCCACCTCCTCCTCCTGTACCTCAACTAAATCCAGTGGCTCCTCAAGGTATGGATGTAGTGAGGATACTGAAACCCCCGGTGGATAAGATTAGGAAGCACGGGGCTGAGGAGTTTAGGGCTAAGGTAGATGATGACCCTGAGAGGGCGGAGTTCTGGTTAGAGAACTCGATGAGGGTGTTCAATGAGCTCTCATGTACACCTGAGGAGAGTTTGAAGTGTGCCGTATCGTTGCTGAGAGATTCGGCATACCATTGGTGGAAAACGCTGACATTAGTGGTCCCAAAAGAGCGGGTGACGTGGGACTTTTTTCTTGAAGAGTTTCGGAAGAAGTATATAAGCCAGAGGTTTACTGACCGAAAAAGGAAAGAATTCCTTGAGCTGAAGCAAGGAAGGATGACAGTAGCTAAATACGAGCGTGAGTTTGTTAGGCTTAGCAAATACGCTCAAGAATGTGTGTCGACAGAGACCATCTTGTGCAAGAGGTTCGAAGATGGGCTGAATGAGGATATCAAACTCCTAGTGGGCATTTTGGAGTTGAAAGAATTTGTGGTGCTAGTTGAGAGGGCAAGTAAGGCCGAGGAATTGAGTTCAGAAAAGAGAAGGGCTGTGAGTGAAGCCCGAGATGCTAGAAAGAGACCGATGGGCAAGTCATACCAAGCCCAGTTCAAAAGATCCAAGGAAGTGAATCCTCGGACGATGGCACCAGTGGGTTATTCACATCGAGACTTGGGCAATACTCGTTCGGGTTCAAGAGTCCAAGCCCTCTCGACGGAAAGTGAGGGCAATACAAAGAGTAAACCGGAGTGTCCTAGTTGTGGTAGGTATCACACCGGAGAGTGTTGGGGAAACAGTCGGAAATGTTATAAGTGTTGTTCCCCTAACCACTTTATCCGTAGCTGTCCCGAGAGGGATGATAAGGAAGAGATACAAGAAGTGAGACCTAGTGATGTGCCTACGAGGGGTAGACCACCAAGGAACCCAAGAGGTGGGGCTAGTGGTAGAGGTGCACCCAGAGATTTTGCTGTGAGACCAGAGGGTCGGGCACCTGCGATGATGTATGCCATTCACGCTTGGGAAGAGGCATCCTCCCCTAATGTGATAACGGGTACTTTTTCTCTCTTTGACACCCTTGTTATTGCTTTAATAGATCCAGGGTCTACTCACTCTCATATTTGCATGAGATTAGCATCTAGTTTGAGTATGACCGTTGAGTCTACGGACATTGTGATTAAGGTGTCAAACCCGTTAGGAAAGTATGTGTTAGTGGACAAAGTGTGTAAGAATTGTCCTTTGTTGATTCAGAATCATTGTTTTCTGGCAAACCTTATGTTGTTGCCGTTTGATGAGTTCGATTTAATCCTAGGCATGGATTGGTTGACTACCCATAGTGTTTTAGTGAACGTGGTAGTAAGTACATTGAATTGAAATGTGAGAGTGGAGGTGTGGTTCGGGTTGAATCGTGTGGATCGACAGTCTACCCGTGATGATTTCTTCCTTAGTGGTGAGAAATGTTTAAGAAAAGGGTGTGAGTCCTATCTTGCGTTCGTGTTGAATACTCAAGAGGTTGGAGTAGAGTTTGAAACAGTGCTAGTGGTATGTGAGTACCCAGATGTATTTTCGGAATAGTTACCCGGATTACCTCCAGTGAGAGAGATCGAGTTTGGAATTGAGTTGGTTCCGGGAACGGCACCTATTTTGATTGCTCCGTACATGCAATGGCACCTGTAGAGTTGAAAGAATCAAGGTTTGATTACAAGAGTTGACAGATAAGGGTTTTGCAAGACCGAGCTACTCGCCGTGGGGAGCTCCGGTATTGTTTGTGAAGAAGAAAGATGGGTCTATGTGGTTGTGTATAGACTATAGACAGCTTAACAAAGTGACGTTTAAGAATAAGTATCCTTTACCAAGGATTGATGATCTTTTCGATCAAGCCAAGGGAGCTACAAGATGTTCTCCAAGATAGACTTGAGGTCCAGTTATTATCATTTCAGTGAAAGAGCAAGATGTGTTGAAAAGCTGCGTTTGGACAAGGTATGGCCATTATGAGTTTTTGGTTATGCCGTTTGGTTTGACGAATGCACCTGCAATTTTTATGGATCTGATGAACCGTATTTTCAGACCATATATGGACAAGTTTGTGGTTGTCTTTATTGACGACATATTGATCTATTATCGGGATGAAAACGATCATGAAGAGCACTTGAGAATTGTCTTGCAAACATTGAGAGATAAGTAGTTGTATGCTAAGTTTAGCAAGAGTGAGTTTTGGCTCCGAGAGGTCAGATTCCTAGGACACATGGTGTCAGGTGATGGTGTCAGAGTTGACCCGAGTAAGATATCGGCTGCTATGGATTGGAAACCACCGAGGAACGTGTCAGAAATCAGAAGTTTCTTGGGATTAGCGGGATATTACAGATGTTTCGTAAAGGGGTTCTCTGTGATTGCTACCCCGATGACGAAACTATTGCATAAAGATGTCAAGTTTGAATGGATCGGGACATGTCAACGAGCTTCGAGACCGAAAAACAATGTTGATCGAGGCACCGGTTTTGGTTCAACCAGAATTAGGGAAGGAGTTCGTGGTTTATAGTGATGCATCGTTTAATGGTCTCGGTTGCGTGTTGATGCAAGAGGGTAAGGTAATCGCTTACGCCTCGAGGCAGTTAAAACCGCACGAGAATTATCTGACTCACGATTTGGAGTTGGCTGCGATTGTGTTTGCGTTAAAGATTTACCGACATTTTTTGTATGGCGAAAAGTGCCAAATCTTTACAGATCACAAGAGTTTAAAGTATTTGATGGATCAGAAGGATCTGAATCTGAGACAGAGACGGTGGCTTGAATTGTTGAAAGACTATGAGTTAGTCATTGATTACCACCCGGGAAAAGCGAATGTGGTTGCGGATGCCTTAAGTAGGAAATCCCTGTATGCTCTAAGAGTTATGAGAGCGAGTTTAGCATTGTCTGATGATGGTGTTATTTTGGCAGAGTTGAGAGCTAGGCCACTATTTCTTCAACAAATATGTGAGGCTCAGAGAAATGAAAGCGGGATGCAAGCTAAGATAGCTAAGTGCGGATCAAAAAGTGATTCTGATTTTCGAGTGGATTTGAATGGTTGTCTGCTGTATCGTGATAGAATTTGTGTTCCTAAAAATGAGGAGTTGATTCGAAAGGTTTTGTATGAGGCCCACAAAGGATGCTTGTCGGATTACATCCGGCAAGATGCGAAAATGTACAACGATTTGAAGAAGTTGTATTGGTGGCGGGTATGAAAAGAGATATTTGAGTTTGTGGCAAAGTGTCTGATTTGCCAACAAGTGAAAGCTGAGCATCAAGTGCCTTCGGGATTGCTTCAGCCAGTGATGGTTCCCGAATGGAAGTGGGATCGAGTTACCATGGATTTTGTGATGGGGTTGCCGATGACTCCGAGAAAGAGAGATCTTTGTGTGGGTTGTTGTGGATAGATTGACGGTCGGCTCACTTTATTCCAAAGACGTGTTGATTATTCACCGGATAAGTTAGCCGAGTTGTACGCGGCGATATAGTGAGATTGCATGGTGTACTGTGTCTATTATATCCGATAGAGATCCGAGGTTTACTTGAGGTTTTGGAAGAAGTTGCAAGAAGCCATGGGTACGAGATTGAATTTCAGGATTGCGTTCCATCCGCAATCCGATGGTCAGTCTGAAAGAGTGATTCAAGTTCTTGAAGATATGCTTCGATGCTATGTGCTAGAATTCGAAGGTAGTTGGGAGAGATATCTACCTTTGGTCGACTTAAGCTATAATAATAGTTATCGATCAGTATACAGATGACACCATATGAGGCTTTGTATGGCCGTAAGTGTCAGACTCCTTTGTATTGGATCGAGCTTAGTGAGAAGCGGATCCATGGGGTCGATCTAGTAAAAGAGAGGCCAAGAGAAAGTGAAAGTAATCCGTAATAGTCGAAAGTCGCCGGATCGGCGTAAGTCGTCAATGCGAATTTGAAAAAGAAAAGAGATTGAGTTTGAAGTGGGTGACAAAGTGTTTTTAAAAGTGTCCCCATGGAATAAAATCATGAGATTTGGACGAAAAGGGAAATTGAGTCCAAGGTTCATAGGGCCATATGAGATTACAGATAGAATTGGGCCTGTAGCTTACCAGTAGAGTTGGAAAAGATTCATAACGTGTTCCATGTGTCGATGCTGCGATGGTATCGCTCCGATCCTTCACATGTGATTCCTTCAACGAAAATTGTGATAAGACCGGATATGTCTTATGAAGAGGAGCCGATTAAGATCTTGGCTCGAGAAGTGAAACAGCTGAGAAATAAGAGCATAGCACTAGTGAAAGTGTTATGGCAGAAACATGGTGTGGAAGAGGCTACATGGGAAACGGAAGAAGCTATGAGAGAGCAACATCCAAACCTCTTTACTGGTAAGATTTTTGGGGACGAAAATCTCTAAAGGGGGGAGAGTTGTAACATCCCGGTTTAGGGCCTAGTCAGAATGGTGGTGCGAGACCACAAATCCGAGGGTTATGAATGAGTTTTTGAGGCTTATATTATATATGCATGCTAGTGTGAAAATTTTATGAAGTAATTTTGTGAAATTGTGGTTGAATTGTCCAAAAGGACTAAATTGCAAAAGTTGCAAAATGTGTGTTTCTAGAAGCTATATGTGTGAAATAGCTTTAGATTATTAATTAGAGGTCCTTAAATAGTAATTTATCCAAATTCTAATTTTTGGACAAAAATGGGCATGGATGAGTCAAAATTTGAAGTTTATCAAAAAGGGCATTTTGGTCATTTATCAAATAAGTGATTAAATAGGTGAAAAGATGATAAAAATTCACTCATCTTCTCCCCCAAGCTGCCGAAAATTAGAGAAGCCATTTTTAGGGCTCTTTCAATTTTTCAAGCTTGCTAGTAAGTGCTCTTAAGCCCGGTTTTTGATATTCTTCGTATTTTTGAAGTCCTAGTAGCATGAGTAAGCTATTTTTAGCTATTTGGTGAGCTATTATGGATGTTCAAAAATGTACATATGTATGACATGCATGTATTTTGTTGTTTTATGGAAGATTATGAAAGCTTGATGTAGTAGAAACATCTTTTGTTAAGTGATTTTCCATGAAAATGCATGTAGGGACTAGTTTCTGAAAAACTTTAGTTTGGTCATACATGTGTGATTTAGTGAGATTTGATGAATGCTTTAGTTGAGTAAGTGCTTCAGCTAAGCATGAAAGAGTAGAAAGTTGAATAAAAATCACTTTACGAGCCTTTGGGACTAAAGTGTAAATATGAGAAAGTTTAGGGGCAAAATAGTAATTTTGCTAAAGTATGAGATGTGGGTCAATTTAGTCAATGTGTGTATTGAATAAGTTGATTTATTCATTATAGATCAAGAAAGACAAAGCCCGGAACGAAACCGAGGCAAAAGCAAGGTGGTGGACTAAATTGCACATTTCAATACTTTTGAGTATCGAGGTAAGTCTATGCATAAACAATGCATTCATACTTATAATTTGGTAATGCTAGCTAGGGTGTAGAATGAATGAGAATGAATGAGAATGATTGGGAACCTATGTGGTTCAAGTACAATGAATGTAATATAGATTTGAATGGATGAATAATTGAGTAAATAGACTTGTGCATATGTTGTGATAATGCTAGATGGTGGGCTAAGTGCGATACCATCCAAATGCATGTTGACGATTAGCTGGCTATGTGCGATGCTATCGTTAGGTATATCATTTAGTGGCTATGTGCGAGATCACTATGATTACCTTTGTGGTAGGCTAAGTGCGATACCACCTTATAAATTGATTGTGGTGTGCTAAGTGTGAAACCACCGAGATATTGGCTGTGTGGATTAGCTATGTGAGTTAGCTATGTGGATGTATTATTGAGCAATAATGATGTGTTGTATATTGTGTAAATGTGATATTGAATGCAGGGGTGCATTTCAATAGTTATGAGCATGTGACTCATGATGTGTTGGTAATATGGTAAGGGATAGAAAGAGTAAGCATAGTTGTATATTATATGTTGGTATAATGCTAATTGTGGTTTGGCTTATACTATGATGCTTAATTGTTTATGTGTAAAATTACTAAGCTCAAAGCTTACTGCCTTTCTTTTCCCTTGTCTTACAGATTAAAAGTGGTGAATCGAGATACGAGGATCATTGGAAGATAGCCCACATATCAGCACACTTTGGTACATGAAACTTAATGTTTTGTATATGGCATATATAGGGGCTAGACAAGTTAGTCAATTTTGTTGTAAATGGATAAGATGTGTTAGCCTTTTTATGGGAAGTGTATTTTGTATAATGCCATAGTTGTTGGCTATTAAATTATATGAAAAAGATATAGTTTTCTATGTGAGATTGTATTCAATTTGAGTTGATTATGATTGTGTTGGATGAGTATTTGTTGTGTATGATAGAAGGGTGAAAAGAACTTGGCACTTAGTGTAACACCCCAAACCCGATCAAACGCTACGACCGAATCTGGCATGTCACAGGGAAGAAAACATTTCTGAAAACCGAGTTAACGTCTGGAGTTGGGAAAAATCTTTGATATTGAGTGATCAGTTGAAACCATTTTGAGACTTAGTTTGAAAAGTTCAGTTGCTTTGTTATTAAACACCCGGATGTTATTACCCAATTGTAAAATCTTGAAATCCCGAATTTCTTTAAGCCTTGGAAATCGTCCGTTTGAAGTAGTTTATTAGGCATGCCTTAGTGATCAAAATAAAAGAAAAGAAAATTAACCAAAATAAATAAACCCAAGTTAAAGTTTAGATGGCCTTATTACATTACCAAAATCTAACTTAAAGTAAAATAAATCCGAAATAGCTATTTAAAGTAAAAACCGAAATATCATGCATGGCCACCTCGAGTCCACCTCGGCTCCATATCCGCGATCTAAGGATTACCTGCAAAAGTTAACGGAAGGGGTGAGTCACCGAGACTCAGTGAGTAAATCCCCATCCAAAAGATTTTAGGCCCTCACACAGAATCATATGCAAGAATATATGCCATGCAACCCAACCAACCTAGATATCCATCCGTATCTCCTGTGTCTACCCAACATTTGTGGCACCTAGCCACTGGTGGTACCTAACCACTGGTGGTTCCAAACAACTGGTGACAAAAGTCACAAATAATCATATGTGGGGCCAACCCACTTGTGGTACCTAACCACTGGTGACAATCCCTTATATCGATATGTGGGGCCAACCCACTGTGGTACCAAACCACTGGGACGAGTCACAGAAATAAGTATATGTGGTACCTAACCACTGGTGGTTCTAAACCACTGAGACTTAGTCACAAAATGAGAATATGTGAGGCCAACCCACTTGTGGGTACCTAACCACTGGTGACAGTCTGAAAGATCATATTTCCTCCATCTTCTCATCATATCCCATTTTCATGTACATGCTTAACAATATGGTATGATCATGCTTCATGATTTAAATAACATGGCACATTCAGGTTCCATCATATGCATTTATCGATAGCAACCATAATAGACTTACCCAGAGTCCTTGCTTTTACCCACAAGGGTATTTTAGTGACCAAAAATGTCACTTCGGCTTTCAGACATACTAGCAACTACAAACTAACATATGAAGTGTGTGAGAGTTACACACCTGATAACGCGAAACACAATACTTTCTACGTCGACACTATCGTTGACAGGCACTACCGCTACCTGCCTACTATTCTGCTCAGGAGCCGGCCCACAACCCGGTGGCCAATCTCGAACCGCTGACACTGCTCGTTTCTTAAACCTAGGGGCTGGGTTTACAGGTCCAACCCCCTTCCTAGAATTGCTGGCATTTGAGTCCATGGAACAGATCTTTGGTCAGAAGACCGAGTTAACACGTAGAGTAAGATATGAATAGATTGACACGTTTAACTGAATAGATCTTCTTACCTAGATCGATAAAAGCTGAGGCTTTAGGCTTGCTTCACAAGTCAAATGAATCCCGAAAGTCTCCAAAAAGAATGCGACACCACTTCCACCTATATTCGGCCAAGCATCCAACTATTAGGCCAATTAGCCATTTCAGCTTTGGCATGAAAACCCCAAAGAGTGATAACGAAATAAGAGAAATCACCCCTTACCTTAACCCACATATTTGATCAACACCTAGGAAGAATCGGCACCACACCACCCTAGAGAAGATTCGACAAAGGCTAGAGTAAAAGAGAATCAGATAGAAAAACCGAAAATAAAAATAAAGATCTTCAAATGGAGGCTTAGGAGTTTTGGGTTTTAGGGAAAAAATGGAATAGGGAATGGAAGTTTGAGGTTTCGGTTTTGAGAATAACAAATAGAGAAGGAAAAAGATGAAAACAGGTTTCAGCTCTTAGAGAGATTGAGAGAAAACGCGAGAGAGAATGGCTAGAAGATTCGGCTATGGAGGTTCGGCTAAATCAGAAATAGAAGAGATGAGAAGAAGAAATGGGGAATAAAGTTTCGGTTCTTGCTGATGCCAATGGAAGAAAAGAAAAAGGGAAATGGTAAAATAATAGGTGAGGTTCGGCTACAAAGTTGGAATGAAATGAAGGCAAAGAACCCAAGTTGCCGAAAGTTCAAAGAGAGGAAGAGAGAAAAGAAATTTGGTTGATCTGAAGAAGAATGAATAACACCCCTGAGAATTTCGGCTACTCCAAAGAAATGCACTACACTGCCGATGTGCAAAACCATCAACTGCCGAAACACACCACAAACGAATTAACACCTAAAGCTAACCCCTCTTGAATTTTGGCACACCCAAAACCAAAACTAAACCGATCCCTTCCCTATACCAAGCATTTGAATTTCGGCCACTACCAAGCTCACATACCCATCCCCTATTTTCCTCCTCAAATTTCTCCTGATCACCCATTTGAAATGTTTTGAACACTTCAAACTCCACTTTTTCCTCTCTCGCCATTCAATAAAATTATTTGACTCACCCACTCCCCTTTCTGAAGTGTCCCAGCCCGAACTCTGCCTCTGCACTCCCTGACGCCAAAAAGAATTCCAAAATGAGCTTCTTGTGACTTGAACCTGCTCCCTCTCTGCTCCCTTGTGGCGGCACCTTCCAACCCCTTATGTGGTGTCACCTTGCCACTTTACCAACACTTTGCTTGTGTCATCCAAGTACAAACAATATCCCTTAAATCCTATCCCACTAGCTCTCCCCACAGAAAGTGCCCAAAAGCAAATTTTCTCTAAGGCTCCGGCTTACCCCTAGATCATTCCTGGACCCTAAAGCACCCTAAACTAACATGAAAAACATAGCATTCACACACAAACACATAAAATGCAAAGGCCCTAATTCAGGATGTTATAGTTCTACCCCCGTTAAAATAATTTCGGCCTCGAAATTACCTGGTCAAAAGAGTTGAGGGTATTACTGCCGCATAACATCCTCTGGCTCCCACGTGGTTTCTTCTGATCCATGGTTCCGCCACAACACCTTCACCAAAGGAACTGATTTCTTACGCAATACTCTGACTTCCCGATCCAAGATCTGCACTGGTTCCTCCTCAAAAGATAAGTCCGGGCTTACTTCAATTTCTTCTACTGGCACAACATGAGACGGATCCGAAGGATAGTGTCTAAGCATAGAGATGTGAAATACGTCATGGATCTGACTCAACTCTTAAGGTAACTCGAGCTGATAGGCTACTGGTCCCACATGCTTCAACACCCGATAAGGCCCGATAAACTTAGGGCTCAACTTGCCCTTCCGACTAAACCTCAGCACCTTCTTCCACGGCGACACCTTTAAGAAAACCTTGTCACCCACTGCAAATTCTATATCTTTCCGCTTAAGATCGACATAGGACTTACGCACCCATGCAAGCTTCCTTCAATCGAGTTTGAATTAGCTTAACCTTATCTTCCGTTTCAGCAACCAACTCTGGACCCAACAATTGACGCTCACCCAATTCTGTCCAACATGTAGGGGTACGACACTTCCGTCCATATAACGCTTCATACGGCGCCATCTGAATACTCGACTGGTAGCTATTGTTATACGCGAATTCTGCTAACGGTAGGAATTCTTCCCAACTACCTCTGAAGTCTAAGACACAGCCCCTTAACATATCCTCCGTAATCAATTACCTCTCCGATCGCCCATCGATCGTGGATGAAACGTCAGATTGAAATCCAGCTTTGTACCCAAAGCTTGATGCAACGCCTTCCAAAATCTTGATGTAAATCTAGGGTCTCTGTCCGAAATGATCGACACAGGCACCCCATGCAACCTTACAATCTCCGCTATATATAATCTAGCGAGCTTACAAGAGAGTAATCCACACGCACGTGTATGAAATGAGCAGACTTTGTCAAACGGTCAACAATCACCAAAACCGAATCCTTCTTAGTAGGCGTGAGGGGTAGCCCACTGACAAAATCCATCGTGATCCTTTCCCATTTCCACTGCGGAATCTTGACCGGTTGCAACAATCCCGAAGGCAATTGATGTTCTGCCTTTACCTGCTGACACGTCAAACAATTACCCACAAATTCAGTTACTTCTCGCTTTAGACCCGGCCACCAAAACTCCTCTCGCAAATCCCGGTACATCTTACTACCTCCCGGATGCATAGCGTATGAACTGCTATGTACTTCCTGAAGAATCTTTTGCCTCAACTCCATATCTTTTGGCATGCAAACCTTCCCATGGAAACATAAAACTCCATCCTTGTTCAAGCTATACCCCTCTAATCCACCATTCTACACTTGCAAAAATCGAGCGCTCAAGACATCATCTACTAGCTGTTTCTCTTTAACCTGATTTACCCATGTCGGCTTCACTTGCAGTTCCGCTATCAAACTTCCGTCATCATACAAACTAAGGTGGGCAAACATTGCTCTTAAGTCTGATACTACCTTACGGCTCAACGCGTCTGCCACCACGTTAGCCTTACAGGTGATACTCAATCGAGCAATCATAATCCTTCAACACTCGATCCACCTCCGCTTGCCTTAAATTCAACTCCCTCTGGGTAAGGAGGTACTTCAAACTCTTATGATCCGTGTAAACAATAGACTTCTCCCCATACAAGTAATGTCTCCAGATCTTCAAGGCGAAAACCACTGCAGCTAGCTCCAGGTCATGCGTCGGATAATTCACTTCGTGAGGCCTCAATCGTCGAAGAAGCATACGCTACTACCTTCCCCTCTTGCATCAAAGACACATCCTAACCTGTATCGCGACGCATCACAATAGACAGTAAACTCTTTCCCCGCTTCAGGCTGAATCAACACCGGAGCTTCCGTCAAAATCCTCTTTAACTTCTCAAAACTCTCTTGTTGTTTGTCAGACCACACAAACGGAACCCCTTTCCTTAACAACTTGGTTAACGGTGCTGCAATCAAAGAAAACCCTTCCACAAACCTTCTGTAATACCTCGCTAGACCAAGAAAACTCCGAATCTCCGCCACAGACTTAGGTGGTTTCCAATCCAACACAGCTTCAATCTTCCGAGGGTCCACCCTAATCCCCTCAGCTGACACCATATGACCCAAAAAGGTAACTTCCCTTAGCCAGAACTCGCACTTACTAAACTTTGCGAATAACTGCTTTTCCCTCAGAATTTGCAAAACCACACGAAGATATGCATCATGCTCCTCCTCGGACTTCGAGTACACCAGAATATCATCTATAAACACTACGACGAGCCGATCCAAATACGGTTGAAAAACCCAATTCATCATATCCATAAACGCTGCTGGTGCGTTGGTCAATCCAAACGGCATCACCAAGAATTCGTAGTGACCATAACGAGTACGAAACGCCATCTTATGAATATCCGCCTCCTTGACCTTAAGCTGGTGATACCCCGACCTCAAATCTATCTTGGAGAAGACTGATGCTCCCTTAAGTTGGTCGAACAGGTCGTCTATCCTCGGCAACGGATACTTAGTCTTAATCGTTAACTTATTCAGCTGACAGTAATCTATACACATTCGCATCGATCTGTCCTTCTTCTTAACAAAGAGCACGGGTGCTCCCCAAGGCGATACACTCAGCTAGATAAAACCCCGGTCTAACAACTCCTGGATCTGCGCCTTCAGCTCCACTAACTCCTTCGGCGCCATCCTATATGGGGCAATAGACACTGGCGCTGTTCCGGGTAGAAGGTCAATACCAAACTCAAGCTCACGATCTGGAGGCAATCCCGAAAGCTCTTCTGGAAAAACATCAGAAAATTCCTTCACCGTTTGGACATCCCTCACAGCTGATTCCTTAACCTCCAAAGCACAAACATAAGCCACAAACGCCTTACATCCTTTCCTCACCATTTTCTCGGCCTTCAAAGTGGATACCACATTAGATAGGTAGTTCCTTCTCTCACCTATCACCACCACCTCTTCACCCTCATTGTTCTCAACACCATGCGCTTGGTCACATGCCACCCAAACTTGCTTGATATTTTACTAACCAGTCCATACCTAAGATCAAATTGAACACCCCAAATGGCAGTTCCATCAGATCAGCCGGAAACACTACCCCTTGAAGTTCTAGGGGTACATCCTTATACAGTTTGTTCACTACTACAGAGTGTCCTAGAGGGCTAACTACAGTCATCTCCCTAGAAGAAGTCTCATAGGCTAAGTTCAGAGTTCCCGCTATAGTACTAGCAACATAAGAGTGCGTCGAACCAATATCAATCAGGGCAGTATAAGGCAACCCATAAATTAAGAACATACCAGTTATGGCGTCCGATGCGTCGCCCTCCTCTCGATGCCTAGCTGCATAGACCAACCAAGGCTGTCTTGCATCAGTATTCCCAGCACCTCTGCCCGGTGCCCCACGGCCCCGTCTGTTACCATTACCTCCTCTTGCTGGACCACGACCCCTCTGCGGTTGCTGACCATCTCTTCTGAATTGTGCACGTCCTTGACCCTCAGACTGTGTCCTAACTGACCTCTGCGGACAATCCCTAATCTGATGATCCATCGACCCACACTCAAAGCACCCTCTGTTACCTGTCCAACACTCTCCCGAATGAAACTTCCCGCATCGAGCACATTGTGGTGGCCACTGAGCAGCAGCAGGCTTCACCGCCTGACCCAGCCCGCCAAATCTAGCCCTTTTTTGAAAACCCCCAGCAGACCCTGATGGCCCAAAACTCCTTTTATTCCTATTTCTGTCCTGATTCGGTTTCTCGGACTGCTTCACCTCCTCCGCTATCTTAGCTTTTTCCACAAGGACAGCAAATTCTCTCTCTCATTGTGGAGCAATCAACACCGCACTCATCTCTCTCGGCCGTCCTCAAACCGAACACAGCGCTCATGGTCCGTAGCCACAATACCCCGGGCATAACGGCTTAACCGTAAGAATTCCACCTCATACTCGGACACCGACTTACTCCCCTGAACCAGATTCAAAAACGCCTTACGCTGCGCATCCACATAACTGGACCCGACGTACTTCCTCTGAAATGCCGCTTTGAAGAAATCCCAGGTGATATCATCAGCCATTGCACCATCCCTGACCGTGAGCCACAACTGATAGGATTCGTCCCGAAGAAGAGACACGATCCCTTTCAACTTCTCCTCAGCCGTGAAATCAAGATCATCCATTATGCGCTCAGTCTCCTCTAACCAGTATTCGGCTGCGTTGGGAGCTACACCAAAAACGCCCCTAAACACCTCCGCTCTATTGGCTCGGAGTCGTTCAGACACAGATTTCCGAGCCCCGTACCCATGCCTACTCCAGCAACTCTTTCCAGGACCTGTAGCATCGCTTGAGACACTGCGTCGTCTCCACCTGTTTGGTCCTAGAACTCTGGTTCCACAGCTGGCGATGGCGGTACCTCATTCTCTGACCCATGGCCGCACCCTACCGGGTTCCGGATACGCAATCCTACCCTACCACGACCACGCACGCTTCGCCCACGCCCTCGAGTGCTCATGACTAACGTTCACGATTTAATCTGATTTAGGAAAAGTTTTATGAATTAGCTTCTTCCACTGTTTATCACCGAATAGTCTTATGAGTACATTATCAGAGTAGTTGTTTTCGCAGATGCACACAAATCCTACAGCTTTAGTCTCCAAGGTAAATTTCCTAACACTAGCATTCAAATCACAAAAACATTTAAATTATACAATCAGTAATTAGAAACTTACCGTCGCAGATTGGTGTCGGAGACTCGGGTGCCATGCTTCCCAAAACATGTATTTCATCAAAACCATTTTGCAAACCATCTATTGAAAAATAATTTGGGCCTCATACCCACAGCCGAGCTTTTGAACCAGGCTCTGATACCACAATTGTAACACCCTAAACCCGGTCAAACGCTACGACCGAATCTGGCATGTCACAGAGAAGAAAACATTTCTAAAAACCGAGTTAACGTCTGGAGTTGGGAAAAATCTTTGATATTGAGTGATCAGTTGAAACCATTTTGAGACTTAGTTTGAAAAGTTCAGTTGCTTTGTTATTAAACACCCGGATGTTATTACCCAATTGTAAAATCTTGAAATCCCGAATTTCTTTAAGCCTTGGAAATCGTCCGTTTGAAGTAGTTTATTAGGCATGCCTTAGCGATCAAAATAAAAGAAAAGAAAATTAACCAAAATAAATAAATTCAAGTTAAAGTTTAGATGGCCTTATTACATTACCAAAATCTAACTTAAAGTAAAATAAATCCGAAATAGCTATTTAAAGTAAAAACCGAAATATCATGCATGGCCACCTCGAGTCCACCTCGGCTCCATATTCGCGGTCTAAGGATTACCCGCAAAAGTTAACTAAGGGTGAGTCACCGAGACTCGGTGTGTAAATCGCCGTCGAAATATTTTAGGCCCTCACACGTAATCATATGCAAGAATATATGCCATGCAACCCAACCAACCTAGATATCCATCCGTATCTCCTGTGTCTACCCAACATTTGTGGCACCTAGCCACTGGTCGTACCTAACCACTGGTGGTTCCAAACCACTGGTGACAAAAGTCACAAATAATCATATGTGGGGCCAACCCACTTATGGTACCTAACCACCGTGACAATCCCTTATATCGATATGTGGGGCCAACCCATCGTGGTACCAAACCACCGGGACGAGTCACGAAATAAGTATATGTGGTACCTAACCACCGGTGGTTCCAAACCACCGAGACTTAGTCACAAAATGAGAATATGTGGGGCCAACCCACTTGTGGTACCTTACCACTGGTGACAGTCTGAAAGATCATATTTCCTCCCTCTTCTCATCATATCCCATTTTCATGTACATGCTTTACAATATGGTATGATCATGCTTAATGATGTAAATAACATGGCACATTCAGGTTTCATTATATGCATTTATCGATAGCAACCATAATAGACTTACCCGGAGTCCTCGCTTTTACCCCCAAGGGTATTTTAGTGACCAAAAACGTCACTTTGGCTTTCAGACATACTAGCAACTACAAACTAACATATGAAGTATGTGAGAGTTACACACCTGATAACGCGTAACACAATACTTTCTACGTCGACACTATCGTAGACAAGCACTACCGCTATCTGCCTACTATTCTGCTCAGAAGACGGCCCACAACCCGGTGGCCAATCTCGAACCGCTGACACTGCTCACTTCTTAAACTTAGGGGATGGGTTTACAGGTCCAACCCCCTTCCTAGAATCGCTGGCATTTGAGTCCATGGAACAGATCTTTGGTCAGAAGACCGAGTTAACACGTAGAGTAAGATATGAATAGATTTACACGTTTAACTGAATAGATCTTCTTACCTGGATCGATAAAAGCTGAGGCTTTAGGCTTGCTTCACAAGTCAAACGAATCCCGAAAGTCTCCAAAAAGAATGCGACACCACTTCCACCTATATTCGGCCAAGCATCCAACTATTAGGCCAATTAGCCATTTCGGCCTTGGCATGAAAACCCCAAAGAGTGATAACGAAGTAAGAGAAATCGCCCCTTACCTTAACCCACAGATTCGATCAACACCTAGGAAGAATCGACACCACACCACCCTAGAAAAGATTCGGCAAAGGCTAGAGTAAAAGAGAATCAGATAGAAAAATCAAAAATATAAATAAAGATCTTCAAATGGAGGCTTAGGAGTTTCGGCTTTTAGGGAAAAAATGGAATAGGGAATGGAAGTTTGAGGTTTCGATTTTGAGAATAACAAATAGAGAAGGAAAAAGATGAAAATAAGTTTCGGCTCTTAGGAAGATTGAGAGAAAACATGAGAGAGAATGGCTAGGAGATTCGACTATGGAGGTTCAGCTAAATCAGAAATAGAAGAGATGAGAAGAAGAAATGGGGAATAAAGTTTCGGTTCTTGCTGATTCCAATAGAAGAAAAGAAAAAGGGAAATGGTAAAATAATAGGGGAGGTTCGGCTACAAAGTTGGAATGAAATAAAGGCAAAGAACCCAAGTTGCCGAAAGTTCAGAGAGAGGAAGAGAGAAAAGGAATTTGGTTGATCTGAAGAAGAATGAATAACACTCCTGAGAATTTCGGCTACTCCAAAGAAATGCACTACACTGCCGAAGTGCAAAACCATCAACTGCAGAAACACACCACAAACGAATTAACACCTAAAGCTAACCCCTCTTGAATTTCGGCACACCCAAAACCAAAACTAAACTGATCCCTTCCCTATACCAAGCATTTGAATTTCGGCCACTACCAAGCTCACATACCCATCCCCTATTTTCCTCCTCAAATTTCTCCTGATCACCCATTTGAAATGTTTTGAACACTTCAAACTCCACTTTTTCCTCTCTGCCATTCAATCAAATTATTTGACTCAGTCCACTCCCCTTTCCTGAAGTGTCCCAGTCGAACTCTGCCTCTGCACTCCCTGACGCCAAAAAGAATTCCAAAATGAGCTCCTTGTGACTTGAACCTGCTCCCTCTCTGCTCCCTTGTGGCGGCACCTTCCAACCCCTTATGTGGCGTCACCTTGCCACTTTACCAACACTTTGCTTGTGTCATCCAAGTACAAACAATATCCCTTAAATCCTATCCCAGCTAGCTCTCCCTTGAAAGTGCCCAAAAAGCAAATTTTCTCTAAGGCTCCGGCTTACCCCTAGATCATTCCTGGACCCTAAAGCACCCTAAACTAACATGACAAACATAGCATTCACACACAAACACATAAAATGCAAAGGCCCTAATTCAGGATGTTACACTTAGCTTTTTCCTTGACCATGTGGTTAGACACACGGGCGTGTGTCTAGACATGTGTGACACACGGTCAGCCCACGGGCGTGTGCTGTGGCCGTGCGTCCCCTGCATGTTAATATTTTAAAACAGAATAGACCATGGACTAGTCACACGGGCGTGTGCCTAGGGCGTGTGGGATTAATCAATGTTGACCAGGGGCTAGCCACACAGGTGTGTTGTAACACCCTAAACCCGGTCAACACACCACGACTGAATCTGGCATGTCACAGAGTGAAAATGATTCGAAGAAAATAGGTTACCGGTTTATTTTCGGTGAAAACTCTTTGATTGCTTGTGTTTGGGGAAAATCGATGTATGTATAGTGGAAAATGTTAAGTTGCTTTGAAATCATGTGAATTGTATTACCCGATGGTAGAGTTTAGAAAACTCGTTGCGTAGCTTGGTTTGAAAACTTTGATTATCAGGTTATTAAAGCAAATCAAGTAATTACTTAGTCATATTTAAAACCAAATCCAAAGTAGATAAAATAATCCAAAACATAATTTAAAGGCCTTGTTACAAACCCAAATAAAAAACCAGAAGTTAAAGTAAAATACCCAAATCAAATGTCCATGTAAAACCGAAGCAATTATCGCATGGTCACCTCGAGTCCACCCGGCTCCTCATCCGCGATCTACGAATCACCTGAAAAGATAAGGGAGGAGGTGAGTCACCAAGACTCAGTGCATAATCCCCCTCCCGATTATTGCAACATGCTTACACAAATCATAATCAAGCAAACATATCATGCACCCAAACCTAGCCATCCACAACTCCTTTTTCTACCCCGTGTGGTACCAAACCACTGGTGGTGCCAAACCACTGGTGGTGCCAAACCACTGGTGACCCAAAGTCACCGATATCAATAATAATGTGGTGCCAAACCACCGTGACCCAAAGTCACGAATAATCCAATTGTGGGGCCAACCCACGCTGTGATACCAAATAATCGCGACAATCTGTTTTATCAAATGTGGGGCCAACCTTTCGTGGTGCTAAGCCACCGGGATGAGTCGCTATGAGGTGCCAAACCTCCGTGACCCAAAGTCACGAAATCAATCTGTGGTACCAAACCACCGGGTGGTGCCAAACCACTGGTGACCCAAAGTCATAGATATCAATCTTCCCCCTCCTCTCATATCACCCACAATAATGCAATGCACATACAATTCATGCCATCATGCTTAATCATTAGACATATATCGAACATACATGATAATATCATCAGAAACCATGTACCGTAATCTCAACAAAATGGACTTACCCGAAATCCTTGCTCATACCCATAAAGGTATCATATCGAAATCTACACAGTTTCGGCTTTTAACATAGTTTAGGTTATTAACAAGTTTACAATGATTATGAAGTGTGTAAGTTACACACCTAGTTACTAACGCGATCACTGAATCCCGAAGATCCCGATCTAACGCACTAGACCCCCTTTACCTACATTCGGCCAAACCAAGATCATTAGCAAAAGCCATTTGGCTTCACTTGTAAATCTCAAAAAGTTAACGCATCTAGCAACCCTCCTTATCTTAATGCTTTTCGAATACTAGCCACAACCCGAGATATGCGAGATCTCAGCCTTCCCCTACAATCGACCAACATTCAACCACATAAAGCAATAGCCTTCGACTTTTCAAAAGAATAAGGGAAAGAATGAATCGGCATGAGACCTTACCACAATCCTAACGAAACCGATTGGCAGAGAGAGTAGATGACCACGATCCACTGCTTCCAAATCCCGAAGAACCTAGGAGAATCTAATTTCACAGATGAATGAGAATCAAGACAAATGCCGAAATTCGGCTTTTGTTTCCATGTGAGTCGACAGAGAAAAGAGAAGAAAATAGTAAAAATTCGGCCAAGAACACTTACCCACTCTAAAATCGACTAGAGCAGAAGACAAGAGAGATCTACAACACAACGAGAGAAAAGAAAAGAGAGAGAGATCTTCAGTGGTTGATATTCGGCCAAAGTGTTGAAATAAGAAGAGAAAATAGAGAGAGATTTCGGCAATGGTGGTGAAATAATCAAGGGAGATTCGGCTAAAATGAAATAAGGGAATGGAAGGGAAGTATTCGGTTGAATGATGGTGAGAAGAAGATGAAAGAATCAATGGAAAAGAGAGTGGCTTGAGAAAGAAGAAGGTTCGGCCAACCAATAAGAATAGAGAGCAAAAAGAGATGAGATTTTGGGAGAATAGTGTTTCGGCTTCAAAGAAATAAGAGAGGAATTCAAATGGAGATTCGGCTCAATACCAAAGAAAGAAATCGGCAAGAGCCTAAAGTGCTTTCGGCTTTCGGTTTCAAAGGAGGAAAAGAAAGAAAACTCAAATGGTTCTTTTTGGGATTCGGCTAGGTGCTTCAAAAGGAATTCGACAAGGGCCCAAAAGAGGTTTCGGTTCAGCTTCTCAACCGAATGTACCAAAGCTTGACTAGCCGAAAATGTCACTAAGGAATTTCGGCACTCCTCCTAAGTCTTCCAGCCGAATACACCTCCTCACACAATTCAAATTTTGGTAAATTCTTCAAACTTCTCCTGGCCAACCACTCAAATGAGTTTGAATTAGTCAAACTCCTAAATTCTCTCTTCTTCACTAGTTTAAATCTGTTGACTTGTCCAACAGTTATCCATCAGAGTTTGAGCTGAGCACAACTCTTCCCCTCTCTGACGTCAAAAGAATTAGCAGCAAGGGATTTCTGCAGCTCGAACCCAAGCTCTCCTTCCCCTACTTGTGGGGTCACTGCTTAAGGCCCTAAGTGGCGCCTTCTTGCCACTTTACCAAGGTAATTCTTGTGCTAAAGTTTACCACAAAATATTCTTAACCCCTAGCTCCTTCAGCTCCCCTTAACCAAGGCTTAAAAATAAAAATTTTCCTATAGCTTGGGCCTACCCTTGGCTTCTCCCTAGACCCTAAAACACCTCACCTAATATCACAACCAAGCCATACACATGCAAACAGTTCAAACATAATAGCCCCTATTTAAGGATGTTACAATTCTACCCCCTTAAAATAATTTCGGCCTCGAAATTACCTGGTCAAAAGAGTTGAGGGTATTGCTGTCTCATCACATCCTCTGGTTCCCACGTAGCTTCTTCCACGCCATGGTTTCGCCATAATACCTTCACTAATGGAACTGACTTCTTACGCAAAACCCTTCACATCCCGACCTAGAATCGCACTCGGGTTCCTCTTCCATAGTCAAATCGGGCTCACCTCTATCTCCCCCACCGATACAACATGCGATGGATCTGAACGATAACGCCTAAGCATGGAAACGTGGAACACATCATGTATCTGACTCAGCTCTTCTGGCAACTCGAGCTGATAAGCTACTGGTCCCACTCGTCTCAACATCTTATACGGGTCAATGAACCTTGGACTTAGCTTGCCTTTTCTTTCAAATCTCAGCACTTTCTTCCACGGCGAGACCTTTAAAAAGACCTTGTCTCCCACGGCAAACTCTATATCTCTCCGCTTAAGATTGGCGTAGGACTTCTGCCGGTTCGAAGCTTCCTTTAGACGAGCCTGAATCAACTTGACCTTATCCTCAGTTTTCGTAACCAACTCTGGACCCAACATCTGACTCTCACCCAACTCTGTCCAGCATGTAGGTGTACGACACTTCCTACCATACAACGCCTCATATGGTGCCATCTTAATGCTTGCCTGGTAACTATTATTGTACGCAAATTCAGATAACGGTAGAAATTCTTCCCAGCTGCCTCTGAAATCCAAAACACAGCCTCTCAACATATCTTCCAAAATTTGTATAACCCTTTCTGACTGTCCGTCTGTCTGCGGATGAAATGCCGTACTAAAATCCAATCGCGTACCCAACGCTCGATGCAACGCTTTCGAACCTTGACGTGAATCGATCCCTATCCGAGATAATCGACACTTTGCACCGTGCAACCTCACTATCTCTCGCCACATACAAACTTTAGCTAACTTCTCAAGCGAGTAATCAACCCTTACCGGTATGAAATGAGCTGATTTCGTCAAATGGTCCACAATTACCCAGGATCGAGTCCTTCTTACTAGGCGTAAGGGGTAGCCCACTGACAAAGTCCATGGTAATCCTTTCCCACTTCCACTGTGGAATCTTCACCAGCTGGAGTAAACCCGACGGCAACTGATGTTCAGCCTTGACTTGCTGACACGTTAGACATTTACCCACAAACTCGGTTACTTCCCGTTTCAGACCTGGCCACCAAAACTACTCTCACAAATCCTGATACATCTTGCTACCTCCAGGATGCATAGCGTATGGGCTACTATGTGCGTCCTGAAGAATCCTTTGCCTTGACTCGACGCCCTTCGGCATACAAGCTTTCCTTGAAAACACAAGACTCCATCAACGACAAGTCAGTAACCTTCCAACCCACCATTCTCGAACTTGCAACCTCCGAACATTCAAACCTCATCCACTAATCTGTTTCTCCTTAATCGCTTCTACCCAAGTCGACTTAACTCGCAATTTTGCCAATAGACTCCGCCGTCATACAAGCTAAGATGAGCAAACATCGCTCTCAAGTCCGATACTACCTTACGGCTCAACGCGTCTGCCACCACGTTAGCCTTGCCCGATGATACTCAATTGAACAGTCGTAGTCCTTCAACAGCTCAATCCATCTGCGCTGTCTCAAGTTCAAATCCTTCTGAGTCAAAAGGTACTTCAGACTCTTGTGATCCGTGTAGACTATCGACTTCTCTCCGTACAAATAGTGCCTCCATATTTTTAAGGCGAAAACCACTGCAGCTAATTCCAAGTCATGCGTCGGATAGTTAACCTCATGCGGTCTCAGCTGACGAGATGCATATGCCACTACCTTCCCTTCCTGCATCAGCACACATCCCAAGCTAGTATGTGATGTATCACAGTAGACCGTGAATTCCTTTCCTGCCTCAGGCTGAATCAAAACCGGAGCTTCAGTTAGAATCTTCTTCAACTTGTCAAAACTTTCTGTTGCTTCTCGCACTGCACAAATGGAACTCCTTTCCTCAAAGAACTTGGTCAACGGTCTTTGCGATCGAGAAAATCCTCTACAAATCTTGGTAATATCCTGCGCACCTAGAAAACTCAACTTCCACCGACTTAGGCGCTTTCATCCAATATCGCCTCAATCTTGCGAGGATCCACTCTAATCCCTTCACCGACACCACGTGACCCAAGAAAGTCACCTCTTTAAGCTAGAATTCGCACTTACTAAACTTGGCAAATAATCGCTTCTCCTCGAGACTGCAAAACTATCCGCAAATGCGCATCTCGATCCTCCTCAGACCTTGAGTACACCAAAATGTCGTCTATAAACACCACGACAAATCGCCTAAAAACTGCTAGAACACCCGATTCATCATGTCCATGAATGCCGCCGCAAAGTTAGTCAACCCAAACGGCATTACGTAAACTCGTAGTGCCCATACCGAAAAGTCGCGAAACACCGCCTTGTGGATATCACCTCTTTCACCTTTAGCCGATGATACCCTGACCATAAATCAATCTTCGAGAAAACTGATGCACCCTTAAGCTGATCAAACAAGTCATCTATCCTGGGCAACGGATACTTGTTTTTGATCGTCAGCTTATTCAATTGGTGGTAGTCTATACACATCCGCATTGTACCATCCTTCTTCTTAACAAAGAGCACTGGCGCTCCCCAAGGCGAAACACTTGGCCGGATAAAACCCCGGTCCAACAACTCCACGACCGAGCCTTCACTCTACTACAATTCCTTCTTGCCATCCTATACGGGGCGATAGACACTGGCACAGTTTTGGGTAATAGATCTATACCAAATTTAACTTCCCGATCTGGAGGCAAACCCAAAAGTTCTTCTGGAAATACGTCGACAAATTCCTTCACCGTTCGGACATTCTCTATAGCTGACTCCTTGGCCTCCAAGGCACACACATGAACCATAAATGCCTCACAACCCTTTCTGACCATTTTCTCAGCTTTCAAAGCAGACACCACGTTGGACAGATAATCTCTTCTATTACCTATCATCACAACTTCTTCACCCTCAACCGTTTTCAAAATAATGCGCTTAGCCGCGCAATCCAGACTTGCTTGGTACTTCACCAACCAGTCCATCCCAAGAATCAGATCGAACTCCCCAAACGATAGTTCCATCAGATCAGCCACAAACACTACCCCTTGGAGTTCTAGGGGTACATCCCTATACAGCTTATTTACTTCTACAGAGTGACCTAGAGGGCTAATTACTGTCATCTCCCTAGAAGTAGTCTCAAAGTCTAGGTTCATGGTTTCCACTATGCTACTAGCAACATACGAATGCGTCAAACCCACATCTATCAAAGCAGTATATGGTAATCCAAAGATTAAGAACGTATCGGTTATGATGTCTGGTACGTCGCCCTCTTCTCGACGCCTCACAGATATACCAATCTCACCGTCTTGCCTCGGTTGTTGCTCGCACCTCGCCCCGGTGCTCCGCGGCCCCGACTGAACCATTACCTCCTCTACCGTAACCACGACCCCTCGCGGTTGCGGTCCCTCATTCCTAAACCGAGCACGACCACAGCCTCGGATCAATCTCGCTAACTTTCATGGACAATCCCTCGCACGATGATCCAATGAGCCACATTCAAAGCATCATTTTCTACCAATCCAACATTCTCCCCAATGAGATTTCCCACACCGATTACATCATACTGACCCTCGATTAGCGCATGAATGAGCCTCCCGGATTGATTTAGCCCACCATGCCTAGCCCTTTTCTGAGAATTACCGACCGACCTAGATGATCCAAAACCTCTCTTATGTCTATTCCTGTCCTGATTCTGCCTCACAGATTCCTTTACCCCTTCGGCTATCTTAGCCTTTTCTACTAACACACGAAACTCGCTCCTGCGCTGTGGAGCAATCAGCAATCTCAGCTCATCCCTCAATCCGTCCTCGAACCTGACACATCGCTCGTGCTCCGTAGCCACGATACCTCGAGCATACCGGCTCAACCTTAAGAATTTTGCCTCGTACTCCGATACGGACTTACTCCCCTGAACCAGTCTTAGAAACGCCTTTCTCTGCGCATCAATGTAACTGGACCCAATATACTTCTTCTGGTACGCTGCCTTAAAATAGTCCCACGTGAGATCATCCGCCGCAAAGACCATCCCGAATCGTGAGCCACCACCGGTATGACTCATCCCAAGAAGCGACACTATCCCTTTCGCTTTCTCCTCGCTGATGATCCAAGTCGTCCCATGATACGCTCCGTCGCCTCCAACCAATACTCACCGTATTGGGCGCCACACCGAAACACCTCGAAAAACCTCGGCTCTATTGGCTCGGAGTCGCTCAGATACGCACTTCACGAGCTCGTGCCTCCACCGCTCCAGCCACCCTCTCAAGAACTCGCAGCATCTCCAAATCTTATCGCATCATCCCCTGTCGATCCTCGGTACTCAACACCAAAGGTGGTGGTGGTGGTGGCATCTCATTCTCTCGACCCGACTGCATCCCACTAGTTCGCATACGCTCATCCTACCCCGACCATGTCCACGCGTATTACGACCCCAACCTCGAGTGCTCATGTCTAACGTCTCGACTTATCTGATTTAAAAGTTTTATGCGTCAGTCTTTATTCCACTATTATTAAGGCACGATCTTATGAATGCTTTTTTTACGAGTTTTGTTTTGCGAGTCACGTAGTCCTATAGGTTTGGTCTCTAGGATAGTCCACTATCACTAGCCGTTCATAGCATATATCATCAAAATCATAATCATATGCAAACATCAGTAGGGGTACTTACCTGGGCGGATTGGTGCCGGAGACTCGGTGCCATGCGTTTCAGACCATACATTTTCCAGTAAAACTCTTTGAAACCTTATCTTAAAACATTTTTGGCCTCGGGCCCACAGCCGAGCTGTTGAACTTGGCTCTGATACCAAAATTGTAACACCCTAAACCCTTTCAACACACCACGACCGAATCTGGCATGTCACAGAATGAAAATGATTCGAAGAAAATAGGTTACCGATTTATTTTCGGTGAAAACTCTTCGATTGCTTGTGTTTGGGGAAAACCGGTGTATGTATAGTGGAAAATGTTAAGTTGCTTTGAAATCATGTGAATTGTATTACACGATGGTAGAGTTTAGAAAACTCGTTACGTAGCTTGGTTTGAAAACTTTGATTATCATGTTATTAAAGCAAATCAAGTAATTACTTAGTCATATTTAAAACCAAATCCAAAGCAGATAAAATAATCCAAAACATAATTTAAAGGCATTGTTACAAACCCAAATAAAAAACCAGAATTTAAAGTAAAATACCCAAATCAAATGTCCATGTAAAATCGAAGGAATTATCGCATGGTCACCTCGAGTCCACCCGGCTCCTCATCCGCGATCTACGAATCACCGAAAAGATAAGGGAGAAGGTGAGTCACCAAGACTCGATGCATAATCCCCTCCCGATTATTGCAACATGCTTACACAAATCATAATCAAGAAAACATATCATGCACCC
Source organism: Gossypium sturtianum (assembly GCA_025698515.1). Taxonomy (NCBI): domain Eukaryota; kingdom Viridiplantae; phylum Streptophyta; class Magnoliopsida; order Malvales; family Malvaceae; genus Gossypium; species Gossypium sturtianum. Next base: position 79,270,021 of record CM046944.1, read on the forward strand.
AAACCTAGCCATCCACAACTCCTTTTTCTACCCCGTGTGTACCAAACCACCGGTGGTGCCAAACCACCGTGACCCAAAGTCACCGATATCAATAATAATGTGGTGCCAAACCACCGGTGACCCAAAGTCACGAATAATCCAATTGTGGGGCCAAACCACGTTGTGATACCAAATCACCGGCGATAATCCCATTTTATCAAATGTGGGGCCAACCCACTGTGGTGCTAAGCCACTGGGACGAGTCGCTATGAGGTGCCAAACCTCTGGTCACCCAAAGTCACGAAATCAATCGTGGTACCAAACCACCGGTGGTGCTAAACCACCGTGACCCAAAGTCACAGATATCAATCTTCCCCTCTCCTCTCATATCACCCACAATAATGCAATGCACATACAATTCATGCCATCATGCTTAATCATTAGACATATATCGAACATACATAGATAATATCATCAGAAACCATGTACCGTAATCTCAACAAAATGGACTTACCCAAAATCCTTGCTCATACCCATAAAGGTATCATATCGAAATCTACACAGTTTCGGCTTTTAACATAGTTTAGGTTATTAACAAGTTTACAACGATTATGAAGTGTGTAAGTTACACACTGTTTACTAACGCGATCATCAATCCCGAAGATCCCGATCTAACGCACTAGACCCCTTTTTACCTACATTCGGCCAAACCAAGATCATTAGCAAAGCCATTCGGCTTCACTTGTAAATCCCGAAAAGTTAACGCATCTAGCAACCCTCCTTACCTTAACGCTTTTCGAATACTAGCCACAACCCAAGATATGCGAGATCTCGGCCTTCCCCTACAATCGGCCAACATTCAACCACATAAAGCACTAGCCTTCGGCTTTTCAAAAGAATAAGGGAAAGAATGAATCGGCATGAGACCTTACCACAGTCCTAACGAAATCGATTAGCAGAGAGAGTAGATGACCACGATCCACTGCTTCCAAATCTCGAAGAACCTAGGAGAATCCGATTTCACAGATGAATGAGAATCAAGACAAATGCCAAAATTTGGCTTTTGTTTCCATGTGAGTCGACAGAGAAAAGAGAAGAAAATAGTAAAGATTCGGCCAAGAACACTTACCCAATCCAAAATCGACTAGAGCAGAAGACAAGAGAGATCTACAACATAACAAGAGAAAAGAAAAGAGAGAGAGATCTTCAGTGGTTGATATTCGGCCAAAGTGTTGAAATAAGAAGAGAAAATAGAGAGAGATTTCGGCAATGGTGGTGAAATAATCAAGGGAGATTCGGGTAAAATGAAATAAGGGAATGGAAGGGAAGTATTCGGTTGGATGATGGTGAGAAGAAGATGAAAGAATCAATGGAAAAGAGAGTGGCTTGAGAAAGAAGAAGGTTCGGCCAACCAATAAGAATAGAGAGCAAAAAGAGATGAGATTTAGGGAAAATAGTGTTTCGACTTCAAAGAAATAAGAGAGGAATTCAAATGGAGATTCAGCTCAATACCAAAGAAAGAAATCGGCAAGAGCCTATAGTGCTTTCGGCTTTCGGTTTCAAAGGAGGAAAATAAAGAAAACTCAAATGGTTCTTTTTAGGATTCGGCTAGGTGCTTCAAAAAGGAATTCGACAAGTGCCAAAAGAGGTTTCTGTTCTGCTTCTCAACTGAATGTACCAAAGCTTGACTAGCTGAAAATGTCACTAAGGAATTTCGGCACTCCTCCTAAGTCTTCCAGCCGAATACACCTCCTCACATAATTCAAATTTCGGCAAACTCTTCAAACTTCTCCTGGCCAACCACTCAAATGAGTTTGAATTAGTCAAACTCCTAAATTCTCTCTTCTCCACTAGTTTAAATCTGTTGACTTGTCCAACAGTTATCCATCAGAGTTTGAGCTGAGCACAACTCTTCCTCTCTCTGACGTTAAAAGAATTAGCAGCAAGGATTTCTGTAGCTCGAACCCAAGCTCTCCTTCCCCTGCTTGTGGCGTCACTGCTTAAGGCCCTAAGTGGCGCCTTCTTGCCACTTTACCAAGGTAATTCTTGTGCTAAAGTTTACCACAAAATATTCTTAACCCCTAGCTCTTTCAGCTCCCCTTAACCAAGGCTTAAAAATAAAAATTTTCCTATAGCTCGGGCCTACCCTTGGCTTCTCCCTAGACCCTAAAACACCTCACCTAATATCACAACCAAGCCATACACATGCAAACAGTTCAAACATAATAGCCCCTATTTAAGGATGTTACACGTGTGTCTAGACTCTAGGCCGTGCGAGGGAAGTCAGTGTTCACCACGGTTGGGGAGCACGGGCGTGCCATGGCCATGGGGTAATTGGAAGAATGCTCGAGTTTTTAGCACGGCTAGGGAACATGGGCGTGTGTGTCTATGCACGGGCGTGTCTAATCTTGCACGGGCGTGTAAGTCCTGTATAAAAGAGAAAAAAAATTAAGGATCGTAAAAGTTCTAGATTAGTCTCGAGAGCCCTCGTGTGTATGAGTGAGGCCTCGTAAGTCGAGAATGAGGTTATAGTGAGTAATGACGTTGAGCCTAAGTGGCGATTAAGTGGTTTGAGTTTGGAAACGCCTTGAGCTCGGTTCCCGGCGTAGAACCCGGGTAAGGGGTGTTACACAAAAATGGACATGGGAAGGAAAAATCTCAAGAAAGGGGCATTAAGGGCATTTTTGTCATTTGGTAAATAAAAGATTAAAAAGGGAAAAAGAAGTCAAAAATGGTGTCCATCTTCTTCTCCCTTAGACAAAATTTGCAGAGAGCCATAGCTAGGGTTTCTTCAACTTCCAAGCTTGATAGTAAGTGCATCCTAGCCCCGTTTTTAATGTTCTTCGTATTTTTGAGACCCTCGTAGCTCGATTTAGCTATTTCTAGCTATATTTTGAGCTAGGGTTCATGTTCAAAAATTTACCCATGTATGACATGCATGTATTTTGATGTTTTATGGAAGAATATGAAAGTTTTATGTATGATAAACATCTTTTTCTAAGTGATTTTCATGAAAAATGCATAAAAGGACCAAATTGTAAAAGTTATAAAAATGGTCATACATGGGTGAAATAGTGGAAATTGAAGGTTGCTATAGTTGAGAATATGATTCAGCTAGGATTGAAATACAAGAAAGTTGAATGAAAATTATTTTACGAGCCTAGGGGCAAAAATGTAATTATGTAAAAGTTTAGGGGCAAAATTGTAATTTTGCCAAAATATGAATTATGAGTCAATTTAGTCAATGTGTGTATTTAACAAGTGAAATTGTTATTATAGATCAAGAAACATGAAGCCCGAATTGAAACTGAGGTAAGAACAAAATCGAGGACTAAATCGAGCATCTGTACACATTTTGAGAATCGAGGTAAGTTTGTATGAAGTTAGAGTTTCATAATGTTTGATATTTGAAATTATTTAATATTATGACAATGTATGTTATTTCTATGAAAATCAAGTGATGAAGCCTCGATGAGGAAATGGTGAAAATAAGTTATGTGAAATTTCGGATAAAAAAACTCAGAATAATGAGGTTACTCATGTATTAGCATTGAATAAAGAAGGTCCCGTGTAAGACCATGTCTGGGATAAGGCCTCGGCACCAAAGGAAGATTTTGTATAAGACCATGTCTGGGACATGGCATCGATATTCATGTATGATCTCGTATAAGACCATGTGTGGGACATGGCATCGACATCGAGTTATAAGGTCCCATGTTAGACCATATCTGGGATGTGGCATCGACATCAAGGGGTGATCCCATGTAAGACCATATCTGGGATATGGCGTTGGCATCAAATTTTATGAACGATGAGTTCAAGTATCCTACGATAATTTGGTTAATTCGTGGGCAAAAGAGCTAAGTATGTAAAATGGTATAGAGTTAAATTCGTTTATGGATGACCTTGGGTATCACCTATGATAAGAATGATGAAGATATGAGTTTATGTTCATGATAGAAAATGTGCTAAGTCATGTGACTAAGTGATACAGGTACCATGAGTAAAATACAGAGTATGAAATCATATTGTGAAATGAGAAGGGTAAGAGTAAGTATGCTTGAGCACTTGATGCTTATGTTGTTCATGTATCATGAGATGGATGAGTTTATTTTGAGTATTTATGTTGCTATATAAATTTCATGCAAACTTACTAAGTCAGATGCTTACCCTCTCTTTCCCCTTTTCCTTGTAGTTTCGCCAAGTTAGCTCGGGGATCACAGAACGTCGGAGCTCGGATCACACTATCAACTGTTCTTTTGGTATAGTAAAGTTAATTCATTTTGAGTATGGCATGTATAGGAACTTGATCGTTTTGTGTCATGTCATGTTTGAAGGCCAAAGGGTTGGCTATTAGTGTTTCACACTCATTTTGTTAAGGGCCATGGTGAATTGGCCAATATTATTAAGTTTATGTTATAAAGTTGATAAGTTAAATGAAATGAATGTTCATGCAAGTACTTGAGTAAAATACGAGTGGAATGAATGATAATTTAAGGATTCTTAAGAGTTTGGTATTGCTATGTTATGTGCTTCTTGTGATGAAATGAATGAGTTTATGTTTCAGGGTGGCAAGAAGGCTTGGAAAAGAGCCTTAAACTGTCCACACAGGTAGACACACAGCCAGCCCCATGGGTGTGTTAGTAGGCCGTGTGTCCCTTGCATTTAATTGCGAGAATTTGATTCGTCACACGGGCCAGCACAAGGGCGTGTGCTTAGGCCGTGTGCTCCTTAAGGGGTTACTGACGTCATAAATAGAATACCCCTAGTTTTCACACACGGGTGAGAACACGGGCCATTGACACGGGCGTGTGTCCGGCCGTGTGAAAACCCCTGCAGGTTCGAAATAAAAATAATTCTACATGGGCTAGGGACATGGGCGTGTGTGACAACACGGCCTGCCAACACGGGCGTGTCCCAAGTTACACGGGCGTGTGACCTCTATTTCGGCAAAAATTTTGTAAAAGTTTCCGGTTGAACTCCGAAACCTTCCGGAGGTATGTTTAAGGCCTCGCAAGCCCATGATATGTGTGTTATGGTTAAGTTGGAATGAAATTTTATAGCCCGTAATTACATGTTCAAGCAATGTCAAGCATGGTAATGCCTCGCATTCGGTTCTGGCATCAGACACGGGTAATGGGTGTTACATTTAGTGGTATCAGAGCTACGATTTAGTCAATTCTTGGACTAACATAGCGTGAGTATGAGTCTAGCTATACATGCCATACGTAAGAGTACTTGTGTAATGATAGTGTGACAACTTCTGACAATTTGAATTGTATTTTTATATAGTTAATGGATCCTGATCCTGACCGAGCTACAGCCGATGATGCTGCAAGTAATGCGCCGGCTCCCGCGCAAGGGACCGCGCCAGTAGAGAGTAGACCCGAGACTTTGGGTTAGGGAGAAGAGGCCCGGGAAGCCTTTCTCCGTATGATGAGCAATTGGTACACAGAGTACATTCGAGCAAATCCTAATGCTCCACCTCCTCCACCCCCGCCTATCCCTCAACCTACCCCTGTAGCTCCCTAAGTGGTAGAAGTTGTAAGAAGAGAAAAGCCTCCGGTTGATAGAATTCAGAAACAAGGAGCCGAGGAATTTCGGGCTAGTAAAGATGATCCGGAAAGAGCTGAATTTTGGCTTGAAAATACCATCAGGGTATTTGATGAATTATCTTGCACACCTGAAGAGTGCATGAAGTGTGTGATTTCTCTTCTGAGAGATTCCGCTTATTAGTGGTGGAATACCCTTGTGTCGGTTGTACCAAGGGAAAGAATTACATGGGAGTTTTTCCAAGAAGAATTCCAGAAGAAATACATAATTCAAAGGTTTATTGACCAGAAGAGAAAGGAATTCCTTGAACTGAAATAAGGTAAGATGATTTGTGGATCGAGTCTGAGCGCGAGTTTGTAAGACTCAAAGCAAATGCGCTCGGGAATGTGTGTCCTCCGAAGCCATCATGTGTAAGAGGTTTGAGGAAGGACTAAATGAAGATATCAAATTGTTTGTTGGTGTCCTCAAGTTGAAGGAATTTGTTGTGTTAGTGGACCGGGATTGTAAGGCCGAGGAATTAGTGAAAGAGAAAAGAAAAGCTGAGATGGAGTCTCGTGACTCAAGAAAGAGACAATTGAGTAAGTCATTTAAGTCCTCGTCCAAGAAGTCGAGAGATTTTCCTACCCAATCAGCTACTTGAGTCTGGTTTTCAAAAAAAAGTAAGAGCAAGCACTACTCAAGGTCTAAAGGCCAGACCACATCAATTGCTAGTGCTGGCAACGCCCGACCGAGTAGACCGGAGTGCCCCCAGTGTGGCAAACGTCATTCTGGTGAATGTCGAGCAAATGAAAAGGCTTGTTTCAGGTGTGGGTCCCTAGATAATTTTATTAGAAATTGCCCCGAAATGGATGAGAAAGAGAAGCCTCAAGATGCAAGATCGGGAGGCACTGCTAGAGGGAGACCACAGAGAAACACGAGAAGTAGTACAAGTAGTAAGAATGCGCCCAGAGAGCAGGCTGCGAGATCTGAGGGTAGAGCGCCTGCGAGGACTTATGCCATTCGTGCCCGCGAAGAGGCATCATCTCCTGATGTAATTACGGGTACATTTTCTCTTCATGATATTAAAGTTATTGCTTTAATAGATCCGGGATCTATCTATTCATACATTTGCATGAAATTAGTATCTAGAATGAGTATGCCCGTAGAGTCTACAGAATTTGTGATAAAGGTGTCTAATCCTTTAGGCAAAAGTGTGCTAGTTGATAAGGTATGTAAAGATTGCCCATTGATGATTAGAGGTCATTGTTTTAAGGCAAATATCATGCTATTTCCATTTGATGAATTTGATATAATTCTTGGTATGGACTGGCTAACCACTCATGATGTGACAATAAATTGTGGAAAGAAATATATTGAGTTAAGATGTGAAAATGAGGACACTTTTCATGTTGAACCAGATGATCAAGACAGATTGCCGGTATTGATCTCTCACATGTCGGCTCAGAGGTATGTAAGAAAAGGGTATGAAGCCTATCTTGCCTTCGTTATGAATTCTAAAGATACCGAGTTAAAGATTGAATCGGTCTTTATATAGTGTGTCAAGATTCGATTTGTGTTTCTGAGGAATTGCCAGGATTGCCTCCAGTAAGAGAGGTTGAATTCGGCATTGAGTTAGCTCTCGGTACTGCTCCTATATCGATTGCTCCATATAGAATGGCCCCAACTGAGTTGAAGGAATTGAAGGCACAGATGCAAGAGTTGACGGACAAAGGTTTTGCTAGACCGAGTTATTCTCCGTGGGGTGCTCCAGTGCTATTTCTGAAAAAGAAAGATGACTCTATGAGATTGTGCTTAGATTACCGACAACTTAATAAGGTAATGATGAAGAACAAGTATCTGTTGCCAAGGATCGATGATTTTTTTGATCAATTGAAGTGAGCCTGTAACACCCCTAACCCGTAACCGTCACTGGACTAGGGTTAAGAGGCGTTACTAATCATTTCCGAACATTCCATAACATTTTCATCACAAGTCAATCAAACAAAATAATTTCACAATCATATAGTCCCTTAAATAGGTTAATGAGACCTTAAACATGTGTTAGAAAGGGGTCGGGACTAAACCAAACACATACAAAAATTTCTAAAAATTTAATGTTTTTTCAAAACTATAGAGGTCACACGCCCGTGTGGGTAGGCCGTGTGCCAACACGTCCTCGGACACGCCTGTGCGTCCAAGCCGTGGCAAAACAGGGCATACATATTGACTTGTTCACACGGCCTGAGACACGCCCGTGTGCCTCACCCGTGGTCGACACTGACTTGCACCACACGGCTAGTCACACGCCCGTGTGTCCAGCCCGTGGTCGAGCCTGACTTGTTTCAAATTACAAACTCGAAAGACACAGTCGAGCCATACGCCCGTGTGCTCAACCGTGTGGGCAATTATAGTCCATTTTCAAGGCCAAATTACCATCCACACTTTGAAATCACCTATAAGCATCATACCAATACCAATTCATGCCTCAAATGCAATTAAAACATACCATTTCAAGCACCAACTAATCATCTATTACATCATTTATTTCCATACTCAATTCCTACTCAAATAAATCCATCTAAAACATCATATTCACAACTCAATTCATATAACTAAACATCATCTAGTCATACCACAAATTCACACTTAAAATACCATTCTCATCAACCAATTCAAGCATGAAATATACCATTTCCACTATCACTATTTCATACCACATTCATCATTTCCATAGCTTCACATATAAACCATCAACATTCAACATCCAAGCCATATCACATGGCAAGGTCCAAATGTTATAAAACATATCATAACCACTAGCCTATACATGCCATATACCAAATATATACATCTTTCAAAAGTACCAAAATCGATAGCCGATAGTGTGATTGAGTCACCGACAATCCCCAGATCCGAGCTTGCTTTAAAAACACTATAAAACAGAGAAACAATTCACACAGTAAGCTTTGAAGCTTAGTAAGTTCGTAGTACAATACATATTACTCAAAAATACAATATCAATACATAAATAAATCATCACTTAGATAGATTCACATCTAAACACATTATCATCCTCAACCATATACTCATACATCCATCTATTTAACCATAACCATTATCATCAACCACATAGGTTCGAAACATACATTTGCTAACACTTAGTTAACAAATGTTCTTGCACACACAGTGTGCGAAAGTTCAGTTTTATATTATGGCACAGTGCCAATCAAAAAGCCGAAGCTTCTATTATTTCGCACACACAGTGCTAATCATCTCGGTCTCATTTCCAAATACGCACACTTAGTGCCATCTAACTCGATTCCACACATAGCATTACTAATCCAATAATCATATAACTATTCATTTCATAGCATTTAAACATAATTTAAGAACACGTATTATATCCGAACTTACCTCGGATGTCGAAATACCGAGACTAGCCGATTAATCGAGTACTTTGTCTTTGCCTCGATCTCGATCCGAATCTCTCCTTTATTGGTCTATACATGTTCAAATTTAGCTCATTTAATCACCAATTCATTCAATTTAGTCCAAACACACATATTTAGGGTATTTTACAAAATAGACCTCAGATTTTCACATTTCGACACTTTAGTCCCTATTTCATAAAATCATCAAATACACAAAATTTTACTACACCATGCTTAGGCCGAATTATCCTTAGTCTCATACAAGCCCATATATTTCATTTATTTCACATTTTAGTCCCTTAAAAAATTATTTTCACAATTTAGTCCAAATTACTCAATTTCACCAAAAACTCAAAGACAAAACATGTTAATCGTTCACATATCTTTCATATTCCATCATCAACTATCACAAAACTCAAACATTCATCAATGTCATATCTCAAAATCACCATCAATTTCTAAAATTACAGCATGGGTTTTGAAGAACACAAAGCAACGATCACAAAAACGTAGAAATTATCAAAAACCGAGTCAAAACATACCTCAATCCAACCCAAAAATGTGCCGAACCCTAACTTGTTCTTCTTCTTTTCTTTTCTTGATAATTTCGGCAAAGGATGATGATAATGAAGCTTATTTTCTTATTTCTTTTATTTTAACATACATTAGCTATCATTTTACGAATATAACATTATTAATATCCTCTAAAATTCTATTAACTAAAACCCATTTTTGTCCATCCATTTAACACATGGAATAATAGCAACATAATGACTCCCATTTAAGTAAGCCATGTCAAATTAACACTTTAACATTTAGCACACAACTTTTGCATTTTATGCGATTAAGTCCTTTTTCATAATTCGATACACAAACGATAAAATTTTCACACCAAATTTTCACACATGCTCAATCACATATTATAAACATCTAAAATAATATTAAAATATTTTTTTGACCTTGGATTCGTGGTCCCGAAACCACTGTTTCGACTAGGGTCTAAACTAGGCTGTTGCAAATCTTCCCCCTTAGCGATTTTTGTCCCCGAAAATCTTACTAGCGAATAGGTTCGGATATTGTTCTTTCATAACATCTTCAGGCTCCCACGTAGCCTCTTCTACTCCGTGTTTGTGCCACAATACTTTCACTAAGAAAATTCTTTTGTTTCTCAACTCTTTAATCTCACAAGCCAGAATTCAAATCGGTTCTTGAAGATATCGACAAATGCATGCAATCTCAACCTCGAGAGGAGCAATCACATGTGATGGATCAGATCTGTATCGTCGCAAAGATTGATACGTGGAATACATTATGAATCATTTCTAATTCAGGTGGCAACAACAATCTATAAGCAACCGGCCCAATTCTTTCGATGATCTCATACGGCCCGATAAACCTCGGACTCAGCTTGCCTTTTCGGCCAAATCGAAGTATTTTCTTCCATGGAGACACTTTCAAAAATACTGTCACCAACCTCAAATTCAATATCTTTCCGTTTCAAGTCTGCATAAGACTTCTGACGATCTGACGCTGCTTTCAAACTGTCACTTTCACTTTCACTTTCTGCTCAGTCTCTTTTATCAAATCAACCCCATGAATCTTATTTTCACTCAACTCAGTCCAATACAATGGAGTTCGACATTTTCGACCGTAAAGAGCCTCATATGGTGCCATTTTAATGTTAGATTCAAAGCTATTATTGTATGCGAATTCAATTAACGAAAAATGCTTTTCCCAAGTACTTTCAAATTCAAGAATGCAGCATCTCAACATATCTTCAAGAATTTGAATGATCAGCTCGGATTGTCCATCCGTTTGCGGATGAAATGCAGTACTAAAATGCAACCTTGTGCCTAAAGCTTCTTGCAATTTCTTCCAAAATCGCGAGGTAAATCTCGGATCTCTGTCGAAAACAATAGATAGTGGTACCCCGTGTAATCTCACAATCTCAGAAATATACAGTTCGACTAATTTATCAAGTGAATAATCTGTTCTCACCGGAACAAAATGAGCTGATTTTGTCAATCTGTCAACTATCACCCAAACTGCATCTTTCTTTCTCAGAGATAAAGGCAATCCCGACACAAAGTCCATCGTGATTCTCTCCCATTTCCACTCAGGAATCATAACCTGTTGTAACAAACCGGATGGAACCTGATGTTTAGCTTTAACTTGCTGACAAACAAAACATCTCGAAACAAATTCTGAGATACTCCGTTTCATACCATGCCACCAATAAAATTGTTTTAAATCATTATATATTTTTGTACTCCTAGGGTGAACAGCCAAACGACTATTGTGAGCTTCGTTTAAAATCATCTGAATCAACTCTGAATTCCTCGGAACACAAATCTGATCTCTGAATCTCAAACAATCATCGTTATCAACTCGAAATTCTAAATCAGAATTCAAATCACATTGAGTTCGTTTTGCTATGATCTCATCATCACTTTTCTGGGCATCACAAATCTGACGTATAAACATCGGCTTCACTTTCAACTCAGCCAAAATAGAACCATCATCACATAGATCCATCTGAGTACTCGTTGCTCGCAAAGCACATATAGACTTTCGACTCAAAGCATCAGCAACTACATTAGCTTTACCCGGATGATAATCAATCACAAGCTCTTAGTCTTTCAACAATTCTAACCATCTTCTCTGTCGCAAATTCAATTCTTTCTGAGTCATCAGATATTTTAAGCTCTTATGATCTGTAAAAATATGACATTTCTCACCAAATAGGTAATGACGCCGAATCTTCAATGCAAATACAATTGCGACTAATTCAAGATCGTGTGTCGGGTAATTTTTCTCATGCGGCTTTAACTACCTCGAAGCGTAAGCGATGACTTTGCCTTCTTGAATTAGCACACATCCCAAGCCATTCAACGATGCATCACTATAAACTATGAATTCTTTACCCGATTCAGGTTGAACTAACATGGGTGCCTTTGTTAACAATGCTTTCAACTGTTCAAAACTCTGCTGGAACTTTTCTGACCACTCGAACTTAATATCTTTCTAGAACAACTTCATTAACGGAGTTGCAATAATCGAGAAACCTTTCACAAACCACCTATAATATCCCGCTAGTCCTAGAAAACTACGGACTTCAGACACATTTCTCGGAGGCTTCCATTCTAAAATAGCTAAGATCTTACTCGGATCAACTCGTATTCCCGCAGCTGATACAATATGCCCCAAAAAACCAACCTCACGTAACCAAAACTCACATTTGCTAAACTTTGCATACAATTGCTTCTCACGTACAGTCTGTAACACAATTCTCAAATGCTGGGCATGTTGCATCTCATCACATGAGTAAATCAGAATATCATCAATGAACACCATAACAAAACGATCCAAATACGGTCTAAATATTCAATTCATCAAATCCATAAACAGTGCAGGAGCATTCGTTAGTCCAAAAGGCATAACTAAGAATTCATAATGTCTGTACCTCATTCTGAAAGCAGTCTTCGGTACATCTGATTCTTTAACTCTCAACTGATAGTAGCCCGATCTCAAATCTATCTTAGAAAACATTGTAGCTCCTCTTAGCTGATCAAAGAAATCATCAATCCGTGGCAGGGGATACTTATTCTTTATCGTTACTTTATTCAACTATCGGTAATCAATACACATCCTCATAGTGCCATCTTTCTTTTTCAAAAACAACACAGGAGCACCCCAGGGCGAGAAACTCGGTCGTGCAAATCCTCTATCAGTCAACTATTGCAACTGAGACTTCAACTCTTTCAATTTTGTCAGTGCCATTCTATACGGAGCTATCGAGATAGGAGTCGTTCCCGGCACTAATTCAATACCAAACTCAACTTCTCATATCGGAGGTAATCCTGGTAGTTCTTCAGGAAATAGATCTGGGAACTCACATACTACAGGTACAGATTCAACTTTCTTTTCTGTCACTTTTGTATCAATTACATATGCAAGATAAGCTTCACAACCCTTTTTCACATAGTTCAAAGCTTTCATTGAAGATATAATAGTCGGTAACCCAGTCAAATCACTGGATTTAATTTGAACTATTTCACCATTCTGACTTCTCAAATCAATACTCTTCCGTTTACATTTCACAATAGCACTATGCAAAATGAGCCAATCCATACCTAGAATGATATCAAATTCATCGAAAGGTAGCAACATCAAATTAGCTGGAAAACAAATATCCCGAAACATCAATGGGCAGTTATTGCACACTTTATCAACCAAGACACACTTGCCTAAGGGGTTCGATACTCTAATCACGAATTCAGTAGACTCAACAGGTAAAGTCTTACTTGATACTAAATTCACACACACATAGGAAAGAGTAGAACCTAGATCTATCAATGCAATCACATTAGTATCAATTAGAGTAAAAGTACCAGTAATGACGTTTGGAGATGACACTTCTTCTTGTGCGCGAATAGCATAGGCTCGGGCACGTGCTCTCGCCACGGATCTCATAGCTGTATCCATAGTCCCTCTTTGGCTTCCACCTACATTTCCGGTGTTTCTGGGTGGTCTGCCCCTAGCCGTTGTATTACTCAGTCTCGCACTCTGAACATTGTCTTTCTCAGCTAACTCTGGGCAATCTCGAATGAAATGATCTCGGGATCCACACTTATAACATGTTCTATTATTTACTTGCCCCAGCACTCTCCAATGTGTCATCTTCCACACTGTCTACACTCAGGCTTGTTGCTTTTAACACTACCAACACTTGATTCAATTGGAGCTTGAGTTCTTGGACCAACACTTTGTCTCACCCGATCTCTACCCGAATGTCCAAACAAAGCATTTGAATGATTGCTTGCATCTTTAAATCTCTTCATCGAAGGTTGGGACGACTTACTCATCAATCTTTTTCTTTCATCTCTAGCCTTAGAATCTGCTTTCTTCTTTTCTTTGCTAAGCCCCTCGGCTTTGTAGGCTCTTTCAAATAATACAACAAATTCATTCAATTCAAGTATTCCAACTAGCAATTTAATGTCTTCATTCAGCCCTTCAACAAAACGTTTACACATAGTAGCTTCAGTCAAAACACATTCCCGTGCATACTGACTCAATCTGACAAACTCCCGTTCATAGTCAGTAACGGACATACGGCCTTGTTTCAGCTCTAGAAACTCTTTACGTTTCTGATCTACGAATCGTTGACTGATATACTTCTTTCAAAATTCAGCTTGAAAGAAATCCCAGGTGATTCTCTCTCTCGAAACCACTGATATCAATGTTTTCCACCAATTATATACCGTATCTCTCAATAAGGAAATAGCACATTTAATGCAATCATCAGGAGTCAGCGACATCTCATCAAACACTCGAATGGTATTCTCGAGCCAAAACTCAACTAGCTAGGCATCATCATCGGTTGTGGCCCTAAATTCTTCGGCCCCATACTTTCAAATTTTGTCTACAGGAGGCTTATTCAATCGAATAGGATCTGTCACTTGTGGCACAACAGGCACTTGTGGGGGTGGAGGATGTGGACTAGCCGGATTTGTTCGAACGAACTCTGAAAACCACTCACTCATCATTCGAAAAAAGGCTTGCTTAGTCTCTCCTTCTTGGCTACTATCATTCAGTCTAGATGTGGCTGGCACCATCCCTTGAGTGGGAGCAGGTGCGTTACTCTCTACATCATTAGTAACTGCTCGATCGGGATCCATTTGCTATATAAAAATACATTTTTAGCTGTTAGGATTCATCACACTATTGCAATTATATATATGGCATGTATAGCTAGACTCACACGCGCTACGTTAGTCCGAGAATCGACTAAACCGTAGCTCTGATACCAATAAAATGTAACACCCCTAACCCATAATCGTCGCCGAACTAGGGTTAAGAGGCGTTACTAATCATTTCCGAACATTCCATAACATTTTCATCACAAGTCAATCAAACAAAATAATTCACAATCATATAGTCCCTTAAATAGGTTAATGAGACCTTAAACATGTGTTAGAAAGGGGTCAGGACTAAATCGAACACATCCCTCCATTTATCAATTTCTTCAATTAAGCCCTAATAAACTAATTTCATGAAAATTGATAATACAAAACTTAAAAATCTATCACATATTTTCTATTTTCTAACATCAACACCAGATTTTCATAAACTTCATCAATGGTCGAACACAAATTCTTTATAAATTTCAAAAATTAAAACATGGGCAAGATAAACAACTCAACAACCATCTCAAATATGTAAAATTTATTCAAAATCAAACTCAAACATACCTTTAATTGAGCTTCAAATATGCCGAAATGCCCAACTCTTTTTTTTTTTTTGCTATTTTCATTCGGCGAAGAACATGCACTACTTGCATGTTTTATTTTCTTATTTGTTTTATTACTCACACATAGTTTTATTATATTACTAAAATAACTTTATAATATAAATAAAACATCATGAAATGAGCTATTGTCGTCCACTTAATTTGTAATTGGCATAATTGCCATTTAAAACCCAAACATTAAAAAGACATGGCAAATTAACATTTTCAAGATAGCATGCTTAGTAATTATTTGATGCAATTTAATCCTTTTTAATACTTAAGCGCTCAAACCTCAAAATTTAAACATGAAACTTTAACACACATAAATTCACACAGAATAAACACAGAATAAAAATCCAAAAATATACATATATATATTTAACTAGGATTCGTGGTCCAGAAACCACCATTCCGATTAGGGTCAAAATTGGGCTGTTACACCATGCGAGTTCAAGATGATTAGGTAACCTTTAACATTCTTAAAGCGATGAAATTTCCCGATCCGATAGAAGAGTGTTCAGTTATGGAAGAGATAGAAACCTTGGTTTCTATGGAAAGCAATTTTGAAGAAGATCCATTTGAGAAAGCCTTAGATCTTGACCCTTTGGAGGATAAAGAAGGTGAAGAAAACATGGCTTTGATGGAAGCCAATCCGAGAAATTTTATTCAATCTATACGGTTTGAACAGCTAGAGTTAGAAGTCAGAGAATTTGTGTAACCCAAGTTGTCAATTGAAGAACCACCTAAACTCAAACTTAAGGTACTTCCTTTCCATTTGAAATACGTTTATTTAGGTGACTGTTCTACTTTGCCTGTGATTATTTTAGTGGAACTGATGAAAGATCAAGAGGAGCAACTAATTGCTGTTCTAAAGAAATTTAAGAAAGCAATTGGTTGGACCATAGCTGATATTCGAGGTATAAGCCCTTATTTTTGCATGCATAAAATCATTTTAGAAGAAGGTGAAAGAGCTCAAATTGATGGGCAAAGGAGGCTCAATCCTATTATGAAAGAAGTTGTGAGAAAGGAAGTGATCAAATGGTTAGATGCAGGAATCATCTATCCTATTTCAGATAGTTCGTGGGTAAGTCCGGTGCAATGTGTGCTGAAGAAAGGTGGAATCACAATTGTTGAAAATGAGCGTAACGAGTTAATTCCAACAAGAACTGTTACTAATTGGAGAATCTGTATTGTTTACAGAAAGTTGAACAAAGCCACTCGGAAGGACCATTTTTCGTTTCCTTTTATGGATCAGATGTTAGATCGACTTGCAGGTAATGAATTCTATTATTTTTTAGATGGCTATTCTAGATATAACCAAATAGTTGTAGCCCCGGAGGACCAACATAAAACAACCTTTACTTGTCCATACGGTACGTTTGCTTTTAGGCGAATGCCTTTTGGTTTATGTAATGCACCTGCAACTTTTCAACGATGCATGTTGGCAATATTTACTGAAATGGTTGAAAATTTTGTTGAGGTTTTCATGGATGATTTTTTTGTTTTTGGTAACACTTATGATATCTATTTGAGTAATTTGGCTAAGGTACTAAAGAGATGCGAAGAGACGATTCTTGTCCTTAATTGGGAAAAATGCCATTTTATGGTCAAGGAAGGGATTATCTTAGGTCATAAGATCTCAAAGAAAGGAATTGAAGTCGATAAAGCAAAGGTGGATGTAGTTGAAAGATTATCGGCCCCAATGAATGTGAAAGGAGTCAGAAGTTTCTTAGGCCATGCCGATTTTTACCGAAGGTTTATCAATGATTTCTTAAAAATTTCTAAACCATTGTATTTGTTGTTAGAGAAAGATACAGTGTTTGATTTCAACAAAGCATGTTTGGAAGCTTTTGAAGATCTAAAGAAGCGGTTAACCTTAGCCCTAATAATCATTACACCTGATTGGAACTCACCTTTTGAGTTAATGTGCGATGCAAGTGACTATGCCATTGGAGCTGTGATGGGTCAAAGAAGAAACAAAGCGTTTCACCCTATTTACTATGCAAGTAGAACTTTGCTGGGAGTCCAACGAAATTATACGGTAACCGAAAAGGAACTCTTCGCTATAGTTTTTTCTTTTGACAAATCCCGCTTATATCTTGTAGGTACCAAAGTTACAGTATTTACTGGCCATGCGGCCATTAAATACTTGCTCACGAAGAAAGATGCAAGACCGAGGCTAATTCGTTGGATACTTTTACTCCAAGAATTTGACCTTGAGATCCAAGACAGAAAAGGTGTCAAAAATCAAATAGCTGATCATCTGTCGAGGTTGGAGCAAGATGAGGTAACTCGATCATGTGTGCCTATCAACGAGAATTTCCCAGATGAACACTTATTTGAGGTAAATCAAATTCATGAATACCTTGGTTTGCTAATTTTGCAAATTATCTTGCATGTGGAATAATTCCTCGAGAAATGAGATACCAACAAAGGAAAACATTCCTTCATGATAGTCGGTATTATCTTTGGGATGATCCGTTTTTGTTTAAACAATGTGTAGATAATATAATCCAAAAGTGTGTAGCTGAAAGTGAGATTACTGAGATCTTGTATCATTTCCATTCATCTTTAAGTGGGGGACACTTTGGTGGTTCACGTACTGCAGCAAAGATTTTGCAAGCAGGTTTCTTTTAGCCTACACTATTTAAAGATGCTTATGCTTATGTGAAGAACTGTGATAAATGCCAAAGGACCGAAAATATATCAAGGAGGAATATGATACCTTTGACAAACATTTTGGAGATTGAATTGTTCGACATATGGGGAATTGACTTCTTAGGCCCGTTTCCTTCTTCGTATGGGAATAAATACATCTTAGTTGTTGTGGACTATGTATCCAAGTGGGTTGAAGCTGAAGCATACCCTATAAATGATGTTAAGGAAGTCATGCGATTCCTACATAAGCATGTGTTTATACGATTTGGGACACCAAGAGCTATTATTAGTGATGAAGGTTCTCACTTTGTGAACAAATGGCTTAAATGGTAGCTTGACAAATATGATGTGAAGCACAAGATTGCTACTGCCTATCACCCCTAGTCTAATGGGCAAGTTGAAAGAGTGAATCGCGAAATCAAAGGTATCCTTGAAAAGGTAGTACGCCCTAGCAGAAAAGACTGGTCTCGAAGGCTCGGTGGTGCATTATGGGCCTATCGAACAACATTTAAGACACCGTTAGGAATGACTCCTTACCGGTTAGTCTTTGGAAAGGCATGTCATTTGCCATTAGTGTAACAGCCCAATTTTGACCCTAATCGGAATAGTTGTTTCGGGACCACAAATCCGAGTCCGAAAAATATTTTAAAATTTTTCAGTGTGAATTTGTTTATGTTAAATTTTCGTGTTTTAATTTCATCGTTTAAGTGTCCGATTAAATAAAAGGACTTAATTGCGTAAAATGTAAAATTTGCTAATTAATGTGTAAGTGCTAATTTGCTAATGTCTTTTTAATGTAAAGTCCTTAAAAGGAAAATAGCCCATTTTTAGTTATAGTGGACGGCATAAGGACATTTATAACCATATTAATGTGTTTTATATAATAATATTATAAAGGTTAAATTAGTAATTTGTTAAATTAATGATAATATAATAAAAAAAACATAAAAAAATTAGCCATTATCATCTTTTAAGTGGCCGAATATTGCAAAGAAGAAAGCTTTCATGTTCTTCAAAATTTCGGCACCTATTTTGGCTTGATTCAAGGTTAGTTTTTGTTCGGTTTTTGATAATTTCTACGTTTCTGAGATCGTTGCTTTGAATGCTTCAAAACCCATGCTTGAATTTTTGATTTTGATGAATATTTTGAGTTGAGCCATTGATGATAGCTTGTTGTTTGTGTTGTTTGATGATGAAATATGAAATATATGTGTTAAATTAACATGTTTTGTCTTTGAATTTTTGATGAATTTGAGTAATTTGGACTAAATTGCAAAAAGAAAATTTTGAGGGACTAAAATGTGAAATAAATGAAATGTATAGACTTATATGAACATAGGTAATATTCGGCCAATCATGGGTAATGTGAAATTTTGTGTATTTTGTGTATTGTGCAATAGGGACTAAATTGTAAAAAGTGTGAAATGTCAGGGGAAAAATGGTAATTTGCCCATTTATGTTTTTTTTAGACTAAATTGAATAGAATGGTGTTTAAATAAGCTTAATTTGAATATATTTGAATCAAGAACCAAAGAAATCAGATTTGGACTGGGGAAAAATGAAAGTAGTCGATTAGTCGATTTTACCGACCATCGACGTCCGAGGTAAGTCAATAAGCATTTAAATGTTGTTATATTTATGAATATATATTGCTATGTGATAACTTGAATTATTTTATTAAAATTATGCCTTAGCCGAATGTGATATTGAGAATTAACTATGTTCCGAGTTTGACTCGATCGAAATCTGATGCCCGAAAGCCCCGTTCGAACCCTAGAAATAGTTAGGTTACATATGTCATGACATAGGATATCCGATATGTGTATCGTGTAAGACCACATCTGGGACGTTGGATTGACTTATGTTTACGTGTAAGACCCTATCTGGGACAGTGGCATCGATATATGATTACATGTAAGACCACGTCTGGGACGTTGGCATTGTACGAGCTTCTGACTATCCGCGTATCCTTTTTAATTCCGAATGGTTCAACGAGCATTGTTAAATGAAGAACCAATGTGAAAATTGAATTAAAAGGGCTCAGGTATGTATTTAAACCATGTTATGGAAGTAAGGTAAGTTGATTGTTTATTTGATTGTATAAATGCTAAAGTTATATATGTGATCTATGTGTAAGCAATTTGATTTAGTATATTCGGCCAAATGTGATTATTGTGATCTTAATAGTGATAATTTTATAAGTTCATGTGTATATGTACAATTAACCATTTGATATGTGTAAGAAAGATTTTAATGCTAAGTTTGTGTTTGTGATTTTGTATATTTGGTTTTGATAATTTAGTTGATATTTACTTACTTATGACTTACTAAGCTTAAATAGCTTACCTTGTGTGTGTTTTTGTTTACCTCTGTTTTATAGATTTTGGATTCACGTTACGAGCTCGGGGATCGTCAGCAAATCCTATCACACCATCGACTCTTTTCGGTATTTTGTTAAGTTTGAAATTGAACTTATGGCTTGTATAGTCTAGTTGAAATGCTTGATTCTTGGGACATGTATATATAAAGCCATGCGAAAATGGCTTGATCATTATGTTTAAGTTTGGTTTTTTTTTTTTGTTAATTGCTTGATGTATTTGGTTTTGATGATTCGGTTATTATATAAGTTTATTTGGTATGGATTATAACTTGTATAAATGGTATTTTGATCATATGTCTTGTTTGGTTTTGTCATGAATAACTTATGAATTAATTCATAATAGTGAGTTAAAAACATAGTATGTATGTTTGTGAGATTTTACTATTTTATCCGGTTAAATAGTATGAAAGAGCATGATGTATATTCGGTCATGATCTAAACTCATTTTGAAGTTGTGTTCATGCTATAAATTGGTTGTGAGATAGGTTCGGTTGTGGTGTGATGTTAGTTTATTATGAATGTATATTTTGTATTAAGAATTGGTGTGGAAATGATAGATGATATACCTATGTGTTCAGTCATGACATGTTGATTAAAATTATATTCATATTATTATATGCGTATAGGACGTTGATCGCTGTAAATCAGAGTTTTAAAATTTATAAAAGAATGATCGAACCTGGAAACTAACTCTGACAACGATTGAGGCAAGTGCACCTATCGAACAGTAGTATAGTTTAGGCAAGACCGGATTATCGAACCCAAAGGAACTAAAAGTACTAATACTAACTTTCTTTTTATTATTTAGCCTAAAATAAGTGAAGTTGTTTATTAATCGAAATTAATTAACTACTAAACTAAAGACTCTAAGACAAAGAAGAATGAATTTGGAAAATAACTTGGGAAAAACTCAGTTGATTTAGACGATACCCTAGGAAGAATCCACCTAGACTTCACCTGTTATCTATCACTGAATCATATGATTTTATTTACTTAGTTTGATCCGTAAGACTCCCTAACGTATATTAAACCCTCTCTCGAGGCAAATAATGTCTAACCCTAGGTTAATTGGTGGAACTCTCGTTTGCTTATAATAACCCCCTAGAATAGCAGTAAATCGATCTATGGATTCCCATATTAGGTTTCACCCTAATCCGACAAAATCTCGTCACCCTATCTCTAGGCGTGCGATCAACTCCGCTTAATTATGTTGAATCTACTCTTAGGCAGGGTCTATTCCTCCTCCACCTAAGCACATTAAATTTGGATTAAGCTCACATAATTAAGAACAAACTAAGTATTTATCATATAATTCAAATAATCAAATAACAAGATTCATCATAGGTTTCATCCTTTCGGGTATCTGAAGGGTTTAGTTCATAACAATAAAGGAAAACATCTCAAGAGAAAAAATAAAACAAAACATAAGAAATCCCTAAAACCCCCTGAAGGAATTGAAGGAGAGATCCTTCGTCTTGAGTAGAATTTTGGCTTCTTGAGATGGATCAACTGGCTATCCCTGAGTGCATCCCCACAAATCTGCCTTCTCTGGCCTAGCACGACGCCCCTAGATGATAGCTTTGGGCTCCACCTTTCAGGTCGTACTTAGGGTGTATTTATAGGCTTTTTAAATACGTTTCTTTCTCCCTAAGTATCCTTTCCCGAATGAAATTGCTCTTTTCCACGGCAGAGGCACGGCCATGGCACACGCCCGTGTAAATCGTGGCCAAGCCGTGTTCGAATTTATTTAATGAGACACGGCCATTTGAGTTAGGGTTAGACCGTGTTCTAGATGATCAATGAGGCACGGCCGTGTGATCTTTGGTCCAGGCCGTGTCAATTTCATGCTTTGGCCCATTTGTCCCGTTTTAAGCCCGTTTTGCATTCTTTTCATCCCCTGGTGCTTTCCTGAGTATAAGACATGAAAAGAAAGGATTAAGAGCACCTTTTTACATAAATCGGGGCTTAAATTATCCACAAGCATACTAAATGTGGGCTTAGAATATGTTACTATTTCGGTTTATCAAATACCCCCACACTTAAGCTTTTGCTTGTCCTCAAGCAAAATTCTCAACTTACAATTAAAACGGACTTCCTGTAATTCATAATTCTTATTGATAGTGTCTCATCATAATTCAGAGATAATTTATACATGGATAATTCAACTCAAAGTGTCCTAAAAATTCAAACAATATAAGCCTTATATTTTGCAGCACAAAACATAGGTGTTTCCCTTCATCGAAATGATTACCTTTAATTTGAAACCGACAAGGATTGACATCCTCACAAAAGATCCACTCAAATCACTCAAGGTGTTTAAGGTTCAAAATTTAGGCACTCAAAAGTCGAACATGAAGAGTTAATCCCATAGGCTTGCATGAAAATCAAATCTCCACCACTGAAATATGAGATGAAACACAAATCAAAAGGTCTTTGTTAGGGTTGTAACGGGGCTAGGGTTAAGGTGTGGAATAAGGCTGAATTAGAGGGTTAGAATCGAGACTGAATTGAAAAATTACCTAACTAAGAACTAATGAACTAATAATAATAATTACATCAATTGAAAACTAATAATACTAATAATACGAGCTTCTTTTTTCGATATGTGGATTTTAAATGTATAAGCTCGTTTAATCACATAACTAATAATGAATATACTTTATTTTTTTTAATTAGAACAATCATAAATACATAATAAAAGATAAATTACTGAAATAAAAACATAGTTAGGCTATTAATCAAATCAAATCTTGATATAAGGGTAATCAAAAGGAATGGTGATAACAATAACAAAGGGGTTCTGGGTTAATATTAGCGGTTATGTCAATAAATAGGGTTGTTAGGGTTAAAAGGGGTTCATTAGGGGTTAATTGTGAAGGTAGGCTTTTTAATGGAGTTAGTGGGTTAGATCCTAGGTGCCTTTATCATCTCTGTGTATCAAATCAAAAAAATATGGTCTCGACATGTATAATCGATGCAAGTTCTAGAATAACAAATCAGTGTTGACATACTCATAATCAATAAAATGAGCAAGAAAAAGAATATATGCTCTATAAGGCTCAAAAACTCACAAAAATTATGGGTATTTTGATGTCAACCTTGTAAATTTCAAACTTCAAAGTAATATTAAACTCAGTTCCACAACCTAGAAAATTTTTAGTTTCTGAAAAATAGACTTATCATGCTTGATTCTCTAGTATTCTTCAAATTTAATTATCAATGCACAATTATCAATGAATTAATCTAAAACATATCAATAAAAATCATAAATCATCAGAAATTTCATCCTAATTAGTAATATGAGTAAATTACTTTCAAACAAGACTAAATTCAGGGATTTGAGAATAATGCAAAGAGTTTAAGTACTGTTACCCCCCCACACTTATGACGTACATTGCCCTCAATGTACAAAGTTATGTAATAAATCATGTAATACTAAATCAAAAGAGAAGGGGAAAGTAACACTTCTTGAATTTTCGGATGGATTCCTTGAGATGAAGGATGTGGTAAAGGATGACTTATGTATTTAGTGAATTACTCCTAGTGATTTGTTTGTGTATAAGGAGTGCGTGGTTGAGATTAAAGGTCCTCGTCATCGGCCAGGTCCTGCGGTGGTTCTGCTGATGAGATGTGGAGGTGCTGGCATATTTGTTGGAGGGTAGCCTCAATCCCATCAAACTGTTGCGCTGTGTCAGTGAACTGCTGAGTGCAATACCGCTCAAACTGTGTAATGCGTGCCAAGAGATCTGATAGTGAAACTGCTGTATGAGAGGGTCGTTGGTCGGGGCGGTGCCTCTGTGGGACATCGTCGATGTGTCCTCGGGTTATCTGTGTCAGTGGAATGGGCTAATCGTTATTGGGAAGGATCAGTCCCACGACAGTGTTTAATCATCCTCATATGCAGCATCGTCTGAATGCCCTGAGGTGCCATTTGCCCAATTAGTGTGAGGAAAGAGCTCTGGGCATCGGTTTCTAGGAGGCCAAAGTGTCAGGCTAATCGTGTGATATAAGGGCCCATCGAAAGAATCCCTTTCCTGTGTGACTCTGTCTGGTGCTGAATCGCACAGGCAATAAAGTAGGCGAGGTCAAAAATGTGTCCGTTCGACATGCAGAATAAGTAGTAGGCGTTGTGTGTATTCACCACGCCAGTGCTTTCGCGTCTTCCTGTAATTGTGTGGGCCAAAATGGAGTAGATGTACCTCAGAGGTGGTTCTGCTGATGAGATGTGGAGGTGCTGGCATATCTGTTGGAGGGTAGCCTCAATCCCATCAAACCGTCGCACTCTGTCAGTGAACTGCTGAGTGCAATACCGCTCAAACTGTGTAAAGCGTGCCGAGAGATCTGATAGTGAAACTACTGTATGAGAGGGTCGTTGGGCTGGGACTTGTGCCTCCTGTGGGACATCGTCAGTAATGTCATCAGGTTCTTCTGTGTCAGTGGAATGGGCTAATCGTTATTGGGAAGGATCAGTCCCACGACGGTGTTTAATCATCCTCATATGCAGATCGTCTGAATGCCCTGAGGTGCCATTTGCCCAATTAGTGTGAGGGAAGAGCTCTGGGCATCGGTTTCTAGGAGGCCGAAGTGTCGGGCTAATCGTGTGATATAAGGGCCCATCGAAAGAATCCCTTTCCTGTGTGACTCTGTCTGGTGCTGAATCGCACAGGCAATAAAGTAGATGAGGTCAAAAACGTGTCCGTTCGACATGCAGAATAAGTAGCAGGCATTGTGTGTATTCACCACGCCGGTGCTTTTGCGTCTTCCTGTAATTGTGTGGGCCAAAATGGAGTGGATGTACCTCAGAGGTGGGGTCATAACTGTCGCTTTGGAACGGCTGGGATTGTAAGGGCCTTTTCCTATCTCGTACCAACAACTTCCATGGGTGCAATGAATATGGCGGTGTAGTTCGGAGAGGTCATGCTCTTCTACAAATTCATCGGTGTACAGTCCCAGTGCGGCTCCAAATTGTCGCACTTTGAGTTGTCGTATGGTACCTCCGAGACGAAATTGTATTGTTCCTGGATCATCGAAATTTGCCATCACAGTCTGTAGTTGGAAAGTAGAACAGAGTTCTAATGTGAATTTCCAAATATGTCGGCTCTATGATTGTGAAGAATTTATCCCACGGGTCGGTGGTGAGCAAGGCTCGAACATCGTCTGCGAGGCCGACTTGCTCTAAAGCGGTCCAATTGATACGCCTACCGGTTCCTAGCGGTCGTTCTCGTAGTGCCTTAAATTGATCCTCTTGGATTCCCTTGGGAAAACATAGAAATTGATGGTGCACTTCGGTGGAGGCGCTTACGGAAGATGAGCCCGGTACCTTTCGTTTCTTAGAAGTGTCGGCTGCTATTTGCTTTCCTTTTGACGTCGTCATTTTACCTGAAAATTGGTAACATTCAAGTAAAATGTTTTCAAATGCAATTCAATCGTATTGCTATTTCAAATATCTAATGCAAATATTTCAATAAGGCAATCAAGTGAGTTTTGCAAGAGATAACTTTAAAGAATAATTAACACAAATAGGGGAAGAAAAACTAAATGAATATTTATACTAATGTAACATCACAAGCAAACATTCAACTATATTTGTTCCTAAGGTTCAAGAGATACTAGTTCTAATTAGTAAAGTAACAAAATAGGATGAGATATAAATTAAACAATTAGTAAATAGATGCAAGTAAAGTGATAAAGGGAACCAGCAGTGGTTTTGGTCGTGTTGTGGTGTGAACGGCGGAGCACGGGTTGAGCACGGGCGTGTTCTGTATTTTCTGGTGGTGGCGAGGGCGTGGGTTTTGTTCTACACGGGCGTGGCTGCGTTATTGTATGGGTATTTGAGAGGGGGACCAGTGGAGGGGTTTTGGGGGTCACAATATGGTTGATGGTGGCCGGATTTTGGGGGAAAGGGGTTGAGAAAACTGATCTAGGGTTGG
This sequence comes from Gossypium sturtianum, assembly GCA_025698515.1. Classification (NCBI taxonomy): domain Eukaryota; kingdom Viridiplantae; phylum Streptophyta; class Magnoliopsida; order Malvales; family Malvaceae; genus Gossypium; species Gossypium sturtianum. The sequence goes on from CM046944.1 coordinate 79,296,220, forward strand.
GGTTGGGGAAGATGAGCGGTTGAGTCTCTTAAATAGGGGTGAGAGGCACGGGCAGGGGCCACGCCCGTGCTTGGTTTAATACGCCCATGTTTTTCGTGATTTTTAAATTTTTGGGCACATTCAGGTATTTTGCCACGACCGTGGGTAACAGGGCACGCCCGTGTTTTTCTTCACACGAACGGGCGTGGTCTACCCGTGTTGACAAGTCAGTATGTTGGCACGGTTTGGTGGCACGGGCGTGTCTTACCCGTGCTCGACAAGTTAGTAACCTCGAACGGGTTGGTGGCACGGGCGTGGACTTGTATCGCAGCCCGTGTTGGGAAAAGAAATTCTTCTCTGTTTGTGCATGGCTACTGGCACGCCCATGGTTCGTCCCCTATTTTCCACACGGCCACGGGCACGCCCGTGTGTAAGGCCGTGTGGTCTGAAACCTACGCTTTTATTAGACTAATTTAGTAGGGGGTTAGACGCTAAAAAATAAAATTAAAAATAAAAACAATGATAAGAATAAAATTTGTTAGTGAATTAGTGCTCGGGTTGCCTCCCGAGAAGCGCTCGTTTATAGTCTTAAGCTAGACTTACCCTATTTTCATTTCTAAAAGAAGGCTCACGGAGCTGAAACTCCTCTTTCATATCTCTAAAATCTTCACCATTTTAGATTTTGAGTCGGTGACCATTTACCTTGAATGTGCCCTTAATGGGGTGAGTTACCTCGAATGTGCCATATGGAAAATTTGTTTTGATCATGAATAGGCCATACCACCTTGATTTCAGTTTCCCTGGAAATAATTTAAACCTTGAGTTGTATAACAGGACTAAGTCCCCCACTTCGAATTGTTTCGATTTCTTTAGACGGGCATCATGGCATCGCTTTATTGCCTTATTGTATAGCTTTGAGTTCTCGTAGGCTTCAGTTCTCCACTCGTCTAGCTCGTTCATCTGCATCATTCTTTTCCTTCCTACAACTTTAAGATCATAGTTTAAAAATTTTATAGCCCAAAAAGCTTTATGTTCTAGCTCGAGTGGTAGATGATACCTTTTCCCGTATACAAGTTTGTATGGGGATGTCCCTAAGGGTGTTTTGAATGCTATTCTATAGGCCCATAAGGCATCATCTACTTTTAATGCCCAATCTTTTCTATTTGATCCAACCGTCTTTTCTAGGATGCGCTTAAGTTCTCGGTTTGCTACTTCAGCTTGCCCACTAGTTTGAGGGTGATAAGGGTAGTCATCTGTGGTGTACTCCATATTTTTTTAGAACTTTTTCAAATTGAGTATTGCAGAAATGAGTACCCCTATCACTAATGATCGCTCAAGGTGTCCCAAATCGAGAAAATAGTTTCTTGAGAAATTTTACTACTACCCTAGTGTCATTGGTAGGTAAGGCTTCTGCTTCTACCCACTTTGACATGTAATCAACTGCTACTAGGATGTATTTATTTCCAAATGAACTAGGGAATGGTCCCATAAAATCAATACCCCATAGATCAAATATTTCGTATGATAGCATATATGTTTGGGGCATTTCATCACGTTTAGAAATATTACCTATTCTCTGGCATTTATCACACGAGGTAACGTACCTGTTGGCATCCTTAAATAGAGTGGGCCAGTAAAAACCTGATTCGAGTATTTTATGTGCTGTCTTGATGCCACTGTAGTGTCCTCCTGATGGTCTTGAATGACAATGTTCCATGATTTTGCTTGCTTCTATTCTTGTAACACATCGTCGAATTACCTGATCTGCACATATTCGGAAAAGAAAGGGGTCTTCCCAAAAATAGTTTTTTGTATCAGCAAAGAATCGCTTCTTTTGGTGATGTGTTAGCCTTTTTGGTAAGATGTTAGCGGCTAAATAATTCGCAGTATCTGCAAACCATGGTACCTCGGAATGAGTTATCGAAAAGAGTTGTTCTTCTAGGAATGAATCATTTATCTCATCTTCATTTAACTCTTCAATATGGGGTTTTCAAGCCTAGAGAGGTGATCCGCCGCAAGGTTCTCAGCTCCTTTCTTATCCTGTATTTCCAAATCAAATTCCTGTAAAAGTAAAATCCATCTTATGAGTCGCGGTTTTGCATCGGGTTTAGCTAGTAGATAACGAAGGGCTAAATGATTAGTGTAAATGACAAATTTAGATAATAATAAATATTTTCTAAATTTGTCAAAGGCAAAGACTACAGCTAGCAGTTCTTTCTCTGTGGTGGTGTAATTTTCTTGTGCGAGTGTTAAAGTTCTGCTAGCAAAATAGATTGGCTAAAAATGCTTGCCTCTTCGTTGTCCCAGAACTGCACCTACTGCGAAATCACTTGCATCACACATTAGTTCAAATGGTAAATTCCAATCATGTGCAATCATAATCGGAGCATTTATTAGTTTATCCTTAAGGATACTAAATGCATCTAAACATTCCTGATCAAAATTAAAAGGAACATCTTTTTCTAGTAATTTTGTTAAAGGCTTGGCTATTTTAGAAAAATCTTTAATGAACCTTCTATAAAATCCTGCATGCCCTAAAAAGCTTCTAATAGCCTTAACTAAACTAGGGGGAGGTAATTTGTCGATAGCTTCAATCTTTGCTTTATCTACCTCGATCCCCTTACTAGAAATTTTATGACCTAGTACAATCCCCTCCTGTACCATAAAGTGACATTTTTCCCAATTTAAAACAAGGTTCGTTTCCTCACATCTCATTAAGACTCGTTTTAAATTTTTAAGGCAAAGATGGAAAGAATTACCGTATACAGAGAAATCATCCATAAATACCTCCATAATATCTTCAATGAGTTCATCGAAAATTGCTAGCATGCATCACTGAAAAGTAGCAGGAGCGTTACATAATCCGAAAGGTTTTCTACGATAGGCAAACGTACCGTATGGGCATGTGAACGTTGTCTTCTCTTGATCTTCAGGTGCTATTGGGATTTGGAAATAACCAGAGAGTCCGTCTAGGAAGCAGTAGTACATATGCCCTGATAGTCTTTCTAACATTTGATCAATGAAAGGCAAAGGAAAGTGATCTTTTCTAGTGGCGTCATTCAGCCTTCTGTAGTCGATGCAAACTCTCCAACCTCTGACTGTCCTGGTGGGAATTAGTTCATTCCTTTCGTTAGCCACCACTGTCATGCCCCTTTCTTCGGAACAACCTGCACAGGATTTACCCACTTGCTGTCAGAAATAGGATAGATTATTCCAGCATCTAGAAGTTTAATTACCTCGACTTTCACGACTTCTTTTACGATGGGATTTAGTCGTCTTTGTGGTTGCACACATGGCTTGTACTCATCTTCCATTAAAATTTTGTGGGTACAAAATGTTGGGCTTATTCCCTTAAATGTCAGAGATTTTCCAAGCTATGGCTTTTTTATGCTCTCTTAGTACCTGTATCAACTCTTTTTTTTTCCTTGGGTTCTAATTCTGAAGAGATAATTTCTGGTAACGTAGAATTTTCCCCAAGGAATGCATACTCTAGGTGCTTTGGCAGTTGTTTTAATTCTAAATTGGGTGGTTCATCAACAGAGGGTTTTTGCTTGAAATCGTCATCAAATTCGATGTTTTCTTTTTCTGTTTGTTTTGATGATAATTTTAGCTCGGAAGCTTCATCTTCTTCCCCCTCTTCTTGGGTGAGACACAGTTCCATCGTGTCATCATGCAGGACTTCCTGTAATGAGTTTTGAATGAGATGGTCATTGGTATTAACAAAATAACATGAATCATCTTGTTCTCTAGAATATTTCATGGCATCATAAATTTGAAAAATAATTTCCTCATCGCCTATCCTTAATGCAAGTTTACCATCACCTACATCAATAACAGCCCTAGCAGTAGCTAAAAAAGGGCGCCCTAGAATTAAGGGGACCTCAATGTCTTCATCCATGTCAAGCACAACAAAATCAACGGGAAAAATAAATTTATCAATTTTTACCAAGACGTCTTTGATAACTCCTCTAGGATATTTAATAGATCTATCAGCTAACTGAATACTCATCCTAGTTGGATTTGGCTCCCCGAGATCTAGTCGTTTAAACATCTTATAAGGCATTAAATTAATACTGGCACCTAGATCAGCTAATGCTTTCTTAACATTTAAACTGCCAACTAAACAAGGAATAGTAAAACTTCCTGGGTCTTTTAATTTTGTTGGTAACTTGTTTTGGAGGATGGCCGAACATTCTTCATTAAGCTCCACCATTGATATTTCTTCAAGCTTCCTTTTATTCGTCAGGAGTTCTTTCAAGAATTTCGCTACGTCGGCATCTGTGAAATGGCTTCGACAAAAGGTAAGTTAATATGTATTTGTTTAAAAAGCTCGAGAAACTTACCATATTGGGAGTCTAATCGTTCTTTCTTCAACCTTGCTGGATATGGGGTCGGTGGTTTACTTTCTTTATGTACTGGAATTACATCCTCAATTCTCATATCCTTTGCTTTGTCATCTACTGGTGGCATTCTTTTCTCTGGTTCGACTAGCTCCTTTCCACTTCTTAGTGTAACTGCCTTTACCTATTTTGTTTCTTTAGAGAAAACCGCTGATCGAATTTCGGAAACCATCTCAGTAAGTTATTTAATTGACTTAATAAGTTCCCCAACTTGACTCTCGATCGTTTTGATTGATGTTTGTTGATTATCTAATGTTGTCTCAGTCATTTGGAAGCGAGCCTCTACTGATGCTATGAATTTGTTCAGCGTCTCTTCAAGATTCGGCTTCTTCTCTTGCGGATAAGGCTGATTTTGGAAATTTTTAGGAGGTTGTTACCTTTGGTTTCCCTGATTTCCTTGTCCTCCATACGAAAAATTTGGGTGGTTCCTCCAACCTGGATTATAAGTATTACTATATGGGTTATTATTAGATCTGAAATTGTTACCTATATAGTTCATCTGTTCACTCTCTGGTTCGTATGGTGGGTACTCAGGATTCGCCACGGTTCCAATTGTGTCGCACTGCATCACCAGATTTACCTGCGAAGAACACAAACTATCAAGCTTCTTATTCATCAACTCTACCTGATTTGATAGCATGGTTACTGCGTCGAGGTTGTAAACTCTGGCTATTTTTGTTGGCCTTGCTCTTGTAACTTGCCACTGATAGTTATTCAGTGACATCTCTTCTATAAATTCGTAGGCTGACTCAGGAGTTCTATTATTCAAAGTTCCACCGGCGGCTGAATCAATTAATTGCCTCGTTGAAGGATTCACACCGTTATAAAAAGTCTGGACTTGGAGCCACAAAGGTAAACCGTGGTGTGGGCATCTCCTCAAGAGATCCTTATATCTCTCCCATGCATCGTATAATGTCTCTAAATCCATCTGCACAAAGGAAGATATATCATTACGTAATTTGGCCATTTTGGCCGGTGGGAAATATTTTAATAGAAATTTTTCGGTCATTTGTTCCCATGTAGTGATTGACCCTCGTGGTAACGAGTTTAACCACTGTGTAGCTTTATTCTTTAATGAAAAGGGAAATAACCGAAGTCGTATGGCATCATCGAAAACGCCATTTATTTTGAAGGTATCACAGAACTCTAAAAAATTAGCTATATGAGCGTTTGGATCTTAAATCCCAGAAACCATCAAATTGAACAAACTGTTGAATCATTTGTATAGTGTTAGGCTTTAATTCAAAATTATTAGCAGCTATAGCAGACCTAACAATACTAGATTCGGCTCCTGTTAAATGCGGTTTAGCATAATCAAACATAGTGCGAGGAGCATTATTTTCTCCCACATCTTGTGGTGGAAGATTATTTTCGTCCATCCCTTCAATAGGATTGGATCTGTCTTCTCGCTCTCCTTGGTAATTTAGGGCTCGCCTAATTTCTCTACGATTTCTTCGAGCGGTAGCTTCAATATCACTGTCGTATTCTAAAGGTCCTCTCGGGTTCCTTCTAGTCATAAACTAGAGGTACCTGCTAGGAAAAGAAAGAAAGAGAATTTAGCAAAATTAAAATAAAAACTAAAAATAAATTGCGAAAAATAAAAATAATGGCTAAAGTAATAAAAATAGAGTTTTCTTAATATTTTAGTTCCCAAGAATCGCGCTAAAACACGATCATTGTAAATCAGAGTTTTAAATTTTATAAAAGAATTATCGAACCTGGAAACTAACTCTGACAACGATTGAGGCAAGTGCACCTATCGAACAGTAGTATAGTTTAGGCAAGACCAGATTATCGAACCCAAAGGAACTAAAAGTACTAATACTAACTTTCTTTTTATTATTTAGCCTAAAATAAGTGAAGTTGTTTATTAATATAAATTAATTAACTACTAAACTAAAGACTCTAAGACAAAGAAGAATGAATTTGGAAAATAACTTGGGAAAAACTCAGGTTGATTTAGACGATACCTAGAAAGAATCCACCTAGACTTCACTTGTTATCTATCATCTGAACCATATGATTTTCTTTACTTAGTTTGATCCGTAAGACTCCTAACGTATATTAAACCCTCTCTCGAGGCGAATAACGTCTAACCCTAGGTTAATTAGTTGAACTCGCGTTAAACATAATAACCCCTAGAATAGCGATGAAATCGATCTATGGATTCCCATATTAGGTTTCACCCTAATCCGGTAAATCTCGTCACCCTATCTCTAGGCGTGCGATCAACTCCGCTTAATTATGTTGAATCTACTCTTAGGCAGGGTCTATTCCTCCTCCACCTAAGCACATTAAATTTGGATTAAGCTCACATAATTAAGAACAAACTAAGTATTTATCATATAATTCAAATAATCAAATGACAAGATTCATCATAGGTTTCATCCCCTTCGGGTATCCGAAGGGTTTAGTTCATAACAATAAAGGAAAACATCTCAAGAGAAAAGATAAAACAAAACATAAGAAATCCCTAAAACCCCCTGAAGGAATTGAAGGAGAGATCCTCCATCTTGAGTAGAATTCTGGCTTCTTGAGATGGATCAACTGGCTATCCCTGAGTGAATCCCCACAAATCTGCCTTCTCTGGCCTAGCACGATGCCCCTAGACGATAGCTTTGGGCTCCACCTTTCAGGTCATACTTAGGGTGTATTTATAGGCTTTTGAAATACGTTTCTTTCTCCCTAAGTATCCTTTCCCAAATGAAATTGCTCTTTTCCACGGCAGAGGCACGGCCTTGGCACACGCCCGTGTAAATCGTGGCCAGGCCGTGTTCGGATTTCTTTAATGAGACACGGCCGTGTGAGTCAGGGTTAGACCGTGTTCTAGATGATCAATGAGGCACGGCCGTGTGATCTTTGGTCCAGGCCGTGTCGATTTCATGCTTTGGCCCATTTGTCCCGTTTTAAGCCCGTTTTGCGTTCTTTTCATCCCCTGGTGCTTTCCTGAGAATAAGACATGAAAAGAAAGGATTAAGAGCATCTTTTTACATAAATCGGGGCTTAAATCATCCAAAAGCATACTAAATGTGGGCTTAGAATATGTTACTATTTCGGTTTATCAGACGTTGTTTATAATGTAATGAGTTGGTTGAGTAAAGACAAGTTGATATGTTATTTAGACTTATTAATATACTTATTAACTAGGTGTACTTTGAAATTACTAATTGTGACCGAAAATGATGATTATTATAATAGCAAAATAGATGTGAATTAATGGATGTGTTAATGCTTACTTTGATACATAGTAAAATGTTAATGTTAGATGAAATTTGTTGTTAAAATTTAGTTGGTGTTTTGGTTATGCGGTTATAATTTAGGTATAGTGGTATTTGGATTAAGTATACTATTAATGGATATGTGATTCCAAAATAGTTTAAAATAATATGGTCATATGCGAATGGTCTTATAGATAGAAAAGAAGTATGTTTAGTCTTTAATATATGTGCCAAGTATGTTTGTTCATAATAACCATTTCCAATGTCGCATATGATATTGGTTATTAAACTTTGTGAAATATCTTGTTTGGTCAAATAAGTGCATATGTATAATTATGAGAGTAAGTGATTAATTTATATATTAAATTTGTATATTATTATATTGATAAGCTCATGATATATGTATATATTTAATGCATTTAGTGTGGCTTTGAGATTTGTATATTGACTTGTAAATATGATATATGTATGAAGTGAATTCGATTAAACTTTGAGATATGATTCGTATATTTAGTGTGACTAAATAAATTTAAATTTAATATTTGGATGTTGATTTGTAAAATATATATATTTTTGTGAATACGACCTATGAGATTATGTGAATGTATGAAAGTTGTATTTTCTTTGGTAATGCCTCGTAACCCTAATCCAGCGACGGACATGGGTTAGGGGTGTTACAATTAGAGTTGGAGAATAAAGCTCAATGGGCTTTGAAGCAGTTGAAATTTGATCTTAAGCAAGCCGGTGGGAGAAGGATGTTACAACTTGATGAGTTTGAAGACCTGAGGTTGTTTTCCTATGAGAATGCCAAAATGTGTAAAGAAAGATAAAAGAGATGGCATGATTGTCATATACAACCTCCCGATTTTAAAGAAGGTCAGAAGGTTTTGTTGTTTAATTCAGGGTTGAAGTTATTTCCTGGGAAGCTTAAATCCCGAAGGAAAGGACCTTATACCATCCACCGAGTTTATCCTTATGGAGCTATTGAATTATACAACAATTACGGAGGTACGTTTAAAGTTAATGGTCAATGTCTCAAACACTACTGGTGTAACATCTCGAAATTGGGCCTGGAAGAGTTAGGCCTATTGGGCCCCGTGCGTAGAAGCATCTTAGAATTTTTGAGAATATGAGAATGGTATAAATGCAAGTTGGACCTATTAGGTGAGTGATTTTGGAAGGTTAGGGGGCTTCCATGAAGTCCCGGGATCAAACCTGAGCTTTAGGAAAAAATTTGGTTTTAGGTGAATAAAACCTTGGGAGTTAGAAGGTAGGCTTTAAGAATAAAATGAGGGGAAAAATGACACAAAAGGAGTTGTGATCTAGTGGCAAATGGCGCCACATGGGAGACAAGGGAATGACGCCACACAAGGGAGCAAGGGGTCCAAGGTTCAAGTCTTGGCGCTTGTATTTCATTTTGATTTATTTTTAAGTGAACTTAGACGTTGGACATAGACATATATTTAGTTGCGCATGATTTTAGACACAAGAGGAGCTTATGGCCTAGTGGCTAGCGGCGTGGATTAAGTTACAGGGGAGCGTGAGTTTGAATCCCATCGAAAGTAAAAAGGGATATTTATTTTGGTAAATTTGGACGGCCAGAGTTTGTGTTGGATTTAACCTCTGCTGAAGGAGGGATCCCACATCGGTAAGCTAGCAAGAGGGAAGATGAGAAGCTGGCTTTAAATAGAGCAAACCATGAGGAGAGGATACACACCTTTCTTGGCTTATCACTTCGCTTTGTGGTGTGCTCATTTGCGTTAGCCGTTGGGTCACGGTGGTGGTGACCGAAGATGATCGACACACCCCCTTGGGGGTGAAGGGTGCGATCATTGTTGGCTTCTGCGCAGAACAGTGTTTAGAGCGCGGATTAACTTCAGATTCCTTTCAGGTATGTATTTCGCCCTACTCTAGCTATAGAGCGGCAAATGCCGAAATGCCGGTCACACGGTGATGGCAGCCACACGAGCCTGCGAGCGCACGTGTGGGAGCTTCAATGCGATAGTTGAGGCCCTCATGAGTGTTCTCATGGGTTTAGGCTGCCTTAGGACGAGTGGGCCCAATGGGCCCGTGAGCCCATATGAATAAATTGTATGATTATGTAGTAGATATTGAACTGGTCTAGGTGAATCTCATATCTGTGGTTAGATTTGGGGTAAATGGGCCACACGAGCGTGTGGGCCCACTTTGGCTGAGAATGGGCCTTAGGCCCATTCACATCATTATCTCTATTTAGAATACTTGAGTCACTCGAGGTGACTGTAGACCCTCTGGAAGGCTGTAAAATTATCAAAATACCCTTAAGTAGGTAAATTATCGAAATACCCTTAAGTGGGTAAATTACTAAAATACCCTTGGAGGGTAAATTACCAAAATGCCCCTGGGCTGCGAAATTACTCAAATACCCTCGATGGGTTGAATGACTGTTTTACCCTCAGTATTGTTAAGTAACGATTGTATGTTTACCTTACACTTGTATATGTTGCTATGTATGTTGCATTTTATCATGTTGCATGGGGCAGAAATTTGAATGAAGAGCAATGTAGCCTGGTGGCATAGCCACAATATATATATTCGTAATTATGACTCCGGTGGCTCCACCACAAATATTCTATGTTTAGTAGCTTGACTGCATTACTGGTGTGAGCGGCGGGGTGGGTTGACTTGATCCCCACAGGTGTGATTGGCTGGTCGGAGGTGTGTTGGATGGTTTTGGTTGGGCTGCATTAATTCATTTGCACTACTATGTTTATAGGGTTTAGGCTCAATTTGATGTCTTATGGGCTCGGGCCCAGTTATTAACTGTAAGGGGATTACATACTGAGTTCTCGTAACTCACCCCTCTTTCCTTAACCTCCCAGGTAATCCCTAGAGTTAATGGATTTGGAGCTGCGGGGGACTCGGTGGTGGCCATACATCGGAGTTGTTTCTCGCGAACTTTAGTAATTTCAGTTTTTACTTTATTTTATGATTATTTGTTTTGGGTTAATATTTTGTAATAAGGCCTTTGGATTTTATTTTCTTTTAACTTACAATTTGGCTGCTTTTAAACTGTTAAATGTTTGAACACTGAGTTTTTCGAAATGCTAATAACCGTTTTCCACATTATCACGTTTCTGCAACTATTCATGTTCAATTTTCACAACAATAGCAGTTTTCACAATAACAACAACTTTCCAAAAACGAACATCAAGCAAATCACGTTTTTACAACCAAACAACTAAACTCGGAGTTTCAAAAGAGATGCAACTTTTCTAAACAATCGCCTAGCTTTTCAACTACCTTGTGATGTGACATGATGGATCTAGCCATTACGTCTAGGCCGGGTTTGGGGTGTTACATTTTATGGTATCAGAGCCCGGGTTGCAAAACTCGGTTGTGGAATGGGTTTTGAAATTTTTCCTTAACTGTTTAAATTTTTAAGTTGGAAAGTAATAGTTACTGAAAGTATGGCACACCGAGTCTCCGGCACCAAATCCGTAAGTTTCTTGACCTTATGCTTTGATATATGATACAATGACTGTATTTTTGTTATTTATTCTCTGTGTGTTTGGTTTGGATGTGATGTGATGTTTGGATATAGAAATTGGTTGCGTATGAGATATATGTCTGCTTTAATGGTTAGGTGTTTTGGGTATGTGTAAAGAGTTCCAAATTCTAGTTAAAATATGATAAGGATATTAGAATCAGAGTGCGCAACGTGAGCGTAGTGTGGTAGGTTAGGATGTGCGACTGTTCCTATTGTTGGAAATTTCGAGGACAAAATTTCTTTAAGGGGGTAGATTTGTAACATCCAAAAATTGGGCCTAGAAGAGTTGGGCCTATTGGGCCCCGAGTATAGAAGCATCTTAGAATTTTTGAGAATATGAGAATGGTATAAATGCAAGTTGCACCTATTAGGTGAGTGATTTTGGAAGGTTAGGGGGCTTCCATGAAGTCCCGGGATCAAACCTGAGCTTTAGGAAAAATTTTGGTTTTAGGTGAATAAAACCCTGGGAGTTAGAAGGTAGGCTTTAAGAATAAAATGAGGAGAAAAATGACACAAAAGGAGTTGTGATCTAGTGGCGAATGGCGCCACATGGGAGACAAGGGAATGACGCCACACAAGGAAGCAAGGGGTCCAAGGATCAAGTCTTGGCGCTTGCATTTCATTTTGATTTATTTTTAAGTGAACTTAGACGTTGGCCATAGACTTATATTTAGTTGCGCATGATTTTAGACACAGGAGGAGCTTGTGGCCTAGTGGCTAGCGGCGTGGATTAAGTTACAGGGGAGCCTGAGTTTGAATCCCATCGCAAACAAAAAAGGATATTTATTTTGCTAAATTTGGACGGCCAGAGTTTGTGTTGGATTTAAACTTTGCTGAAGGAGGGATCCCACATCGGAAAGCTAGCAAGAGGGAAGATGAGAAGCTGGCTTTAAATAGAGCAAACCATGAGGAGAGGAGACACACCTTTCTTGGCTTATCACTTCGTTTTGTGGCGTGCTCGTTTGGGTTAGCCGTTGGGTCACGGTGGTGGTGACTGAAGTTGATCGACACACCCCCTTAGGGGTTAAGGGTGCGGTCATTGTTGGCTTCTGCGCAGAATAGTGTTTAGAGCGCGGATTAACTTCAGATTCCTATCAGGTGTGTATTTCGCCCTACTCTAGCTATAGAGCGGCAAATGCCAAAATGCCGATCACACGGTGATGGCAGCCACACGAGCGTGTGAGCGTACGTGTGGGAGCTTCAACGCGATAGTTGAGGCCCTCATGAGTGTTCTCATGGGTTTAGGCTGCCTTGGGACGAGTGGGCCCAATGGGCCCGTGGGCCCATATGAATAAATTATATGATTATGTAGTAGATATTGAACTGGTCTAGGTGAATCTCATATCTATTGTTAGATTTGGGGTAAATGGGCCACACGAGCGTGTGGGCCCACTTGGACCGAGAATGGGCCTTAGGCCCATTCACATCATTATCTCTGTTTAGAATACTTGAGTCGTTCGAGGTGACTGTAGACCCTCTGGAAGGCTGTAAAATTATCGAAATACCCTTAAGTGGGTAAATTACCGAAATACCCTTAAGTGGTTAAATTACTAAAATACCCTTTAAAGGTAAATTACCAAAATGCCCCTGGGCTGCGAAATTACTCAAATACCCTCGATGGGTTGAATGACTGTTTTACCCTCAGTGTTGTTAAGTAACGATTGTGTGTTTACCTTATACTTGTATATGTTGCTATGTATGTTGCATTTTATCATGTTGCATGGGGCGGGAATTTGAATGAAGAGCAGTGTAGCCTGGTGGCATAGCCACAATATATATATTCGTAATTATGACTCCGGTGGCTCAACCATAAATATTCTATGTTTAGTAGCTTGACTGCATTAGTGGTGTGAGCGGCAGGGTGGGTTGACTTGATCCCCACAGGTGTGATTGGCTGGTCGGAGGTGTGTTGGATGGTTTGGGTTGGGCTGTATTAATTCATTTGCACTACTATGTTTATAGGGCTTAGGCCCAATTTGATGTCTTATGGGCTCGGACCCAGTTATTAACGGTAAGGGGATTACACACTGAGTTCTCGTAACTCACCCCTCTTTCCTTAACCTCGCAGGTAATCCCTAGAGTTAATGGATTTGGAGCTGCGGAGGACTCGGTGGTGGCCATACATCGGAGTTGTTTCTCGCGAACTTTAGTAATTTCAGTTTTTACTTTATTTTATGATTATTTGTTTTGGGTTAATATTGTGTAATAAGGCCTTTGGATTTTATTTTCTTTTAACTTTCAATTTGGCTACTTTTAAACTGTTAAATGTTTGAACACTGAGTTTTCCAAAATGCTAATAACCATTTTCCACATTATCACGTTTCCGCAACTATTCACGTTCAATTTTCACAACAAAAGTAGTTTTCACAATAACAACAACTTTTTAAAAATGGACATCAAGCAAATCACGTTTTTACAACCAAACAACTAAACTCGAAGTTTCAAAAGAGATGCAACTTTTCTAAACGATCGCCTAGCTTTTCAACTACCTTGTGATGTGACATGTTGGATCCGGCCATAACGTCTAGGTCGGGTTTGGGGTGTTACAACTGGGATGGTGAAGTTGAGCGAGTTGAATCCTCGTTCAAATTAACAGACCCTTAACTTTTCATCAACTCATTTTGTAAATAAATAAATAATTAGAACTTATTTTCTTAACTTATTACATTTAATTAATTCTGTCTTAGGAGATTGGAACTTAAGCGGGACCGCTGTGACCCCTCTAACCTTTCCTGGGAATTAATTTAATGTAATTTGTTAAGAAGAAATTTTCTTATTAAGATTTAAATTTTTTAAGTTTCATTTGTTCTGTTTAAATTTAAAATTTTTATGTTAATAAAGGGGGTCAAATTTGGCCCAAGTACTAATTAGTTTTTTTTTTAGTAAGATATAGTCTGAGTTTTAGGCCCAAGACAGCAAAAAGAAGGGAAAAATCCATGCCTTGCCGTCATACCCATTGCTTGTCGCCCAAGTAACCCTAATGTAGCTAAATTTTTTCTACATGTTGCCCTATTTTTTCCTTATATAAACCCCTCTCCGTTCTACTAATTTTCATATCCCACAAAGCAATTTGCTTACACCCTGAAAATCCCTAAATATCCCTTTTGTGCCGTCAACCTCAAATCCCGAAAGAAACCCTAGTTCTCTTTCTTTTTTGCTGAAATTCCCTATTGCTGCCGCAAAGAGATTGTCGAAGCACCGTCGTTGCTGTCGTATGACGTCGTTGTCGCTGCACCATCCTTGTAGTCGCAAGATTTTTGCTGTAGCAAGTTCTAACCACTTTGCCGATTTCTCTTTCCTCTCTTGTGCAGAAACTTTGCCGAATTTTCGGGAAAAGATACCATGTCTCGCAAAAGAACCAGATCTTCAAAGATTACTCCTGAAAACCCGATTTTGATCGATGAAGAAGTGAAAGAGAGATTTGATTCAATCTTCAAGAATCAACCTATGATGTAAGAAAAAGGTTTTGACTTGAAGAGTAATGATTTTATGGTTGTTCTTATACCGATTAGAAAGAAAATCAATGCTCTCAAGTAGGAACGGTTTTGTGATGCTCATTCACTTCCTGATGGTGAACTAGTTCGAGAATTCTATGCTAGTTTGACTACGCAAGATACTACTGAAGTCATCGTTTGAAAGAAAAAAGTTACCTCTTACTTCTAAGTCCATCAATGATTTGTTTAATTTACCTGATGTTAAAGAAGATGAGTACTACCCTATGATGAACAATATCAATTGAGATTTTCTTCAACAAGTGCTTGATGTTGTGAAAAATCTGGGATCCCAATGGATTTTAAGAAAGTATGGGAGCCATTCTTGTTGAAGAGAATACTTAAAACCAGTAGTAAAGGTATGGTTTTATTTCGTTCGCTACAGTTTTATGCCTATCTCACATAGTTCCACCATCTCGATGGAACGGATGCTTTTTTTATATGCATTTTTGACAGAAAAGTCCATTAATGTTAGGAAAATTATCCTCAAGGAGATTCATGATTGTGCTAAAAAGAAGGCAGGAAGTGATTATTTCCCATCATTAATCACTTCACTTTGCTTAAAGGCCCGTGTTAAAATACAAGCAAATCTGAAGGGGCGATATGTTCAAGGATGCATTACAAATTATGATCTTGAAAGATTAGTAGAGAGGGTGCATGAGCTGAACCAAGGCGAGGAAGAAGAGCCAACTGAGCCGGATACCGAGGAGTCAACAGATGGAACTAACACTGGAGCTAATTCAGTTACAGACACTGAAGAGGAAGAATATGATAAGGAACCAAACATTTCTGAACCAAGGGTTGAGCCCGAAGAAGAACCAATTAAGCTAAGTGTTGAACCTGAATATACAACTCCCATGCCGACTTCTGCAAATACTTCAAGGAAATCGAAGTTGTCAATTTTGATGGATATGTGCAAGTTCATGAACAATCAACAACAAACTTACTGGAAATATGCATAAATTAGAGATGACTCAATTCGAAATACTTTTAAGAATATCTCTAATATGTTTGTTCCTGAGTTCCCAGATGCTATCTTTGAGACATGGACGGAAGATACTGACTATGCAAGCGGAGATGGAGCTAAAGAAGACAAGGGGAATGAGTCAGAAAAATAAAAGGGGGGATTCTTGTCTTGTTTTTTATTTAATTATTTTTAGGTCCTTAGGAATTTATTTCTTTCGTAATTAGGATTTAATTTCTGCAGAATAAAACATAGCAAGCATGAACAAACTTAACACTTCTTTAGAAAGAATAAGACTAAGTGATAAACCGAAATAGTAACATATTTTAATCCCACATTTAGCATACTTTTGGATGATTTATCCCTTGATTTATGTAAAAAGGTGCTCTTAATCCTTTCTTTTCATGTCTTATACTCAAGAAAGCACCCAAGAATAAAAAGAACGAGAAACGGGCTCAAAACGGACCAAAATGGGCCAAAGAAGAAATCGACACGGCCGTGCCTCACTAACGGAGTCCAACACGGCCTGGCCACGATTCACACGAGCGTGCGCCATGGCCGTGCCCCTGCCGTGGAGGAGAGTAATTTCACTCGGAAAAGGATACTTAGGGGCAAAGAAACCTATTTCAAAAGCCTATATAAAGACCCTAAGTATAACCTAAAAGGGGGCGGTTAGCTAGGCCAAGGAGCCGAACCGAAAAGGTCAGATTTGTGGAAAACTCTCAAGGGATAGCCAGTTGATCCATCTCCAGAAGCCGGAATTCTACTCAAGACGGAGGATCTCTCCTTCAATTCCTTCAGGGAGTTTTAGGGATTTCTTATGTTTTGTTTTATCTTTTCTTCTAAGATGTTTTTCTTTATTATTATGAACTAAACCCTTCGAGATACACTGAAGGGGATGAAACTATGATGAATCTTGTTATTTTTTTCTGAACTATATGATAAATACTTGATTTGTTCTTGATTATGTGTGCTTAATTCTTGTGTTGATATTTCGCGGATATTAATTCAAGTTGAATGTGCTTAGGTGGTGGAGCAAAAGTCCCTGCTTAAGAGTATATCTAGCATAATTAAGCGGAGTTGATCGCGCGCCTAGAGATAGGGTGACGAGATTTTGCCAAATTAGGGTCAAACCTAATATGGGAGTCCATAAATCGATTTACTTCTATTCTAGGGGTTTTAATTAGAAAGAGATTTCAATTAATCAACATAGGGTTAGACGTTATTCGCCTCGAGAGAGGGTTTAATATAAATTAGGGAGTCCTACGGATCAAGTCAAGTGAATAAATCGTCTGGTTCAGTTTTAGATAACAAGTGAAGTCTAGGTGGATTCTTCCTAAGGGTATCGTCTTAATCAACTGAGTTTTTCCCAAGTATTTCCCCAATTCATTCTTTTTGTCTTTGCTTATTTAGCTTAGTAATTAGTTAATTTAGATTAATAAACAACTTCACTTATTTTAGGCTAAATAATAGAAAGAAAGTTAGTATTAGTACTTTTAGTTCCTTTGGGTTCGACAATCCGGTCTTGCCTAAGCTATACTACTGTTCGATAGGTGCACTTCCCTCAATTATTGTTATAGTTAGTTCCAGGATTGATCATTATAAATTTAAAACTCTGAAATACAACGATCAAGTTTTTAGCGCCATTCCCGGGGAACTAAAATATTAAGGAAGCTCTATTTTTATTACTTTAGCCATTATTATTTTTTATTATTTTCTGCAATTTACTTTTATTTTTAAGTTTAAATTTTAACTTTGCTAAATTTTTTTTTTCTTCCTTTTCCTATCAGGTACCTCTAGTTTATGACTAGAAGGAACCCGAGAGGACCACTAGTATACGACAGTGATATTGACGCTACCATTCGTAGGAATCACAGAGAAATTAGGCGAGCCCTAAATTACACAGAAGAAGGACGAGAAGGCAGATCCAATCCAACTGAAGGGATGGACGAGAATAATCCACCACCACAAGATGTGGCAGAAAATAATGCTCCACGTACTATGTATGATTATGCTAAACCTCATTTAACAGGAGCCGAATCGAGTATTCTTAGGCCTGCTATAGCTGCTAATAATTTTGAATTAAAGCCTAACACTATACAAATGATTCAACAATTTTTTCAATTTGATGGTTTGCGGATTTAAAACCCAAACACTCATATAGCTAATTTTTAGAGTTACGTGATGCCTTCAAAATAAATGGCTTTTCTGATGATGCCATACGTCTTCGGTTATTTCCCTTTTCATTAAGGAATAAAGCTAAACAGTGGTTAAACTCGTTACCACGAGGGTCAATCACTACACGGGATCAAATGACCGAAATTTTTTTATTAAAATATTTCCCACCGGCCAAAACGGCCAAATTACGGAATGATATCTCTTCTTTTGAGCAGATGGATTTAGAGACATTATATGACGTATGGGAGAGATATAAGGATCTCTTAAGAAGGTGTCCGCACCATGGTTTACCCTTGTGGCTCCAAGTCCAAACTTTCTATAACGGTGTAAACCCCTCAACGAGGCAACTAATTGATTCAGCCGTTGGTGGAACCCTGAACAACAAAACTCCTGAAGCAGCCTACAAGTTTATTGAAGAGATGTCACTGAATAACTATCAGTGGCAGGTTACAAGGACCAAACCAACAAAATCAGCCGGAGTTTTCAACATAGATGCAACCATGCTATCAACACAAGTAGAGATGATGAATAAAAAGCTTGATAGTTTGTGTTCTTCGCAGTACATCCAAATGTGCGGTCACGACGTAAGTGGGCACCGTGGCGAATCCACGAGTACCCACCCTACCAACCTAGCACAGAGAGCAAAATGCGGATGACTATATAGGTAACAATTTCAGATCTAATAATAACCCATATAGTAATAATTATAACCCAGTTGGAGGAACCACCCAAATTTTTGTGGGAGGTCAAGTAAATCAAGGAAATCAAAGACAACAACCTCCTCAAAATTTCCAAAATCAGCCCTATCCACAGGAGAAGAAGCCGAACCTTGAAGAGATGTTGACAAGATTCATGGCATCCACAGAAAACCGTCTCCAAGACACTGAAACCACCCTTAAGACCCAACAAGCATCGATCAAAGGGATCGAGAGCCAAGTTAGCGAAATCACTAAGTCAGTTGAGGAAGTTTCTAAGTTAGTTGGACAACTCGCGAAGCTGATGTCTGAACGATCGCAAGGGCGTCTACCAAGCAACACTGAGATTAATCCAAAGGAGCAAATCCAAGCCATAACAGCTCAAGAAAGTGAAGGATTAGACGAACCCAGTCCAATACAAGTAAACAAGGTAGAAAAAGGTAAAGTTGAGGTAACACAAGAAAAACCAAAATCGGTAATCAAGGAGTACCAACCTCGCATACCATATCCCGAAGCGTTAACGAGAGACAACACAGAGGAACAGTTTGATAAGTTTCTTAAACTTTTAAAGAAATTACATATTAACTTACCGCTACTTGAAGCTCTTTCACAGATGCCAGATTCGAGGAAATTTTTAAAACATCTCTTGACGAACAAACGCAAGTTAGACGAGGATCCACATGTGGAATTAAACGTTGTATGCTCAGCAATGTTACAGAATAGACTACCACAAAAGCTAAAAGATCCAGGGAGTTTTACAATTCCATGTTTAATTGGTAGACTAACTGTTGATAATGCATTAGCTGATTTAGGGGCAAGCATAAATGTCATGCCTTATAAATTGTTTAAACATTTAGGTCTAGGGAAACCCAAACAAACTAGGATGAGCATTCAATTAGCTGATAAAATCATTAGAATTCCTAGGGGTATTATCGAAGATGTTCTTGTAAAAATTGACAAATTTGTTTTCCCAGTAGATTTTGTTGTCTTAGACATGGATGAGGATAATTCGATTCCCTTAATTTTAGGAAGACCCTTTTAGCAACCGCCAGGGACTAAAATTGATGTTGATGCAGGAGAATTCATACTTCATGTAGGTAATGAGACGGTCACCCTCAAGGCTCTCAACTCGGCCAGAACATCAAGTAATCAAGGTGAGAACGTAAATTCTACTGATAACCATTCGGTTAACCCTTATTTTCAGGAAGCACCACAAAAGATACAACTGAACCCGATCCTAAACCCCATGCCAACAAGGAAGTAGTTCATGAAGATCGAAGGATTCAGATCGATGATCTAGACGAGTGGAAGACACACTTTAAGGAAAATTTAAGGATACACGGCGAAGAACCGGAACCACACAAGGTAAAACTGAAGGAGCCCCCAGAAGAGCTCATAGGAACAACAAACCACTTCAAAATAGGAGACCAGGTACTGTTAGATAAGGCAGATCCTCGAATATCTCCTCCGGACCCTAACACAAACAAAGAAATACCTTTTAGGGTAACTAGTGTTTTCCCATACGGAACAGTCGAGGTAAATAATCCTATTTTTGGTACTTTTACTATAAACACATCTCGACTTAAATTTTATCACGAGAATACAACTGATAGCATGAGGAAGGACTATCAACTCCTCAAACCACCCTGATGATGCAAACGAGAGGAAAGTCTAGCTTAAGACTGTAAACGAGCGCTTCTCGGGAGGCAACCCGAGCACTAATTAACTTTTACATTTTTATTTTTTTCTTATTTATTCTATTTTATCCTTTCTTTATAGTATCTAGCTTTAAACTAACCAAAAGTACATAATTCTCGGCCACATGGCCTTGCACACGGCCGTGGCCGTGGCCGTGTGGATGCCCCGGATCGCCGTACTGACATGGCAGAGGTGGTACGAGTTAGAGAGAATCAAATCTTCGAAGTCACAGACTTCAACCACCGCCCCACGGGCACCGACGAAATGCCACGGCCGTGCGATGTGGCCGTGGACAACATTGACTTCTCACCAACGGGCGTGGCAATTAGTAAAACGGGCGTGGGTGAACCAACACGCCTATACACACGGCCGTGCGAGGCGGCCGTGTGAATCGACACGCCTAAGGCGCACGGGCGTAGGGTTGTACCAGGTTTGAAAATCTATTTAACCCCCCTCCCTTCCCTCTTCTCCTACTAACTTTCAACCTTCAACTTTTCATTTTTTTTTCCTACTCCTTTTCTCTATACCCTTGAGCTACACCAAAACAATGCCAAAGAAGCGGAAGAAGCCAAGCAAAGCCTCCCTGAGGGAGACCAGTTTATATAAGTTCATGCCGGCTGCTTCAATCACACGACAAGCCAAGGACGTTTAAGGCCATTTCATTTTTATTTCATTTTTCTTTTGCTTCAATTTCCTTATCTTTACTTCTCTTACCTTAACTTAGTTTATTTTACTTTAGTTTCTTAATTTTAGGATCTAAAGGTCACTCTGAAAGCACCACACATCCATGACCTTAGAGGTCATAACCACCTCATGAACCATCCAACAATAAGGACTCTTCGGTTCATTCATCTTTCATTCTAATTTAACTTAAATTTAAATTTTCCTTCTCTTTATCTTTCTTGTCTTTAATTATATATTTAGTTTATTTTAAATGTGTCTTAATAATTCCTAGCTAATTCCCCACGAGCTACCCAATTTCTTCATCTAGCACAGGATCGTCATCCAGACCGACCCCTCCAACATATCGTTCATCCAACTCAAGGATTTCATCCATAATTCAGGGAGTTTCACTTATCCCCATATCTTCTGATCTGAACATTATATTTATATTATCTATCTTTGTACATTGAGAGCAATGTACATCTTAAGTAATTTAGTCTCAAATCCCTGAATTTAGTCTTGTTTTTAAGTAATTTCCTCATATTACTAATTAAGAAGAAATTTCTGATGATTTATGATTTTTATTGATATGTTTTAGATTAAGTCATTGATAATTGTGCATTGATAATTAAATTTTAAGATACTAAAGAATCAAGCATGATAAGTCCATTTTTTTTCAATTAAAATTTGCTAGGTTGTCGAACTGAATTTAAATATTACTTTGAAGTTTGAAATTTACGAGGTTGATGTCAAAAATACCCATAATTTTGTGAGTTTTTGAGCCTTATAGAGCATATATTCTTTTTCATGCTCACTTTATTGATTATGAGTATGTCAACATTGATTTGTTATTCTAGAACTTGCCTCATTTATACATATCGAGACCACACCTATGATTTGATATACAGAGATGATTAAGGCAAATAGGTTTTAACCCACTAACTCCATTAAAAGCCTACCTTCACAATTAACCCTTAGTGAACCCCTTTTAATCCTAACAACCCTTTTTATTGACATAACCACTAATATTAACCCAAAACCCTTTGTATTTGTTATCACCACTATTTTTCGACTTCCCTTATATCGAGATTTGATTTGATTAAGCTACCTAATTATTTCATCTTAGTATATGAATAGATGTATTATATAAAAAATATTCAGTATTAGTACGATGAAAGGCGAGCTTGTACAGTTAAAGTCTATTTATTGAAGAAGAAGCTCGTATTATTAGTTTAAAGTTTCAATCCATTATGTAATTATTCAGTTTATTGTTTCTAGTTAGGTAATTTATCAATTCAATCTCAATTCTAACCTTCTAATTCAGCCTCTATCCACACCTTAACCCTAGCCCCGTTACAACCCTGACAAAGACCTTTTGATTTGTGCATCATCTCATATTATAGTGGTGGAGATTTGATTTTCAGGCAAGCCTATGGGATTAACTTTTCATTTTCGACTTTTGAGCGCTTTTTCTTGAACCTTAAACACTTTGAGTGATTTGAGTGAATCTCTAGTGAGGATGTCAATCTTTGTCGGTTTTGAATTAAAGGTAATTATTTAGATAAGGGGAGACGCCTATATTTTCGAGCTACAAATCTATGACTTAGATTGTTTGAATCCTTAGGACTCTTTGAATTGAATTATCCATGTATAAATTATCTATGAATTATGATGAAACATTGAATTGATAGGAATTGTAAGTTGAGAATTTTGCTTGAGGATAAGCAAAAGCTTAAGTGTGGGGGTATTTGATAAACCGAAATAGTAACATATTTTAATCCCACATTTAGCATACTTTTGGATGATTTATCCCTTGATTTATGTAAAAAGGACCAAAATGGGCCAAAGAAGAAATCGACACAGCCTGGACTAAAGCCCACACGGTCGTGCCTCCTCAATATACTAGAACACGGCCTAAAGTCGATCTACATGGCCGTGCCTCACTAACGGAGTCCAACACGGCCTGGCCACGATTCACACGGGCGTGTGCCATGGCCGTGCCCCTGCCGTGGAGGAGAGTAATTTCACTCGAAAAAGGATACTTAGGGGCAAAGAAACCTATTTCAAAAGCCTATATAAAGACCCTAAGTATAACCTAAAAGGGGGCGGTTAGCTAGGCCAAGGAGCCGAGCCGAAAAGGTCAGATTTGTGGGAAACTCTCAAGGGATAGCCAGTTGATCCATCTCCAGAAGCCGAAATTCTACTCAAGACGGAGGATCTCTCCTTCAATTCCTTCAGGGAGTTTTAGGGATTTCTTATGTTTTGTTTTATCTTTTCTAATGAGATGTTTTTCTTTATTATTATGAACTAAACCCTTCAGATACCTGAAGGGGGATGAAACCTAGATGAATCTTATTATTGTTTTCTGAACTATATGATAAATACTTGATTTGTTCTTGATTATGTGTGCTTAATTCTTGTGTTGATATTTCACGGATATTAATTCAAGTTGAATATGCTTAGGTGGTGGAGCAAAAGTCCCTGCTTAAGAGTAGATCTAGCATAATTAAGCGGAGTTGATCGCGCGCCTAGAGATAGGGTGACGAGATTTTGCCGGATTAGGGTGAAACCTAATATGGGAGTCCATAGATCGATTTACTACTATTCTAGGGGTTTTAATTAGAAAGAGATTTCAATTAATCAACCTAGGGTTCGACGTTATTCGCCTCGAGAGAGGGTTTAATATAAATTAGGGAGTCCTACGGATCAAGTCAAGTGAATAAATCATCTTGTTCAGTGTTAGATAACAAGTGAAGTCTAGGTGGATTCTTCCTAAGGGTATCACCTCAATCAACTGAGTTTTTCCCAAGTATTTCCCTAATTCATTCTTTTTTTCTTTGCGTCTTTAGCTTAGTAATTAGTTAATTTAGATTAATAAACAACTTCACT
This sequence comes from Gossypium sturtianum, assembly GCA_025698515.1. Classification (NCBI taxonomy): domain Eukaryota; kingdom Viridiplantae; phylum Streptophyta; class Magnoliopsida; order Malvales; family Malvaceae; genus Gossypium; species Gossypium sturtianum. The sequence goes on from CM046944.1 coordinate 79,319,924, forward strand.
TAATTTAGGCTAAATAATAGAAAAAAAGTTAGTATTAGTACTTTTAGTTCCTTTAGGTTCGACAATCCGATCTTGCCTAAGCTATACTACTGTTCGATAGGTGCACTTGCCTCAATCATTGTTATAGATAGTTCCAGGATCGATCATTATAAATTTAAAACTCTGAAATACAACGATCACTAAGTGATTTGGTAATGGAAATGAACATGTCTAGGATTGGGTTATTAGGGAAGACTTGGTATTTAAGCAGTCTTAATGACTCACCTCTCTTTCTTTACAACCCTACCTGGTGTTCAGTTTTCATTCATTACTTTGTTCTTGCAATGAGGACATTGCTTCCATTTAAAGGGGGGTAAGGCAAATAAATTGCTCAAACTTTTAAACTTTTCAAGTATGTTTGAATCATTTCTTTCATAAGTATGTTTTAACAAATAAATGTTTAGTGATATTTTTTGTTACTGAGATAGTTTGTATGCAAGTATGAATGATGATTTTATCTATGTGAAAGTATGTTATCATGAAGAATGGAATGCTTGTATGATCTTAGCCTTAGTAATGTTTGCCATGAAAACTTAGTTTCTTTTGAGATTAGACATGCATGAAGGTTTATATCTTTATAATTGACTTATTAACTTTCTTGAGGCGAAATCCTAGGGGACATAAAAATCTAAAATGATATAGGCACTATTTCTTTGGACCGTTTGAGCCTTTTCAAGCCAACCATATGATATTAGACCCCTGAAACTGCAATTTTGAGCTTAAAGGCCTGTTTTTTGCAATAAACCTACATTATATGCCAATTGCATCTTTTTAAAGTTATCCTAATTTTGTGCACCTATCTTAACAAAAGTTGTCTTAGGAATCAACATTTGATGAAATTTTCATAAAGATGTATGTGCTCATGCTAAAAAAAAAAGAGCGAAGAAAAGTTTGCTCAGTCTCCAAAAAAAGGAAAAATGTATGAGCTTGAGTTCAAAATAAGTTTGGGGGTGTTCCAAAGGTTCACTTAAAGAAAAAAGTTGTATTTCGAGAAAACCAAGACAAAGTTAAAGGTTAAGATCTTTTAAAATCGAAATGTCCCATCTCTTAAAATCCCTACCTTTAACTGAGCCCCATTACAATCTTATAAGATACCTATTGATTTGATGATTATGTCACCTACATTAGTGGAGAGGAAGTCCTGAGTTCAACATATGAAGATCATAAATAAGCCTTGTGATTGTTTGCTTGATTGATAGGAAATTATGTTGAATGAAGAATGCTATCTATGGCTCTGACATACATGCAAACTATGATTCATGTTGGCATATTTTGAAGCTTAGTATAATCTTAAGGAATGTTTGCATATGAATTACTTGTTAATAAAAAAGATCGATAAGCATGAAGTTATTAATGCTTGATTATGGGACAAAGATTGATGCTGCTTACACAATTAGAAATTTTGCCTTAGCAAGACCTTTTTCTGTGCATAAACATTACTCGAGACGAGCAATGATTTAAGTTTGGGGGTGTGTAAACGAAAAATTATATATGATTTTTCCTATGTAACTTATCACCTTTTTACTTAAATCCGTTGTTAAAACTAAGCAATTGTTTAATAAATTAATGAAATATGTGAAAATATGAACTTAGGACATATAAATTATTAAAATGTGATTTTATGCTTTATTATATAGTTTTCATGCAATAAATGGCTTATTTTATATTAATTTGAATATATTATATTTTTTAAGACATAAAGTGGGCCATGCATGATTAAATTAAATAATAAAATATAAAATTATATTTAATAATTCATTTTTAAAATATTTCATTAATAATTTGGGTTTTAATTAATTAATTAAATTGGATAAATTTTATTCTTTGGTCATTTTTGATTATTCTGGACAGGTCTGATAGCTTTGCTAGATTACAAAATCGTCCAAATTGGAGACCAAGTCAACCCAATATTCGGCTACACATGGCTGTCCATTTAAACCATTCTTTGGTTTAATTACACAAGGTCCTTGCAGTGTTGAAGAAATTAGAGATTTTCCCGAAGATTTACGATTGACCGAGTCTCAGTCTTGAGTTGTGTGGCATCCAAAATTGCTTAAAAATCAAGCAAAAATCAAGTCAAAAGCCACTAAGCATGGCCGGTCACAATTTGAGGAGATTTGAAGAGGTTAACATCCACTATTTTTAGCAAACTATCCCCCTCTCCTCACCTATAAATAAGACCCTCTCATTCCCTCATTCATCATCCCTCAATCATTCCTCATTCATTCTCTCTTCTCTCCAAATTCTCTTAGCCTTTTCCATTCCCACGCTTAGTATCATCTCTTCATAGAGATTTTAGCAATTAAGCCTCTTAAAGAACCCTTGGTCGGCCACCTTGGAGAGCCATCAGCAAAGGAGCAAAGCAAAGGAACGAAGGAGCCTCGTTAGTCAGAGTCTTGGGTGACAGCCCACTCGAATTGGGTTTAATCTTTCTTTTCTTTAATTTAATCTAAAGATGTTTGCTATGTGTTCTTTGTTCTTGTTTCCAACAATGTTAGCTTAAATTTATTTAAGCTAGGATGATTGCTTTGATTAAATAATATTTATTTGATTCATGCTTATAATGTTTGTGCCTCAATCGATCATGTTTTCAACTAAAATCAAGTATGTATTTCGTTCATACGTGATTGAATCGCACTGAATTAGCCGAGCGATCCCACTGCATTTACGGCTAATGGACACATAATTGAAATGTGCATGCTCAATTTGATCCCGACCGATTAAATTGTAGGTTGCATAACAACTCTGACCAAGCTCTATTATCAGCATAGTTTTTAGATTTGTGTGATTAAACTGTTTCAAACCTGACACGTCCCTGCTACCTCACACGAATGCTAAGAAACCCTTAGTAAATAAGGATTAGTAAAAAGCGTATTTACTAAGTAAAGGATTTCGAAAGGATCTAATGTGGTTTCCAAACTCATGAAAGATCGAGTTGCCATGGAATGTTTTTCCGAATGTTATTAAGCATGTTGATAATAAATTGAGTTTAATTAAAGTAATTATCCTAGTTTATTTATGTTATAATTGTTGCAAATTGTGTTTAATTTTAATAGAATCTATTTCATTCATATAGTTTTCATACTTAGGATAATTTGCATTAGGGATCATTGCATTTAGTTTAATATATTTTAATCACCACTTCTCAACTATATTGTGTTTTTATTTACCAAATTGTTAATATAATTTTACAAATTAAGTGACTTAGCACAAATACAATCCCTGTGGAGATGGTAACTCGATACTTACTTATTACTTGATAACGACTGTGTACACTTGGACAAACCTACGCATTACAACGGCCATGTGACCCTTGTAGTAAATTTTTTCTAACTTTTTCTTAAACTTTCAAAATGTTTCCAATTTGGTCCCGAATTGTTTCTAAAGTGTTTCGAGGGCTCGATTAAGGTATGATATGTATGTGAATGAATGTATTTTAATATGCTTTCAATGATGTATGAAATGTATGTTTCAATGTTCAGTTTGTATGGTAATGCTCCGTAACCCTTGTCCGGCAACGGATACGGGTTAGGGGTGTTACACATTTAAACATATATGTTTCACTTTTCACATTTTCACGTATTCATGCTCATAACTCATATTTCTCAATTTTTACACATATGCATGTATCATGCTCACATTTTCTCATATAACATAGTTTTCACTTTACCATGTTTTAATATATATATTTATATTAAAACATGGATCTTAACATACACATACACATATATCACATGTTTAGATCATCACATATCAATCTAGCCATAAATCACATAGCATGGAGAGTTGAGATCAACATTACACACATCACATATCACAAATCATGACTTAATAGTTTAGGTCAGTTGGTTTCCTCTTCGATTGAGTTTTTCAACTCCACACGAGTACGTAAGGTACTTACACGTTAATTAATTAAATAAAATTTGAATTAAATAGTAATATTAAACTTCACTTAAAAAGAGAGTTAAATCCCACACTGATGCGTGCTCGTATTCGTGAATTCGATTACAAGACGCTGAATTTCTCGATCGTCTAATTTTAGTACCGTTTCAAGTTGGTATTCAAAGTGAAATTGTGAGTAATAGAAAATAGGTTGAATAAAAATATCAAAGAAGGTTTTGGAAGGATGACTTGCACGAATCAAACACTAAGAAAAGAACCATCGATATAAATGATCTTACTCAATTTCTATATAGTGAAATAACAAACAAGTTTTTGAAGAAGAAAAAGTAAACTGAGACCCGCTATTTAGAAAAATAGGAACCAACAGTATGTTAGAATGCCACACTTCAGAAAATAAGGAAAGAATGGAAGTGATAAGTTCAAAAAGAAAGGGTTTGACACCACAAGGAGAACCTTGATAGGTCTAAGTAAGTTAGACCAATAAGAAAGAGATAGAATTCTCACACCAAACATAAAAAAGTTCATGTAACACCCCAAACCCGGTCAATACGCCACGACCGAATCTGGTATGTCACTAAGGAAAATATTTTTGAAAGAATCGAATTAACAATTAAATTTTGTTAAAAACTCTTTGAAATTCTTTATTTGTCGAAAATAAGTTAAAACTGAGATTTACTTTGAATTACATAAAACTTTAAAATAAGTGAATAAATCATAGATAAGAAAACATTTATATCTTTTTAAGAAAATTTGAAATATCACTTTGAAAATCCGTTTGCAATTGAGTATAGAAACCTGAATTTTGGAAATCACTTAATTTGTTGAAAACACTTAACTTGTAATTTTTTCTATCGAACTATTCATATTACCCGATGGTAAGATTTTTAAAACCATTATGTAGTTTTTAGTTTAGAAAACTTTGAGCTCAATTATTAAATTAATCAAGTGACATACTTAAACATGTTTAAAACAAAATAAAATCCCAAAGCATATAAATAATCCAAAACATAATTAAACAGCCTTATTACAAATCCATAAAATATGAAAACCAAATTAAAATAAAGTACCCAAATGGAAGTTCATGTAAAACCAAACTTTATTGCATGGCCTCCTCGAGTTCATCCTACCCATATCCGCAATCTCACGAATCACCTGAAAAGATAAGGAGAAGGTGAGTCACCAAGACTCAGATGCATATTCCCTCTCCTGTAAATACCACATACTTACACAAATTATAACAAAGCAACATATATGTATAATGCACCCAACCTAGCCATCCATAACTCCTTTTCTACCCCGTGTGGTACCAAACCACCGGTGGTGCCAAACCACCGTGTCCAAAGACACAAATGCGATACCAAATCACTTTGGTGACCGTAGTCACGAATAATCCATCTGTGGGGCCAACCCACGTGTGATACCAAATCACCGCGCACGATCCCATATCTCAAAAAGTGGGGCCAACCCACGGTGGAATTAACCACAGGGACAAGTCGCTATGAGGTGCCAAACCTCTGGTGTCCGAAGACACGAATGTGATACCAAATCACTGGTGGTGCCAAACCATTGGTGGTGCCAAACCACTGGTGTCCGAAGACACGAATCATCAATCTTCCCCCTCCACTCATATTGCCCATACCAATGCAATAGATAGACAAATCACGTCAATAAACTTTGATATGTATCTCATAACGAATATATCATAAATCATAGATCATGATTTCAATCCACATGTATTAACAACATATTGAAACGGACTTACCCGAATCTTCATTCATACCATCATGGTATCATATCCAGATCTCATCGATTTACCCACTTTCATAATATGATTAGTTATAACACACAAATATACAAATATATATAACCCAAGTTATAAAGTGTGTAAGATACACACCTTTCACCAAAGCAATAACTAACGTCCGAAGATCCGATCTACCACTAGATCACCTTGTCCTACAATCGGCCAATATTAAGATTATGAACAAAGGCCATTCGGCCATAACACTAAATCCCAGATAATTATCCTTCGAAAAACCAAGTCTTACCTAAACTTACCCAAAACGATTGTCAACGAATCGAGACTTAGATTGATTGCTTCCAACGTCCGAAGAGTCTAAAAGAAATCGGTTTCTAAGAATGATTAGAACCTTGCAAACCAATGCCCATAGATTCGGCGTTAGTCCACAAGAAAATAACATAGAGACGAGAAAAGAATTGAAGAAGAAATGGCCAAGAACACTTACCCTTTTCCAAAATCGATTGAAGAAAAATCAAAGAGAGTCTACCCTTGAATATTCGGCCAAAAATAATACAAAAAGGAAGTAGAAAAATTCGGCTATGGTGAAGTGAAAAAGAAAAGAGAAATAGAATGGTAATGGATGTTTAAACTTTGAGTGAAAGAAAAATAAATGGAATTTGAGATGGGTAAAGATTCGGCCAAGAGAGGATGAAAGAAAATGTGATTAAACAAAAGTCAAATGAAGAAAAGAGAGATGTGGGAGAGAGGTTCGGCCAAACACTGCTTTTGCCAAAGAAGAAAAGTGCACAAAAGTTCCAATGTTGTTTCGGTTTCAAGAGGACAATTGAAAGAAGAGAAATGGTATTTGGTTCACACAAAATAAGGCTAAAACCAAAAGCAAAAATTGCACCAAAATGCACAATAACATTCGGCCAAAGAGAGTGTTTTTGGAGAGGGAAAACAAAAATGCAAAAGATGTTCAAAAGGCAAAAATTGACCAACTATCCCCCCCAAAGCTACTTACAAAATTCGCCACCCCTAGACACCCATGCCGTCCACATTCATCCACTAAAGGCCTAGGATTACCTTCCAAAACATCATCCTAAATCCAAGCCTTATGTCTCCCCAACCTTCCATAACCTTAAGATTCTTATCCCCAATTTCAAGCTTTCCTTAAACCAATATACAACTTACCAAAATTTGAGAGTCCAACCTATCATAAATAAGGTTTGACCGTCCATCAATGCTAGGATAAAAATAAAGTCTTCAAAATGTTAATCATGCTACTCGAACCTCTAACCTCAAGCAACTATCCAAGCATCATAACCACCTTGCCACTAACTCCTCGTGTGCTTTAATTAACACTTAAATTAACTTAAGTGCTAAGCTCACTTAATCCACTTCATTAAATAAACCTTACTAAAAAAAATTATTCTAACTTCCTTAATAAAATCAAGCCTTCACAAGACTATGCTAACACACAAAATTCATACCCGAACCAACACAAATAATACTCAAATTCTTCCTAAAGCCCAAGGTCCAATTGGCCCAATCCTACTAGACCCAATTTCAGGATATTACAGTTCTACCCTCCTTAAAAATAATTTCGTCCTCGAAATTACTTACTAACGATCAATCGTACAGTCTAACTCACCGCACTACGCTCTTGCTGCGCACTCTGATCTTAATAACACTACTAGACTACTAACGACATTTGAATATGTCAACCCACATCAATCAAAGTATTATATGGAAATCCAATGATTAAGAACATACTGGTTATGACATCCGATGCATCGCCCACCTCTCAACGTCTCGCTACATACACCAAACCAGGCTGTCTTGCCTCAGTGTTGCCAGCACCTCTGCCAGATGCTCCTCGACCTCGACCAGAACCATTACCTCCTCTACCATTACCACGACCTCTATGTGGTGGCGGTCCTCATTTACGAACCGAGCACGACCTTGACCCTCGGATCGATTCTGGCTAGCTTACATGGGCGATCTCTCACACGATGATCCAAATGAGCCACACTCGAAACATCCTTTCCCTCCGGTCCAACATTCGCCCCAATGATATTTCCCACATCGATTACACGTCTTTGGTCCCGATTATCGATGAATGTGCCTCCCGCATCGATTCGGCTCATTCTGTCTAACTTTTTTGAGAATCTTGGTACGACCCGGATGATTCAAAACCTCTCTTATGCTTATTCCGGTCATGACTCGCCTTACAATTCCTTTATCCCTTCGGCTATCTTAGCCTTTTTCGACTAGAGCAAAGAAACTCTCGCTCTTGATGTGGAGCAATCAGCAATCTCAGCTCGTCCCTCAAACCATCTTCGAATCGAACACATCGCTCGTGCTCAGATGCCACAATACCTCCGAAGATACCGGCTCACTCTTAAAAATTCTCCTCATACTGACATTACACGCACTTACTACCTTGGATCAAACTCGAAATGCCTTACGCTGCACATCAATGTAATTGACCCAACGTATTTTCACGACACGCTTTGAAATAATCCCAAGTGAAATCCTCCGCAGCAAAGACCATTCTCATGCGTGAGCCACCACCGAAATGACTCATCCCGAAGAAGCGATACAATCCCTTTCAGCTTTTCCTCGGCATTCAGATCCAAATCATCCATGATTCGCCTCGTCGCCTCTAGCCAATATTCACCGCACTAGGAGCCACGCTCAAACACCTCGAAATACCTCGGCTCCATTGGCTCAAGTCGCTCGACACTGGATTTAATTCTCGCGCCTCCACCTATTCCAACTACCCTCTCAAGAACTCGCAGAATCGCCTGAGACACTGCGTCATCCCCCGTTTGATCGTGTTGTTCAACTCCAACTGCTGGTGGTGGGGGTAGTGGTACCTCATTTTCGGATTGTAATATCCCGGGTTAGGGGCTATTTTGTTATGACATGTTTTGCATGTGTTTGGTGTGCTATGTTGCTGTTTTGGTGTTTTAGGGGCTTACTTGTAGGCTAGGGGTATGCCTGAGTAGGTGGGAAAATTTCAGTTTTTGGGCTTTATATGAGAGGAGCTGAAGGAGCTGGGTCATATGTATTTTATTTGGTGTTTTTGAGCACAAAAGGTGAGCTAGCAAAGTGGCAAAGCAAGGCACCACTTGGAGTTTGTGGTTGGCGTCAATTGTAGGAGGGAGAGGTCCTGAGTTCAAGCTGCAGAGTGCTCCCTTTTTGTTCCACTTTGACGGCTTAAGGAGGAGGAGTTGTTGGTAGTTCAAACTCTACCATGGACTTTGTCAACTCAATCGAATGGAGGGTGGAGAGTGAAAGTAGGAGGGAGACTAGTTCAACTAGTTTGAATTGAGTGGTGTGGAGTGTTTGTGGGGATGTGGCCGAATTTTAGGAGAGTTTTGGGGGGGGGGAGTGACGGCTTGGTAGTGTGGGTGTGGGGTAGTGCCGAAATTCATTTGGAATTTTGTGCATATTCGGTCATTTTTGTGTCAAAGGAAAGGTTCTCTTTTGTCTTTTGTTAGTTGAATTACAAGTGAACTTTCACTCATTTTTTTCTTTTTTTTTTCTTCTTGAAATCTTCTTAGCCGAAACCCCATCCTCCAAAATACCTTCTTTCGCTTCTTCTTCTTTTGAACCCTAAGTACTCTCCCTCTATCCATTTTATTTTTTCTTCTATTCCAAAAAAAAAACTCTTGAGCCGAACCTCTCTTCAACTCTTGGCCGATTTCTCTCTTCTCTTGAACCACATTTATTTTTGTTTTATTTTTCTAGTTTGTAGCCGAATCCCTCCCTTGTGCTGCCGAAATTTCCTTCTAGCATTTGTTCTTACTTTGACCGAATACCAACCCCTCACCTAGTAGTCCTCCCTTGGCCGAATATTAAAGTGGGGTGGACCTCTCTTGGGTAGTGATTCAATCGGGTTGGAATAAGGACATACGGTTTGTTGAAGGAGACAAGTGGAGCCTTCTTCTTTCGATTAACTGTTTGGTAAGTAGTGGTAAGTGATTGGTATTATCACTATTAGTTCAATCTTTTGGTTTCGATTAAGCCTAAGGGTTCAAAGGATTAACCGTTGTTGGAAGAAGAACCACTGCTTGGTTCGAGATTTGGTAGGAAACCAAATCAAGTAGTAGGTAAGGGCTCAACATTAAACCCTTTGGCTTAATGGTCTTGGCCGAATGGTATAGATGTCTAATGCTCTTATTTGGCCGATCATAGGAGCAAGTGATCAAGGGGCCTAGATCGATTCCTTGGTATTAAGGATCATGCGTTTTAACAGTGTGTAACTAACACACTCTGTACTTAGTAATATCGTTAATAACTCGATTGCCTTGTAAAACCAAAACAAGATGATGGATTATTTGGTACCCAAATGGGGTATATGTGCTTGATTCGGGTAAGTCTGTGGTATTACGAGTTCTATTGTTGATACATTTAATATTATGACCTATGATATGTGCTATGAGATGCAATATTGGGCATGTTAGCATGAGTTACATGATTTGCATATTGTGCATGAGTCAGTATGACATGTATGGGTATTATGAGAGGAGGGGGAATATGATATCCGTGTCTTTGGGACACTTGTGTCTTTGGGACACCGAGGTTTGGCACCTCCAAAGTGGTTTGGTACCACGATTGATATTTTGTGACTTTGGGTCACCAGAGGTTTGGCACCTCCAGTGGTTTGGTACCACAGTGATATTTTGTGTCTTTGGGACACCAGAGGTTTGGCACCTCATTGCGACTCGTCCCTGTGGTTAACACCACCGTGGGTTGGCCCCACTTATGAGATACGGGATTGTCGCTAGTGATTTGGTATCACACGATGGGTTGGCCCCATCATCGGATTTGTATCATGCGGTCACGGTGATTTGATATCACACTTGTGTCTTTGGGACACCAGAGGTTTGGCACCTCATTGCGACTCGTCCCTGTGGTTAACACCACCGTGGGTTGGCCCCACTTATGAGATACGGGATTGTCGCTAGTGATTTGGTATCACACGATGGGTTGGCCCCATCATTGGATTATTCGTGACTTCGGGTCACCAGTGGTTTGGCACCACATTATGGATATCGTGACTTTGGGTCACCAGTGGTTTGGCACCACCAGTGGTTTGGTACCACACGGGGTAGAGAAGGTGTATGGATGGTTAGGAACGGGTACATTGACTGCATTGCTATGTTATGTGGTGTGTTAGCATGTTGCACTATCGGGAGGAGGATTATGCACTGAGTCATACGACTCACCTTCTCCTTTGACTTTTACAGGTGACACTTAGACGCGGATATGGAGCCGGGATGGACTCGAGGTGCTCATGCCATGCCTGAATAAAGATTTGCTCAGACTTTATAAAATTTGGTACTTTAGCTTATTTATTACTGTTGCGTTTTATTTTTGGTTTGTAAATGGCCTTTTAAGATTATGATTTGCTATGTCTATGTTTAAAAAAAAAATGGATGCTTGATATGCCTTAATAAACTAGTTGGGTTAAATCTACTAAAACATGGAAAGACAACGATTTCAAAACTACGAAGCGATATTTTAAACTATACTATCGGGTATCACACTATGATTTGGGATAAAAAAAACTCAAGATATTTCTAACTTACACTGGAATTTCTACCAAGCCAAAACGTGTTGTAACAAAAAGATACAACGTGAACTTCTAAATGAAATAAACTTGTTTAACTTCTTAATTTCAGAAGTTTTCAAAATGACACATGAAGTTTTCAACAATCATGCCCAAGATTTACGCAAGTACAAAACTTACCAAATTGTTTTACCAAACTTTCAAAGAAAACTATGGTTGTAAAAACTCGATTTTCCCCCAGTAACATACCGCAGTTCGGCCGTGGTGTGTTGGCCGGGTTTGGGGTGTTACAATTGTGGTATCGAGCCAAGTTCAAAGGCTCGGCTGTGGGCTGAGGCCCAAAATGTTTTAAAAGTCGGTTTTGATAGTTTTGTTTTAAAAGCATGGTTTGAAAGGCATGGCACCGAGTCTCCGCACCGGGCGCCTGTAAGTACCCTTGCTATTGCTTGTGATTTGATGTCTTGTGATTGGATGGTTAGCAATAGTAAGATTACTTTAGAAACCAAAACTCGATAGGATTACGTGAACTCGCGAAAACAAAGCTTCTTAAATATTCATAAGACTTTGCTTTTAAACAAAGGGAATAATTCTCGATGCATAAAACTCCTAAATCGATACGTAGAGATATTAGTCATGAGTGCTCGAGGTGGGCCTTGATCGGGGCGTGGTCGTGGTAGGATGACGATTTACGAACCCGTAGGATCCAGTCGAAATGGTCGAGAATGAGATGCTTGCATCGCCACCACCGGGGTGTGGTGAGTTCCAAGATCGAGGCCGATGATGCAGCGATGTCACGAGCGATCTTTGCGAGTGTTGGAAAGGGTAGCTGGAGTAGGTGGAGGCGCAGGAGTTAGGAAATCGTTCTGGCGACTCGGGCAAGCGGGGCGAATTCTTTCGAGGTGTTTACGTGTTGCTCCCCTTTCTTGAGTATTGGCCGGAGGCGACGGAGCGGATCATGGATGATCTGGACTTGACTCGCTGAAGAGAAGTCAAGGGCATGGTATCGCTTCTTCGGGATGAGTCATACCGGTGGTGGCTCACGGTTCGGGACAGATGTGGCGTGAGAGGATCTTACGTGGGATTATTTTAGGGTATATCGAGTAAAAAGTACATTGGAGCTAGTTATATTGGCGCTTTCGGTAAAAGCATTTACGAGGCTAGTCCAGTGGAAGTAAGTCTGCTTTAAGTCACGAGTGAGTTCTTGAAGCTAAGTCGGTATGCCGGGGGGGCATTGTGGCTCTTGAACATGAGAGGTGTGTTCGTTTTGAGGATGGTCTCGAGAGGCGAGTTGAGATCGCTGATTGCTCCTCGGCGGGGCGTGAGTTTGTTTGTCTTGGTTGAAAAGGCTAAGGTAGCCGAGGGTGTTAAGGAGTCCGTAAGGCGGGGCATGGGCAGAGAGCAGGCATAAGAGGAGCTTTGGGTCTTCCGGATCGTCGGGTAATCCACGAGAAAAGGGCTAGACAGAGTGGGCCGAATCGGTCGGGTAGGTTTGTTCTTTGCAGGCGGGGACCGCCGCAGATGTAACCACCGTGGGAAATATCATTGGGGAGGCTTCTTGGGCCGTGGAAAAGGTTGTTTTGAGTGTGGTTCTCTGGATCATCGCGTGAGGGATTTGTCGCGTAAATCGCCGAGATTCGATCCCGTCGAGTCGTAATGTCGATTCAGAAATAATGTACCGCCACCGCAGAGGGGCGTGGTAATGGCGCGAGTAGTAATGGATCTCGTCGGGGCCGTGGAGCACCGGGCGAGGTGCGGTAGTTCGACGCGAGACGGCTGGATTAGTGTATGCAAATAGGCGCCGAGAGGAGGCGACGACGCGCCGGGCGTCATAACGTGCGTTCTTGATCTTTGGTTCTCCTTTTACTGCTTTGATTGATGTGGGTTCGACGCATTCTTACGTGGCTAGTAGTATAGTAGAGACTATGGATCTAGACTCTGAGATATCTTCTAGGCAGATGACTATAATTAGCCCTTTAGGTCACTCTGTAGTAGTAGATAAGCTGTTTAGAGATGTACCCCTAGAACTCCAAGGGGTAGTGTTTGCTGCTGATCTTATGGAACCGCCTTTTAGGGAGTTCGATTTGATTCTTGGGATGGATGGGCCGTTAAGTACCAGTGAAGTTGGATTGCGGCTAAGCACATGGTTCTAAAGGCAGTGAGGGTGATGAAGTGGCTATGATAGGTAATAGGAGGGATTACTTATCAAATGTGGTATCTGCTCTGAAGGCATAGAAGATGGTCAGAAAGGGCTGTGAAGCGTATGTGGTTCATGTGTATGCCTTAGAGGCTAAGGAATCTGCTGTGGAGAAGGTTCGAACTGTTAGGGAGTTTGCTGATGTGTTTCTTGAGGAGCTTAGGGGTTGCCGCCGGATCGTGAGGTAGAGTTCGGGATAGATCATTGCGAGATGCGCGCGGTGTCTATTGCTCGTATAGGATGGCGCCAAAAGAATTGGTGGAGCTTAAGGCTCGAGATCCGGGAGTTATTGGATCGAGGTTTTATCGTGCCAAGTGTTTCACCGCGGGGTGCGCCAAACTTTTTGTCAAGAAGAAAGATGGTACGATGCGAATGTGCGTAGACTACCGCCAGATTGAACAAATTGACGATTAAAAACAAGTATCCGTTACCACGGATAGACGATTTGTTTGATCACCGAAGGGTCTTTGCGGTATTTTCGAAGATCGACTTGAGGTCCAGGTATCACCAGATTGAAGGTAAAAGAGGCGATATTCACAAGACAAATTTTGGACTCGGTATGGGCACTCACGAATTCTCGATAATGCCGTTCGGGTTGACTAACGCTGTAGCGGCGTGTTCATGGATATGATGAATAGGTGTTTCAGCAATATCCGGATCGATTCGTTGTGGTTTTCATAGACGATATTCGGTGTATTCAAGGACGTAAGAAGAGCATGATGCGCATTTGCGTGTGATACTGCAGATTTTGAGGAGAAGCGACTTTATGCTAAGTTCGAGTAAATGCGAGTTACGGCTTAGAGAAGTGACTTTCTTGGGTCATGTAGTGTCACCGAGGGGATTTGAGTAGATCCTCGGAAGATTGAGGCGATTTTGGATTGGAAACCACCAAGTCGGTGGTCGAGATTCGGAGTTTTCTGGGTTTGCGAGATACTCACGAAGATTTGTAGAAGGTTTCTCACGATCGCAGCTACCGATAACCAAGTTGTTGAGGAAAGAAGTTCCGTTTGTATGGACCGAGAAACAACAGAGAGTTTCGATAAGCTTAAGAAGATTTTGGTAGAGGCTCGGTTCTAATTCAACTTTGAGGTGTAAGGAATACACAGTGTATTGCGATGCATCACATACTGAGGTTGGGTTGTGTCTTGATGCAGAAGGTAAGGTTGTGGCTTACGCATCTCGCAGTGAGGCCACATGAGATCAACTATCCAACGCACGATTTGGAGCTAGCGGTACCGTAGTCTTCGCGTTGAAGATTTGGAGGCACTACTTGTGCGGAGAGAGATCGATAGTCTACATCGATCATAAGAGTCCGAAGTACCTCTTGACTCGAAGGATTTGAATTTGAGGCGTATGAGATGGGTTGAGTTGCTTAAAGACTACGATCGCTCGATTGAGTATCATCCGGGCAAGGCTAACGTGGTGGCGCGTACGCGCGTTGAGCCGTAAGGTTGTTTCGGACTTAAGGCGATGTTCGCCCACTTGAGTTTGTATGACGCACGGAAGTATTCTCGCAGAGTTGCGAGTTAAGCCTACTTGGGTTGAGCGGATCGAGAGAAAAAGCTTGAGAGGATGAGGTTCTGAGTGCGCGGAGGTTGCGGTGCAGAGTGGTGGTTTGGAAGGTTACAACTTGTCTAGTGATGGGGTCTTTGTGTTTTCAAGGTAAAGCTTGTATGCCCAATGATGTTGAGCTAAGGCGGAGGATTCTTGGGACGCACATAGCGCCCTTATGCTATGCATCCCGGAGGTAGTAAGATGTATAGGGATCTCGAGAGAGCGCTTTTGGTGGCACTCGGTCTCAAAGAAAGAAGTGACAGAGTTTGTAGGGAAGTGTCCGACATGTCGGCCAGTCAAGGCGGAACATCGATTGCCATCGTGGGTTGCTTGACTGTGAAGATTCCTCGATGGAAGTGGGAAAGAATAACCATGGATTTCGTCAAGTGGGTTACCGCTTACGCCAAGCAAGAAGGATTCGCTTGGGTAATTGTGGATCGACCGACTAAATCACTCACTTTATTCCGGTGAGGTTGACTACCCACTTGTGTTGGCAAAGCGTATGTTTGAGAGATAGTGAGGTTGCACGGTGTGCGGTTTCGATCATCTCGGATAGGGATCCCGCATTTACGTCAAGATTCGGAAAGCGTTGCATCGGGCTCTGGGTACCCGGTTGGATTTTAGCACGGCTTTTCACCCGCAAATCGGCGGGCAATCGAAAAGGGTTATTCGGATATTGGAGGATATCTTGAGAGGTTGCGTCATCGGATTTCGGTAGTTGGGAGGAGTTTCTACCATTAATCGACCGCCTACAACAACAAATACCAAGCGAGCATCAAGATGGCACCGTATGAGGCGTTGTATGGCGGGAAGTGTCGCTCACCTACGTGTTGGGCGGAGTTAGGTGAACGTCGCTTGTTGGGACCCGAGTTGGTTGGTTTGAGACCGAAGACAAGGTTAAGTTGATTCGCACTCGTTTGAAGGAAGCTTGGACCGGCGAAAGTCTTATCGCCGATCTTAAGCGGAGAGACATAGAGTTTTTGGTGGAGATCAAGTTTTTCCGAAGGTCTCGCCATGGAAGAAAGTGTTGAGGTTCGGAAGGAAAGGCAAGCTACGTCCGAGGTTTATTGGGCGTATAAGGTTACGGCGAGTGGGACCAAATGGCGTATCAACTTGAGTTACCAGCAGAGCTAAGTCGATCCACGACGTTTTCCATGTTTCGATGCTTGGCGTTATCGTTCGATCCATCGCATGTGGTAGCGATGGAAGAGATTGAGGTGAATCCAGATTTGACTATGGAAGAAGAACACATGCGCATTCTAGATCGGGATGTGAAGGTCTGCGTAGGAAAGTCCGTGCCTTTGGTTAAGGTACTTTGGCGGAATCATGGCGTGGAAGAAGCTACGTGGGAACCCGAGGAGATGATGAGACAAAGAATACCCGCAACTCTTTTGATCGAGGTAATTTCGAGGTCGAAATTATTTTAAGGGGGTAGAACTGTAATATCCCGGTTAGGGGGGCTATTTTGTTATGACATGTTTTGCATGTGTTTGGTGTGCTATGTTCTTTGTTTTGGTGTTTTAGGGCTTACTTGTAGGCTAGGGGTATGCACAGAGTAGGTGGGAAAATTTCGATTTTTGGGCTTTATATGAGAGGAGCTGAAGGAGTTGGGTCATATGTATTTTATTTGGTGTTTTTGAGCACAAAAGGTGAGCTAGCAAAGTGGCAAAGCAAGGCGCCACTTGGAGTTTGTGGTTGGCGTCAGTCGCGGGAGGGAGAGGTCCCGAGTTCAAGCCTGCAGAGTGCTCCTTTTGTTCCACTTTCTGACTGACGGCTTAAGGAGGAGGAGTTGTTGGTAGTTCAAACTCTACCATGGACTTTGTCAACTCAATCGAATGGAGGGTGGAGAGTGAAAGTAGGAGGGAGACTAGTTCAACTAGTTTGAATTGAGTGGTGTGGAGTGTTTGTGGGGATGTGGGCGAATTTTAGGAGAGTTTTGGGGGGGGAGTGACGGCTTGGTAGTGTGGGTGTGGGGTAGTGCCGAAATTCATTTGGAATTTTGTGCATATTCGGTCATTTTTGTGTCAAAGGAAAGGTTCTCTTTTGTCTTTTGTTAGTTGAATTACAAGTGAACTTTCACTCATTTTTTTCTTTTTTTTTTCTTCTTGAAATCTTCTTAGCCGAAACCCCATCCTCCAAAATACCTTCTTTCGCTTCTTCTTCTTTTGAACCCTAAGTACTCTCCTCTATCCATTTTATTTTTCTTCTATTCCAAAAAAAAAACTCTTGAGCCGAACCTCTCTTCAACTCTTGGCCGATTTCTCTCTTCTCTTGAACCACATTTATTTTTGTTTTATTTTTCTAGTTTGTAGCCGAATCCCTCCATTGTGCTGCCGAAATTTCCTTCTAGCATTTGTTCTTACTTTGACCGAATACCAACCCCTCACCTAGTAGTCCTCCCTTGGCCGAATATTAAAGTGGGGTGGACCTCTCTTGGGTAGTGATTCAATCGGGTTGGAATAAGGACATACGGTTTGTTGAAGGAGACAAGTGGAGCCTTCTTCTTTCAATTAACTGTTTGGTAAGTAGTGGTAAGTGATTGGTATTATCACTATTAGTTCAATCTTTTGGTTTCGATTAAGCCTAAGGGTTCAAAGGATTAACCGTTCTCTTTTTAAGGTGTAGCCGATTGTTGGAAGAAGAACCACTGCTTGGTTCGAGATTTGGTAGGAAACCAAATCAAGTAGTAGGTAAGGGCTCAACATTAAACCCTTTGGCTTAATGGTCTTGGCCGAATGGTATAGATGTCTAATGCTCTTATTTGGCCGATCATAGGAGCAAGTGATCAAGGGGCCTAGATCGATTCCTTGGTATTAAGGACTGCGTTTTAACAGGTGTGTAACTAACACACTCTGTACTTAGTAATACTGTTAATAACTCTGATTGCCTTGTAAAACCAAAATAGTATGATGGATTATTTGGTACCCAAATGGGGTATATGTGCGGATTCGGGTAAGTCTGTGGTATTACGAGTTCTATTGTTGATACATTTAATATTATGACCTATGATATGTGCTATGAGATGCAATATTGGGCATGTTAGCATGAGTTACATGATTTGCATATTGTGCATGAGTCAGTATGACATGTATGGGTATTATGAGAGGAGGGGGAATATGATATCCGTGTCTTTGGGACACTGTGTCTTTGGGACACCAGAGGTTTGGCACCTCCAGTGGTTTGGTACCACAGTTGATATTTTGTGACTTTGGGTCACCAGAGGTTTGGCACCTCCAGTGGTTTGGTACCACAGTGATATTTTGTGTCTTTGGGACACCAGAGGTTTGGCACCTCATTGCGACTCGTCCCTGTGGTTAACACCACCGTGGGTTGGCCCCACTTATGAGATACACGGATTGTCGCTAGTGATTTGGTATCACACGATGGGTTGGCCCCATCATCGGATTTGTGATCGCGGTCACCAAAGATTTGGTATCACACTTGTGTCTTTGGGACACCAGAGGTTTGGCACCTCATTGCGACTCGTCCCTGTGGTTAACACCACCGTGGGTTGGCCCCACTTATGAGATACGGGATTGTCGCTAGTGATTTGGTATCACACGATGGGTTGGCCCCATCATTGGATTATTCGTGACTTCGGGTCACCAAAGGGTTTGGCAACACATTATGGATATCGTGACTTTGGGTCACCAGGTGGTTTGGCACCACCAAAGTGGTTTGGTACCACACGGTGGTAGAAGGTGTATGGATGGTTAGGAACGGGTACATTGACTGCATTGCTATGTTATGTGGTGTGTTAGCATGTTGCACTATCGGGAGGAGGATTATGCACTTTGAGTCATACGACTCACCTTCTCCTTTGACTTTTACAGTGACACTTAGACGCGGATATGGAGCCGGATGGACTCGAGGTGCTCATGCCATGCCCGAATAAAGATTTGCTCGGACTTTATAAAATTTGGTACTTTAGCTGATTTATTATCATATGCGTTTTATTTTTGGTTTGTAAATGGCCTTTTAAGATTATGATTTGCTATGTCTATGTTTAAAAAAAAAATGGATGCTTGATATGCCTTAATAAACTAGTTGGGTTAAATCTACTAAAACATGGAAAGACAACGATTTCAAAACTACGAAGCGATATTTTAAACTATACTATCGGGTATCACACTATGATTTGGGATAAAAAAAACTCAAGATATTTCTAACTTACACTGGAATTTCTACCAAGCCAAAACGTGTTGTAACAAAAAGATACAACGTGAACTTCTAAATGAAATAAACTTGTTTAACTTCTTAATTTCCGAGTTTTCAAAATGACACATGAAGTTTTCAACAATCATGCCCAAGATTTCTGCAAGTACAAAACTTACCAAATTGTTTTACCAAACTTTCAAAGAAAACTATGGTTGTAAAAACTCGATTTTCCCTGTAACATACCAGATTCGGTCGTGGTGTGTTGACCGGGTTTGGGGTGTTACAATTGTGGTATCAGAGCCAAGTTCAAAGGCTCGGCTGTGGGCCTGAGGCCCAAAATGTTTTAAAAGTCGGTTTTGATAGTTTTGTTTTAAAAGCATGGTTTGAAAGGCATGGCACCGAGTCTCCGGCACCAGTTCGCCCAGGTAAGTACCCCTTGCTATTGCTTGTGATTTGATGTACTGTGATTGGATGGTTAGCAATAGTAAGATTACTTTAGAAACTGAAACTGATAGGATTCTGTGAACTCGCGAAAACAAAGCTTCTTAAATATTCATAAGACTTTGCTTTTAAACAGTGGAATAATTATCGATGCATAAAACTCCTAAATCGAATACGTAGAGATATTAGTCATGAGTGCTCGAGGTGGACGCAATCGGGGGCGTGGTCGTGGTAGGATGACAGCTTCGAACCCGTAGGATCCGGTCGTGGGTCGAGAGAATGAGATGCTGCATCGCCACCACCGGGGTGGTGAGTTCCAAGATCGGGCGGGGATGACGCAGTGTCACGAGCGATGCTGCGCGAGTGTTGGAAAGGGTAGTGGAGTAGGTGGAGGCGCAGGGAGTTAGAAATGCATTCTGAGCGACTCCGCAAACGGGCCGAATTCTTCGAGGTGTTTCGTGTTGCTCTCAAAGATCGCCGAGTATTGGCTGGAGGCGACGGAGCGGATCATGGATGATCTGGACTTGACTGCTGAAGAGAAGCTGAAGGGCATGGTATCGCTTCTTCGGGATGAGTCATACCAGTGGTGGCTCACGGTTCGGGACAGTGTGGCAGCAGAGGATCTTACGTGGGATTATTTTAGGGCTGCATATCAGAAAAAAGTACATTGGAGCTAGTTATATTGACGCTCAGCGAAAAGCATTTCTGAGGCTAGTCCAGGGAAGTAAGTCTGTTTCCGAGTACGAGGCTGAGTTCTTGAAGCTAAGTCGGTATGCCAGGGGCATTGTGGCTACTGAACATGAGAGGTGTGTTCGTTTCGAGGATGGTCTGAGAGACGAGTTGAGACTGCTGATTGCTCCTCAGCAGGAGCGTGAGTTTGCTGTCTTGGTTGAAAAGGCTAAGGTAGCCGAGGGTGTTAAGGAGTCCGTAAGGCAGGGCATGGACAGGAACAGGCATAAGAGGAGCTTTGGGTCTTCCGGATCGTCGGGTAATCCACGAAAAGGGCTAGACAGCAGTGGGCCGAATCGGTCGGGTAGGTTTGTTGCTTTGCTAGGCGGGACCGCCGCAGCAACCACCGTGGGAAATATCATTGGGGAGGCCTTTGGACCGGTGGAAAAGGTTGTTTTGAGTGTGGTTCTCTGGATCATCGCGCGTGAGGGACTGTCCCGCGTAAATCGCCGAGATTCGATCGAAGATCGTCGTACGTGTCGATTCGAGAATAATGTACCGCCACCGCAGAGGGGCCGTGGTAATGGCAGAGGTAGTAATGGATCTGGTCGGGCCGTGGAGCACCGGCAGAGGTGCGGTAGTTCGGGCGCCGCATGCGGCCGGATTAGTGTATGCAATGCGAGGCGCCGAGAGGAGGCGGCGACGCACCGACGTCATAACCGTGCACGTTCTTGATCTTTGGTTCTCCTTTTCTTTGCTTTGATTGATGTGGGTTCGACGCATTCTTACGTGGCTAGTAGTATAGTAGAGACTATGGATCTAGACTCTGAGATATCTTCTAGGCAGATGACTATAATTAGCCCTTTAGGTCACTCTGTAGTAGTAGATAAGCTATTTAGAGATGTACCCCTAGAACTCCAAGGGGTAGTGTTTGTCACGATCCGATGGAACCGCTTTTGGGGAGTTTGATTTGATTCTTGGGATGGACCGGCCGGTTAAGTACCAGC
The DNA here is from genome assembly GCA_025698515.1 of Gossypium sturtianum. Classification (NCBI taxonomy): domain Eukaryota; kingdom Viridiplantae; phylum Streptophyta; class Magnoliopsida; order Malvales; family Malvaceae; genus Gossypium; species Gossypium sturtianum. Next base: position 79,341,214 of record CM046944.1, read on the forward strand.
GCGAGTTGGATTGCGCGCTAAGCGCATGGTTCTAAAGACGCATCGAGGGTGATGAAGTGGCTATGATAGGTAATAGGAGGGATTACTTATCAAATGTGGTATCCGCTCGAAGGCGAGAAGATGGTCGAGAAGAAATTTGTGAAGCGTATGTGGTTCATGTGTATGCCTTACAGGCTAAGGAATCTGCTTGTCGAGAAGGTTCGAACTGTTAGGGAGTTTGCTGATGTGTTTCCTGAGGAGCTTCCGGGGTTGCCACCAGATCGTGAGGTAGAGTTCGGGATAGATCTGTTACCCGGGACTGCGCCAGTGTCTATTGCTCCGTATAGGATGGCGCCAAAAGAATTGGTGGAGCTTAAGGCTCAGATCTAGGAGTTATTGGATCGAGGTTTTATCAGGCCAAGTGTTTCGCCGTGGGGTGCGCCAGTACTTTTTGTCAAGAAGAAAGATGGTACGATGCGAATGTGCGTAGACTACCGCCAGTTGAACAAATTGACGATTAAAAACAAGTATCCGTTGCCACGGATAGACGATTTGTTTGATCAGCTGAAGGGTGCTGCGGTATTTTTGAAGATCGACTTGAGGTCTGGGTATCACCAGTTGAAGGTAAAAGAGGCTGATATTCACAAGACAGCGTTTCGGACTCGGTATGGGCACTACGAATTCCTGATAATGCCGTTCGGGTTGACTAACGCGCCGGCAGCGTTCATGGATATGATGAATAGGGTGTTTCAGCAATATCTGGATCAGTTCGTTGTGGTTTTCATAGACGATATTCTGGTGTATTCAAGGACAGAAGAAGAGCATGATGCGCATTTGCGTGTGGTACTGCAGATTTTGAGGGAGAAGCAGCTTTATGCTAAGTTCAGTAAATGCGAGTTCTGGCTTAGAGAAGTGACCTTCTTGGGTCATGTAGTGTCAGCTGAGGGGATTTGAGTAGATCCTCGGAAGATTGAGGCAGTTTTGGATTGGAAACCACCGAAGTCAGTGGCTGAGATTCGGAGTTTTCTGGGTTTGGCAGGATACTACCGAAGATTTGTAGAAGGTTTCTCGCTGATCGCAGCGCCGATGACCAAGTTGTTGAGGAAAGAAGTTCCGTTTGTATGGACTGAGAAACAACAGGAGAGTTTCGATAAGCTTAAGAAGATTTTGACCGAGGCTCGGTTCTAATTCAACTTTGAGGTGGTAAGGAATACACAGGTGTATTGCGATGCATCACATCTGAGGTTGGGTTGTGTCTTGATGTAGGAAGGTAAGGTTGTGGCTTACGCATCTCGGTGAGGCCACATGAGATCAACTATCCAACGCACGATTTGGAGCTAGCGGTACCGTAGTCTTCGCGTTGAAGATTTGGAGGCACTACTTGTACGGAGAGAGATCGATAGTCTACACCGATCATAAGAGTCCAAGTACCTCTTGACTCGGAAGGATTTGAATTTGAGGCGCCGCAGATGGGTTGAGTTGCTTAAAGACTACGATCGCTCGATTGAGTATCATCCGGCAAGGCTAACGTGGTGGCGACGCGTTGAGCCGTAAGGTTGTTTCGGACTTAAGAGCGATGTTCGCCCACTTGAGTTTGTATGGCGACGGAAGTATTCAGCGAGTTGCGAGTTAAGCCTACTTGGGTTGAGCATCGTCGAGAAAACAGATTAGAGGATGAGGTTACGAGCGCGCGGAGGTTGCGTGCAGTGCAGTGGTGGTTTGGAAGGTTACAACTTGTCTAGTGATGGGGTGCTTTGTATTTTCAAGGTAAAGCTTGTATGCCCAATGATGTTGAGCTAAGGCAGAGGATTTCAGGGGCGCACATAGCAGCACCCTTATGCTATGCATCCCGGAGGTAGTAAGATGTATAGGATCTCGAGAGCGATTTTGGTGGCACTGGTCCAAGAAAGAAGTGACAGAGTTTGTAGGAAGTGTCGACATGTCGTCAGGTCAAGGCGGAACATCGGTTGCCATCGGGTTGCTTGACTGTGAAAGATTCCTCGATGGAAGTGGGAAAGAATAACCATGGATTTCGTCGGTGGGTTACCGCTTACGCCAAGCAAGAAGGATTCAGATTTGGGTAATTGTGGATCGACCGACTAAATCACCACTTTATTCCGGTGAGGGTTGACTACCCACTTGTTTGGCAAAGCGTATGTTTCGAGAGATAGTGAGGTTGCACGGTGTGCGGTTTCGATCATCTCGGATAGGGATCCCATTTACGTCAAGATTCGGAAAGCGTTGCATCGGGCTCTGGGTACCCGCTGATTTTAGCACGGCTTTTCACCCGCAATCGGCGGGCAATCGAAAGAAAGGTTATTCGGATATTGGAGGATATCTTTGAGAGGTTGAGTACTGGATTTGTGAGGTAGTTGGGAGGAGTTTCTACCATTAGCTGATTCGCCTACAACAACAAATTCTACCAAGCGAGCATCAAGATGGCACCGTATGAGGCGTTGTATGGCAGGAAGTGTCGCTCACCTACGTGTTGGACGGAGTTAGGTGAACGTCAGTTGTTGGGACCCGAGTTGGTTGCTGAGACCGAAGACAAGGTTAAGTTGATTCAGACTCGTTTGAAGGAAGCTTCGGACCGGCAGAAGTCTTATGCCGATCTTAAGCGGAGAGACATAGAGTTTGCTGTGGGAGATCAAGTTTTTCTGAAGGTCTCGCCATGAAAGAAAGTGTTGAGGTTCGGAAGGAAAGGCAAGCTAAGTCCGAGGTTTATTGGGCCGTATAAGGTTCTGAGGCGAGTGGGACCAGTGGCGTATCAACTTGAGTTACCAGCAGAGCTAAGTCAGATCCACGACGTTTTCCATGTTTCGATGCTTCGGCGTTATCGTTCGGATCCATCGCATGTGGTAGCAGTGGAAGAGATTGAGGTGAATCCAGATTTGACTATGGAAGAAGAACCTGTGCAGATTCTAGATCGGGATGTGAAGGTCCTGCGTAGGAAGTCTGTGCCTTTGGTTAAGGTACTTTGGCGGAATCATGGCGTGGAAGAAGCTACGTGGGAACCCGAGGAGATGATGAGACAGCAATACCCGCAACTCTTTTGATCAGGTAATTTCGAGGTCGAAATTATTTTAAGGGGGTAGAACCGTAATATCCCCGGGTAGGGGCTATTTTGTTATGACATGTTTTGCATGTGTTTGGTGTGCTATGTTGCTGTTTTGGTGTTTTAGGGGCTTACTTGTAGGCTAGGGGTATGCCTGAGTAGGTGGGAAAATTTCAGTTTTTGGGCTTTATATGAGAGGAGCTGAAGGAGCTGGGTCATATGTATTTTATTTGGTGTTTTTGAGCACAAAAGGTGAGCTAGCAAAGTGGCAAAGCAAGGCGCCACTTGGAGTTTGTGGTTGGCGTCAATTGCAGAAGGGAGAGGTCCTGAGTTCAAGCTGCAGAGTGCTCCCTTTTTGTTCCACTTTGACGGCTTAAGGAGGAGGAGTTGTTGGTAGTTCAAACTCTACCATGGACTTTGTCAACTCAATCGAATGGAGGGTGGAGAGTGAAAGTAGGAGGGAGACTAGTTCAACTAGTTTGAATTGAGTGGTGTGGAGTGTTTGTGGGGATGTGGCCGAATTTTAGGAGAGTTTTGGGGGGGGGGAGTGACGGCTTGGTAGTGTGGGTGTGGGGTAGTACCGAAATTCATTTGGAATTTTGTGCATATTCGGTCATTTTTGTGTCAAAGGAAAGGTTCTCTTTTGTCTTTTGTTAGTTGAATTACAAGTGAACTTTCACTCATTTTTTCTTTTTTTTCTTTCTTGAAATCTTCTTAGCAAAACCCCATCCTCCAAAATACCTTCTTTCGCTTCTTCTTCTTTTGAACCCTAAGTACTCTCCCTCTATCCATTTTATTTTTTCTTCTATTCCAAAAAAAAAACTCTTGAGCCGAACCTCTCTTCAACTCTTGGCCGATTTCTCTCTTCTCTTGAACCACATTTATTTTTGTTTTATTTTTCTAGTTTGTAGCCGAATCCCTCCCTTGTGCTGCCGAAATTTCCTTCTAGCATTTGTTCTTACTTTGACCGAATACCAACCCCTCACCTAGTAGTCCTCCCTTGGCCGAATATTAAAGTGGGGTGGACCTCTCTTGGGTAGTGATTCAATCGGGTTGGAATAAGGACATACGGTTTGTTGAAGGAGACAAGTGGAGCCTTCTTCTTTCGATTAATTGTTTGGTAAGTAGTGGTAAGTGATTGGTATTATTACTATTAGTTCAATCTTTTGGTTTCGATTAAGCCTAAGGGTTCAAAGGATTAACCGTTCTCTTTTTAAGGTGTAGCCGATTGTTGGAAGAAGAACCACTGCTTGGTTCGAGATTTGGTAGGAAACCAAATCAAGTAGTAGGTAAGGGCTCAACATTAAACCCTTTGGCTTAATGGTCTTGGCCGAATGGTATAGATGTCTAATGCTCTTATTTGGCCGATCATAGGAGCAAGTGATCAAGGGGCCTAGATCGATTCCTTGGTATTAAGGACTGCGTTTTAACATGTGTGTAACTAACACACTCTGTACTTAGTAATACTGTTAATAACTCTGATTGCCTTGTAAAACCAAAACAGTATGATGGATTATTTGGTACCCAAATGGGGTATATGTGCGGATTCGGGTAAGTCTGTGGTATTACGAGTTCTATTGTTGATACATTTAATATTATGACCTATGATATGTGCTATGAGATGCAATATTGGGCATGTTAGCATGAGTTACATGATTTGCATATTGTGCATGAGTCAAGATGACATGTATGGGTATTATGAGAGAGAGGGGGGAATATGATATCCGTGTCTTTGGGACACTTGTGTCTTTGGGACACCGTGAGGTTTGGCACCTCCAAAGTGGTTTGGTACCACAGCTTGATATTTTGTGACTTTGGGTCACGGAGGTTTGGCACCTCCAAAGGTTTGGTACCACGGTGATATTTTGTGTCTTTGGGACACCGGAGGTTTGGCACCTCATTGCGACTCGTCCTGTGGTTAACACCACCGTGGGTTGGCCCCACTTATGAGATACGGGATTGTCGCTAGTGATTTGGTATCACACGATGGGTTGGCCCCATCATCGGATTTGTATTCGGTCACCAAAGATTTGGTATCACACTTGTGTCTTTGGGACACGGAGGTTTGGCACCTCATTGCGACTGCGTCCACGTGGTTAACACCACCGTGGGTTGGCCCCACTTATGAGATACGGGATTGTCGCTAGTGATTTGGTATCACACGATGGGTTGGCCCCATCATTGGATTATTCGTGACTTCGGTCACCAAAGTGGTTTGGCACCACATTATGGATATCGTGACTTTGGGTCACCAAAGTGGTTTGGCACCACCGGTGGTTTGGTACCACACGGGTAGAAAGGTGTATGGATGGTTAGGAACGGGTACATTGACCGCATTGCTATGTTATGTGGTGTGTTAGCATGTTGCACTATCGGGAGGAGGATTATGCACTTTGAGTCATACGACTCACCTTCTCCTTTGACTTTTACAGGTGACACTTAGACGCGAATATGGAGCCGGGATGGACTCGAGGTGCTCATGCCATGCCTGAATAAAGATTTGCTCAGACTTTATAAAATTTCGTACTTTAGCTTATTTATTACTGTTGCGTTTTATTTTTGGTTTGTAAATGGCCTTTTAAGATTATGATTTGCTATGTCTATGTTTAAAAAAATGGATGCTTGATATGCCTTAATAAACTAGTTGGGTTAAATCTACTAAAACATGGAAAGACAACGATTTCAAAACTACGGCGATATTTTAAACTATACTATCGGGTATCACACTATGATTTGGGATAAAAAAACTCAAGATATTTCTAACTTACACTGGAATTTCTACCAAGCCAAAACGTGTTGTAACAAAAAGATACAACGTGAACTTCTAAATGAAATAAACTTGTTTAACTTCTTAATTTCTGAGTTTTCAAAATGACACATGAAGTTTTCAACAATCATGCCCAAGATTTCTGCAAGTACAAAACTTACCAAATTGTTTTACCAAACTTTCAAAGAAAACTATGGTTGTAAAAACTCGATTTTCCCTGTAACATACCAGATTCGGTTGTGGTGTGTTGACCGGGTTTGGGGTGTTACAACACACCACGACCGAATCTGGTATGTTACAGGGAAAATCGAGTTTTCAACAATCATGCCCAAGATTTCTGCAAGTACAAAACTTACCAAATTGTTTTACCAAACTTTCAAAAAAACTATGGTTGTAAAAACTCGATTTTCCCCCAGTAACATACCGTGATTCGGTCGTGGTGTGTTGACCGGTTTAAGGGTGTTACACGGATCCTGGACCGGACCTCACCGCTCGCACACGACCATCCTACCCCGCGCGTCCACGAATCATACGACTTCACCACGAGTACTCATGTCTAAAGTCTCGACTTATCGATTAAAGAGTTTTATGCAATAGTCAATATTCCACTTTTTTTAAAGCACGCTTTATGAATAATTTTAATAAGTTGTTTAACGAGTACATTCAACCTATAGTTTTGGGTCTCTAAAGTAGTTCCTACTACTATACAGTCATGCCAACATCATCATATCATATCATCAAAATCAACGGTTTGATGTACTTACCAAGGCGGATTGATGTCGGAGACTCGAGGCCATGCCTTTCCAACCATATAATTTTCAACAAAACATTTTAGAATCCATTCTTTAAAACATTTTGGGCCTCGGGCCCACAGCCGAGTTTTTGAACTTAGCTCTGATACCAATTTGTAACACCCCAAACCCGGTCAATACGCCACGACCGAATCTGGTAGTCACTAAGGAAAATATTTTTGAAAGAATCGAATTAACAATTAAATTTTGTGAAAAACTCTTTGAAATTCTTTATTTGTCGAAAATAAGTTAAAACTGAGATTTACTTTGAATTACATAAATCTTTATAACTTGGTTTATATATGTATATATATGAGTGATAAATGACTATTCATGTTGTTAAAGCCGAAACAATGAGATATTGATATGATACCTTGATGGGTATGAGCAAGGATACGGGTAAGTCCGTTTCGATATGATATTACTATATGTTGTATTGGTTATATGTTCATATCAAAATATATTGACATGATTTGTTTATCTATTGCATTGGTATGGGCAATATGAGAGGAGGGGAAGATTGATATTTGTGTCTTCTGGACACCGTGAGGTTTGGTACGTCCGGTGATTTGGTATCACATTCGTGTCTTCGACACCGTGAGGTTTGGTACCTCATAGCGACTGCCCCCACGTGGTTAATTCCACCGTGGGTTGGCCCCACTTTTGAGATATGGGATCGTCGCGCCGGTGATTTAGTATCACACGTGGGTTGGCCCCACAACTTGATGATTCGTGTCTTGAACACCGTGGTTTGGCACCACCGGTGATTTGGTATCACATTCGTGTCTTCGACACCGAGGTTTGGCACCTCATAGCGACTCGTCCCCTGTGGATTAACTCCACCGTGGGTTGGCCCCACTTTTGAGATATGGGATCGTCACGGTGATTTGGTATCACACGTGGTTGGCCCCACAGATGGATTATTCGTGACTACGGTCACCAAGTGATTTGGTATCACATTTGTGTCTTTGGACACCGTTGGTTTAGCACCACCGGTGGTTTGGTACCACACGGGGTAGAAAAGGAGTTATGGATGGCTAGGTTGGGTGCATTATACATATATGTTGCTTTGTTATAATTTGTGTAAGTATGTGGTATTTACCCTGAGAGGGAATATGCATCGAGTCTTGGTGACTCACCTTCTCCCTTATATTTTCAGTGATTCGTGAGATCGCGGATATGGAGCCTGATGGACTCGAGGAGGCCATGCAATAAAATTTGATTTTACATGAACTTCCATTTGGGTACTTTAATTTAATTTGGTTTTCATATTTTATGGATTTGTAATAAGGCTGCTTTAATTATGTTTTGGATTATTTTTATGTTTTGAATATATTTAAAATATGGCTTATAAATTACTTGGTTAATCTAATAATTGAGCTCAAAGTTTTCTAAACTAAAAACTCATAATGGTTTTAAAAATCTTACCATCGGGTAATATGAATAGTTCGATAGAAAAATTACAAGTTAAGTGTTTTCAACAAATTAAGTGATTTCCAAAATTCAAGTTTCTATACTCAATTGCAAAAGGATTTTCAAAGTGATATTTCAAATTTTCTTAAAAAGATATAAATGTTTTCTATCCTATGATTTATCAACTAAGTTTTAAAGTTTTATGTAATTCAAAGTAAATCTCAGTTTTAACTTATTTTCGACAAATAAAGAATTTCAAAGAGTTTTTCACAAAATTTAATTGTTAATTCGATTCTTTCAAAAATATTTTCCTTAGTGACATACCAGATTCGGTCGTGGTGTATTGACCGGGTTTGGGGTGTTACAGTTCATTAGCCAATCAAAGTGGTGTTTACTGTATATTTATAGGCACTTTTGTGACTATTAAAATCCCTATGTGAGACTTTTCATATTCGGCCATTAACTAGTATAATTACAAGCACTAATTTTGTTTTTAACTCTTATAAGGAAGCCAATGAGTCATGACTCTTCATTAGAATCTGATGTAGTTGAAAAGGCATGCCAATTCTCCTTAATGAAGACTTAATGTGTTTAATTGATGTCCTTTCAGCTCCCTTGTAACCAAATTATAAAAAATTGTGTAACATCCTCTTAAATGGCACCATGATGAAGGTTTAAGACTCCAAAAACATTCAGACTTGAAGAGTCTCCTTTGGTCCATTAAACAGCCTCCTTAATGTTCTTTAAAAAACTTTGAAATTGTCAAACTTGAAAAGTCTTTAATCATATGAAATGTCACCAGAAAAATATATATTTAAGATTAAACAATAACTTAAAACACTCATAAAAACAACATATTTAATAACACTCATTCACACAAATTAAATGAACATGCAACTTAAACCATACTCGAAGTAAATTAACAAATGAGATGATTTAATGCATGACTTCTTAAATATGAAAAACACATAATACAGGTCTTAAAGGATGCTAATGTATTAATGTAAAGCATTAACTAAAAACGCATTCAATAAACAAGAAACATAATGCACATTTTAAAAGATGTAGATGTATTAATACATAACATTAAATAAAGATGCATTTAACAAACAAAACACATAATTAAAAATTGAAGAGTTTGTTCAAGCTAATCAAACTATCACATGCAACACATTGCATGAAATTTGATCGTTATCTTGAGTCCAATAGAAATTGGACTTCTCATGCTCGGCCCAAACTTGCTGAATCAACCCTAACATTGCTTCTTTGACCTTCTTGGATCTAGCCCGAGACACAGGCCCAACGGGAATTTCAAATGGATTTCTTCTTGAATTCTCCTCATCTTTTAACTCGATTGGTATTGACATGGACGATTTTGGTTTTCTTCTATTCAATTCTTCATCAAACGCTCCCATGCATGTACCACACACCTTAATGTAGATCTAAACCGTTTGCTCCCTTGTAGAAGTTTCGTTTAGGTTTAGTCTTGATCGCAAATCTAAGCACAGGATTAACCCATTTTAGTCATGATATATTTGAATAACATGGATTTTAATACAAGATTTAATGTGAAAATCTCACCAATACTTACCCTCAATTCGAATGCTCAGATTCATCACTCTCGCGATGTTTCACTATTGATTTCTTAGAGGATTGTTAATCCGTCCTTCATGTTAACACAAGATCATATTAGTACTAATGATTTTTAAAATCATAAAAATAAAACACGAATTATTTATGCCCTATACCATTCGACCATGTCACAAAATTTTAAGACGAAGGATTATCAATCCCAAAACATCACTTACATTTATTTTGTTACGAGATGATCGAAGGGACGAAAATGGAGCAAAAAAATGCGTGGATAATCTAAAATAATCAAATAAAAGAAAGGAAAATATGTGTTTTAGTCACTAGGGTAATCGGTAAGAGAAAGAGAAAATAAAAACAAAAAAAATCAATCACTGATGGTCCGATGGCAGTGATGGTGGCGACAGCTCAGCTGTGGTCCAGCTACAAGGGTGTGGTTGTTCGATGGTGGTGCGAAATACAAGTAGGGAGGAGGGTTTTGTCACTTTTCATTGAAAGAGAGGAGAAAAAGAGGAAAGAGAAGAAAATCAATGGAGGAAAGGTGGCCCACGGTGGTTGCAGCGTTGGACACGATAGCTCATGGCGGTGCACGGTGGAAGAGGGGTGGGGAAATCAAAAGGAAAAGAGAGGGAATGTTGGTTGTGGACGGTGGTGAGGTGGTTGTGCAAATAAACTCATGGTGCTGGAAAGAATTGGGTGGTGGTTTTGGTGGCCAATAAGAGAGAAAAAACAAAGAAAGGGAAGAAAATGAAAAAAAAAAAGACTAGGATGCAAATGGGGGTGATAGACGGTACAAGAGGTGGTGTAGCTACGTCAACCATTACTAGGTTCAATGCACTACAATCTTATGGCAAGAGAAGAAATTTTGGGAAGGGAGTGAGACAAGGAGGGAAAATGGGGATGTGTTTCATTTTAAAAAAGCCAAGTTTGACTTGCTAATGGAAGAAAGGAATCATCCCTATATGTTAACATAGGTGGATGGCAAGGCTTGCTAGCACATGCTAAAAATGTGCAAATATTAAATAAAAAAATATGTGCACAAAGGGGTTCGAACTAGAGACCTCAAAGATAGCTTAAAAGCTTCCTACCACTCAGCCACAATAATTCCTTGTTTTCAATAATGCGCGAATAATTTTAAGACATAAGAGCTAGCAGATTCCCCCTCTTTACTAAATTAAATTAATTAAGAAAATGGGATGTGACGAAACAAGTCCTTTAATATAAGATGTAATGCAGGAAATCTCACCAATACTTTCCCTTAATTCGAACGCTCGGATCTATTACTCTCACGATGCCACACTATTGGTTTCTCAGAGGGTTGTTGTTTGGTCCTTCATAACACATGAAGATTGAAAGCTAATCTCAAGAAAGCAATTATATTTGAGTCATTATTTGAGAAGGAGGGAAAAACAAGGAAAGATGATGATTCCATCACTTTGCATAACTTACAGTACTAAATAGCACATCGAATTCAGATATGAAACCTAGAGAAAAGTTCAGAGGTTTAATGATCTACAAGGGATCATGTGATCAGTGAGATTCGTACACAAGTGGAGTGAAAAAAATAAAGAATGCATCAATTGGAAGAAAAAGGTGAAAAAAATTCAGAAAAGAGAGGAAAAAAGGAGAAAACTCCAAATCTTGGTGACAATCGACATCGTGATGGTTGCAATGCTGATGGGTGGTGATCAAAGGAGAAGAATGAGAGAAGAGGGGTGTGAAAAGTGGTGAGGTGGTGGTGAAACTAAGGCTCACGGTGAAGGAATGGAAGCAAAGATGAAGAGAAATGGTGGTGGTTGCAAAAAAAAAGAGAGAAAATGATAGAGGAAAAGAGAAGAAAAGAGAAAATAGGAGGAAGTGAGGGTGGTGGACGATTTGGGAGGCTTTTGGGGTGGTCACCACCTTTGTTTTGGCAACAAAATAGTGTAAGGAAGGAGAACGAACAAAGGAGCAAAAAAGGGTGATGTGTCTCACAACTTATGGCAAGTTTGACTTGCTAAAGGAGGAAAGGAATCCTCTACATAAGGCAACAAGGGGGTGGACGGTTGACATCTATTGTGTACATGGGAATTGTACCAAAAATAGAAAAATAAAACAAGGGAGCAAGGGGATTCTAACTAGGGACCTCTAGGATAGTTAATGAGCTTCCTACCACTAAGCCACAACACTTGTTTTTACTATTGCGTAATTAATTTAAAACATAAGAGATTACAGTAACACTCCTGAATAATTAATTGAAAAGTGGGATGTGACAGACTTTTTGTTTGTTTTTTTAATGGTATTTAGGATGATTTTATGACTTTATTATTTTACATTTTATGGACCTTAATATGTTGATTATTGCTCGAACATATTTATGATGTTGTGAACTGCTACTATGGTCGTTTTGATAATCGTTTGATGAGGTATTTGATGCATGTTGGATAGATGCATGTTAGGGAGAATTTAATGCTTAAGGATGCTATGTTTTTACTGCCGGGAGCAGAGGTATCAATATTTGTGTTTTAAAAATGATACCTCTGTGATTTTCAAATGTGTAGGAAGTTAGAATCGTAATTTGGTATTGACACCATACTATGGAGAACAACCCGGGGAAACATGGGCTGAAATGAAGGCACTCATGCGACAAAGATTTATTCTTAGTCATTACCAGCGAGACTTGTTCCAGAAACTCCAAAATCTTTCACAAGGAAATCAGAGTGTGGAAGATTATTTCAAGGAGATGGAGATAGCTATGATCTGAGCAAATGTTGATGAAGACCGAGAGGCTACCATGGCGAGGTTTTTTTCCGACTTAAATCGAGAAATAACTAATGTTATTGAACTACAACATTATATCAAATTGACGGATATAGTTCATATGGCCTTAAAAATTGTGTTGCAACTCAAAAAGAAAGGAGTGTTTCAAATGGCATCCAACACCGGTTCTACTTCAAAATGGAGCCAAACATCTTTTAAAAAGGATGTAACCATGCTAGCAAAAGTAATTCCGAACCACCCAAATTCCAAAAGCCAACTGACGTTGCATATAAAGGAAAGGTATGTTCAGGGAAAGGTATGTTCAAGGAAAGGTATGTAGTGTAATCATTGATAGTGGGAGTTGCACTAATGTCGCAAGTAATGCAATGGTGGAAAAACTTGGATTGCCGACACTTAGACATCCTCAGCCATATAAGTTGCAATGGTTGAACGATGGTGGGGATATCAAGGTGACCAAGCAAGTTGTAGTTCCATTTTCCATTTGCAGGTATAGCGATGTAGTGCTTTGTGATGTTGTTTCCATGCATGCTAGACATCTTTTGCTAGGGAGGCCTTGCCAATACGATCGACAAGTGGTGCATGATAGCTACACCAACCGCTATTCATGAAACACCCCACACCTGGCCCACGAGCCTGAACCGGATCTGGTATGTTCCTTAAGTAAACCGGTTTCAAAGTTCTTTGTTTCTTAGAGAAAATTTGTGTATTTTCAGGAAAATTTCGTTTTGGGTTGGGCTTAGATTAAAAACCCATTTATTTAATTTTATAAATCCAATTTAATTAAGGTGACAAAAGAATTTTTGAGTTCATTTTTAAGAAAAATAATTTTGTACTTACTTACATCCAAATTAGTTCGTGACATAATATCTAATAGTAAAGCAAAAAAAAAAAAATAAAGAAATTCACTTGGGCCTTATGGCCTTATTACATCAATCAAAACCCAAAAAAAATAATAAAATTCAAGTACTTAATATAAATAACAGTCCCAAAAATAATAAAAGTCTTTCCTTGCTATGCATGGCCACCTTTAGCTCCAAATAGGCCGGTCCATTACCGATCATCTCCTCAAAATATTCCCCAACGGGTGAGTCAACAGACTCAATGTGTACACAAACTAACATTCAAAAATTCAGGCATACATGTTCATATCAAAGACATATTCATAAAAAAAATGATGCAACCCAAACCCAAGCCTATTTGTCCATCCGCTACACACCACCCGCACTCGCCAATCACACCGTGGGGACTACTAAGTCAACCCTCCATCCGCTACACACCATCGAAGGCGATCACAAGCAATCGACGTGCTCATCGCCTATATAATTTGTGTCAATAGACACCATATTCAAATAATGTAACCGGTTACCAAATTCGTATAATGTAACCGGTTACCATATTCAAATTTTGTGACCGTAGTCACCATATTCCGCTGGTGAGACCAAGTCAACACCTTCTTCCCTTTCACATAGATCCCGAATGCCCCAAATATTTTATGACATATATAACATACTTATTTTCTCATTCATGATACTATTCACATGTTCAAAATATATCATATTCATAATCCTATCGAGGTAGGAAACGTGCACTGTACTTCTTACCACATTTATGGTACTTAGCCATATTCACATTCTTATGCATATTCATATATTAAAAATAATTGCCATATGATATATCGAAAGTTAGTGTGAGTACACACCGATTTGCTTAATAGATTCCTTGAGATCCCGAAAATCCCGATCTAGGCTTTAGATCTCATTAATTCCTATATTCGCCCATCATATATAAACACATTAATACCCTTTTTCGATTTTAAAACCAAATCCTACTAGGAATGGTATTACTAACACTTACCTTGTTTGCCGATTTGATTGATAATCAAATCCAGTAGATTTGTGTTCTTCCCTTGAAATCGGCTAACCATTAAATCCATTGATTTGATTAGTCTCTCGTTAAAACAAATAGATCTAGACATTTAAGAAAGAACCTTGGCCGATTATAACCACTTACCTTAAGATGAGATCTCAAAATCGGTTCCTTGCTCCCTTTAGTGATATCGAAATTCCTATAATTCATATGTTAGATCTAACATATAAAACGTAACCTTCACCAAATATATATTTATCTTACCTTAGATCCTTGATCCTTGTTTTCAACAATTGTAGAAACTCGAGAGACCCCTTTGCATTCGGCCAAAAAACAAGAATAGGGATTAGACCCTTCTCTTTCTCGGCAACTAGCAAAGAAAAGAATTTGAATAGCTTAACCTTACCTTTAATGCCTTTAGCCGATTGCTTCCTTGCCTAGGGTCACAGAGATTCGGCTATGGAGTTTTAATCGGGGATCAAAAGAAAAGGTTTTGGCTTGAAAGATGAAGAAAAGAGAAGAAGAAAAGATGAAAAGAAAATTCGGCAGAGAAGGTTTAGCTAGGGATTTTCACAGAGCTTAAAACAGATGGGAGATTAACCTTAACTCTCCTCCTTTAGCCGAAATTATCGTGGCCAAGAGTCCTTGACTTGGCCACCACTCTTCCTTTGTGATAATATCCTTTCTTTTATTTAAAAATAAAAGTGTTTAATCCATTATTTATCTCCTCAATAATCATATTAAAATTAATCCTATATTTATCACTTATTATTCACATATTTGTGAAAATAAAACACTTCCTTGTTCTAGAAACCAAAGGCTAGCCCATTTCAATATTCTCCGAAGCAAAAATATAACCTTCATTATTTGCTTCCCAAGTGACTCAACTCAGGCCCAACACCTTGCATGTGGCGCAATTTCAGAGGCCCTAAGTGGCATCTTCAGTGCCACTTTTCCAAGATCTGCTTGTGTGTCAAATTTTACTAACTTTTTCTTTTAAGGCCCCCTTGCCTTAATTTCCTATTTTAAACTTTAAAACTTGGCATTTCTCGATTATTTCTAAGTTTCCTAAAATTTTCGATCGGCTCAGAATTTGCCATTTTTCTTACATTTCGTGTTTTCAGAATGTTTACTTTCCATTTTGAAACATTTCCAAAATGTTTAGGTTTCAAAAATGTTCAGTTTCCAAAATGTTCATTTCCATTTCCATGCATTTCTAGGTTTCCAAAATTATCAAAAATTTATTCATAATGCTTAAGACTTGTTATTTCATACAATTAAACTGAAAATGCATAGGCCCTTTCCGATGTTACGCTTCTACCTCCTTAAACAAAATTTCGTCCTCAAATTTCCTAACTAAACAATCGAGGGTATTGGCCGTCGCATTGTCTCTTCCGACTCCCACGAAGCTTCTTCCGATCCATGATTGCGCCATAATACTTTGACTAGAGGCACCGACTTCCTTCGTAGTACTTTCACATCACGCCCAAGATTCGAATCGGCTCTTCCTCGTAGGATAGATCCGGCCTTAGCTCCACCTCTTCAACAGTAATGACATGAGATGGGTCCGATCGATAGCGACGTAGCATGGATACATGGAATACGCTGTGCATCTGCTGCAACTCGTGGCAACTCCAATTGGTATGCCATCGCCCAACTCGCTCAAGACTCGATAATAAGGCCCTATAAACCTTGGGCTTAACTTCCCTTTGCGACCAAACCTCATTACCTTCTTCCACGGCGAGACTTTCAGAATACTTGCTCTCCCACTTCAAACTCGATCTCCTTCCGCTTAAGGTCTGCATGTGACGACTTCGCCTATCGAGGCTTCCTTCAATCGTGCCCGAATTAACTCAACTTTCTCTTAGTTTCACCATTAACTCGGACCCAAAACTCGACGTTCTCCTAACTCGGTCCAACAAGTAGGTGTTCTACACTTCCTACCGCACAATGCTTCATATGGTGCCATCCGTATGCTTGCCTCGATAGTCGTTGTTGTAGGCGAACTCACTAAAGGCAAGTAATCTTCCCAACTTCCTCGAAAATCCACCACACACCTCTCAACATATCCTCCAACACTTGTATAACCCGCTCGCATCGCCTGTCGATTGTGGATGAAAAGCCGTTGAGAAGTCTAACTTAGTGCCTAAAGCTTGATGGAGTGCCTTCCAAAATCGAGACGTAAACCTTGGGTCTCGATCGGAGATGATCGATATCGTACTCCATGCAACCTTACGATCTCCGCCACATATAGCTTGGCTAATTTCTCGGAGAGAATAATCAACCTTCACCTAATAAAGTGCGCGGTCTTGGTCAAACGGTCCACTATCACCCATATCGAGTCCTTCTTAGTAGGCGTAAGGGGAAGCCCACTAACGAAGTCCATGGTAATCCTTTCCCACTTCCATTGGGGAATCTCAATTGGTTGAAGTAATCCCGATGGAACTTGGTGTTCAAATTTAACTTGTCGACACGCCGACACTTTCCCACGAATTCCGTCACTTCCCGCTAAGATCGTGCCACCAAAATTGTTCTCTTAAATCTCTATACAGCCTTAATGCCTCCGGGATGCATAGCATAAGGGCTACCATGCGCTTCCCGAAGAATCCTTTGTCTCAACTCACCGTCCCTCGGCATGCATTTTTCCTTTGTAGCACAAGACTCCACCATCAATGACGCCATAATCCTTTACTTCTCCGCTCAGTACTTGCCAGAATCTTAGCACTTAGATCCTTATCTCGCCAACCGGCCCTCTTTCACCTCATTCACCCATGTGGGCTTGACTTGTAATTCCGCCAACAAGCTTCCATCATCATATAGACTTAAGTGAGCGAACAAAGCCCTTAGATCCGACACAACCTTCCTACTCGTGAGCATCGGCTACCACATTCGCCTTGCCCTGATGATATTCTATCGAACAATCGTAGTCTTTCGCAATTCCACCCACCTTCGCGCCTCAAGTTCAACTCCTTCGAGTCAAAAATACTTAAGGCTCTTGTGGTCGGGTAGATCACCGACCTTTCTCCATAAAGGTAGTGCCTCCAAACCTTAAGGGCGAAAACCACATTGCTAGTTCCAAGTCATGAGTTGGGTAGTTAACCTCATGAGGCCTTAATTGCCGAGACGCATACGCGACCACTTTTCCTTCCCCGCATTAGTACACAACCTAACCCCGCAAAGCGGCGTCACAATATACTACTGAAATCCTTGCCCGCCTCTGGCCGAATTAACACTCGAGCTTCCACAAGACCTTCTTGAGCTTATCAAAGCTCTCCTGTTGCTTATTAGTCCATTCAAAGGGTACTTCCTTCCTTAGCAACTTTGTCAAAGGCGCGGCTATTGACGAGAACCCTTCCACAAACCTTCAGAATAGCCTCAAGCTAAGCCTAAGAAACTTCAGATTTCAGCCACGGACCTAGGTGGTTTCCATTCCAACACCGCCGATCTTCCTAGGGTCCACTCTTATTCCTTTTATGGATACCACATGTCCTAAGAATGCCACTCTCCTTTAGCCAAAATTCGCACTTGCTGAATTTGGCATAAAGCTTCTTTTACCTTAACACTTCCAACACCACTCGGAGATGCTCATCATGCTCCTCCTCCGACCTTGAATACACCAAAATATCGTCGATGAACACCACGACGAACCTATCCAAATAAGGTTTGAAAACCCGATTCATCATATCCATGAACGCTGGCCGAGCGTTCGTCAACCCAAACGGCATCACCACAAACTCAAAATGGCCGTACCTTGTCCTAAAGGCCGCCTTGTGGATATCCGCCTCCTTCACCTTTAATCGGTGATATCCCGACCTTAGGTCTATCTTCGAGAACACAAATGCCTCTTTTCACCGATCGAACAAGTCGCCTCATCCTTGGCAAAGGATACTTGTTCTTGATGGTCGGTTTATTCAATCGACGGTAGTCTATGCACATACGCATAGTTCCATCCTTCTTCTTCACAACAGGACTGGTGCTCCCCATGGAGACACACTGGGTCGAATGAACCCACGATCCAACAATTCTTGGATCTCGAGCCTTGAGCTCAACTAACTCCTTTGGCGCCATTCTGTATGGAGCAATTGACATAGGAGTCGCTCTGGTAGCAAATCTATCCCAAATTCCACCTCCCTATCTCGGGGTATTCCCAGTAATTCCTCCGAAATACATCCACGAAGTCCCTTACCGTCCCTAACTCCATTAATACCTTCCTCCTTCCCACCTATCGTACTAATGAAGGCTAAGAATGCCTTACACCCCTTCTTAACCATCTTCTCGGCCTTCAAACAATGGAAACCACGTTAGACAAGTAGTTCCTCCTTTCTCCGATCATAGCTACCACTTTATCCTCCGTGGTTCTTAGCTCCATTTGTTTAGCCACACAATCCAACACGGCTCGGTGTTCTACTAACCAATCCATTCCGAGTATAAGTTCAAACTCCCCGAAGGGTAGTTCCATTAAGTCAGCCCGAAAGCTTACTCCCTGAATCTCTAGGGGTACATTCCGAAAGATCTTGTCTACCACTACGGTTTAGCCTAATGGGCTTACTACAGTCATCTGTCTATCAGAGAGTTTTGAGTCTAGGCCTAGTGTTTCCACTACACTACATGCAACATAGGAATGGGTCGAGCCCACATCAATCGTGAGCAAAATAGGGTTTGTCAAAAATGAAGAACGTATTCTGGTTGTATTACATCCGGTGCGTCACCATCCTCCTTCGGCGAACCGCATAAACCAATCCCGCTTGCCTTGCTTCGCATTAGTAGCACTCTCGGCCTGTGCTCCACGGCCTCTTCCAAAGACCATTACCTCAAGTAGCCGAACCACGACCCTCTCGAGGTCAGCTGTCCGCCTCTACCACCGCTAGCATTCTCGAATCGCCACGGCCGGCTCTCATCTGGTTGTTTGGGACAATCCTTAAGCATATGGTCCTTGGATCCCCATTTGAAACATCCACCGTCTTTCTCCAAAGACTCTCCCAAGTGCTTCTTTCCACAATGCTCACAAGGGGCGATCACGCCCTGCATCAGCTTTGTTGATTTCGTGGCCCGTCAACCCTAGGCCTCTTATGACCCTTTCCAGATGGTCCAAAACCTCTCTTAGGCTTATTCTTATCCACACCGCTTGGTAGCATCTTTAATTCCCTCGCCACCTTGGCCTTTTCCACCAAAGAAGAGAACTCCCGCCTCCCGATGCGGTGCTATCAACAGGTCTCGTCGTCTCACCGGGCCCTCAAATCGGATATAGCGCTCATGTTCGGGCCGCTACTACCCTCGAGCATAACGGCTCAACCTCAAAAATTTCGCCTCATATTCTCGCTACGGACTTGTTCCCTTGAACTAGCCCTGAAAAGCTTTTCTTTGCTCGTCTCAGATACCTGTTTCCACATATTTCTTCCGAATGCCTCCTTAACATATTCCCGTGTCGATCATCCGCCATAGCACCATCTCGCATGCTTAACCACCACATCGATACGCTTCATCGCGTAATAGTGCCACCATTCCTTTCAACTTCTCCTCGGGGTCGGTCGAGCTCATCCATGATGCGCCCGTCGCTTCCAACCAAGATTACCTATACTCGGGTGCCACTCCCGACACTCCACGAAACATCTCACTCCATTAGCTCGGAGCCGTTCAGCACGATTTCGGGTTCCGAATTTCCACCCGCACTACCACCAATTCCAAAACTCGCAAAGATGCGACTGCGACACAAAGATCTTCCCCGCTCGAGCTTGCCGCCCACATTAATACCGGGGTGGTGGTGGCGGTGGTATCTCATTGTCAGAACCCTGACCCGATCTAACGGGTTCTGACACAGTCATCCTTCCTCTACCTCGTCCACGACGACCACGTCCTCTGGAGCTCATTTCTACCGTCGAGATCTGATTAAAAAGTTTTATGGATTAGTCATTGTTCCACTTATTATCCGCGAAGGAGTTTTATGAAAAGAGTTTTAGGAGTGGTTCTTTCGTATTCACACAAGCACACAGTCTTTCATTCATTCATCCATCCATCGAACAATTATGAACTTTCATTCATTCAGAGAAATGTTGTAGTTTTCATTGTTATTGTTTTTCCACTACCTAGGGGTATTTTCGTAATTTTGTCCTACAGGGGCATTTTCGTAATTTTTCAAAACAGAAAGTTCCTTGGTGATTTTGTCAAAAGTATTTTGGAAATTTTAAAGTTCCGGTAATTTTGGGAAAAAATTTGGAATCGTAGGGCGTTTGCAATTTTTGACCTTGGGGTATTTTGGTAATTTTACCACTAGGGCGTTTTTGTAATTTTCACAAATCAGAATTTTCAGAATTTTGTTGTAAGATAGTTTCCACAAAATTAAAAGAAAATCGTAAGAATTTTAAAACTAGGGTTTGTTGTTTGATTATCTCTCTTCTTCTTTTTTTTCAAACATGGCTAGTTCCTTTTCTGGTTTTAGTCATTATGTTTAGCCTATGACCGAGCCCTCTTTGGTCGTGGTGAACCAAAGCTACGCACCAGGTAGGATTCGAATGGAGAGGAGGTGAGTCATGCGGATCGCTTAAATACCAAGCTCCCATCGAAACCATTCCTAGACATGCGCATGCAGGTTGCCACACCGCCGAGCCCTCCGAGTTAGGGTGAACCGAAGCTACGCACTGCAGGGATTCCTCGAAGAGGAGGTGAGTCACTAGGGTGCTTAAATACCAGTGCTCTTCCTGATCCAATCCTAGACATGCGTGATGGGGTTACCACACCCTAGCTCAGACTTAGCCATAGGTTTGTTTAGTGCATTAAGTCTTATGTGGTTCTGTGTTTGAGTAATCTAGTCCTAAGGTTCATGTTCCAATCATTCTATTCTATGTTCCATGCCTTTTCTACATAAATCACAGAATCACACATAAAGTTAGGGTACTTACCGGTGGATCATGGGTCTGGAGACTTAGGTGCCATGCCAGAACACCTACTTTATGTTAAAGAAAATCATTTGGGCTCGAATTAAAAACGTTTTGGGCCTTAGCCCACAGGCCGAGAGTTTAAAAATGGGCTCTGATACCAAACTGAAACACCCCACACCTGGCCCACGAGCCTGAACCGGATCTGGTATGTTCTTTAAGTAAACCGGTTTCAAAGTTCTTTGTTTCATAGAGAAAATTTGTGTATTTTCAGGAAAATTTCGTTTTGGGTTGGGCTTAGATTAAAAACCCATTTATTTAATTTTATAAATCCAATTTAATTAAGGTGACAAAAGAATTTTTGAGTTCATTTTTAAGAAAACTAATTTTGTACTTACTTACATCCAAATTAGTTCGTGACATAATATCTAATAGTAAAGCAAAAAAAAAAATAAAGAAATTCACTTGGGCCTTATGGCCTTATTACATCAATCAAAACCCAAAAAAAAAAAATTCAAGTACTTAATATAAATAATAAATCCCAAATAATAAAATTCTTTCCTTGCTATGCATGGCCACCTTTAGCTCCAAATGACCCGGTCCATTACCGATCATCTCCTCAAAATATTCCCAACGGGGTGAGTCAACAGAACTCAATGTGTAAACAAACTAACATTCAACAATTCAGCATACATGTTCATATCAAAGACATATTCATAAAAAAATGATGCAACCCAAACCCAAGCCTATTTGTCCATCCGCTACACACCACCCGCACCGCCAATCACACTGTGGGGACTACTAAGTCAACCCTCCATCCGCTACACACCATCGGCGCATCACTGCGATGACGCGTGCTCATCGCCCATATAATTTGTGTCATTAGACACCATATTCAAATAATGTAACCGGTTACCAAATTCGGATAATGTAACCGGTTACCATATTCAAATTTTGTGACCGTAGTCACCATATTCCGCTGGTGAGACCAAGTCAACACCTTCTTCCCCTTTCACATAGATCCCGAATGCCCCAAATATTTTATGACATATATAACATACTTATTTTCTCATTCATGATACTATTCACATGTTCAAAATATATCATATTCATAATCCTATCGAGAGGTAGGAAACGTGCACGTACTTCTTACCACATTTATGGTACTTAGCCATATTCACATTCTTATGCATATTCATATATTAAAAATAATTGCCATATGATATATCGAAAGTTAGTGTGAGTACACACCCGATTTGCTTAATAGATTCCTTGAGATCCCGAAAATCCCGATCTAGGCTTTAGATCTCATTAATTCCTATATTCGCCCATCATATATAAACACATTAATACCCTTTTCGATTTTAAAACCAAATCCTACTAGGAATGGTATTACTAACACTTACCTTGTTTGCCGATTTGATTGATAATCAAATCCCGTAGATTTGTGTTCTTCCTTGAAATCGGCTAACCATTAAATCCATTGATTTGATTAGTCTCTGGTTAAAACAAATAGATCTAGACATTTAAGAAAGAACTCAACCGATTATAACCACTTACCTTAAGATGAGATCTCAAAAATCGGTTCCTTACTCCCTTTAGTGATATCGAAATTCCTATAATTCATATGTTAGACCTAACATATAAAACGTAACCTTCACCAAATATATATTTATCTTACCTTAGATCCTTGATCCTTGTTTTCAACAATTGTAGAAACTCCGAGAGACCCTTGCAGATTCAAATAAAAAAACAAGAATAGGGATTAGACCCTTCTCTTTCGGCAACTAGCAAAGAAAAGAATTTGAATAGCTTAACCTTACCTTTAATGCCTTTAGCCGATTGCTTCCTTGCCTAGGGTCACAGAGATTCGGCTATGGAGTTTTAATCAGGGATCAAAAGAAAAGGTTTTGGCTTGACAGATGAACAAAAGAGAAGAAGAAAAGATGAAAAGAAAATTTGGCAGAGAAGGTTTAGCTAGGGGAATTTCGGCAGAGCTTAAAACAGATGGGAGATTAACCTTAACTCTCCTCCTTTAGCCGAAATTATCAGGCCAAGAGTCCTTGACTTGGCCACCACTCTTCCTTTGTGATAATATCCTTTCTTTTATTTACAAATAAAAGTGTTTAATCCATTATTTATCTCCTCAATAATCATATTAAAATTAATCCTATATTTATCACTTATTATTCACATATTTGTGAAAATAAAACACTTCCTTGTTCTAGAAACCAAAGGCCGCCCACCTCAGCCTTCTCCGAAGCAAAAATATAACCTTCATTATTTGCTTCCCAAGTGACTCGAACTCAGGCCCAACACCTTGCATGTGGCGCCATTTCCAGAGGCCCTAAGTGGCATCTTCAGCCACTTTTCCAAGCTCTGCTTGTGTGTCAAATTTTACAAAATTTTTCTTTTAAGGCCCCTTGCCTTAATTTCCTATTTTAAACTTTAAAACTTGGCATTTCTCGATTATTTCTAAGTTTCCTAAAATTTTCGATCGGCTCAGAATTTGCCATTTTTCTTACATTTCAGTGTTTCCAGAATGTTTACTTTCCATTTTTGAAACATTTCCAAAAATGTTTAGGTTTCCAAAATGTTTATTTCCATTTCCATGCATTTCTAGGTTTCCAAAATTATCAAAAATTTATTCATAATGCTTAAGACTTGTTATTTCATACAATTAAACTGAAAATGCATAGGCCTTTTCCAGGATGTTACAATTCATTCAAGCATAATGAGAAAGTTATTACCTTAGCTCCGATGACACCAAAGTAAGTCTACGAAGATCAGATTTGTTTGAAAGAAGAGAGTGAAAAAACAAAATCAAAAGAAAAAGAAAAGCATGATATGAGTGAAAAAGAAAAGAGCAACAAAAAGAAAAAAGACTCTGAGGTAAAATCAAAAGAAATCAAGAGAAAAGAGGAGAAAGAAACTGAAAAAGTGAGTTTTTATGTCAATGAGAGAGAGATTAGGAGAACTTTAGTTCTTAGACATCCACTGCTTGTACTTGTGTACAAGAAAGCCTTGTTTAATACTAACGAACTCAATGAGACTTTGCCATCTTCTATTGTTTCATTGTTACAAGATTTCCAAGATGTCTTTCTTGATGATGTGCCGAATGGATTACCACCCCTTCGAGGAATTGAGCACCAAATTGACTTTATTCTTGGTGCCATTATACCGAATCGACCGGCATATCGAAGCAATCCTGAAGAAACTAAGGAGTTGCAAAGACAAGTTGAAGCATTTATGGAGAAAGGTTACGTTCGTGAGAGTCTAAGTCCTTGTGTTGTACCGGTGTTGTTGGTTCCAAAGAAAGATGGCACATGGTATTTGTGTGTCGATTGCCAAGCTATCAATAAGATAATTATTAAATATAGGCATCCGATACCCCGACCCGATGACATGTTGGACAACTTGAGTGGTTCGCGCATTTTTTCAAAGATTGATTTGAAGAGCTGTTACCACCAGATTCGAATGCAAGAAGGTGATGAGTGGAAGACAACCTTCAAAACGAAATATGGTTTGTATGAGTGGTTAGTCATGCCATTTGGCCTAACTAAAGCACCAAGCACTTTCATGAGGTTGATGAATCACTTTATTGGTAAATTTTGTGTTGTCTATTTTGACGATATTTTTATTTATAATTAGAATTTAAATGAACATGTGCAGCACTTAGGTTCGATTTTAGAGGTTTTACGCAAGAAGTTATTTGTTAATCTTAAGAAATGCTCATTTTGTACTGAAAAACTTGTTTTCTTAGGATTTATAGTTACTTCCAAAGGCCTCGAAGATTTTCAAGAAAAGGTGAGTGCTATCCGAGATTGGACAAGACCGATAAGTGTAAGTCAAGTTAGAATCTTTCATGGACTAGCTAGCTTCTATCGAAGGTTTGTTAAGAATTTTAGTACTTTGGTCGCACCTTTAACTCGAGTCATTAAAAAAGAATTCGAACTTCCATTGGGGAGATGAGCAAGAAAATTTTTTTAATTTGATAAAAGAACAACTCACCAATGCTCTGCTATTAACTTTACCTGATTTTACTAAAACCTTTGAAATTGAGTGTGATGCTTCAGGTTTAGGCATTGGCACTGTGTTGATGCAAGAAGGACGTCTTGTGGCGTACTTTAGCAAGAAGTTGAATTGTGCTACTTTGAATTACCCGACTTATGACAAAGAAATGCATGCCTTAGTACGAGCATTGGAAACATTGCAATATTACCTTCAGCCAAAAGATTTCATTATTCACACTGATCATGAGTCTTTGAAGTATTTGAAGGGGTAGCATAAGTTGAACAAATGACACACGAAATGGGTTGAGTTTCTTGAAACTTTTCCCTACGTCATCAAGTACAAACAAGGTAAAGAAAACATTGTTACTGATGCGTTGTCACGTAGGTATACTCTGTTATCAACTCTAAATACAAACTTTCTTGGATTTGAGTACATTAAAGACTTATATGATTCTGATGTTGATTTTTGAAATGTATATCAAGCTTGTGAAAAAGGATCTTTTGGAAAAATTTTCTGACATGACGGTTTTCGTTTTAGAGAAAACAAGTTTTGTGTTCCTCAGGGATCCATTTGTGAGCTGTTTGTGAAGGAAGCACATGGAGCATGACTTATGGGTCATTTTGGTGTGATCAAAACTTTAGATGTGTTGCAAGAATTTGGGAAAGGTGCCTCACGTGCAAAAAGGCTAAGTCTAGACTTAAAGCTCATGGTTTGTATACGCCCTTACCCATACCTATGGAACCTTAGGTTGATTTATCGATGGACTTTGTGTTAGGACTGCCGAGATCGAAAAATGGTAGAGATTCTATTTTTGTGCTGGTTGGTAGATTCTCTAAAATGGCACACTTCATACCTTGCCACAAAACTTATGATGCTATGCTAGTAGCAAACTTGTTTTTCAGGGAGGTAGTTCGATTGTATGGGATTCCAAGAAGTATAGTTTCATATCGAGATGCTAAGTTTTTGAGTTACTTTTGGAAGACCTTGTGGAGTAAGTTAGGCACAAAGCTGATGTTCTCAACTACTTGTCATCCACAAACAGATGGACAAACTGAAGTAGTTAATCGATCTTTATATGCATTATTGAGAGCAATCATATAAAGGAACCTAAAGACGTGCGAAGATTGTCTACCCCATGTTGAGTTTGCTTATAACCGCACCGTTCATTCTACTAAGAAGTTTTCACCATTCGAGGTTATATATGGTTTTAATCCTCTTACACCTTTAGATTTAATGCCTTTACCTTCTAATGAGATTATTAATTTAAATGGTAAAAAGAAAGCAAAATATGTTAAGGAATTTCATCAAAAGGTGAAAGACAATATCGAGAGAATAACTAAGCAATATGAGATGAAGGCAAACAAGGGCCGCAAGAAAAAATTTTTTGAACCCAAAGATTGGGTCTGGGTGCACATGATATTTCTAGCCCAATGACGATCAAAGCTCCTTCCAAGAGGAGACGGACCTTTTCAAATTATAGAGAGGATTAATGACAATTCTTATAAGCTAGACCTTCCAGGTGAGTTCAACATTAGTGCTAGCTTCAATGTATCTAATTTATCTCCTTATGGTGCAGGTGACGATTTGAGGACAAATCGTTTTGAAATGGGAGGGCATGATACATGCATGGGAGTGTCTGATGAAGAATCGATTGTAACATAATCAAAGTTGTCCATGTTAATACCAATGGGGTTGAATAATTAGGAGAATTCTAGAAGAAATCCAATTGAAATTCCCGTTGGGCCTATGACTCGGGCTAGATTCAAGAAGCTCAAAGAGACGATGTTTGGGTTGATTCAGTAAGTTTGGGCCAAGCATGAGAAGTCCAATTTCTATTGGACACAAGATAACGATCCAATTTCATGCAATGTGTTGCATGTGACAGTTTGATTAGCTTGAACAAACTCTTCAATTTTTAATTATGTGTTTTGTTTGTTAAATGCATCTTTGTTTAATGGTCTGTTTCATTATGTGTTTTGTTTGTTAAATGCATCTTTATTTAATGTTTTTGGATTAATACATCTACATCTTTTAAAATGTGCATTATGTTTCTTGTTTATTGAATGCGTTTTTAGTTAATGCTTTACATTAATACATTACCATCCTTTAAGACCTGCATTATGTGTTTTTCATATTTAATAAGTCATGCATTAAATCATCTCATTTGTTAATTTACTTCAGGTTTGGTTTAAGTTGCATGTTCATTTAATTTGTGTGCATGAGTGTTATTAAATATGTTGTCTTTATGAGTGTTTTAAGTTATTGTTTTATCTTAAATATCTATTTTGCAGGTGACTTTTCATATGTTAAAGACTCTTCAAGTTTGACGATTTCAAAGCTTTTTAAAGAACATTAAGGAGGCTGTTTAATAGACTAAAGGAGACTCTTCAGGTCTGAACGTTTTTAGAGTCTTAAACCTTCATCATGGTGCCATTTAAGAGGATGTTACACAAGCTTTTATAATTTGGTTACAAGGGAGCTGAAGGGACATCAATTAAACACATTAAGTCTTCATTAAGGATAATTGGCATGCCTTTTCAACTACATCAGATTCCAATGAAGAGATGTGACTCATTGGCTTCCTTACAAGAGTTAAAAACTAAATTAGTGCTTGTAATTATACTAGTTAATGGTCGAATATGAAAAGTCTCACATAGGCATTTGAATACTCACAAAAGTTCATATAAATATCCAGTAAACACAACTTTGATTGGCTAATGAATTTTTCTGAGTTTTGTGTGAGAATTCTATCTCTTTGTTCTTGGTCTAACTTACTTGGACTTATCAAGGTTCTCCTTGTGGCGTCAAAACATTTCTTTTTCAACTTATCACTTCCATTCTTTCCTTATTTTCTGAAGTGTGGCATTCCAACATACTGTTGGTTTCTATTTTGCTAAATAGCGGGTCACAGTTTTCTTCTTCTTCTTTAAAGACTTGTTTATTGTTTCACTATATAGAAATTGAGTCACGATCATTTATATCGATGGTTCTTTTCTTAGTGTTTGATTTGTGCAAGTCATCATTCCAAAACCTTCTTTGATATTTTTATTCAACCTATTTTCTATTACTCACAATTTCAGTTTGAATACCCTTTGAAACGGTACAAAAATTAGATGATCGGGAAATTCAGCGTCTTGTAATAGAATTCACGAATACGAGCACACATCAGAGTGAGATTTAACTCTCGTTTTAAGTGAAGTGTAACATTACTATTTAATTAAACTTTTATTGAATTAATTAACATGTGAGTACCTTACATACTCGTGTGGAGTTGAAAAACTCAATCGAAGAGGAAACCAAGTGACCTAAACTATTAAGTGTTGTGAAAATCCATGATTTGTGATATGTGATATATGTAATGTTGATCTCAACTCTCCATGTTATGTGATTTATGGCTAGATTGATATGTGATGATCTAAACATGTGATATATGTGTATGTGTATGTTAAGATCCATGTCTTAATATAAATATGTATATTAAAGCAAGATAAAGAGAAAACTATGTGATATGAGAAATGTGAGCATGATACATGCATATGTGTAAAAATCGAGAAATATGAGTTATGAGCATGAATATGTGAAAAATGTGAAAAGTGAAACATATGTGTTTAAATGTGTAACACCCCTAACCCGTATCCGTTGCCAGACAAGGGTTACGGAGCATTACCATACAAACGGAACATTAAAACATACATTTCATACATCATTGAAAGCATATTAAAATACATTCATTTACATACATATCATCCCTTAATCGAGCCCTCGATGCCCTAGAAACACTTTAGAAACAATTCAAGACCAAATTGGAATCATTTTGAAAGTTCAAGAAAAAGTTAGAAAAATTTTACTACAAGGGTCACACAGCCGTGTGGCCAGGCCTTGTAACCTTCGAACTAAGGACACATAGTTGTGTTCCAGCCTGTGTTCTCACCCGTGTAACTCTAAGAATAGGGCCACACGGCTGTGTCACATGCCCGTGTGTCGGGCTGTGTAACTCTCAAAATAGCCTCACACGCGCGTGTTCTAGGTCGTGTGCTAGGCTGTGTAACTAACTGACTTGCATACAAACAAACCTATAGGAGACACACGGTTGTGTCACCAAGCCGTGTGTCTCACACGACTGAGTCACACGCCCGTGTCTTAGACCGTGTGGACCTAAAATTTGCCTAAAATCAAGCCATTTCCAAAACCAAATGATGCATGATCCTTTAGGCCATTTGTGCACATATTCAAGGCATCAAGACCCTATCAAAACATACATATAAATACCAATTCAAGAGTCTTAAATCAACAACCCTGTAACACCCCTAACCCGTATCCATCGCCAGAATAGGGTTACGGAGCATTACTGGACTTAACAATTAAACAATCATACATTTCTCATACATTTTTCATATCCAATAAAATGCATTCACAATCAATCGTATTGTCCCTACTACGAGCCCTCGATGCTCAAAACAAACATTACAAGTGGTTCGGGACTAAATCGAGAACTCAAGAAAATTTTGGAAAACATAGAAAAATTTTCAAAATACAGGGGACACACGCCCGTGTGGCCCTGCCGTGTGTCTCACATGGCCAAAGACACGCCCATGTCACTGGCCGTGTAGACATTCGAAATGGGATCACATGGCCATGTCCCAGCCCGTTTCCGACCCTGTGTAACTCCCTAACTTGGGTCACATGACCAACCACACGCCCGTGTGACTAGCTCGTGTACCCTTCAAAATGGCCTCACACGCACGTGTGCCAGACCATGTGCTAGGCCGTGCCAAAACTGTAGGGTATATAGACTTATGCCACACGGCCAAGTCACACACCCGTGTGCTGGGCCGTGTGGAGCATACTGACTTAGTTTCTAATAAAAATTAGGGGACACACGACCGTGTCACCTGACCATGTGTCACACATGGCTGAGACACACGCCCGTGTCTCTGCCCATGTGGACAAAAATAGGCTATTTTCCAAGCCATCTTTCTCACCCAAACTTGCATTCAGCTACACATACCAAATAGCATATAACATACCATCCATAGGCATTCAAACCAATCTCAACCAAGAACAATTCATGCTATTCCAAACCCAACAACTATAATGCTCATAACATCATGTTTTTGCCAATTCAAAACATACCAATTTCACATCTAAAAATCACCTAAATGGTCACTTTCAAACAAGCATTATTTGTCTATTACTAGCATATAATCCAATCTCAATATCAACCATTTTCCACCTTCAATACCAATTCTCAACAATGCATTCACATAGCAATTATAAACCACTTAACAAAAGGCCATTTACTCATATATATACATCACCAAGTATACCAAAATAAGCCAAATCACATGGCTATACACATAACCAAAACATACTTCATTTACAAGCCAAATCAATTGGCTAAATACATTACCAACATATAGGCCATATTAATCACAACACCTATACATGCCATATAACCAAGTACACAAGTTCAAAAGTACCAAAATGACAACTGGATAGTGTGATGAGATCTCCGACAACTCCCAATCCGAGCAAGCTTCGATAATTACTATAAAACATGAAAAAGTAAACAATGTAAGTTATAAAGCTTAGTAAGCTCGTATGCTTAATAAGTAAAACTTACCATTCAACTACAATTCAAGTACTTAAACATCACATAATGCAATTCAATTTAAATCCAAAACTTAACACATATTTAATCTAAAGGTTAAACATGAATTCCATCTATTTCCTCGATTCAATGATTGTATAGTTCATGTACATACCTGTACTAACTCGTATCAATTTCATACCCTTTCAATTCATCAATATACTCGTTGAACCATTTGGAATAATATCGGATACTCGGGAATCTCCCACCCTAAGTGCCAATACAAGGCCGAAGTCATCTCAATCTCATATCTCATAATAATGCTCACTCTCAAGCTATCAACGGGTCTGCTCACACAAGCCGACGGTCAAGACATAACTACACGGTGCTGCTCACACAAGCTGACGAGCATCCGCAACACATGTCGGATAACTTAGCCACTGGTAGAACGTATGGACCAACACCCAAAACACAATAACCCCTAATGACATGTCATTTGTATCTTATCTATTCCTAAGGTTCAGTCGGGATTTCACACGTATCCAATTCTCATCGAACATTTTCGTAAGATCGTATTCACAATTTATTCAATAATAAAGCATTTAAAATACAATTATATTAATGCTTATTAACATACGAACTTACCTCAGATTTATATGGAGAGAATCGAGCTATCAATCAACTATCTTGTTTTTCCCTCTATCTAATTCTGAACTTCGCTTTCCTTGATCTATATATAATCAAATTTAACTTATTTAATTATCATTCTATTCAATTTAATCCAAATTTCATATTATAGAAAATTTACACTTTTGCCCCTAATATTTCAATCTCTTTACAATTTAGTCCCTAGCTCATAAAAATACAAATTCATGCAATTAAGTCTACACCCATGCTAGCCGAATTTTACTTATTCTCATAGCAGCCCATATTTTTCATTATTTCACACATTTCACCATGAATTTTATGCATTTTACAAATAAATCCCTAATTTGCAATTTCAACCAAAATCACTTAACAAATGTTGTTTTTCTAACAACAACTATTCATTTTCTATCATCAAACATCAAAATACACACATATTCATCAATGGTAAAACCTTAAACCTTTAACAATTTTGCAAATTAGTCCCTGGGCTTGCTAGATTAAGCTACGACTCCAAAAACATAGAAATAATTAAAAATTGAGTCAAAATCAATTACATGCACAAAGGGAACTTGGCCGAACCTTGAAACCTCTTCAATGGAGTTTCTAATTTTTATTTTAGGTGGACGAAGCTTGTTTGGAAGATGATATTTGGTTATTTCTTTATTTTACTAAACTTATTTATTCATTTACTTATTTAACCTTTATTATTAATCATTAAAATTCATTTAATCATGTACATAAATGTCCACTCATATTTCAAATGGTCTAATTACCATATAAGGACCTCCACTTTAAAGTTCCATAGGTATTACACCCCTTTAGCTATTAGAACACAACTTTTGCACTTTGCGCAATTTAGTCCTTTTTATCAAATTGAGCATTCAAACGATAAAATTTCTTAACGATATTTTTACACAATCATTCTATCATGTTGTAAACCTCAAAATAATAATAAAATAAATATTTCGACTCTGGATTTCTGGTTCCGAAACCACTATTTTGATTTGACTAAAAACAGGCTGTTACATACCCAATATGCAATTCAAGGCACCACAATTGCAATCATCAAGACCTACCTAAACCTGCATATTTTACAACTTACCATTCATCAAGTACTAGTTCCAAGAACTTAGGAAACATACATCATAAGGTAGCTCAATAACACAAACCATGAAATGATATTACTAAGTCATTCTCATCCATTATCAAAAGTGACCAAAAGTACTTTCTAAAGCAAGCATTATAACCTATTATGCATACATGACACCAAAGCACAAACACATTTAGTTATTATTTACATATTCATCAAATACCACTTTAAAACATCCTATATACCTTTCAATCTAGTTAATTTCTCTAGCGACTTAAACCAATCCATATAAACCATCATTTCAAAAATTTAACATAATTTTTACCATTTTTACAAACAAGTCCCTAAATACCATTTCCATCAAAAATTACTTTACAAAACTTGTTTATTTATCATCGAGGACTCATAATCTATCATTAAACATCAAGAATCATACAAAAACATTCATGGCATAACCTTCAATCTTTGACACTTTTACAAATTGATACTCGAGCTAGCTAGATTATGATAAAATGACCTCAAAAACATAAAAATCATAAAAAACGAGGTTATAAAACATACCATGCAAGAAAGAAGGTTTGGTCGAATACCCTAGCTAGCTCTAGTGGTGTATTTTCAATTGATTTATCAAATGAAGAAGATGATACCATCTTTTCTTTACTTTTGTTTTATGTTTTATTTACCATTTTACCATTTTACCTTTTAAAAACATTAATAATTTCAATAAAACCTTGCTATAAACATCCACTAACTATAGAAAAGGTATAATTACCATCTAAGTCCTCTCACTTTAAGGTTCCATAGTCATTTGACCCTTAAACTAATGGAAATCTACTTTTACACTTTTTTACAATTTAGTCCTTTTTACTTAATTAATTATGCAAACGTCGAAATTTCTTAATGAAATTTGTATACGATCATACTAACATCCCATAGACATTAAAATAATAATAGAATAATAATTTACTCATCGTATTTGTGGTCATGAAACCATTGTTTCAATTTTACTGAAAACATGCTATTACAACTCTCCCCCTAAAGGAATTTTAGTCCCCGAAAATCTTACCAGAAAATAAGTTCGGGTATTGCACTTTAATAGCTTATTCAAGTTCTTAGGTAGCCTCTTCTATTCTGTAACATTGCCAGAGAACTTTTGCTAAAGTTATGCTTTTATTTCTCATTTCTTTAACTTCCCAAGCTAGATTTCTGATCGGTTCTTCACTGTACGTCACATCTAGCTGTATCTCAACATCAACAGGTGAAATTACATGTGAAGGATCTGATCTATACCGTCATAACATCGATACATGGAAGACATTATGTATCTTTCCAACTCTGTCGCAAAGCCAATCAGTAAGCTACTGGCTAAATTCTCTCAATGATTTCGTACAACTCAATAAACCACAGATTAAGGTTTACTTTTCGGCCAAATCGAATCGCTTTCTTCCAATGTGATACTTTCAGAAATACTTTGTGACCGACTAGAAACTCTATATCTTTTCTTTTCAAATCTACGTAAGATTTTTGTCGATCTGAAGCTGTTTTTAAACTATCACGTATAACTTTGACTTCTTCTTCGATTTCTCAAATAGAATCAACACTGAATAACTTTCTCTCACTCAGCTCAGTCCAGTATAACGGAGTTCGACACTTTCGACCATACAAATCTTTGTACAGTGCAATTTTAATACTCGTTTGATAACTATTGTTGTATACAAATTCAACTAACGGTAGAACTCTCTCCCAGATACCTTCTAACTCCAAACCACAACATTGAAGCATATCTTCGAGTACCTAAATTACTAACTTAGACTGATTATCGATCTATGGATGAAATGCTGTACTAAAATACAATCGAGTACCTAAAGCTTCATGTAACTTACTCAAGAATCGAGATGTAAACCGTGGATCCCTGTCAGAAATAATGGAAAGTCGCACACTGTGCAATCTAACGATCTTGGAAACATACACCTCTGCCAATCTCTCAAGTGAATAATCCATACGCATAGGAATGAAATTCACGAATTTCGTCAAACGATCTATATTAACCCACACAACTTCTTTCTTTCTAGGAGATAGAGGCAAACCCGATATAAAATCCATCGTGACACGTTCCCATTCCCAATCTGGAATCATCAAATGTTGTAATAATCCAGAAGTTACCTGATGCTCAGCTTTAACTTGCTGACAAACCAAACATTTCAATACGAACTATGAAATCTCTTGTTTCATACCTGCCCACCAGTACATCTGTTTCAAATCGTTGTACATTTTATTACTACTAGGATGAATTGGTAAGCTACTACTGTGAGCTTCCTTTAAAATCTTCTAAATGAGATCAAAATTTCTCGGAACCCAAATTATGTCTTTGAAATATAAACTATCATCAGAACCAACATGTAAATCTGAATCATGTGTCGTCTCGATCTATTTTCGTTTAGTGATCAAAACATCATCACATTTCTGAACTTCGCAAATCTGTTTTAGAAACATTGGTCTAACTTTTAATTCTGCCAAAATTGAACCGCCATCAATCAATGTTAACCATGTGTTTAAAGCTCACGAAGCAAACAAATATTTTCTACTCAAAGCATCGGCAGCAACATTAGCCTTTCCCGGATGATAATCAATAGTCAAGTTATAATCTTTCAATAACTCGAGCCGTCTGCGCTGTCTCAAATTCAAATCTTTCTGCGACATCAAATACTTCAAGCTTTTGTGATCTGTGAAGATATGACATTTTTCTCCGTACAAATGGTGTCGCCAAATCTTTAAAGCAAATACGCTAGCTACATGCTCTAGATCATGAGTGGGATAACTCTTTTCGTGCGGTTTCAACTGCCGAAAAGCATACTCTATCATTTTGGCTTCTTGCATCAAAACACAGCCCAAACCATTCATTGAAGCATCACTGTAAATCACAAATTTTTTACCGGAATCTGGCTGAACTAACACAAGTACCTCGGTTAACAAAGCTTTCAACTGATTAAAACTTTGCTAACATTTCTCAGACCATTTGAACTTGACATCTTTTTGCAACAATTTCGTCAATGGCGTAGCAATCATCAACAATCCCTTGACAAATCTTTTATAATATCCGGCTAAACCTAGAAAAATTCTAACTTTAGATACATTTCTTGGAGGTTTCCAATCCACCACAACTGAGATTTTACTTGGATCAACCCTAATACCATCTGCCAATACCACATGTCCCAAAAATCTGACTTCTCAGAGCCAGAACTCACATTTCCTGAACTTAGCAAACAGTTGTTTTTTGCATAAAGTTTTCAAAACAATTCTCAAATATTGGGCATGCTCTATCTTATCTCTTGAATAGATCAGAATGCCATCAATGAATACAACCACAAATCTGGTTAAGTACGATCTGAAAATTCTATTCATCAAGTCCATAAATACAGCAGGTGCATTAGTCAAACCAAATGGCATCACAAGAAACTCATAATGTCTGTACCTAGTTCTAAACACAGTTTTCGGCACATCTGAGTCTTTAACCCGTAACTGATAATAACCAGAATGAAGATCAATCTATGAGAATACCGTCACACCTTTCAGCTGATCAAACAGATCATCGATATGCGGCAATGGATACTTATTCTTGATCGTGACTTTGTTGAGTTATCGATAATCGATACATTGTAATAGCCCAGTTTAGACCCTAGTCAGAATAGTGGTTTCGATACCACAAATCTAAGGTTAGGAAAATATTTTAATATTATTTTTGGTGATTACAGTATGTGTGAAATTTCTTTGTAAAATTTTATCGTTTGTGTGCTTAATTTGCAAAAAGGGCTTAATCGCATAAAATGCAAAAGCTGTGTGCTAATTGTTAATGTGCTTAAATGAGTTGGCTTTTGAATGTGATGGCCTTAAATGGTAATTATACCATTATGATTAATAGTGGAAAAATATGGACAACCATTATATGTTTTAATGGTTAATTCATTAAGGGCAAATAGGTAAATGATGATTTAAGCTATATTTTTAATTAAGTAAAACATAAATAATGCTTCATTCATCTTGTTCTTACCGAAATTGCTAAGGAAAAAGAAAAGAAAAAGAGTTCTAGGGTTTGACACTAAGCTTGGATAATTGAGGTATGATTTTTTATCGATTTTTGATAATTTCTACATTTTTGTGATCGTTACTTTGTGCTCTATCAAACGCATGCTTTAATTTTAGAATTTGATGGTGATTTTGAGATAATCCATTGATGAATGTTTGAGCTTTGTGATAGTTGATGATGAAATATGAAAGATATGTGAAAGATTAACATATTTTGTCTTTGAATTTTTGGTGAAATTGAGTAATTTGGGCTAAATTGTGAAAATAAGAAATTGGAGGACTAAAATGTGAAATAAATGAAATGTGTGGGCTTGTATGTATATAATGAGAATTTGGCTAGGCATGGGTTAAATGAAATTATGTGTATTTGATAATTTTATGAAATAGGGACTTAAGTGTCGGAATGTGAAAATGTGAGGGCTATTTTGTAAAATGCCCTAAATATGTGTATTTGGACTAAATTGAATGATTTGGTGATTGAATGAGCTAAATTTGAATATGTATAGATCAAGAAAAGAGGGATTTGGATCGAGATCGAGGCAAAGGTAAAGTGCTCGATTAATCGACTCGTTTTGTTACTTCGACGTCCGAGGTAAGTTCGGATATAATACGAGTTATTAAATTTATGTTTAAGCGCTATGAAATGAATGAATATGTGATTAGGGAATAAGAAATGCTATATGTGAAATTGAGAAATGTGGCACTAAGTGTGCGTCATTAGAATCGAAATATAAGTGAATAGCACTGTGTGTACGAAGTAATGAAAGCCTCGACTTTATTGATTGGCACTGTGTGTGCGATACCGAGATAAATTCGGTTAATGTAAAGGCACTATGTTTGCGATGACATTAAGCTTCGGCTAAGAAACTGGCACTAAGTGTGCGAGTAAAACGAATGATTATTGAAGATTGATCGAAATGGTGGTATTGAGCATTGAGTAGCAAAAGTGTTTGTTACCTATGTGTTGGCAAAGGTATGTACGAAACCTGTGTGGTTGATGATTTGGAAATAGATGAATGGATGGTTATGTGAGTATTGGATATGGATGAGATTGTGTAATTTTGTAAAATAATCTATGTGATTATTTATTTAGTTTATTGATTTTGAATTGTTGAGTTAAATGTATTATGTTTCGAACTTACTAAGCTTAAAAGCTTACTGTGTGAAGTGTTTCTCTGTTTTACATAGCCTTTAAAGCTAGCTCGGGTTTGGAGATCGTCAACGACTAAATCACACTATCGGCTATCTATTTTGGTACTTTTGGAATATGTATATATATATGGTATATGGCATGTATAGGCTAGTAGATATAACATGTTTAGAAGTGTATAAACTTAGCCATGTGATTTGGCTTGGTAGCTAATGATTTGGGTATATGTTTTGGGCTTGAGTAAAGATTGGTCAATATGGGAATGTTTGTTCTAGTGAATGACATTATGATATGTTTTGGCAATATGGAGATAGTATGTTCATGCTATGATTTGATTGAGATTAAATGGTGCATGAATTACAAGTTTTTGTTATGTAATTGATACTTTGGATTGATAGGTATAGATGGATTTGTTTGGGATAATGAATGATAATGTTAAGAGATTAAATTGAGTATGTTTTGGTATGTTTAAATGCTATTTGAGGTATGAAATTGAATTGGTTTGTGCTTGTAGGTGAGACCCTAAGTGTGGGTGGCAATTTGGCCTTGCAAATGGCCTATAATTGCCCACACGGTTGAGCACACGGGCATGTGGCTCGACCGTGTTTTTCAAGATTGCAAATTAAATCAAGTCAGGCTCGCACACAGGCTGGACACACGGAAGTGTGACTGGCCGTGTGGCACAAGTCAGTGTCGACCACGGGTGAGGCACACGGGCGTGTCTCAGGCCGTGTGGACAAGTCAGTATGTATGCCCTATTTTGCCATGGCTTGGACACATGGGCGTGTCCGAGGCCGTGTGAGACACACGGCCTATCCACACGGGCGTGTGACCTCTGTAGCTTGGAAAAATGTTTGATTTTTAGAAAATTTTGTATGTGTTCGGTTTAGTCCCGACCCCTTTCTAACACGTGTTTAGGGTCTCGTAGACCTCATTAAGGGACTATATGTATTTATATTGATATGTTTGAATGGTGTATACTTTGTGTTGAGAAATAATTGTAAATGTTACGATTGTTCGGTAATGCCTTTTAACCCTATTCCGGCAACGGATACGGGTTAGGGTGTTACATTTTATTTGTATCAAAGCTACGGTTTAGTCGTGTAATAGCCCGATTTAGGGGCTAGTCGGAACAGTGATCTCAGAATCACTAATTCAAGGTTAGAGAAATTATTTTCATGGTATGTTATGTGTTATAACATGTTTATAAGGATGCATGAAAATTTTGGTGCTTTAATTTTAGCGATTTCTAGCTAAATTGTGAAAAAGGACTAAATCACATTAAGTGAGAAAGTTCTATTTTATTTGCTAAAGGTGCCAAATAGCTATGAATTATAAATTGGAGGTCCCAAATGTGCAATTTGGCCTTGTTAAGTGAGTTGGCTGGCCATAGGATGCATAGGGGACAAGTGCATTTATTATGATTAAAAGTTGGTGATATTAGTTGGAGAAAATGAATAAAATAAGATGATATAAGCAAAAGTTATCATCTTTTTATTTGGTCTTTTTCTCCAACCGAATATATCAACCATGGTAGGGCTTTGAAGGCTTGAAATTTCAGCAGCTCATTTTCTCTACAAGTAAGTCATTTTGATGGTAATTTTTGATGATTTTTGTATTTTTGGAGTCCTCAAAGCTTAAGCTAGCTAATGAGAGGACTAGTTTGCAATATGGTTGAAAGTCTAGGGACTTACCATGATAGAGTTTATGTTGTTTGATGAGTTTTTATGGAAGAAAATGAATGATAAGATGATGATTAATAACTTTTGTGAAAGGTGACATTGTGAAAACACCTATTTGGGACTAAAATGCAAAGGTTGTAATTTGTTCAATATGGCATGAAATAGTTGGAATTGTGGATAGTTGTAAGAGGATGAAATGTTCAGCTAGGCTTGTTTAATAAGATATTGTGATGAAAATTTATTTACGAGCCTAGAGGCAAAATCGTACTTTTGCCAAAGTATAAGGGTAAATTAGTCATTTTTGCCTAAGTGTAGATTACGGTGTATTATGATTTATAAGTGATTAAATGAGTAAATTCCATTGATCTAGATCAAAGAAAACGAGATTCGGACCCAGAACGGGTGAAAAGAGAAATGTGGGCAAAAAGTCCCTTTCTACCCTTTCGACATCGAGGTAAGTTCATATGCAAATGTTGTAATTATGTATGATTTAATTTGATATTCCAATGTTGTATGGAATGTATATTTACTCTATGAATGTATGAATTATCTTTTGATGAGACGTCAAGAGAATTGAATCTAAGAGCAATAGGAAATGTATATAGCATGATATGATGATAGTTAAGGTCCCGTGTAAGACCATATTGGAATATGGCCTCGGTGTGAGAATTCATATAAGACCATGTCGGGGACATGGAATCGATATATTAATGCATGTAAGACCCTATCGGGGTATGATGTCTGTGTGACATTAGGTGTATGAAACTCAAAAGTGTTATTTAACAATTTGAGTGATTCAACGGGTATGTCAAAAATGAGAAAGTATGTGGTTGCACCACGAGAAATACAAGTGTGTGTTAGAATTGAATTGAGATGAATTCAAAGATATGATGAACTCCTAGTGGGTTATGTGTAATCAATGCACCTTAGTTGCATGAGATAGATTTCTTGATGCATTGTGTGAATGCGAACGAGTATCGTAGAAAGTTAACTAAGAATAGTAGTGTGTGAGGATGTTCTCTGATGAACATTTGAAATAGAGAATATATGTGGATAACTATCCATGAATGTATAATGATTAGTGGGCTATGTGCGATACCACCCTACTAGAGATCAATGGAGGGCTAAGTGCGAAACCACCGAGAGTTTAGTAGTATGAGTGGCTATTGAAAATGCTGGATGTGTTGTTCTACATGATCATGTGGTGATCAGTGCAGGAATGTATGCTAATTAACACGAGCAGTTGGCTTGAGGCATGGTAAGAATGTGCTAAGAGATAGAATGAGTGAGCTTCAAGAATAGTTGAGTAAGTAACCATGAGTTTATGAGAAAAACTCATTATAATACCTTGCGGTTGTATATATTCAATGAATATCG
Source organism: Gossypium sturtianum (assembly GCA_025698515.1). Classification (NCBI taxonomy): domain Eukaryota; kingdom Viridiplantae; phylum Streptophyta; class Magnoliopsida; order Malvales; family Malvaceae; genus Gossypium; species Gossypium sturtianum. Next base: position 79,381,941 of record CM046944.1, read on the forward strand.
GTATTTGTCAGTTATATGCAGATGAACTTACTAAGCATTATTGCTTACTCCTTTTCTTTTCCCATCTCTTATAGGTTATTTAACTAGCTCGGGTTGAAGGCTGCCAGAGATGTTTTCACACTATCGAGTAGAAGCTTGGTATGATGTTTCAAGTTTTTTTGAGTCATGGCAGGTATAGGGACCTCTTTTAAAGTTGACTAAGTCATAGTTAATATAGCCAAATGTGTTGGCGTAAGTGAGTTATGTTTTGGTTGTGAATAGCCATAAATCATGGCTTAAGTAGATTGAAATTGTATTGGAAATAGTTCTCCCTTGTGTTTGGGATGAAGAATTCATTGTATGAATTATATGTCTTTAATTCAAGAGGTATATTGATTACTTGGATATGCCTTTGGGTTATGAATTGTGTTGAAATGGATTGGTGTTTGTATGTATGCAATGTGGGGTGGAAAAAGGCTTGGTAGATAGCCATCTAATTGTCCAAAGGAATAGACACACGGGCGTGTGTCTATGCTGTGTGTGACACACGGTCAGCCCTATGGGCGTGTGAATCTACCGTGTGTCCCCTTGTATACTAGGTTTGCAAGTCAGTGTGCTCTACGGGCTAGGGACACGGGTGTGTGCCCAGGCCGTGTGAAGTCTACACATTAATTGTGGAATTTGAATCGACCACAGATAGAAGACACGGGCGTGCCTAGGCCGTGTGAAGTTAGTCAGAACTGACCACGTGCGGAAGACACGGGCGTGTCTAGGCCGCGTGAAGTTGGTCAGGGTCGACCACGGGTGGTTGACACGGACGTGTTTTAGGGGCACACGGGCTTGTCCCTAGACCAACACGGGCGTGTGGCCCCTGTTTTGTTGAAAGGTTTACGAGCTCGTAAAAAATCCCAGAATAGTTCAGATACCTCTCGGAGGTATGTTTGGGGCATCTTAGGCCGAGTACGTGCATGTGATGAGTTTAAACGAAATTTTGTAGCCCGTTTCGAGATGTCAAGTGTTAAGTAAGATTAAGCATGGTAATGCCTCGTATCCGGTCTCGGTGTCGGACTCGGGTAAGGGGTGTTACATTTAGTGTTATCAGAGCTATGGTTTAGTCGGTTCTCGGACTAACCTAGCGTGAGTAAGAGTCTAGCTATACATGCCATATGTGGACCGTGATAGTGTGATATCTCTCGGTTCTAACGAAATTATTTTGATAAGACAGAAACAATTTCCAACCGAGCTAATTTCAATAAGGTTGTAAGTGGCAATGAGGTAATTGAAATGTACTTATGCATTGTTGAAATTTAGAGAAGTATGAATAGAATTTTATGACATGTGTATGATAAGGTATGGAATGATATAACTCCAGGTTGAGGAATGAGAGTTATGAAGTGATAAGCTTACCTATATTGGTTTGATATACGTACGGCGTTATGTACCCAACCTATTGGGTTAAGTGCTTATAACGAGTAATTTATCCAGAGAATGGGATATGTGTGTATGTATAACTGTTTGAATGATGTATGATAAATATGTCCACATGGTTAAATCTCACATGTGACTGTTAAAGTGGAGAATGCATGATGTTTTGTTTTATGACTCTGTTATGAAGCGACACATATTATGGTGTGGAAATTAAACTGAGAAGTTTGACTAAGTAGAATGCAGGAGATGAGTACGGTAGTTTAATGATAAATTGATAAATAAGACCATGGTAGGACCATGGCAATACATGTGATCCCATATAAGACCATGTCTGGGACATGGCATTGGCAACGATATACGATCCCGTGTAAGACCATATCTGGGATATGGCGTCAGCATCGAATAGTGATTCCGTGTAAGACCATGTTTGGGACATGGCTTTGGCACTAAAGAAAGATCTCGTATAAGCCCATCTCTGGGACATGGCATCGACATCTAAGTACGATCTCGTATAAGACCATATCTGGGATATGGCATCGACATCGAATTATAAGATCCCGTATAAGACCATATATGGGATATGGCATCAGCATCGACATGAGTTCCATATAAGACCGTATCGAGGATATGGCAATGGTATTGATATGAGATTTCGTAGAAGACCATAGTGAGGCTATGGCATCGTGATGACATGTAAAGAAATAGCTGGGCTATGACGTGGTGATACGAGTAAGACCATAGTTGGACTATGGTAATCAGGTAAATGGCGTACTCAAAATCCGTAAGACATTCTCTAAATTGATAAGAAATGGTAAGAGAAATTAGAGTTTAATGTTGAGTACTCGAGTGGACATTAAGGTGGAACTTGAGTAAGTGAAGTCACTGTTCGAAAGTATGAGTGATAGAAACAATTGTAGCATGATAAACGTGAAAACTCACTTGGAGCGAGTTGTGTGACTATGATGATATTTCATTTATGATGAATATTAAATCATATGTATGTAGTCACGAGAGTTAGATTAAGGGACTCTACAACCTCACCCCCTTACCGCTGTTGAATTATGATGAGATGTTATTAGAGTCAAGTTGAGTAAGCTTGTATGTGATTAACGCAATATTTACGTTAGCATAATTGAGAATGCTTTTGTATCACATTGATACATGATACTCTACTAAATAGAGTAATTGTTGTTAAACATGAGGTTGAAGTCCTAAAGGACTATAATAAAAAGGCTATCATTGAGATATGAAATATATAAGGTCCTGTATAAGACCATGTTTGAGACATGGCCTCAACACCAAGTTATGATTCCGTATAAGACCATATTTGGAATATGGCACCGATACTTGATGTGGAAGTCCATATAAGACCTTATCCGGGATATGGCATTGGCATTTGAGGTGACTCCATCTAAGACCACCTCGGGGATGTGGCATTAGTTTCGTACCTACATGAATGACGATGAATATGCGTCTTCGATTATCCCTAGTGATCAATGGGACAGATAGATGAGTCTAGAGGTAGAAATGAGAATTGTACTAAAGCCATGTGAATAGGCGAATACAGGCACTCGTGAATGAGTCAAGAAGAAACGAGTACGATGTGTGGCACGGTATGTGCTAAATAAAGGGAAAGTATGAGTAAGTTGGCTTGAAGCCTGTGATCTGTGCATGGTTAGTTAATGCCATGGATGGGTATAATGATCTCCTTGGGTATTATGTATAAATATTTGTTGCCTTTCAGGACTGATGTAGTTGTTCGTCTCATAAATTGTGATTGTCTGAGAATGTTAGCTGACTGGAAAAAAAATCAGACTAAACGGTTGTCGATTTAGTTAATTGAAATCGACATTCCTTTATCTCCTCGTAACCCTATTCGGGTGCTTTGAGGGGGAAGTTGGAGATGATTCTAGCATAAGGAGTGAAATCACAAGTTTCACGTTGTGTGATGGGTTTTCGGGTAAGTCGAATAGAGTTAATGAATTCGATCGAGATGTCCCTGCTATCGTGAGATATGACGATGGTAAAGGTTTTAGATTAGCATAGCAAGAGAAACTCAGATGAGAGTGTGCTTGAAATATGTTCTCAGTATGGAGAAAAGAGTAGATTAATGTATTGAAATATGATTCAAGTTTTGTGTGTACGTGAGTGGGGAGCATGATACAAAGGAATGCTCATTAAAATGTTCAAACCGTGATGGTCGAGTTGAAAGCTATAGAAGGAACTATTAATTGAAAGTTCTAGTAATCGAGTTCAAATAAATCGAGAAAAGAGTCGCTGCCAGATTGGTGATCCAGAGACGATCACTTTTGTGTCTGTGTAGTGAGTTAGATGTTATGAAATGATCCATGGAAAAAAATTGATATTGATGAGTTAGAGTATCTTATGCTGCAGAAGATTTTGAAAATGAAATAGTGGAAACGGCTTGAACTGTTACAAAGGTGTGTATAGTTATTGTAATACTTCTCAGATAGTAGACATAGTACAGATGTCTGGATGAAATATCCATGTTAAGCAATGCGAGTTAGTTACTTGGTTGACCTTAGTTGGTAACATCCTAGTTTCAGCGAGGTTAATGACTACAGTGAGTCTTCCTTTCAAAACAAAAGAGTTCAGAAGTGATTTAGTAAATGGTATTTTAAATAAGCTTTGAATGAGTTTATTTAAGATGATAAAATCCAGGTTGGATAAGATTTCCGTTGTTGATGTTTCCTCGAGATAGAATTTGAATGATGATGAATCCAGAACTTATACAGAAGTTTTGGTATGGGATTCAGTAGTAGCATATCTACTAATGCAAGAATAAGAAAGTAAAGTTATGTGCATAAATGTTTTGACAATAGAGTACATTTCATGATATGATTGAGTTTATGGTCAGGAGTAGTTGATAACTAAAAGCTGAGTTTTCAAAGCATACATGCCAAAACTATTACAATCGGTGAATGCTTTAATGGGAAAGTGAGATAAAACCTTATAGATTTCAAATTTGGTTTGACAAAATTCCCAAGAAGGGGAATGTCATTTAAATTGTAGTGGATCAACCGGTAAAGATCTAAATGATCATTTGGATATGTTCAGAGTTTCAAATCGGTGGATTACTGAGTATATGCCCTAGAGGAAGAATAACCTAGGTCTCAAGTTACGCTTCGACCTTGTGTATTATAGCTTAAAGGTTGTTGGCAAGAGAAACTTGAGGATAGGTGGACTTGTGATTTTTAAGAGTTGATGGAAATGTTTTAAGAATGTTGGTAGCAACTCCTCCTGATAAGATTTTCGCGGACGAAAATCCCTAAGGGGGGAGAATTGTAATAGCTCGATTTAGGGGCTAGTCGGAACAGTGATCTCAGAATCACTAATTCGAGGTTAGAGAAATTATTTTCATGTTATGTTATGTGTTATAACATGTTTATAAGGATGCATGAAAATTTTGGTGCTTTAATTTTAGCGATTTCTAGCTAAATTGTGAAAAAGGACTAAATCGTATTAAGTGCGAAAGTTCTATTTTATTTGCTAAAGGTGCCAAATAGCTATGAATTATAAATTGGAGGTCCCAAATGTGCAATTTGGCCTTGTTAAGTGAGTTGGCGGCCATAGGATGCATAGGGGACAAGTGCATTTATTATGATTAAAAGTTGGTGATATTAGTTAGAGAAATGAATAAAATAAGATGATATAAGCAAAAGTTATCATCTTTTTATTTGGTCTTCTTCTCCAACCGAAAATATCAACCATGGGAGGGCTTTGAAGGCTTGAAACTTCAGCAGCTCATTTTCTCTACAAGTAAGTCATTTTGATGGTTATTTTTGATGATTTTTGTATTTTTGGAGTCCTCAAAGCTTAAGCTAGCTAATGAGAGGACTAGTTTGCAATATGGTTGAAAGTCTAGGGACTTACCATGATAGACTTTATGTTGTTTGATGAGTTTTTATGGAAGAAAATGAATGATAAGATGATGATTAATAACTTTTGTGAAAGGTGACGTTGTGAAAACACCTATTTGGGACTAAAATGCAAAGGTTGTAATTTGTTCAATATGGCATGAAATAGTTCGAATTGTGGATAGTTTTAAGAGGATGAAATGTTCAGCTAGGCTTGTTTAATAAGATATTGTGATGAAAATTTATTTACGAGCCTAGAGGCAAAATCGTACTTTTGCCAAAGTATAAGGGTAAATTAGTCATTTTTGCCTAAGTGTAGATTACGGTGTATTATGATTTATAAGTGATTAAATGAGTAAATTCCATTGATCTAGATCAAAGAAAACGAGATTCGGACCTAGAACGGGTGAAAAGAGAAATGTGGGCAAAAAGTCCCTTTCTACCCTTTCGACATCGAGGTAAGTTCATATGCAAATGTTGTAATTATGTATGAGTTAATTTGATATTCCAATGTTGTATGGAATTTATATTTACTCTATGAATGTATGAATTATCTTTTGATGAGACGTCAAGAGAATTGAATCTAAGAGCAATAGGAAATGTATATAGCATGATATGATGATAGTTAAGGTCCCGTGTAAGACCATATTGGAATATGGCCTCGGTGTGAGAATTCATATAAGACCATGTCGGGGACATGGAATCGATATATTAATGCATGTAAGACCCTATCGGGGTATGATGTCTGTGTGACATTAGGTGTATGAAACTCAAAAGTGTTATTTAACAATTTGAGTGATTCAACGGGTATGTCAAAAATGAGAAAGTATGTGGTTGCACCACGAGAAATACAAGTGTGTGTTAGAATTGAATTGAGATGAATTCAGTATATGATGAACTCCTAGTGGGTTATGTGTAATCAATGCACCTTAGTTGCATGAGATAGATTTATTGATGCATTGTGTGAATGCGAACGAGTATCGTAGAAAGTTAACTAAGAATAGTAGTGTGTGAGGATGTTCTCTGATGAACATTTGAAATAGAGAATATATGTGGATAACTATCCATGAATGTATAATGATTGGTGGGCTATGTGCGATACCACCCTACTAGAGATCAATGGAGGGCTAAGTGCGAAACCACCGAGAGTTTAGTAGTATGAGTGGCTATTGAAAATGCTGGATGTGTTGTTCTACATGATCATGTGGTGATCAGTGCAGGAATGTATGCTAATTAACACGAGCAGTTGGCTTGAGGCATGGTAAGAATGTGCTAAGAGATAGAATGAGTGAGCTTCAAGAATAGTTGAGTAAGTAACCATGAGTTTATGAGAAAAACTCATTATAATACCTTCATGCGGTTGTATATATTCAATGAATATCGGTATTTGTCAGTTATATGCAGATGAACTTACTAAGCATTATTGCTTACTCCTTTTCTTTTCCCATCTCTTATAGGTTATTTAACTAGCTCGGGTTGGAGGTCGCCGGAGATGTTTTCACACTATCGAGTAGAAGCTTGGTATGATGTTTCAAGTTCTTTTGAGTCATGGCATGTATAGGGACCTCTTTTAAAGTTGACTAAGTCATAGTTAATATAGCCAAATGTGTTGGCGTAAGTGAGTTATGTTTTGGTTGTGAATAGCCATAGATGATGGCTTAAGTAGATTGAAATTGTATTGGAAATAGTTCTCCCTTGTGTTTGGGATGAAGAATTCATTGTATGAATTAAATGTCTTTAATTCAAGAGTTATATTGAGTACTTGGATATGCCTTTGGGTTATGAATTGTGTTGAAATGGATTGGTGTTTGTATGTGTGCAATGTAGGGTGGAAAAAGGCTTGGCAGATAGCCATCTAATTGTCCACATGAATAGACACACGGGCGTGTGTCTATGCCGTGTGTGACACACGGTCAGCCCTATGGGTGTGTGAATCGACCGTGTGTCCCCTTGTATACTAGGTTTGCAAGTCAATGTGCTCCACGGGCTAGGGACACGGACGTGTGCCCAGGTCATGTGAAGTCTGCACATTAATTGGGGAATTTTAATCGACCACGGATAGAAGACACGAGCATGTCTAGACCGTGTGAAGTTAGTCAGAATTGACCACGGGCGGAAGACACGGGCGTGTCTAGGCCGCGTGAAGTTGGTCAGGGTCGACCACGCGTGGTTGACACAGAGGTGTCTTAGGGGCACACGGGCGTGTCCCTAGTCCAACACGGGCGTGTGGCCCCTATTTTGTTGAAAGGTTCTCGAGCTCGTAAAAACTCCTAGAATAGTTCAGATACCTCTCGGAGGTATGTTTGGGGCATCTTAGGCCGAGTACGTGCAGATGATGAGTTTAAACAAAATTTTATAGCCCATTTCGAGATGTCAAGTTTTAAGTAAGATTAAGCATGGTAATGCCTCGTATCCGGTCTCGGTGTCGGACTTAGGTAAGGGGTGTTACAAGTCGATCTAGGACTAACGTAGCGCGTGTGACTCTAGCTATACGTGCCATATATATAATTACGATAGTGTGATAAATCCTGACAGTTAAAAAAGTGTTTTCGTATAGTAAATGGATCCTAAACGAGCAGTTGCGGATGATGTTAAGAGCAATCCGCCTGCTCCCGCTCAAGGGACAGCGCCAGCCGAATCTAGGCCGATTGCTAGTAGCCAAGAGGGAGAGGCTAAGCAAGCCTTCTTCCTAATGATGAGTGAGTAGTTTTCGGAGTTCGTTCAACAAATCTGGCTGCTCAACAACCTCCACCCCCACAAGTGCCTGTAGTGCCACAAGTTGTAGATCTGATCCGATTGAGTAAACCTCCTGTGGATAAGATCAGAAAGTACGGGGCCGAAGAGTTTAGAGCCACAATTGAAGATGATGCTGAACGAGCTGAGTTATGGCTCGAGAATACAATCTGAGTGTTTGATGAGATGTCATTGACTCCTGATTAATGCACTAAATGTGTTATTTCCTTGTTGAGAGATACGACATATAATTGGTGAAAAACATTGATATCCGTGGTTCTGAGAGAGAGAATCACTTGGGATTTCTTTCAAGTTGAATTTCGGAAGAAGTATATTAGCCAACGATTCATAGATCAGAAACGTAAAGAGTTTCTAGAGCTGAAATAGGGCCGCAAGTCTGTTACTGAGTACGAGCAGGAATTTGTGAGATTGAGCCAATACGCACGGAAATGTGTCTCAACTGAAACTACTATGTGTAAACGCTTCATTGAAGGGCTGAATGAAGACATCAAATTGTTGGTTGGAATACTTGATTTGAATGAATTTGTAGTGTTAGTTGAAAGAGCCTGCAAAGCTGAAGAAATAAGCAAAGAAAAGAAGAAAACGGATTTAGTGGCTAGAGATGAAAGAAAGAGGTCAATGAGTAAGTCGTATCAACCTTCGTACAAGAGATTCCGAGATGCAATGAATCGCTCAAATGTTTCGATTGGACATACGAGCAGAGATCGAGTGAAACAGAATGTTAGTTCCAAAACACAAGTTCCAATTGAATCGAGTGCTGGAAGTGTTAAAAGCAACAAGCCTGAGTGTAGACAGTGTGGGAGACGACATGTTGGAGAATGCTGGGGCAAGAATAATAATAGAGCTTGCTATAAATCTGGATCATGAGACCATTTCATTCGTGATTGCCCAGAGTTAGCTGAGAAAGATAATGTACAGAATACGAGACCGAGTAATGTGATAGCTAGAGGTAGACCACCCAGAAACACCGGGAATGTAAGCGGTGGTCAGAGAAGAACATCAGACACAGCTGTGAGATCTGAGGCGAGAGCACTTGCCCGAGCTTACGCTATCCACACTCGTGAAGAAGCGACATCTCCAGACGTCATTACTGGTACTTTCACTCTATTTGATACTGATGTGATTGCATTGATAGATCCAGGATCTACTCATTCCTATGTGTGTGTAAATCTAGTATCTAGTAAGACTCTGCCTGTTGAGTCTACTGAACTTGTTATTAGAGTATCGAACCCCTTAGGCAAGTGTGTTCTGGTTGATAAAATATGCAAGAACTGTCCATTGATGTTTCGAGATGGTTGCTTTCCAGCTAATTTGATGCTGCTACTATTTGATGAATTTGATATAATTCTTGGTATGGATTGGCTCACTTTGCATAATGCTATTGTGAATTGTAAACGAAAGAGTATTGATTTGAGAATTCAGAATGGTGAGATAGTTCGAATTGAATCCAGTGATTTGAATGGGTTACCGGCTATTGTATCTTTGATGAAAGCTCAGAGTTATGTAAAAAGGGGTTGTGAAGCCTATCTTGCGTATGTGATAGATACAAATGTGACAGAAAAGAAAGTTGAATCTGTGCCTGTAGTTTGCGAGTTCCCAGATGTATTTCTTGAAGAACTACAGGGATTACCTCCGATACGAGAAGTAGAGTTCGGTATTGATTTAGTGCCGAGAACAACTCCTATCTCAATAGCTCCGTATAGAATGGCACCGACAGAATTGAAAGAGTTGAAGTCTCAGTTGCAAGAGTTGACAGATAGAGGATTTGCACGACCGAGTTTCTCGCCCTAGGGTGCTCCTGCATTATTTGTGAAAAAGAAAGATGGAACTATGAGAATGTGCATTGACTATAGACAACTCAATAAGGTGACGATAAAGAATAAATATCCTTTACTGCGAATCGATGATTTGTTTGATCAGGTGAAAGGAGCTATAGTGTTTTCTAAGATAGATTTGAGATCGGGTTACTATCAGCTACGAGTTAAAGATTCAGATGTGCCGAAGACTACTTTCAGAACGAGGTACGGACATTATGAATTCTTAGTTATGCCTTTTGGACTAACGAATGCTCCTGCAGTGTTTATGGATTTGATGTATCGAATATTCAGACCGTATTTGGATGGATTTGTAGTGGTGATTATTAATGACATTCTGATTTATTCTTGTAATGAGACGCAACATGCCGAGCATTTGAGAATCATGTTACAGACTCTACATGAAAAGAAATTGTATGCAAAGTTTAGCAAATGTGAGTTTTGGTTGCGTGAGGTGGGTTTTCTGGGACATATTGTATCAGCCGCGGGAATACGAGTTGATCCGAACAAGATTTCAGCAATTTTAGAGTGGAAGCCTCTGAGAAATGTGTCTGAAGTCCGCAGTTTTCTGGGACTAGCGGGATATTATAGGCGGTTTGTGAAAGGATTTTCGATGGTTGCGACTCCATTAACGAAATTGTTATAGAAAGATGTTAAATTCGAGTGGTCAGAAAAGTGCCAGCAGAGTTTTGAACAGTTGAAAGTATTGTTGACAGAGGCACCAGTGTTAGTTCAACCTGAATCGGGTAAAGAATTCATAGTTTACAGTGATGCATCGTTGAATGGTTTGGGCTGTGTGCTGATGCAAGAGGGCAAAGTTATAGCTTATGCTTCGAGACAGTTAAAGCCGCATGAAAAGAACTACCCGACGCACGATCTTGAATTAGCTGCGATTGTATTTGCATTGAAGATTTGGCGTCATTACCTATTTGGTGAGAAATGTCACATTTATACTGAACACAAGAGTTTGAAATATCTAATGACACAGAAAGAATTAAATTTGAGACAGCGAAGATGGTTAGAATTACTAAAAGACTATGAATTAGTAATTGATTATCATCCGGGAAAAGCTAATGTTGTTGCTGACGCTTTGAGCCGAAAGTCTTTATTTGCTTTGCAAGCAATGAGTACTCAAATAGATCTGTGTGATGATGGTTCAGTTTTGGCTGAGTTGAAAGTGAAGCCGATGTTTATACGTAAGATTTGTGATGCCCAGAAAAGTGATAATGAGATGATGACAAAACGAGCTCAATGTGGTTTGAATTATGATTCAGAATTTCGAGTGGATAATAATGATTTTTTGAGATTCAGAGATTGGATTTGTGTTCCGAGGAATTCAGAGTTGATTCAGTTTATTTTGAACGAAGCTCACAATAGTCATTTGGCTGTTCAACCAGAGAGTACAAAAATGTATAATGATCTGAAACAGTTTTATTGGTGGCATGGTATGAAACGGGATATCTTAGAGTTTATTTCAAGATGTTTAGTTTGTCAGCAAGTTAAAGCTGAACATCAGGTTCCATCCGGTTTGTTACAACTGATTATGATTCCTGAGTGGAAATGGGAGAGAATCACGATGGACCTTCTATTGGGACTACCTTTATCTTCGGGAAAGAAAGATGCAATCTGGGTGATAGTTGACAGATTGACGAAATTAGCTCATTTTGTTCCAGTGAGAACAGATTATTCACTTGATAAATTAGCTGAATTGTATATTTCTAAGATTATGAGATTGCACGGGGTGCCACTATCTATTGTATCTGACAGAGATTCGAGATTTACCTCGCGGTTTTGGAATAAATTGCAAGAGGCTTTAGGTATGAAGTTGCATTTTAGTGCAGCATTTCATCCACAAACGGATGGTCAATTTGAGTGGGTCATTCAGATTATTGAGGATATGTTGAGATGTTGCATCCTTGAGTTTGAAAGTACGTGGGAAAAACATTTGTCGTTGATTGAGTTTGCGTACAATAACAGTTTTCAATTTAGTATCAAAATGGCACCATATAAGGCTCTTTATGGCCGTAAATGCAGAACTCCATTGTATTGGACTGAGCTTAGTGAGAATAAGATACACGGGGTCGATTTGATCAAAGAGACTGAACAGAAAGTGAAAGTGATTCACGATAGTCTGAAAGTTCCGTCAGATCGTCAGAAGTCGTACGCAGACTTGAAATGAAAAGATATTGAATTCGAGATCGGTGATAAAGTGTTTTTGAAAGTGTCTCCGCGGAAGAAAATACTTTGTTTGGGCAGAAAAGGCAAGTTGAGTCCGAGGTTCATCGGGCCGTATGAGATTATTGAGCGTATTGGACCAGTTGCATACAAATTATTGTTGCCATCGGAACTAGAAAAGATTCATAATGTATTTCATGTGTCGATGCTTCGACGATACAGATCTGATCGATCGCATGTGATTGCTCCTACTGAGGTTGAAATTCTGTCAGATTTGTCGTATAGTGAAGAACCGATTCAAATTTTGGCACGTGAGATCAAAGAGTTGAGAAATAAGAAGATTTCTTTAGTGAAAGTGTTGTGGCACAAACACGGAGTTGAAGAGGCTACGTGGGAGCCTGAAGATGTTATGAAAGAGTAATATCCGAATCTATTCACTGGTAAGAATTTTGGGGACGAAAATCCCTAAGGGGGAGAGTTGTAATAGCCCGGTTTAGACCCTAGTCGGAATAGTGGTTTTGAGACCACAAATTCGAGGTCAGAAAAATATTTTAATATTATTTTTTGTGATTACAGTATGTGATTAAGCATGTGTGAAATTTCTGTGTAAAAATTTTATCGTTTGTGTGCTTAATTTGCAAAAAGGGCTTAATTGCATTAAATGCAAAAGTTGTGTGCTAATTTTTAATGTTCTTAAATGAGTTGGCTTTTGAATGTGATGGCCTTAAATGGTAATTATACCATTATGATTAATAGTGGACAAATATAGACAACCATTATATGTTTTAATGGTTAATTCATTAAGGGAAAATAGGTAAATGATGATTTAAGTTATATTTTTAATTAAGTAAAACATAAATAATGCTTCATTCATCTTGTTCTTGCCGAAATTGCTAAGGAAAAAGAAAAGAAAAAGAGTTCTAGGGTTCGGCACTAAGCTTGGATAATTGAGGTATGATTTTTGATCGGTTTTTGATAATTTCTACGTTTTTGTGATCGTTGCTTTGTACTCTATCAAACCCATGCTTTAATTTTAGAATTTGATGGTGATTTTGAGATAAGACATTGATGAATGTTTGAGCTTTGTGATAGTTGATGATGAAATATGAAAGATATGTGAAAGATTAACATATTTTGTCTTTGAATTTTTGGTGAAATTGAGTAATTTGTGCTAAATTGTGAAAATAAGAAATTGGAGGACTAAAATGTGAAATAAATGAAATGTGTGGGCTTGTATGGATATAAGGAGAATTTGGCTAGGCATGGGTTAAATGAAATTATGTGTATTTGATAATTTTATGAAATAGGGACTTAAGTGTCGAAATGTGAAAATGTGAGGGCTATTTTGTAAAATGCCCTAAATATGTGTATTTGGACTAAATTGAATGTTTTGGTGATTGAATGAGCTAAATTTGAATATGTATAGATCAAGAAAAGAGGGATTTGGATCGAGATCGAGGCAAAGATAAAGTGCTCGATTAATCGACTCGTTTTGTTACTTCGACGTCCGAGGTAAGTTCGGATATAATATGAGTTGTTAAATTTATGGTTAAGCACTATGAAATGAATGAATATGTGATTATGGAAATAGAAATGCTATATGTGAAATTGAGAAATGTGGCACTAAGTGTGCGTAATTAGAATCGAAATATAAGTGAATAGCACTGTGTGTGCGAAGTAATGAAAGCCTCGGCTTTATTGATTGGCACTGTGTGTGCGATACCAAGATAAATTCGATTAATGTAAAGGCACTAAGTGTGCGATGACATTAAGCTTTGGCTAATAAACTGGCACTAAGTGTGCGAGTAAAACGAATGATTATTGAAGATTGATCGAAATGGTGGTATTGAGCATTGAGTAGCAAAAGTGTTTGTTAACTATGTGTTGGAAAAGGTATGTACAAAACCTGTGTGGTTGATGATTTGGAAATAGATGAATGGATGGTTATGTGAGTATTGGATATGGATGAGATTGTGTAATTTTGTAAAATAATCTATGTGATGATTTATTTAGTTTATTGATTTTGAATTGTTGAGTTAAATGTATTATGTTTCGAACTTACTAAGCTTAAAAGCTTACTGTGTGAAGTGTTTCTTTGTTTTACAGTGTCTTTAAAGCTAGCTCGGATTTGGGGATCGTCAGCGACTAAATCACACTATTGACTATCTATTTTGGTACTTTTGGAAGATGTATATATATATGGTATATGGCATGTATAGGCTAGTAGATATATCATGTTTAGAAGTGTATAAACTTAGCCATGTGATTTGGCTTGGTAGCTAATGATTTTGGTATGTGTTTTGGGCTTGAGTAAAGATTGGTCAATATGGGAATGTTTGTTCTAGTGAATGACCTTATGATATGTTTTGGCAATATGGAGATAGTATGTTCATGCTATGATTTGATTGAGATTAAATGGTGCATGAATTACAAGTTTTTGTTATGTAATTGATACTTTGGATTGATAGGTATAGATGGATTTGTTTGGGATAATGAATGATAATGTTAAGAGATTAAATTGAGTATGTTTTGGTATGTTTAAATGCTATTTGAGGTATGAAATTGAATTGGTTTGTGCTTGTAGGTGAGACCCTAAGTGTGGGTGGCAATTTGGCCTTGCAAATGGCCTATAATTGCCCACACGGTTGAGCACACAGGCGTGTGGCTCAACCGTGTCTTTCAAGTTTGCAAATTAAATCAAGTCATGCTCACACACGGGCTGGACACACGGGCGTGTGACTGGCCGTGTGGTGCAAGTCAGTGTCGACCACGGGTGAGGCACACGGGCGTGTCTCAGGCCGTGTGGACAAGTCAGTATGTATGCCCTGTTTTGCCACGGCTTGGACACATGGGCATGTCCTCACACGGCCTATCCACACGGGCGTGTGACCTCTGTAGCTTGGAATAATGTTTGATTTTCAGAAAATTTTGTATGTGTTCGGTTTAGTCCCGACCCCTTTCTAACACGTGTTTAGGGTCTCGTAGACCTCATTAAGGGACTATATGTATTTATATTGATATGTTTGAATGGTGTATACTTTGTGTTGAGAGATAATTGTAAATGTTTCGATTGTTCCGTAATGCCTCTTATCCCTATTCTGGCAACGGATACGGGTTAGGGGTGTTACATACATAGTCACATAGATCTGTCTTTCTCGTTAACAGACAATACAAGAGCAACCCAAGGCAAAAAGCTAGGCCAAGCAAAGCCCCTCTTTGTCAACTCTTGCAACTGTGCTTTCAATTCTTTCAATTTTGTAGGTGTCATTATATACGGAGCAATACCCAGCTATGGTCTTACACGAAATCTCATATCGATGCCATATCCCAGATATGGTCTTACACGTAATCTTAGATAACCCTAATGTCATGACATTTGTATCCTACCCATTCCTAAGGTTCAACCGGGATTTCTCGTTTTTCAAACTTTGTCGATTTCATTCAAGAATCAATCACAATTCATATAATAATAAAACAATTAAAGCATAAATAACAATGCATTGTTTACATAAGAAGTTACCTCGGCATCAAAATGGCAAAAGGACTTAATCATCAATTACTCGTTTTTCCTCCGTTCTAGGTCCGAACCTCGTTTTTCTTGATCTATAATATCACATTCATCTCATTTAATCATTATACTATTCAAATCAGCCCAAAATCACATTATGGCAAAAATTACATTTTTGCCCCTTAAGTTTCACATTTTTTAAAACTTAGTCCATAGGCTCGTAAAATGAAATATATCCATTTTCCTTGAATCTCAAGCCTAGCCGAACCTAAATCACGCTCATAACAGCCTACATTTTTCATCAAATCAGATTTTTACTGCCCATTTTACAACTTTTTACAGATAAGTCCTTTTTATACATTTTCACTAAAAATCACTTAGTAAAAGTTGTTTATCACACCTTAAACAATCAATATCTTCCATCAAACATCAAAATACATGCATGTCACACATGGGTAAAATTTTAAACATGAACCCTACATCAAAATAATGGTAGAAATAGGTAAACCAGGTTACGAGGACTTCAAAAGTGTAAAGAGCATTAAAAACGGGGCTAGGATGTACTTACAATCAAGCTTGAAAGTTGAAGAAAACCCTAGCTATGGTGTCTTGTAAAATTCGGCCAAGGAGAGAAGATGGACACCAATTTTTGACTTGATTTATCCCTTTTTATTCTTTTATTAACCAAATGACCAAAATGCCCCTAAAGCCTTTCTTTGAAATTTTTCCTAAACATGTCCATTTTTGTCCATAAAAATATAAATTGGTCAAATTGCTATTTAAGGACCTCTAATTAAGAATCCATAACTATTTCATACTTAAAGCTTCTAGAACACACATTTTGCAACTTTTGCAATTTAGTCCTAAAAGTCAATTTGGACACTTTACATACAAAATTTCTCAACGAAACTTTCACACAATCAAGAAATCATATCATGAACCTTAAAAAATCATAAAATAAATATTTTTCTACTTCGAATTTTTGGTCTCGAAACCACTATTCTAACTAGACCCTAAATCGGGCTGTTACACCCCAACTTTCAGTTGACATGATCTACATAACTGATTAACTAGAACACACTGACCCAGGGGATTTGTAACTTTGACAGTATATTCAGTGAACTTAACAGATAATTTCTTTTTGTCTACTAATGCAATGCATATATACAAGTGAATTGATCCAGGATCAATCAATGCATATACATTAATATCAAAGACAGAAAAAGTACCCACAATAACATCTGAAGCAGTAGCTTCCTCTCGAGCTCGGATTGTATAGACCCTAGTTGGTGTTCTTGCTTCAGACCATTCATTCATCTCGCTGTTCTTTCCACGACTGGGGGTAGCATTCCTAGCATTTCCGAACCATTTACCTCTCTGGGAAGTGGTTTCAAGCTTGTTTGAGTGATTACCAAAATCATTTTGCTTTCTTGGACAGTCACGAAGGAAATGATCAGTGGATCCACAACGGAAAAAAGCTCGCAACTTTGATCGACACTTACCAAAATGTCTTTTATTGCATTCCTCACAAATAGGGACGTTCCTCTCAACATTTCTTACACTTCCAACACTAGCAACTGGCGACTTTACAGACTGAAAATTACTTTGGCTCAGTTTCTCTCTACTCGTGAACTCTAAAGGGGCAGCTGATCGACTTGTGTCATGTCTAAATTTCTTCGATGGAGATGTTTGAGTAGGCTTGAATGACCCCATTTTTTATAGTCTCAAAATTTTGAATCTGACTGTCGTTTACTTTTACAAATTTCTTCAACTTTCTGAGCACGTTTTGAAAGTTCTACAAATTCTCGTAACTTCAGCGCGGCCATGGACATACAGATATCATCATTCAACCCGTCCTCAAATCTAATACACATTCCCTATTCATTAGATACTATGTTACAAGCGTACTTGCTCAACTACACAAATTTCCATTCATACTAAGCTACAGCTTGATTTCCTTATTTTAACTCGAGAAATTATTTCTTTTTCCTGCCAATAAACAGTTGGCTAACAAAATTTTTCTTGAATTTAGTCTGAAAGAAATCCCACTTAATACGATCATTTGATGTCATCGTACTCAAAATATCCCACCATAAATACGCTTCATCTTTCAGTAATAATACCGCACATCTCAAACAATCCTCAGGAGTGCACATCAATTCCGCAAAAACTCTTTTTATATTCATTAGCCAATACTCGATTTTTGAAGGATCATCAACTACCTTACCTCCGAATCTTCCGCTCCACATTTTCAAATGTTATCTATTGATAATCAGGTAACCGTCACAGGCACAAAACATATCATACTGAGGCTTACAACCATGATAGCCCAAATAAGCCAATCTACATGGCCAAATATCAAACAAGCCTTTGAAAATCACAAGCCAACACATTGGCTACAATCATAATGACACATTTAACAAAATGACTAAGTCCTTATACATGCCATAGACTTAAAATACTTGAATTCATTTATACCCAAAATGACAGCTTGATAGTGTGATAGGATCTCCGGCGAACTCCAACCCGAGCTAGCTTAATAACCCTATAAGACATAGGAAAGGAAGGGGGTAAGCTATATAGCTTAGTAAGTTCATATGCAAATAATAAACAACATTAATTATACATTACCATATGAATAACATGACATATATTAACATAAATGTCATTAAACTTCATAAGCATAACTTTCTCAATCATATGAATAACATAACATATACCACAATCAACAAACCATTTCAAACCTCACATAAAACATACACATTAATTATGAGCATTTACATTTCAAGCATATACTCCTACATCTTACAATTGCCTAAACTCTTATCTTTCCATGCTTCCATAATCATTTTAATAGGCAATTTTGCCAATCTTTCCTTTATCTCATATCCGATAAATCACAATTCGCATGAATATAACATGCTATGTCATAACTCACTCTAGCCCCAAAGCCAATCACAAAATCATCAATCGAATTTACTATGTATTTCATACATCACAAGTATAGACTCATAATCACAAGGTTTTCATAAAATCATTCTCATGGAAATCATGAACTCACGATTTCATGAAGTCAATGCTTATAAACTTTACGTACATACCTGTACCAATTCGTAATACTCACATACTTTTTCTCTTCTTTGACATACCCATTGAATTTCCCTTTTGAACCATTTGGAATACTAAAAGATACTCGGGAATCTCGTACATACAGTACCGTACCAATGCCATATCCCAGATATGGTCTTACATGTAATCTCATATCGATGCCAATAGCCCAGCTATGGTCTTACACGAAATCTCACATCGATGCCATATCCCAGATATGGTCTTACACGTATTCTTAGTGACCCTAATGTCATGACATTTGTATCCTAACAATTCCTAAGGTTCAACCGGGATTTACTTGCTTGCCGAAACTTCGTCAATTTCATCCATAGAGTCAATCATACAATTCATGCAACAACAAAGTATTATAGATAGAATTATAGCGTTGCATTATTTACATACAAACTTACCTCGACATAAAATTGGCGAAAAGGACTTAATCGTCAAATACTCGTTTTCCCCCGTTCTAGGTCCAAACCTCGTTTTTCTTGATCTATAATATCACATTTAACTTCTTCAATCATTATACAATTCAAATTAGCACAAAATCATATATGTCAAAAATTACACTTTTACCCTTAAAATTGACATTTTTACAATTTAGTCCCTAGGCTCGTAAAATAAATTTCATTCAATTTCTTCAAAGACCAAGCTTAGCCGAACCTATCTCATGCTCATAACAGCCCACATTTTTCATTTATTCACACTTTTACTACTCATTTTACAACTTTTACAAACAAGTCCTTTTTGACGTTTTTACCGAAAATCACTTAGCAAAAGTCATTTATTCAACATCAAATTTGTAATCTACCATTAAACATAAATATACACAAATATCCAACATGGGTCAAGCCCTATGCCTTGATATTTTCTCAAATTAGTGGTAGAAATAGGTAGATCTTGTTACGAGGATTTCAAAAACGTAAAAATCATTAAAAACGGGGCTAGAACGGACTTACAATCGAGCTTGGAAGCTTGGAAAACCCAAGCTATGTCTTCTCCATGCAAGTTTCGGCCATGGGGTAGAAGATGGACAAAAATTGGCTTTTAATTTTGCTTTTTAATTCATTTATTAACCAAATGACCAAAATGCCCCTAACTTAAAACATAACAATTCTCTTACTTCATGTCTATTTTTGTCCACTAACTTAACCAATGGTCTAATTACCGTCTAAGGACCATCAATCTTAAATTTCATAGCAATTAGACACCTCTAGCATCTAGAACTTAACTTTTACACTTTTTACAATTTAGTCCTTTTGACTAAATTGAGTGCCCAATTGTCAAAATTTTTGAACGAAATTTTCACGAAACAATTCCATAAATTTGTAGACAATAAAAATATAATAAGAACAATTTTTTTTGCGTCAGATGTGTGGTCCCGAAACCACTGTTCTGACTAGACCCAAAATCGGGCTGTTACAACTCTTCTCCCCTTTAGAGATTTTCATCCCTGAAAATCTTACCTGAAAATAGATTAGGGTAACATTCTTGTAGTTTCCTCTACCCCATTGAGGAGTCATCTTCGAGGGAAATACTTCCAGAAGCACTCTGTCATTGATCCGGAACCCAATATCTTAAATCATCAAATCTGTATACTACTTATGTCAGTCTGAAGTTGCTTTCAACTTTCATAAATCACTTTCACCCTTTTCCTCAGAATAAAAAATTAATTCCACCTCATATATCTCTTTCCAATCACCTTTGAACTCTGGAGCATAGTGTCAGAGCATATCGTCAAAGCTCTGAATTACTCTCTCAGGCTTACCATCAATCTAAATATGAATTACATTGCCAAGATGCAACTGCGTACTCAGATTATATTCCCGATCATCAGAACATCTTATTCAAATAACTGTATATTTATTACTCCCTGAATGAACAAACGAGCTACTACTGAGTTTCGTAAAACATTTCTGTATAAGCTCCAGATAATTCATTGCACGAATTCTATCTCGGAGTAATAATAACAGAAATCAGAATCAAAAGTCGTCTCACACTGTACTCAGATTTCTTTTAGTTTACCACTCACTATCACATTCCTGATATTCTCAATCTTGCAAGGAAAACGTCGCTTTTGTAATGCCCCAAATTTTTGGGCCTAGTAGAATTGGGTCTATTGGGCCTTGGGCATGGGAGCGTTTAAAATTTTTTTGAGAACAAGAGGACGGCACTAATGCGAGTTCGACCTATTAGGTGAGTGATTTTGGAGTGTTTAGAGGGTACTACGAAGTCCCGGGTTCAAGTTACGCCATAGGAAAAATTTTGATTTTTAGCCTTAGTGGAACCCTGATCTCTAATGGTATGACTCATAAATAAATTAGGGTAAAATAAGACACAAAAGGAGTTGTGGTCTAGTGGAAAATGGCGCCACATAGGAGAGAAGGAAGTGACGCCATAGAGGAAGCAAGGGGTCCAAGGTTCAAGTCTTGGCTATTGAAATTTATTTTGGTTTCTCTTTTAAATAAATCTGGAAGCGAGTAGGTAGGCTTTATAGTTAAATGTGTTGGACTTATGACACAAAGGAGCTTGTGTCCTAGTGGTGGTGGCGTGACATGGCTATCGAGAGGACTTTGGTTCGAATCCCTTTGCATGCAAAAGTGGATTATTTTGCTAAGTAGTCGATTTTTGATGATTGATAGAGAATCCCACATCGGGAAGCTAGCATGAGGATAGGCAAGAAGCTGGCTTTAAATAGAGCAAACCATGAGGAGAGTAAGCATACCTTTCTTGGCTTATCCCTTTCGCTTTGTGGCGTGCTCGTTTGGGTTAGGCGTTGGATCATTCGTTGATCTGTATGCCGTTGGGTCGCGGTGGTGGTGACCGAAGTTGATCGACACACCCCTTGGGGGTCAAGGGTGCGATCATTGTTGGCTTCTGCACAAAACAGTGTTCAGAGCGCGGATTAACTTCAGATTCCTATTAGGTGTGTATTTCGCACTACTCTAGCTGTAGAGCAGCAAATGCCGAAATACCGGTCACACGGCGATGGTAGCCACACGAGCGTGCGAGCGTACGTGTGGGAGCTTTGACGCGATAGTTGAGGCCCCGATGAGTGTTCTCATCGGTTTAGGCTGCCTTGGGCCGAATGGGCCCAATGAGCCCGTGGGCCCATGTGAATAAATTGTATGATTGTGTAGTAGATATTGGACTGGTCTATGTGAATCTCATATCTGTGGCTAGATTTGGCTGAATGGGCCATACGAGCGTGTGGGCCTATTTGGGCTGAGAATGGGCCCTAGGCCCACTCGCATCATTATCTCTGTTTAGAATACTTTGGTTTAACTGGGCAAATCGTAGTTGATCGCTCTAGTGAAGGTGACGACGCTCGTGATTATTTAGTACTCTACGTGATAAGGTGTGTATCCGTATACACTGTTCTGATTGTTGATCGGTTGAAAAGCCGAAGGTGCGTATATTATACTATTTTGACTGTTGATCGGCATTATGCTGAAAAGCAGAAATATCGGCGAACAATGCCATACGAGCGTGCGATCGCGCGTGTGGTGAATCGTGCTCACGGAGCGTGAGCGTGTGATGAGAAAGGCCACAATGAGCGAATTCATGGGCTTGGGCCGTAGTGGGTCACTTGGGCTGGAATGGGCCTCGATGGGCCAATGGGCCATAGGGCCCGTGAATGCAAGTCACACTATTAAATGGGAAATAGATAGGCTTATCATGTCGCGCACATGACTTAGGTGATTTGGGCCGCGTCAGGCCGAAAAAGGGTCGTGTAGGCCCAATGGGCTTGTGGGCCCACACAGATGAAATGTCCATGATGTGATAAGTTATTGATTTGGGCTGTGCCGTTGCATAGCCGTGGTTGTTTTTAGGCTAAATTGGCCACACGAGTGTGTAGGCCCACTTGGGCAGGGTAATGGGCCTTAGGCCCATCTTCGCCGTTAAGTCATGTTAGATTTCCTAAGTCGCTTGAGGCGACGGTGGACCTTCTGCTGGGTCGTTAATACCCTCGGTTTGTAAAATTACTAAAATACCCTCAGTTTGTAAAATTACTGAAATACCCTCGGTTTGTAAAATTACGGAAATACCCTCGGTTTGTAAAATTATTGAAATACCCTCAGTTTGTAAAGTTACTGAAATACCCCTGATTTTTGAAATTACCGAAAGACCCGTGAGTTATGAAATTACTGAAATACCCTCATCTTGTAAAATTACTGAAATTCCCTTAGTTTACAAATTACTGAAATACCCCTGTAGGGTAGAACTACCGAATTACCCCTGTAGGGTAGAATCACCGAATTACCCGGTAGGGTAGGATCACCAAAATACCCCTAAGGGGTAGGATTATCGAAATACCCTTATGGGGTAAATGACTGTTTTGCCCATGTGGGTAAATGACTGACTTGAGCTATGATTTGACTGATTTGACTGTGATCGTATTACTGTGTTTTAACTGACTTGACTGTGGGCGTGTGACTGATATGCTGTTAATATGTGTTGAAATGACTGTTACTAAGCATGGCTATTTTGCATACACGTGTAATGATTGAGCATGACATACACGACATATTGCATGGGGTTGGGATTTGTAATTGGAGGAATCGCATCACGCTGGCTCGCCACGCTTTCTTTTCTCTAGTGGCTTCGCCACGTATATTGATTTTAGTGGCCCGCCACGCTCATCGCATTAGCAGCTCTGCTGCGTTAGTACTATGTACTAGTGGCTCTGCCACGTTTTACTGTTATAGTGGCATCACCACGTAATCTGATTTTAGTGGCTCAGCCACGTATACTATTATTAGCAGCTTTGCTGCGTTGTTATTAGTAGCTAGGCTGCGTTATTGGTGTGCTGGCTGGGTGGGTCGACTTGGTCCCTACGTGGTGTGTTGGTTGGTACGGGAGGTGTGTTGGCTAGACTTGGTTGGGATGCATCCTCATACTGTTGCATATCTATTTTTGAGATCTGTCACTGTACTGGGCTTAGGGCACCTATTCTGCTATTGGTTTGGGCTAGGCCCAATTGATTCTGTTATGGGTTGTGACCCAAATGATATTGTAGTGGGCTTTGACTCACGTATGCTTTGAACCGATCAGTCTCATTACTCTTAAAGGGCTTTGGCCCGCATCGTTTCTGTTTACATTTACAGATATCTTGATTGTTACTCTAGTAAGGGGATTACACACTGAGTTTTCATAAACTCACCCCGTTTTTATCTGTGAGGGTAATCCTCAGCCTTAGACGGATCGGAGCTGCGAGGGACTCGGAGAAGACCACACACGCTTATGCTTGCTGTTTTGATTATTTTTAAATATTTTTATTTGGGTTGTTATAAGGCCTCTCTAATTTTAACTTATTATTTCTGATATTTATTTATGATGTTTTCTAACTGCTAAAAGTGGGATACGATTTCCAAAACGATAAACTAACTTCAAAACACTACGTTTCCGCAACGTTTTCAAAATGCTTCTGCTACTCAATTTTTAAACATCACATTTTCGTATATTATTTATTTTAAATATGCTTCCGCAACAGATAAAGTTTTAAAAGTTACGTTTGCAAGTGGTTAATAATTGCTTAAGTGTTTTGAGTTTTAACAAAGAGACTTTAACTCTCAAACAAGTTTTAACAAACAAGAAACATGGTTTTGAAAAACACTTCCATGTGACACGCCAGATTCGGGCCTAACCTTTAGGCCGAGTTTGGGGTGTTACATTTAGTGGTATCAGAGCCAGGTTACAAAACTCGACTGTGGATTGATTCTTCAAAATTGAATTTCTGAAAGTATTGTTTCAAAAAGGCTTGAAAAGATTTAAAGTTCTGAAATTTTATTGACCGTTTTCCAAAAGTGTGGTACATCGAGTCTCCGGCGCTGAATCTGTAAGTTTCTGAAACTGTTGTTAGTTTTGTTGAAAAGCAGTAGATAAAGATACTATGATTTCTTAGATATTAGACTGTATGGCTATACTTAAACTTAGAGTTGTATTTATTCTGTGTATATACTGGAAATAATTTGCGTGTGACATCCATCCGCTCTGATGGATAGATAGTGTGGTGCGTGCTAGTGTTATTAAGATCGAGTGCAAATGTGAGCGTAGTGTGCTAGGTTAGGATGTGCGATCGTTCCTATAGTTGGAAATTTCGAGGACGAAATTTCTTTAAGGGGGTAGAATTGTAACGCACCAAATTTTTGGGCCTAGTAGAATTGGGTCTATTGGGCCTTGGGCACGGGAGCGTTTAAAATTTTTTTGAGAACAAGAGGACGGCACTAATGCCAGTTGGACCTATTAGGTGACTGATTTTGGAGTGTTTAGAGGGTACTACGAAGTCCCGGGTTCAAGTTATGCCATAGGAAAAATTTTGATTTTTAGCCTTAGTGGAACCCTGATCTCTAATGGTATGACTCATAAATAAATTAGGGTAAAATAAGACACAAAAGGAGTTGTGGTCTAGTGGAAAATGGCACCACATGGGAGACAAGGAAGTGATGCCATAGAGGAAGCAAGGGGTCCAAGGTTCAAGTCTTGGCTCTTGAAATTTATTTTGGTTTCTCTTTTAAATATATCTGGAAGCGAGTAGGTAGGCTTTATAGTTAAATGTGTTGGACTTATGACACAAAGGAGCTTGTGTCCTAGTGGTGGTGGCGTGACATGGCTATCGATAGGACTTTGGTTCGAATCCCTTTGCACGCAAAAGTGGTTTATTTTGCTAAGGAGTCAATTTTTGAGGATTGATAGAGAATCCCACATCGGGAAGCTAGCATGAGGATAGGTAAGAAGCTGGCTTTGAATAGAGCAAACCATGAGGAGAGTAAGCATACCTTTCTTGGCTTATCCCTTTCGCTTTGTGGCGTGCTCGTTTGGGTTAGGCGTTGGATCATTCGTTGATCTGTATGCCGTTGGGTCGCGGTGGTGGTGACCGAAGTTGATCGACACACCCCTTGGGGGTCAAGGGTGCGATCATTGTTGGCTTCTGCGCAGAACAGTGTTCGGAGCGTGAATTAACTTTAGATTTCTATCAAGTGTGTATTTCGCACTACTCTAACTGTAGAGCGGCAAATGCCGAAATACTGGTCACACAGCGATGGTAGCCACACGAGCGTGCGAGGACACGTGTGGGAGCTTCGACGCGATAGTTGAGGCCCTCATGAGTGTTATCATGGGTTTAGGCTGCCTTGGGCCAAGTGGGCCTAATGGCCCCGTAGGCCCATGTGAATAAATTGTATGATTGTGTGGTAGATATTGGACTGGTCTATGTGAATCTCATATCTGTGGCTAGATTTGGTTGAATGGGCCATACGAGCGTGTGGGCCTATTTGGGCTGAGAATGGGCCCTAGGCCCATTCGCATCATTATCTTTGATTAGAATACTTTGGTTTAACTGGGCAAATCGCAGTTGATCGCTCTAGTGAAGGTGACGACGCTCGTGATTATTTAGTACTCTACATGATAAGGTGTGTATCCATATACATTGTTCTGATTGTTGATCAGTTGTAAAGTCGAAGGTGCGTATATTGTACTATTTTGACTGTTGATCGGCTTTATGCCAAAAAGCTGAAATACCGGTGAACGATGCCATACGAGCGTGCGATCGCGCATGTGGTGAACCGAGCTCACGGAACGTGAGCGTGTGATGAGAAAGGCCACCATGAGCAAATTCATGGGCTTGGGCCGTAGTGGGTCACTTGGACTGGAATGGGCCTTGATGGGCCAATAGGTCGTAGTGCCCGCGAATGCAAGTCACACTGTTAAATGGGAAATAGATAGGCTTATCATGTCGCGCACATGACTTAGGTGCTTTGGGCCGCGTCAGGCCGAAAGGGGGCCGTGTGGGCCCAATGGGCTTGTAGGCCCACACAGATGAAATGTCCATGATGTGATAAGTTATTGATTTGGGCTGTTCCGTTGTAACACCCCATACCCGAGTCCGAGGCTCAGACCGGATACAAGACATTACTATGCTTGAACTTACTTAATCATGACATTACGGGCTATAAAATTTCGTTCCGAAATTAAAACTTCTCATTCTTAAACAATTCGTACATTTCATGGGCCTACGAGGCCTTAAACTCGTATTGGTAAACTTTCGGAACCTTATCGAAAAACTTTTCTTTGAAACAGGGGTTACACGCCCGTGTAATATAAGACATGCCCGTGCATAGGCATACACGCCCATGTCCTCAGACCGTGCCTAAAAACTCAGTATTCTGCCAATTTCCACACGGCCTTGGCACGCCCGTGGACCTAGACCGTGTACTATATCTTGATATACTGACTTATTTCACACGACCGGGCGCACGCCCATGTTCTAACCGTGTGTCATGCACGGTCTTAACACACGGCCGTGGGATTAATCCGTGGTCTATCCTTACTTATAAGACTAAGGTGCAGTTTACGCATGGCCTAGACACACGCCCGTGTGTCCAACCGTGTGGGCACTTAGAGGCTATTTACCAAGCCAATTGCCACCCTGAAATTAAGATCCAATTCATACTCATTTTCAACAACTCAATACTACATCATTCATGAATAATACTACATGTTTCATTGATAATTTTAAACATACACACTTGGCCAATCACTTAGCCATATACAAAAGAACAACTAACTTAATAGCCTATACTTTAGCTCTTCTTAAAACATTTACTCAAAATGTAATGCTACCTATACATGCCATACTTAATAAAACAACTTGGCTATACCAAAATAGCGATTGATAGTGTGCTCCGAGCTCCGATGATGGTGATCCTCAATATTAGCTTGGCGGGACTACATGGAAAGAAAGAATGAAAGACATAAGCATTTAGCTTAGTAAGTTTGCATAATACACATAGCAACATTCTTACTTAATAAAAACCATTTGATATAAACAATGGCATCATAAATTCAGCTATATAAAGCTTACTTACTCATACTTGATTCTTGCATAACTCATGAAACTTACTAGTCTCATACTTGATAGGCAAACAAAGTACCTGTATCACTAGATCACATTGATCAAATATACTGAACATAATACTCGTAATTTCTAATTCATCATTCATAACATGAATAATATTCTTTTTCACTTGATAATAACCTTACTTACTTAGCTTTCTTGTTATCTCTTTGGAGCTTAACTCGTTTGCCCGATGAATTTATATGAATAACCGAGGATACTAAATCTCATCTAAATTTCGAGGCCATGACTTAACATGGACTTATACGAACTCTTTCTTGTTCTCACCAATGCCATGCCTTAACTTGGACTTATATGGGATCTCTTTCTCTTGATAACTTTTCAATGCCAAGCTTGCCTTGGTCTTACATGACAACTTGTTCAATGCCAAGCTTACCTTGGACTTACATGATAATTCATTCAATGCCAAGCTTGCCTTGGACTTACATGATATCTTACTCAATGCCAAGCTTGCCTTGGACTTACATGATAACTTATTCAATGCCAAGCTTGCCTTGGACTTACATGATATCTTACTCAATGCCAAGATTGCCTTGGACTTACATGATAACTTATTCAATGCCAAGCTTGCCTTGGACTTACATGATATCTTACTCAATGCCAAGCTTGCCTTGGACTTACATGATATCTTGCTTGCTTGCCGATGCCATGCCTCGGCTTGGTCTTATACGGACTTTCTTGTTTCATGTGGTAGATCGAGTATCCTAAGTTATTCAACTTCAATCGGGGCTTTCTCATGCTTGATCTCATTAATTTCTTTGTTTAACATAACATTAAACGTTTTTCATAATAGCATTGTACATTATACTAAGCAATTCAATGATATAAATCATAAAGCTTAGAAATCATACAAACTTACCTCAATATACAAAATGTAGCTAGGTATGCAATTTAGTCCTCGACCTTGTTCTTGCCTCGATTTTGATTCGGGCTTCCTTTTTTTTATCTATAGTCATAAATAGATCATTTAATATTCACATTGACTAAATTGACCCATTACTCATACTTGGGCAAAATTACTATTTTACCCCTATATTTTCTCATATTTGCACTTTTGCCCCAAGGCTCGTAAAATAATTTTCATTCAACTTTCTTAGACTACATGCTTAGCTGATTCATTTTCTCTACTATAGCCACTATCAATTCTCATTATTTCTAATAGGTATGACTAATTTCAAAACTTTTACAAACTAGTCCCTATGCTCATTTTTCATGAAATTCACTTAGAAAAATATGTTTATCTAACATCAAACTCTCATAAACTTCCATAAAACATCCTTTAACAAGCATACCATTCATGGGTAGATTTTTGAACAAGCATCTTAGCTCACTTTATTGCTAAAAATAGCTAATTCGATATACGAGAACTTCAAAAATACAAAGAATATTAAAAACGGGACTAAGATGCCTTACTAGCAAGCTTCAAAAATTTGAAGAACCCTAGCTATGGAGTCTCCCAAATTTTTGGCACAAGGGGGAAGAAGATGAATAAGATTTTTATCATCTTTTCCCATTTTAATCATTTATTTGCTAAATGACCAAAATGCCCTTCTCTTTAAAATTTTACAAATTACTAACTCATGTCCATTTTTGTCCAAAAATTATGATTTGGGCAAATTTCTATTTAAGGACTTATAATTGCTATTCTAAAGCTATTTCATACAAAATGCTTCTAGAAACTCATATTTTATAACTTTTGCAATTTGGTCCTTTTTGACCATTCAACTTCAATTTAGCAAAATTGCTTCATGAAACTTTCACACTAACATGCAAACATGGCATGAACCTTAAAAACTCATAAATTCACCTCGGATTTGTGGTCTCGCACCACTATTCTCGACTAGGCCCTAAATCGGTCACATTACAATTCTCCCCCTTAGGGATTTTCGTCCTCGAAAATCTTACCAAAGAAAAAGGTTTGGATACTGGTTTCTCATACTCTCTTCTGGTTCCCATGTGGCTGCTTCTATTCCATGTATTTGCCACAATACTTTCACTAAGGCAATACTTTTCTTTCTTAGCTGCTTCACTTCCCGAGCTAATATCTTGACTGGTTCTTCACCATAAGTCATGTCAGGATGAATCTCTATCTCTGACTGGGGAATTACATGTGAAGGGTCTGATTGGTAGCGTCTCAACATTGACACATGAAACACATCATGTATCTTTTCTAACTCTGATGGCAAAGCCAATCTATAAGCTAAAGGCCCAACTTTCTCAGTATTCTCATATGGTCCAATAAAACATGGACTCAACTTGCCTTTCTTGCCAAATCTGAGAACTTTTCTCCATGGTGACACTTTCAAGAAGACTTTATCTCCGACTTGATATTCTATCTCTTTTCTCTTTAAGTCCGAATAGGAATTCTATCTGTCTGATGCAGCTTTTGAACATTCTCGTATGACTTTCACTTACTCTTCAGCTTCTCTAACCAAATCAACCCCGTGAATTTGGTATTCTTTAAGTTCAGTCCAATATAGAGGCGTTCGACACTTACGCCCATATAAAGCCTCATAAGGAACCATCTTTAAGCTCGACTGAAAACTATTATTGTAGGCAAACTCTACTAATGGGAGAAACTTTTCCCAACTGCCTCGAAATTCAAGAATACAACATCTGAGCATATCCTTGAGCACTTGACTTAACCTCTCTGATTGACCGTCAGTTTGAGGATGAAAAGTGGTACTAAAGTTCAACTTTGTCCCCAAGGCCTCTTGTAACTTCTTCCAAAACCTGGATGTGAATCTCAGATCTCTATCCGATATGATTGACAAGGGAACTCCATGAAGTCTTACTATTTCTGAAACATACAAGTTTGCTAACTTGTCAAGGGAGTAATCCACTCGAACAGGTATAAAATGGGCTGATTTCATGAGTCTATCAACTACAACCCTTACGGCATCTTTCTTGCTCAGAGATAGTGGTAAACCCGTTACAAAATCAATAGTAATACGATCCCATTTCCACTCCGGAACTAAAATGGGTTGAAGCAAACCCGAAGGTACTTGGTGTTCAGCCTTTACTTACTGACAAATCAAGCATTTGGAAACAAATTACGAAATATCTTTCTTCATTCTCGCCACCAATCTCGTTGCTTCAAGTCATTATACATCTTGGTACTACCCGGATGTACAGATAAACATCCATTATGGGCCTCATGCAAAATTTTCTGAATAAGCTCTTCTTTTCTCGGTACACAAACTCTATCTTTGAACATCAGACTTCCATTGGGACTAATCTGGAAGTCAGACTCAACATCTGTCTCGCACTGATCTCTCTGAACTTGCAATTCACTATCCTCTTTTTGAGCTTCAATGATCTCTTGGAGGAATATTGGTCTAGCTCTCAACTCAGCTAGAATAGAACCATCGTCGGACAAACTCATCTGTGAATTCATTGCCCTTAATGCAAATAAGGATTTTCTGCTCAAAGCATCGGCGACCACATTCGCCTTCCCCGGATGGTAATCAATGATCATCTCATAATCTTTTATCAACTCTAACCATCTCTGTTGTCTTAAGTTCAACTCTTTCTGCGTCATCAAGTATTTCAAACTTTTGTGATCAGTGAAAATCTGACATTTCTCACCATATAGGTGATGTCTCCATATCTTCAATGTGAAGACTATGGCAGCCAATTCTAAATCATGCGTCGGATAATTCTTCTCATGAGGCTTCAACTGTCTGGAGGCATAAGCAATAACTTTGCCTTCTTGCATAAGTACACAGCCTAATCCATTTAAGGATGCATCGCTGTAAATCACAAATTCTTTCCTTGTCTCAGGTTGAACCAGAACTGGGGCTTCTGTCAACATCGTTTTAAGTTTCTCGAAACTTTGTTGGCATCTTTCAGTCCACTCAAACTTCACATTTTTCTGTAACAATTTAGTCATTGGGGTTGCAATAACAGAAAACCCCTTGACGAATCGTCTATAATAGCCGACTAGGCCTAGAAAGCTTCTAATTTCAAAGATATTCTTCGGTGGATTCCAGTCCATTATGGCCAAAATCTTACTGGGGTCCACTCGAACTCCTTTTTTCGAGACAATATGTCCCAGAAACCCTACTTCCTTGAGCCAAAATTCACTTTTACTGAACTTAGCATATAATTGATTTTCTCGTAGAATCTGTAAAACTGTCCGTAGGTGCTCAGTATGCTCATTCTCATCTTGGGAATAAATCAGTATGTCATCAATGAAAACGACTACAAACTTGTCAAGGTATGGTCTAAACATGCAGTTCATTAAGTCCATGAATACCGCCGGAGCATTGGTCAAACCAAGGGCATGACTAAAAATTCATAATGCCCATACCTTGTTCGGAAGGCTATTTTAGGCACATCTGATTCTTTTACTCGTGAAATGGTAGTACCACGATCTCAAGTCTATTTTGGAGAATACAATGGCTCCTTTCAACCGATCGAACAAATCATCGACTCTAGGCAATGGGTACTTATTCTTTCTTCACACTTTATTAAGTTGATGGTAATATATGCACAATCTCATAGTGCCATCTTTCTTTTTCACAAATAAAATCGGAGCACCCCAGGGAGAACAACTTGACCTTGCAAAGCCTTTATCTGTCAACTCTTGTAACTGCGACTTCAGCTCCTTCAACTCCATCAGAGCCATTCTGTAAGGAGTAATAGATTTTGGTACAGTACAAGGAGCTAGCTCAATGCTGAACTCAACCTCTCTAACTCGTGGTAGTCCTGACAATTCCTCAGGAAACACATCCACGTACTCACATACTATTGGCACTGACTCAATCCTTAACTCTATTTCTTTTTCATTCATCACGAAAGCCAAATATGCTTCATACCCCTTTCTCATGTATCTCTGTGCCGTCACGTGAGAAATCAATTCTTACAATCTACTATGTTCATCTGATTCTATGTGAAGGGTGTCCCCATCCTCACATCTCATTTCAATGTATTTCTTCCCACAATTAACTATTACATTATGGGCGATTAACTTGATCCCATACCGAGAATGAGATCAAACTCACAAATGGTAACAACATAAGGTTTGCTTTAAAACAATGACCTCTAATCATTAATGGACATTCTCTACATACTTCATTCACTAACACACTATAGCCTAAAGGATTGGACACTCTAATCACAAACTCTATAAACTCTATAGGCATACTGAAATCGGATACCAATTTTATGCAAATTTAAGAGTGTGTAGATCCGGGATCTATTAAAGCAATAACTTTAACATCATGAAGAGAAAAGGTACCCGTGATAACATCATGGGAAGATGCCTCTTCGCAAGCGCGAATGGCATAAGTCCGTGCAGGCGCCCTACCCTCGGGTCTCACGGCCTGCTCTCTAGGGTTACCTCTTCCACTTGCCCCACTTCCGGGGTTTCTCTGTGGCCTTCCTTTGACCATACTCCCGGATCTTGGGTTCTGAGTTTTGTCCTCTTTCATCATCTCTGGACAATCTTTTATGTAGTGGTCCTAGGAACCACATCTGAAACAGGCATTTTTTTGTGCTCGGCATTCTCCTAAATGACGTCTACCACAATGTGGGAATTCGGGTCTATCAGATCGAACATTCCCCACACTAGTGACTGAAGTAGTCTGTGCTTTATTTCCCGAATACTGTTTACTCTTGTCCTTCTTGGAAAATCCAGTGGAAGTAGTCGATCGGGCGGGGAAATCTCTTGACTTCTTGGATGAAGATTGGAATGACTTGTTCCACTGCCTCTTTCTAGAGTCACGAGACTCCGTTTCAGATTTCTTCTTCTCTTCTACTAGTTCTTCGGCTTTACAAGCCCTTTCGACTAGCACAATAAATTCCTTCAGTTCTAGGACAGCAACAAACAGTTTGATGTCGTCATTTAGCCCATCTTCAAATCTCTTACTCATGATGGCCTCGGTGGATATGCATTCTCGAGCGTATTTGCTGAGTCTTACAAACTCACGCTCGTAGTCAGTTACAGACATCTTGCCTTGTTTTAGTTCTAGGAATTCCTTTATTTTCTGGTCCACAAAACTTTGACTGATATACTTTTTCTTGAACTCTTCTTGGAAAAATTCCCACGAGATCTTCTCTCTTGGGACTACTGATACCAAGGTGTTCCACCATTGATAGGCAGAATCTCTTAAAAGAGAAACTACGCACTTCATGCACTCTTCAGGTGTACATGACAGCTCATTAAATACCCTTCCGATGGCATTTTCTAACGAATTGACTCTTTCTCGGATCATCATCTTTCTAGCCCGCAATTCTTCTGTCCCATGTTTCCTGATTCTATCAACCGGAGGCTTCTCTCCTCTTACAACCTCTACTACTTGAGGGGTTATTGGGATAGGTTGAGGAATAGGTGGGGGTGGAGGGGTTGTGCATTCGAGTTACATTTGACGAACTCAGGTGTACCATGTGTTCATCATATGGAGGAAGGCTTCTCTAGCCTCTTCTCCTCCTCATTGACTCACCGTAGTGGGTCTATTCTCGTTCTTATTTGGCACCGTCCCTTCTACGGGAGCCGGCGCGTTACTTTCTACGTCATCCGTCATATCTCTTTCAGGATCCATTTACTATATATATACAAACATAATTTAAGTCGTCAGGAGTCGTCACACTATCATTATAAAAAAATTCTTACGTATAGCATGTATAGCTAGACTCGTGCTCATGCTACGTTAGTCCTAGAACCGAGTAAACCGTAGCTCTGATACAACTAAATGTAACACCCCATACCCGAGTCCGAGGCTTAGACTGGATATAAGACATTACTATGCTTGAACTTACTTAATCATGACATTACGGGCTATAAAATTTCGTTCTGAAATTAAAACTTCTCATTCTTAAACAATTCGTACATTTCATGGGCCTCACGAGGCCTTAAACTCAGTCTTCGTAAACTTTCGGAACCTTATCGAAAAACTTTTCTTTGAAACAGGGGTTACACGCCCGTGTAATATAAGACATGCCCGTGCATAGGCATATACGCCCATGTCCTCAAACCGTGCCTAAAAACTCAGTATTCTGCCAATTTCCACACGGCCCTGGCACGCCCGTGGACCTAGACCGTGTACTATATCTTGATATACTGACTTATTTCACACGACCGGGCGCAGGCCCATGTTCTAACCGTGTGTCATGCACGACCTTAACACACGGCCGTGGGATTAATTCGTGGTCTATCCTTACTTATAAGACTAAGGTGCAGTTTACGCATGGCCTAGACACACGCCCGTGTGTCCAACCGTGTGGGCACTTAGTGGCTATTTACCAAGCCAATTACCACCCTAAAATTAAGATCCAACTCATACTCATTTTCAACAACTCAATACTACATCATTCATGAATAATACTACATGTGTCATTGATAATTATAAACATACACACTTGGCCAATCACTTAGCCATATACAAAAGAACAACTAACTTAATAGCCTATACTTTGGCTCTTCTTAAAACATTTACTCAAAATGTAATGCTACCTATACATGCCATACTTAATAAAACAACTTGGCTATACCAAAATAGCAATTGATAGTGTGCTCCGAGCTCTGATGACGGTGATCCTCAATATTAGCTTGGCGAGACTACATGGAAAGAAAGAATGAAAGACATAAGCATTTAGCTTAGTAAGTTTGCATAATACACATAGCAACATTCTTACTTAATAAAGACCATTTGATATAAACAATGGCATCATAAATTCAGCTATATAAAGCTTACTTACTCATACTTGATTCTTACATAACTCATGAAACTTACTAGTCTCATACTTGATAGGCAAACAAAGTACCTATATCACTAGATCACATTGATCAGCATACTTGAACATAATACTCATAATTTCTAATTCATCATTCATAACATGAATAATATTCTTTTTCACTTGATAATAACCTTACTTACTTAGCTTTCTTGTTATCTCTTTGGAGCTTAACTCGCTTGCCCGATGAATTTATATGAATAACCGAGGATACTAAATCTCATCTAAATTTCGAGGCCATGACTTAACATGGACTTATACTGAAGTCTTTCTTGTTCTCACCAATGCCATGCCTTAACTTGGACTTATATGGGATCTCTTTCTCTTGATAGCTTTTCAATGCCAAGCTTGCCTTGGTCTTACATGATAACTTGTTCAATGCCAAGCTTGCCTTGGACTTACATGATAACTTATTCAATGCCAAGCTTGCCTTGGACTTACATGATATCTTACTCAATGCCAAGCTTGCCTTGGACTTACATGATAACTTATTCAATGCCAAGCTTGCCTTGGACTTACATGATATCTTACTCAATGCCAAGATTGCCTTGGACTTACATGATAACTTATTCAATGCCAAGCTTGCCTTGGACTTACATGATATATTACTCAATGCCAAGCTTGCCTTGGACTTACATGATATCTTGCTTGCTTGCCGATGCCATGCCTCGGCTTGGTCTTATACGGACTTTCATGTTTCATGTGGTAGATCGAGTATCCTAAGTTATTCAACTTCAATCGGGGCTTTCTCATGCTTGATCTCATTAATTTCTTTGTTTAACATAACATTAAACATTGTTCATAATAACATTGTACATTATACTAAGCAATTCAATGATATAAATCATAAAGCTTAGAAATCATACAAACTTACCTCAATATACAAAATGTAGCTAGGTATGCAATTTAGTCCTCGACCTTGTTCTTGCCTCGATTTCGATCCGGGCTTCGTTTTTCTTGATCTATAGTCATAAATAGATCATTTAATATTCACATTGACTAAATTGACCCATTACTCATACTTGGGCAAAATTACTATTTTGCCCCTATACTTTCTCATATTTTCACTTTTGCCCCAAGGCTCGTAAATTAATTTTCATTCAACTTTCTTAGACTACATGCTTAGCTGATTCATTTTCTCTACTATAGCCACTCTCAATTCTCATTATTTCTAATAGGTATGACTAATTTCAAAACTTTTACAAACTAGTCCCTATGCTCATTTTTCATGAAATTCACTTAGAAAAAGATGTTTATCTAACATCACACTCTCATAAAATTCCATGAAACATCCTTTAACAAGCATACCATTCATGGGTAGATTTTTGAACATGCATCTTAGCTCACTTTGTAGCTAAAAATATCTAATTCGATATATGAGAACTTCAAAAATACAAAGAATATTAAAAACGGGACTAAGATGCCGTACTAGCAAGCTTCAAAAATTTGAAGAACCCTAGCTATGGAGTCTCCCAAATTTTCGGCAGAAGGGGGAAGAAGATGAATAAGATTTTTATCATCTTTTCCCATTTTAATCATTTATTTGCTAAATGACCAAAATGCCCTTCTCTTTAAAATTTTACAAATTACTAACTCATGTCCATTTTTGTCCAAAAATTTTGATTTGGGCAAATTGATATTTAAGGACTTATAATTGCTATTCTAAAGCTATTTCATACAAAATGCTTCTAGAAACTCATATTTTACAACTTTTGCAATTTGGTCCTTTTTGACCATTCAACTTCAATTTAGCAAAATTGCTTCATGAAATTTTCACACTAACATGCAAACATGGCATGAACCTTAAAAACTCATAAATTCACCTCAGATTCGTGGTCTCGCACCACTATTCCGACTAGGCCCTAAATCGGGCTGTTACAGCCGTTGCATAGTCGTGGTTGTTTTTAGGCTAAATGGGCCACACGAGTGTGTGGGCCCACTTGGGAAGGGTAATGGGCCTTAGGCCCATCTTTGCCGTTAAGTCAAGTTAGATTTCCTAAGTCGCTCGAGGTGACGGTGGGCCTCCTGTTGGGTCGTTAATACCCTCAGTTTGTAAAATTACTAAAATACTCTCAGTTTTGTAAAATTACTGAAATACCCTCAGTTTGTAAAATTGTTGAAATACCCTCGGTTTGTAAAATTACTGAAATACCCTCGGTTTGTAAAATTACAGAAATACCCTCGGTTTGTAAAATTACTGAAATACCCTCGGTTTGTAAAGTTACTAAAATACCCCTAATTTGTGAAATTACCGAAAGATCCGTGAGTTATGAAATTACTGAAATACCCTCAGTTTATAAAATTACTGAAATTCCCTTGGTTTACAAATTACTGAAATACCCCTGTAGGGTAGAACTACCGAATTACCCATGTAGGGTAGAATCACTGAATTACCCCGTAGGGTAGGATCACCAAAATACCCCTGAGGGGTAGGATTACTGAAATACCCTTATGGGTTAAATGACTATTTTGCCCTTGTGGGTAAATGACTGACTTGTGCTATGATTTGACTGATTTGACTGTGATCGTATGATTGTGTTTTAACTGACTTGACTGTGGGCGTGTGACTGATATGCTATTAATATGTGTTGAAATGACTGTTACTAAGCATGGCTATTTTGCATACACGAGTAATGATTGAGCATGACATACACGACATATTGCATGGGGTTGGGATTTGTAATTGGAGGAAGTACTGTACCCGTGGCTCTGCCACGTTTTACTGCTCTAGTGGCTTCACCACGTGTACTGATTTTAGTTGCCTGGCCACGTTCACTGTTATTAGCAGCTCTATTGCGTTAGTACTATATACTAGTGGCTCTGCCACGTTTTACTGTTATAGTGGCATCGCCACATAATCTGATTTTAATGGCTCAATCACGTATACTATTATTAGCAGCTTTGCTGCGTTGTTATTAGCAGCTAGGCTGCGTTATTGGTGTGCTGGCTGGGTGGGTCGACTTGGTCCCCACGTGGTGTGTTGGTTGGTACGGGAGGTGTGTTGGTTTGGGTGGGTTGGGATGCATCCTCATCTTTGTTGCATATCTATTTATGAGATCTCATCATCAGATCTTTGGCTTAGGCCACTTGTTCTCGCTATTTGTTTGGGCTAGGCCCAATTGATTCTGATATGGTCATGACCCAAATGATATTGTAGTGGGCTTTGACTCACGTATGCTTTGAGTGAGCTGTACTGTTACTCTTAAAGGGCTTTAGCCTAGAATGTTTCAGTTTCTATTTACGTATCTTGATTGTTACTCTAGTAAGGGGATTACATACTTTGAGTTTTCATAAACTCACCCGTTTTTAATCGTGTAAGGTAATCCTCGGCCTTAGACGGATCGGAGGCTGAGGACTTGGAGAAGACCACACACTTTGCTTATGCTTGCTTTGTTTTGATTATTTTTAAATATTTTTATTTGGGTTGTTATAAGGCCTCTCTAATTTTAACTTATTATTTCTGATATTTATTTATGATGTTTTCTAACTGCTAAAAGTGGGATACGATTTCCAAAACGATAAACTAACTTCAAAACACTACGTTTCCGTAACGTTTTCAAAATGCTTCTGCTAGTCAATTTTTAAACATCACGTTTTCGTATATTATTTATTTTAAATATGCTTCCGCAACAGATAAAGTTTTAAAAGTTACGTTGGCAAGTGGTTAACAATTGCTTAAGTGTTTTGAGTTTTAACAAAGAGGCATTAACTCTCAAACAAGTTTTAACAAACAAGAAATATGGTTTTGAAAAACACTTCCATGTGACACGCCAGATTCGGGCCTAACTTCTAGGCCGGGTTTAGGGTGTTACAGCTTTAGCTTCTAATTTAGCTGGATTTAGACCTTCATCAAATAAGATTAATCATGTATCCAATACTCACAAAATGAACAAAGGCTTTCCATTCAAGCATCCGCAACTATATCTACTTCCTCGAAGGTTAATCGTTAATTATTCACAATCTTTCAATAGTTCAAGCCATCAACATTGTCTTAATTTTTGATTTTTCTATAACATTAGATACTTTATACTCTTGGGATCAAGAAGCATATGACGTTTTTCACTGAACAAACGATGTCATCCATTTCTCAACACAGACATACTAGCGGCCGACCCTAAGTCACTCGTCGTACAATTCTTTTAATGAGACTTTAACCGTCTAAAAGCACAAACTGTCACTTTACATTCTTGTATTAAAACACATTCCAATCCATTCTATAGTGCATCACTGAAAAATTACGAATTCTTTACTCAATTCAAATAGAACCCAGAGCCAGTGCTTCGGTTAACAATACTTTCAATTGTTTTCTACTTTGCTAATACTCAACAGACCATTCAACTTTCACAAATGTGTTAACTTTATCAATCAGAACAGATTTAACTCATAATAACAACGTCCGATTAGAACAAATCTATGAGGAATATCTTTGTATCATACTGTCTAAAATATAAATTCTTCCTTCAGACTGTTTGTCTAATTACTCATGAATGCACAAAATTCATTTCCATACCTGAGAACAATTTAAATGCGTATGACTCAAATTACCTTTCAACTGGCCAGGTCGCTCAGATAAAACAACTGAGTCGATCTCAACTATCAAATAATATCATATCAAAATACTTCCTCTTTCATGCTGTTAAAACAACTCAAACATACACTCTTTCAAAATTTTCCTCACATGTTAGTCAAAAGATCTTTACAACAGCATTAGCTCAGGGAAACAAAATATCCTGATTGAACTCATTAACCTTAATTAAAGTTACCTGAGAAAAGAAAACCATAGTACAATTTGAGCTTGAGCTTCCACTATCTACACCTCTTCCGATATCAATTCCTTTCACGAAAATTAGAGAAATCCTGATGCCAGAATCACTACGTTCTCATAATTAAACTAGGAATACACTCATATTAGACATAGTTATCACAAGATACAGAACACACTTTAAAGATGAGCCATGATTGATAATTTACGAAATAAGGATGATAAGGAAACCGAGACAAAGAAATCCAAGATACGATATCATACTGGAAGTCCAAGAACACAACTTATAAGAAAATAATAAAGATCTCGATGATTTCTCAGAGAAAAACAGAAGAAAAACAATGCTTATACGCTCTGGAATCAATTGTAACAGAGATAATATATTTTTCAAATATATATACAAAACAACACAACATCCAGTAGAGACAGAAGAATAGCCTCACATAAATTTTCACCAACAACTTTTATTCTAAGCAAAATAGTATAGAATCCCACAGAGAGATAAGATATGCTGTTCATAAACAAACCAGACCAACAATTCTTTCATCTAACATTAGAGTTAGATAGCATTCTCAAACGATAAAAATTTCATCAGAGAATGAACAATTACATAAACCCCAGTGTAACACCCCATACCCGAGTCTGAGGCTTAGACCGGATACGAGACATTACTATACTTGAACTTTCTTAAACATGTACTTATGGGCTATAAAATTTCGTTCCGAATAAAAAACTTCTCTTTCTTAATCAAATAAGACATTTCATGGGCCTACGAGGCCTCAGACTTACGTCCCGAAACTTTCGGAACTCATCTGGAAACTTTCTCTAGAAAAAGGGGTCACACGTCCGTGTGACTTGGGACACGCCCGTGCACCCCTAAAACATGCCCCTGTCTTTCACCCGTGGAGGATACTAGCAAATTACACATGACTTGGACAAGCCCGTGGCCCTGGCCCGTGTGGCAAACCTTGGCATTCTGACTTATCCACACGGTCTATACACACGCCTGTGTGCGTCAGCCGTGTGACAATTAAATTTCTAAGTGTCAAGTGCAGACTTCACACGGCCTTGGAACACGCCCATGTGCCAACTGTGTGTATCACACGGCCTGGACAAACGGCCGTGTGACCAGTCCTTGGTCTAATCTGACTTAAGATACAAGGTACAGGAGACACACGGCCTAGACACACGCCCGTGTGTCTATCCGTTTAGGCACTTAGAGGCTATCTACCAAGCCTTTTTACCACTCTCATTTACATAAATTCATACATCATCACATAACTCCACATAGCATCAATTTAATTCTTGAATTAAAGACATTTAATCATTTAAAGAGACAAAGACTTCATCCCATACACTAGGGAGAACTATTCCGAATGCAATTACAATTGTAACTTAAGCCATCATCTATGGCTATACACATCCAATCTCTAAGTTCTCTTAGGCCAACAAAATTTGGCTACAACAATTAGAACTTAATCAATTCTAAAAGAATCCCCCTATACATGCCATGACTCATAAGAACTTGAAACACCATACCAAGCGTTTATTCGATAGTGTGAAAACATCTCCGGTGGCCTCCAACCCGAGCTAGTTAAAATAACCTATAAGAGATGGGAAAAGAAAAGGGGTAATCAATAATGCTTAGTAAGTTCATCTGCATAAACTGAAAAATACCGACATTTATTGAATACATATAACCACAAGGTATTATACTGAGTTTTTCTAATTAACTCATGGTAACTTAACCACTCTTGAAGCTTACTCATTCTATCTCTTACCATATTCACCTCATGCCACAAGCCAACTGCTCGTGTTAAATAGCACACATTCCTGCACTGATCGTCAAGTAATCACATAGAACAACACATCAAGCAATTTCAATAAGCTACTCATACTACAAATCTCTCGGTGGTTTCGCACTCATCCCACCATTAAATCTCTAATAGGGTGGTATCGCACACAGCCACCAATCATTTAAAAGCGATGGCATCGCACACAGCCCATTAATTTCTAATTAATTAGGTGATAACGCACATAGCCACCGATATTAATATAGTTGATGGTATCGCACTCAGCCCGTCACTACCATCAATAAGGTGATACCGCACATAGCTCACCGTTAGTTTACGTTCGTGGATAGTAATCCGCAAGTATATCTCTATTTCAAATGTTCATCCGAGAACATCCTCACCTACTTTTATTCTTACTTAACTTTCTACGATTCTCGTTCGCATTCACACAATGCATCCATAAACCTATCTCATGCAACTAAGGTGCATTAATTAAATATATCCCACTAGGGGTTCAGCATATATTGAATTCATCTCCATTCAGTTCTAACACATACTTGTGCTTCTCGTGGTACAACCACTTACATTCAACATATCCGTTGAATCATTCAAATTGTTAACTAACTCTCTTAAGTCTCATACACATAGTTCTCATTGACATTATACCCCAATAAGGTCCTACATACATTAACATGTCAGTGCCATGTCCCTGACATGGTCTTATACGAACTCTTACACCGAGGCCATATTCCAATATGGTCTTACTCGAGACTTTAACCATCATCATATCATGCTATACACATTTCAATTCTATTGACATTTCATCAAAGGATATTTTATGCATTCCATATGGTAAATATACATTCCATATCACATTGGAACGTTAAATTAACTCGTACGTAATTACAACGTTTGCACGTGAACTTACCTCGATGTTGAAAGGGCCGAAAGGGACCTTTTTGCCCACCTTTCTCTTTTCACCCGTTCTAGGTCCGAAACTCGTTTTCTTTGATCTAGAACAATGGAATTTACTGATTTAATCATTTATAAATCATAATACACCATAATCTACACTTTAGGAAAAAATGACTATCTTGCCCCTACACTTTGGCAAAATTACGATTTTGCCCCTAGGCTCGTAAATAAATTTTTCATCTCAATTTCTTTTTAAGAAAGCCTAGCTGAACATTTAATCCTCTTACAACTATCCACAATTCCATCTATTTCATGCCTTAATGAACAAATTACAACTTTTGCATTTTAGTCCCAATTAGGTGTTTTCATGGCAACACCTTTCACAAAAGTTGTTTCTCATCATCCTATCATTCATTTTCTTCCATAAAAACTCATCAAACAATATAAACTCTCTAATGGCATGTCCCTAGACATTCAACCATGTTGCAAATTAATCCTCCCATTAGCTAGCTTAAGCTTTGGGGACTCCAAAAATGTAATTTTCTTCAAAAATAAGCATCAAAATCACTTACTTGAATGGAGTAAAGCTTGCTGAAATTTGATGCTTTCAAACCTCTCCCATGGCTGATATTTTCGGTTGAAGAAGAGAAGAAATAAAAAAGATGATAGCCTTAGCTTATATCATTTTATTTTATTTAATTTTCCAACTAATATCACCATCTTTCTATCATAATAAATGCTCTTGTCCCCTATATAATATTATGGCCGGCCAACTCACTAAATTAAGGCCAAATTGCACAATTGGGACCTCCAATTAATAATCCATAGCTTTTTGGCACCTCTGGCAAAAAAATAGAACTTTCGCACTTTATGCGATTTAGTCCTTTTTCACAATTTAGCTAGAAATCGCTAAAATTAAGGCACCAAAATTTTCATGCATCCTTATAAACATGTTATAATACATAGCATATCATGAAAATAATTTTCTCTAACCTCGAATTAGTGATTCCGAGATCACTGTTTCGACTAGCCCCTAAATTGGGCTGTTACAATTCTCCCCCTTAGGGATTTTCATCCCCGAAAATCTTATCAGGAGGATTTGCTACCAACATTCTTAAAATGTTTCCATCTACTCTTCAAAATCGCGAATCCACTTATCATCATGTTTCTCTTGCCAATAACTCTTAAGTTGTGATACACAAGGTCGAAACGTAACTTGAGACCTAGGTTATTCTTCCTCTGGGCATATACTCTGCAATCTACCAATTTGGAAATCTGCACATGTCCAAATGATCATTCGAATCTTTACTGGTTGATTTACTACAATTCGAATGACATTTCCCTTTCTTGGAATTTTTCTCAAACCAAATTTGAAATCTATAAGGTTTCATCTCACTTTCTCATTAAAGCATTCATCGACTTTAATACTCTTGAATTGTACGCTTTAAAAAAAAACTCAGTTTTTAGTGGTTAACTACTCCTGACCATAAACTCAATCATATCGTGAAAAGTACTCTATTATCAAAACATCTATGCTCATAATCGTACTTACTTATTCTTGCATTAGTAGATATGCTACTACTAAATCTCATACCAAAACTCTGTATAAGTTCTGGATTCATCATCATTCCAATTCTATTTTGAGAAATCATCAACAATGGAAAACTTATACAACTCAGTATTTACCATCTCAAATAAACTCATTCGAGAGCTTATTTAAAATACCATTTACTATATCTCTTCAACCCTTTTTGTTACGAAAAGAAAACTCGCTCTAGTCATTAATCTTGCTGAAACTAAGATGTTACCAACTAGGGTCAACCGAGTAACTAACTCGCATTACTTAACAAGGATCTTTTCATAACATCTAACTCATTACACAAACACAAAGGTGATTGCCTCTGGATCACCAATCTGGTAACTCTTTTTCTCGATTCAGACTGAACTCAGTACTAGAACTTTCAAT
This sequence comes from Gossypium sturtianum, assembly GCA_025698515.1. Classification (NCBI taxonomy): domain Eukaryota; kingdom Viridiplantae; phylum Streptophyta; class Magnoliopsida; order Malvales; family Malvaceae; genus Gossypium; species Gossypium sturtianum. The sequence goes on from CM046944.1 coordinate 79,426,675, forward strand.
TAATAGTTCATTCTATAGCTTTCAACTCAACCATCGTGGTTTAAACGGTTCAACGAGCATATCTCTGTAATATGCTCCCTACTCACATACACACAGAATTTTATTCTCCTTATTGTTTTATACACAAAACTTGAATCATAATTCAAGCACACTCTCATCTGGGTTTCTCTTGCTATGCTAATCTAAAACCTTAACCATCATTACAACTCACGATAGCAGGGACATCTTGATCAAATTCATTAACTCTATTCAGCTTGCCCGAAGATCCATCACACCATGTAAAACTCATGATTTCACTCCTTATACTAGAATCATTTCCAACTTCTCCCTCAAAGCACCCGAATAGGGTTACAAGGAGATAAAGGAATGTCGATTCCAAATAACTAAATCGACAACCATTATATCTGATTTTTACTATCTGCCAACATTCTCACACAGTCACTGTTTATGAAAAGAACAACCACATCAGCCCTGAAAGGCAACAGATATTAGTACATAATACTTAAGGGGATTATTATTATAATCCATCCATGGCATCAACTAACCATGCACAAACTACAGGCTTCGAGCCAACTTACTCATACTTGCCATTTATTTAGAACATATCGTGCCACACATCGTACTAGTTTCTTCGTGATTCATTCTCGAATATCTGCATTCACTCCTTCACATGACTTTAGTACTAATCTCATTTATACTTCTAGACTCATCTATTTGTCCCTTTGATCACTAGGGATAATCAAAGACGTAAATTTTTCGTCATTCATGTAGGCACGAAACCAATGCCACACCCCCGGGGTGGTCTTATATGGAGTCACCTCTAAATGCCAATGCCATATCCTGGATAAGGTCTTATATGGACTTCCACATCAAGTATCGATGCCATATTCTAAATATGGTCTTATACGATTCTCATATTCATTACTGATGCCATATTCTGGATAAGGTCTTATATGGAATCATAACTTAGTGCCGAGGCCATGCCTCGAACATGATCTTATACGGGACTTTATCTATTTCATATCTCAATGATAGCCTTTTCATTATAGTCCCCCAGGACTTCAACCTCATGTTCAACAACGATTACTCTGCCTAGTAGAGTATCATGTATCAATGTGATACAAAGCATTCTCAAAATGCTAACATAAATACTGCATTAATCACATATAAACTTACTAAATTTAACTCTCATAACATCTCATCATAATTCAACAGTGGTAAGGGAGTAAGGTTGCAAGGTCCCTTAGCCTAACTCTCGTGACTACATACATATGATTTACTACTCATTGTCAATGAAATATCATCATAGTCACACAACTCGCCTCAGGCAAGTTTTCATACTTACTCATGTTACAATGGTTTCTATCACCCATAATTTCAAACAGTGACTTCACTTACTCAAGTTCCACCTTAATGTCTACTCAAGTACTCAACATTAAGCTCTAATTCCTCTTACTATTTCTTATTAATCTAGAGAATGTCTTACGGGTTTTGAGTACGTCCTTTACTTGATTGCCATAGTCCAACTATGGTCTTACTCGTATCACAACATCATAGCCCAGCTATTGCTTTACATGTCATCACGATGCCATGGACTCGCTATAGTCTTACACGAAATCTCATATCAATACCAATGCCATATCCCAGATACGGTCTTACATGGAAACTCATATCGATGTCGATGCCATATCCCAGATATGGTCTTACACGAAATCTTATATCGATATCGATGCCATATCCCAGATATGGTCTTACACGATCTCATACCGCTGCGAGTCCCGACGTGGGTCTCACACGGGATTACTATTTGATGTCGATGCCATATCCCAGATATGGTCTTAAACGGGATCTGACAACAAATATCGATGCCAATGCCATGCCCCAGACATGGTCTTATATGGGATCACATATACCGCCATGGTCCAACCATGGTCTTATTCATCATTTTATCAATGAACGACCGTACTCATCTCCTGCATTCTACTTAGTCAAACTTTTTAGTTTTAACTCTCACACTATAATATGTGTGACTTTGTAACAGGGTTATAAGACAAAACATTATATCTTTTCTACTTTAACAGTCACACGTGAGATTTAACCATGTGGACATATTTATCATACACAATGGCATCACAAATCTCAAATGCTTACTTACTCTTACTGCTTCTCACATACATTATGGCACTTACTAGTCTCATGTTTCTAAGGTAAACAAGGTACCTGTAACACTTGATCACAAGATCAATATACTTTACTATAACAAGCATAATCTCAACATCATTATTCATAACATGAATTATACTTGTTAGTCAGCCTTCACTAGCATGACATAATATCAACTTTACTACTAACTTTCTTGCTATCTCATTTAAGCTTTACTCTTTTGCCCAACGAATTACTATGAATGACTGAGGATACTGAATCTCATTTCACATGTATCTTGATGCCAATGCTATATCCTTGATATAGTCTTACATGGGATCTCTTACTTGGTATCGATGCCATGTCTTGACATGGACTTACACGAAGTCTTGCTTGTGGGTTCCCTTGGGAACTTACCATTGCCATGTCTTGACATGGTCTTATTGGTAACTTTACTCATGAACTGGTCAATGCCGAGCCTTGGCTTAGACTTACATGAAATCTTCCTTGTTACTCACTAATGCCATGCCTTGGCTTGGACTTACATGGGATCTCTATCTCTTGATAGCTTTTCAATGCCAAGACTTGTCTTGGACTTACATGACATCTTTGCTTGGAGACTCGCCAATGCCATGCCTTGGCTTGGGCTTATATGGGTCTTCATCTCATAGTAACTCTTCAATGCCAAGACTTTACTTGGTCTTACATGATAACTTGCTTGATTGCTGATGCCATGTCTTGACATGGTCTTATATGGACTTTCTTGTCTCATGTGGCAGATTAAGTATCTAAAGTAATTCATTTTCAATCGGGACTTTCATATACATGCTCTTAGTAACTTCTTTGTTTAATAAATCATTAAACATTTTCATGGAAATAATGTGCATATAACAACATCACAAGCAATTCAATGAAATATTCATGAAGCTTGAAAATCTTATAAACTTACTGAAATTAGCTCGGTTGGGAATCATCACTGTCTTAACAAAACAATTTTGTTAGAGCCGGGAGACATCACACTATCACGGTCCACATACGGCATGTATAGCTAGACTCTTACTCACGCTAAGTTAGTCCTAGAACTGACTAAACCCTAGCTCTGATACCACTAAATGTAACACCCCATACCCGAGTCTGAGGCTTAGACCGGATACGAGACATTACTATACTTGAACTTTCTTAAACATGTACTTATGGGCTATAAAATTTCGTTTCGAATTAAAAACTTCTCTTTCTTAATCAAATCAGACATTTCATGGGCCTACGAGGCCTCAGACTTATGTCCCGAAACTTTCGGTGCTCATCTGGAAACTTTCTCTAGAAACAGGGGTCACACGTCCGTGTGACTTGGACACGCCCGTGCACCCCTAAAACATGTCCGTGTCTGTCACCCGTGGAGGATACTGGCAAATTACACACGGCTTGGACACGCCCGTGGCCCTGGCCCGTGTGCCAAACCTTGGCATTCTGACTTATCCACACGGTCTGTACACACGTCCGTGTGCGTCAGCCGTGTGACAATTAAATTTCTAAGTGTCAAGTCCAGACTTCACACGGCCTGGACAAACGGCCGTGTGACCAGTCCTTGGTCTAATATGACTTAAGATACTAAGGTGCAGGAGACACACGGCCTAGACACACGCCCGTGTGTCTATCCGTGTAGGCACTTAGAGGCTATCTACCAAGCCTTTTTACCACTCTCATTTACATAAATTCATACAACATCACATAACTCCACATAGCATCAATTTAACTCTTGAATTAAAGACATTTAATCATTTACAGAGACAAAGACTTCATCCTATACACTAGGGAGAACTGTTCCGAATGCAATTACAATTGTAACTTAAGCCATCATCTATGGCTATACACAACCAATCTCTAAGTTCTCTTAGGCCAACACAATTTGGCTACAATAATTAGAACTTAATCAATTCTAAAAGAATCCCTATACATGCCATGACTCATAAGAACTTGAAACACCATACCAAGCGTTTATTCGATAGTGTGAAAATATCTCCGGTGGCCTCCAACCCGAGCTAGTTAAAATAACCTATAAGAGATGGGAAAAGAAAAGGGGTAAGCAATAATGCTTAGTAAGTTCATCTGCATAAACTGACAAATACTGACATTTATTGAATACATATAACCACAAGGTATTATACTGAGTTTTTCTCATTAACTCATGGTAACTTAACCACTCTTGAAGCTTACTCCTTCTATCTCTTACCACACTCACCTCATGCCAAAAGCCAACTGCTCATGTTAAATAGCACACATTCCTGCACTGATCGTCAAGTAATCACATAGAACAACACATCAAGCAATTTCAATAAGCTACTCATACTACAAATCTCTCGGTGGTTTCGCACTCATCCCACCATTAAATCTCTAATAGGGTGGTATCGTACACAGCCACCAATCATTTATAAGCGATGGTATCGCACATAGCCCATCGATTTCTAATTAATCAGGTGATAACACACATAGCCACCGATATTAATATAGTTGATGGTATCGCACTCAGCCCGTCACTACCATCAATAAGGTGATACCGCACATAGCTCACCGTTATTTTACATTCATGGATAGTAATTCGCAAGTATATCTCTATTTGAAATGTTCATCCGAGAACATCCTCACCTACTTTTATTCTTACTTAACTTTCTACGATTCTCGTTCGCATTCACACAATGCATCCATAAACTTATCTCATGCAACTAAGATGCATTAATTACACATATCCCATTAGGGGTTCAGCATATATTGAATTCATCTCCATTCAATTCTAACACATACTTGTGCTTCTCGTGGTACAACAACTTACATTCAACATATCCGTTGAATCATTCAAATTGTTAACTAACTCTCTTGAGTCTCATACACATAGTTCTCATTGACATTATACCCCAATAAGGTCCTACATACATTAACATGTCGATGCCATGTCCCTGACATGGTCTTATACAAACTCTTACACCGAGGCCATATTCCAATATGGTCTTACTCGAGACTTTAACCATCATCATATCATGCTATACACATTTCAATTCTATTGACATTTCATCAAAGGATATTTTATGCATTTATATGGTAAATATACATTCCATATCACATTGGAACGTTAAATTAACTCGTACGTAATTACAACATTTGCACGTGAAGTTACCTTGATGTTGAAAGGGCCGAAAGGGACCTTTTTGCCCACCTTTCTCTTTTCACCCGTTCTAGGTCCGAAACTCGTTTTCTTTGATCTAGAACAATGGAATTTACTGATTTAATCATTTTTAAATCATAATACACCATAATCTACACTTTAGGCAAAAATGACTATCGTGCCCTTACACTTTGGCAAAATTATGATTTTGCCCCTAGGCTCGTAAATAAATTTTTCATCTATATTTCTTATTAAGCAAACCTAGCTGAACATTTAATCCTCTTACAACTATCCACAATTCCATCTATTTCATGCCTTAATGAACAAATTACAACTTTTGCATTTTAGTCCCAATTAGGTGTTTTCATGGCAACACCTTTCACAAAAGTTATTTCTCATCATCCTATCATTCATTTTCTTCCATAAAAACTCGTCAAACAACATAAACTCTCTCATGGCAAGTCCCTAGACTTTCAACCATGTTGCAAATTAATCCTCCCATTAGCTAGCTTAAGCTTTGGGGACTCCAAAAATGCAATTTTCTTCAAAAATAAGCATCAAAATCACTTACTTGAATGGAGTAAAGCTTGATGAAATTTGAAGCTTTCAAACCTCTCCCATGGCTGATATTTTCGGTTGAAGAAGAGAAGAAATAAAAAAGATGATAGCTTTAGCTTATATCATCTTATTTTATTCAATTTTCCAACTAATATCACCATCTTTCTATCATAATAAATGCTCTTGTCCCCTATATAATATTATGGCCGGCCAACTCACTAAATTAAGGCCAAATTGCACAATTGGGACCTCCAATTAATAATCCATAGCTATTTGGAACCTCTAGCAAATAAAATAGAACTTTAACACTTTATGCGATTTAGTCCTTTTTCACAATTTAGCTAGAAATCGCTAAAATTAAGGCACCAAAATTTTCATGCATCCTTATAAACATGTTATAATACATAACATATCATGAAAATAATTTTCTCTAACCTCGAATTAGTGATTCCGAGATCCCTGTTCCGAGTAGCCCCTAAATCAGGCTGTTACACCCAGAGGACAAACGAATATATAGAATACTCAGGAGAGATCATCATAATCTATTCAACTATAACTGTTACACACAGGCATCTTTACAACTCACATATCATTTTTTGGACTAATTCTGTCATCATTAATCCCATATTATTCCATTCACTAACGGAAATCAATCCGAAAGAAATTCCAACAAATACATACTTTAGACACCACACCTAAATGAGTTGATTAGATGAGACTAACTTTTTCTTTAACCTTGACATTGCGAAATCCAGATGATCTTTAGAATAACCGAGCATCATTTCCAAAACTGTATTCAACTTGCCAAACTATTTTCAACACTAACCACATTATTAGTTATTCCGCTACAGAACTCTTTAATCTCTCACTTGTGAGCTCATTCAACTTAAATCTCGTGAAATTTCTTTATAAAATACCACATTGGTAAGGGGGTGAGGTCGTAAAGCCTCTAACTCGACTCTCATAAATACACACATATAACTTAGCATTTATCAAAAACATAATATCTTCACAATCATATAATTCACTTCAAGCTATTTAACATACATATTTATGTCACACGAACTTTCTGATTACCTTTATTCAAACAAGTGTACTTAAACATACATTCCATAAATTTTGGGTAAGTTTACTTATCGCATTCACTTAATCAAACAAGTTAGGCATATAACATCATATGAATGTCAAACAAACATGAATGAGCTTATCACAATATAAACTTCCATTTCATTTCACCTTTCTATATTTCAAGAATAATTCCCATTGAACTATTGTAATTTCAATGGATACTCGAGTAGTATACTCACAGTATGCATGTCAACAATCCGTTAATTCATATTCAAAAGTTCCCTTTTGACACATTTTCATAGAGCACACTCTCGAGCCACATATGACATAATAGGATTGCCAATTCAAGCTAAATCCTTTTGATAACGTATGCTCTAAAGGCTTTCTCTGGATTACCCGTCTGGGCTAAATCCATTTCATAACATATGCTCGAGAGGGCTTAATTCAATATTGCTGTTTCGGGCTAAATCATTTTTGCAACATTTAAAACATTTTATCCGTTTCATAAAATCACCATAATCCATTAATATATAATGTTCAACCGGAACAATGACATTTTATCCATATATCTCAACTTACGGTTATTTCATTTTGTACATCATCACATACATATCTTGAACTCTTATCCATGCTTTTCCAAGTTTCGACTCATCACAAACACATTTTCAAATGTCTTAGCATCACTTTCAGCGTTTTCGAAAATAGCTCGGTTGGAAAGCATCTCTGTCTCAACAAAACAATTTCATCAGAGTCGGGAGATATCACACTATGACGGGCTACATATGGCATGTATAGCTATACTCTCACATATGCTAGGTTAGTTCGAGAATTGACCAAACCATAACTCTGATACTGCTAAATGTAACACCCCTTACCCGTATCCGACGTCGGGATAGGGTACGAGGCATTACCAGACTTATTTGCAAGCAAACATTCAAAATCGAGATATGAAATTCCACTCAAAATTAAAAATTTTCAAAAACATTCATATCGTCCCTAAAAGGAGCCTACAAGGCCCAAAACATGCATCGGAAGTGGTTCGAGACTAAACCGAAAACTTTGGAAACTTTTGGAAAACTTAGAAAATTTTTCATGAAAAGGGGGTCACACGCCCGTGTGGGTTCGGGACACACCCGTGTAGTGAGGGACACGCCCGTGTTCCTAGCCTATGTAACTCTCTGTTTATGACGACATGAACAAATTAAGGTCACACGACCAGGGCACAGGCCCGTGGCCAGGTCCGTGTCCTCCACACGACTGAGACACACGGCCGTGTCTCTACCCGTGTGTTGGATACTGGGCATTCTATTTTACTATTATTTAGGGTGCATGGGACACACGGCTGAAACACATGCCCGTGGGGCAGACCGTGTGTCACACAGGGCCTAGACACACGCCCATGTGTCTACCCGTGTGGACCAAATAAAGGCTATTTACCAAGCCATTTGCCACCCTTGTTCACACATAAATTGTAATATCCTGGATTATGGCTTATGCATTAATACTAAATTAGATGAAGTAGCATGCTTATGAATATTCTGAATGTGTTCTATGAATTTTTGTGAACCTTAGTGTATAGTTAAATGCCTTAGAAATTATTGGATTTTTAAGTTTAAAAGGGGAGTTAAGCTTGATAAGGCCTTAAGGAAATTTGTAAGGGGAAATATGACACAGAAATGGGCTTGTCTAAGTGGCTTGGAGGCGCCACTTAAAAGCCCAGGAAAGTGACGCCATATGCAGTGCAAGGAGGTCTTGAGTTCGAGCCACAAGGAAAGCAATAAGGGAATTTTTATTTTTGCGGCAACAAGGGAAGTAATGGACGGCATGGGGAGTCTATGGGAGGAGTTTAAGATGAGGTGTTATTCTTTCAAATAATTTCGGCTAAGGTGGAAGATAAATGATGGATTAATTTTATTAATTTGAATAAGGTGATAATTGAGAAATAAAGTTATCAGAATAGGGAAGAGTTGGCCGAATAGGGGTCTCTAGGTAGAGTAATTTCGGCAAAAAGGGGAAAAGGGTGGCTATTTTTCATTCTTTCTTTTCTCTTTTTCCTCTGCCGAATTCTCTAGTGAGCCTCCTCTTCTCTTTTATTTTGCCAAAGCTGAAAACTCAAGCAAAGTCTAGCCGATTTCTTCACCTTCCTTCTCTTCTTTTTCTCTCAATCTTCCAAAAGTCGAAAGCAAGTTCCTTCTAGGCCATAGCCGAATACTCAAAGTAGTCCTAGCCGAATATCTCTGTGAGTTTTGGTAAGGGGTGCCGTCGCCTACAACATTAAGGGTAAGGATTCAATTATTGTCATATTATTATTTCTTTTCTTTTAGCTGAAACATAGGTATCTAATCCCAATAATACTCTATGGCCGAAACTTTGAAGGGTCTTTTCGGGATTTGGTAGTTGTCGACTACAATAGAAGATTATTCGGGATTTTGTTAGATCGAAGGTAAGCAAATAAGATCTTAGGCCGAAGGCCATTTTATTATGTTTTAATGTTAGATTAGATCTAACATGTGGCCATAGGAATCTCGACATCATTAAAGAAGCAAGGATCAATTTCGAGTTGGAATCGCAAGGTAAGGGCATATACACATTCGGCCAAGGCCTATTTAGTGACTTAGATTTAATTCTTATTTACTTAGAAGCCGAAAACTAATCCGTGAAGTGATTTAGTGCTAGCCGATTGCAAGAGGGATTATCTTAGAGTTTTGAGATTTGATTAGTGATCAAATCGGCAGTAAGGTAAGATTTTGGTCGTATTGATTCTTCGGGATTTGGTTTTATAGCCGAATAGGCTTTGTTAAAATATTAAGTGTTAGCCGAATGTAGGGGACTAAGATCTAGAACATTAAATCGGGATTCTCCGGGATCTCAGTGGAAGCGATAAGTATATCAGGTGTGTACCCCACACTAAACCTTATTAGATTACGGCTTAAATTAGTTATGTGTGTTTATAATAATATGAATGTGGCCAAAGGTACCATGCAATGGTACAAAGTACTCAGGTACGTTTACGCACTCCTACTATGAGTATAATATGATCTGTTATGGCACACATGTGAAACTATAAGAATGTGAATAAAGAATATGGCATGATATTGCATGTTTTGTATGGCATGGGCATATGGGTTATATGGAAAGGGAAGTGATTGGTGGTTATATACCCCAATATATGAATGTGGTGGCTTCGGTCACAATATTCGAATGTGGTGACTTCGGTCACGTTATCTCGAATGTGGTGTCTCATGACACAAAATAATTATCGGTGGCTATGCCACGAATATTATAAGAGGCGATGAGCACGTCAACCTGCAGCTGATCGCTTGATGATGTGTAGCGGATGGAGGGTTGACTTAGTAGTCCCCACGGTGTGCGGGTTGGTACGGGTGATGTGTAGCGGATGGTAACTAGGTTTGGGTTCGGGTTTGCATCATTTTATTATTTAATTATATGCATATGTATGAACCGATATGCCTAAACTATTGGGATTTAGTGTTGGTTACACATTGAGTCTGCTTTGACTCACCCCATTGGGGAATATTTTTCAGTGACACTCGGTGATGGACCGGTCGGCAAGAGCTTAGTGGTGGCCATGCTCAAAGACAAAGATTATTTACAATTTGGACTCTTCATTTTCTTATAAGTATCTTGGATTTATTTTGGGTTTTGCTTCGATGTAATAAGGCCACTAGTATGAAACTGTTTATGCATGCATTTTAATTATTTTATTATGATACAATTTTTATCAATCTAAAGTTTAAGCAACTCTTCTTAAAAATAAATGTAAATGTTTAGACACCTAAACACAAACGATTTCCAAATTAAAGATTAACCCCAAAACAACTCGGTATTTTTATAAAACTACCCCAAATTTTCCAAGTAATAAACATGAAATTAAAATGTTTTACTCGAGGAACATACCAGATCCGGTCTGGGCTCGTGGGCCGGGTTTGGGGGTGTTTCAAATTGGTATTAGAGCCCGGTTCAAAACTCGGCTCTGGGGTTTTTGGGCTCCAAAACGTTTTCTAAAAATGGGCTTTTTAAAGGATAACAGTGCATTAGCTCGGATGGCACACTGCTTCTCCGACCCAAGTCTGCGGTGTAAGTATCCTAAACCATTGTGTGATATACATGTGGGCTTTATGGGCTTTATGGGACGTAGACTAGTTTAAATAGACTCTGATGGACTATAGGCTTAGTTTAAACCACTTCTTAAACTTTCATAAGACTTAATTTCACTAAACAAACCCGTTAACGAGCCACAAGACTAGGGTGTGGTAACCGTCGTACGCATGTCTAGGATTGGATCCGGAAGAGCTTGGTATTTAAGCGGTCCCTAGTGACTCACCTCCTCTTGCTGGAATCCTACAGTGCGTAGTGACTGCTCACCTTAGTCGAGTTAGGGTGTGGCAATAGGCGCACGCATGCCTAGGAGTGGATTCAGGAGAGCTTGGTATTTAAGCGAGTCCTAGCGACTCACCTCCTCTTCGCTGAATCCTACCTGGTGCGTGGTGACTATTCACCCTAGTTATGAGGACTCGTTGATGGGCTAAACCCTATAATTAAAACCCGAAAGGGACCAGCCACCCTAGTTTAGAAAAAAAATTATCGAAATACCCTTATTTCATAAAATCACCAAGGAACCCTGAATTGGAAAATTTACGAAATTACCCCTGATTTACAAATTTTTAAATTAACCCCGATTTATTACCAAAATACCACTATAGGTGAAATGACGAAAATACCCATGGGATAGGAATAGGACGAAAATGTTTGAATGATTGTGTGTTGAATGAATGTGCTCCTTTAAATTAGGATAGAAGACTTGAAACTTTGATCGATCGAAAGAACTACTTCTAAACTTCTTTCATAAAATTTCTTCGCGGATAATCAGTGGAACAAAATACTAATGCATAAAAATTTCTTAATCAGATTAAAGCGCGATCGTAGACATGAGTTCTAGGGGACGTGGTCGTAATGTGCGAGGACGTGGTAGAGGCATTTCTGACTTTTGTTAGGGCGTTGGATGCCAAAGAAGGGGGAGTTAGTGGAGTTAGAACAGTAAAGGAGTTTGTGGATGTCTTTCCGAGGAGTTTGCACAGAATACCCCCGCATGTGGAGGTGGAGTTTAGAATTGACTTGCTGCCTGGAACGGCGCCAGTATCTATCGCTCCGTATAGAATGGCACCGAAGGAGTTGGTTGAGCTCAAGGCTCAAATTCAAGAGTTGCTTGATCGTGGGTTTATTCGACCCAGTGTGTCTCCATGGGGAGCACCAGTCTTGTTTGTGAAGAAGAAAGATGGGACTATGCGCATGTGCATAGATTATCGTCAGTTGAATAAGCTGACCATCAAGAACAAGTACCCTTTGCCAAGGATAGACGACTTGTTCGATCACCTTAAGGGGGCAGCGGTATTCTCAAAGATAGACCTAAGGTCTGGATATCATCAGCTTAAGGTGAAGGAAGCGGATATCCATAAGACGGCTTTTCGGACAAGATACGGGCATTATGAGTTCGTAGTGATGCCATTTGGTTTGACAAACGCCCCAGCCGCGTTAATGGATATGATGAACCGGGTTTTTCAGCCCTACTTGGATCGGTTCGTAGTTGTGTTCATCGACGATATCCTAGTATACTCCAAGTCTGAGGAAGAACATGACGAGCATCTCCAGAAAGTGTTGCAAGTGTTAAGGGAGAAGAAGCTATATGCCAAATTCAACAAGTGCGAGTTTTGGCTTAAGGAGGTTACATTCTTAGGGCATGTGGTGTCTGCAGAAGGAATAAGGGTGGACCCTAAGAAGATTGAGGCAGTACTAGATTGGAAACCACCTAAGTATGTGGTGAGATTCAAGTTTCTTGGGATTGGCAGGGCTACTACATGAAAGGTTTGTGGAAGGATTTTCTTCAATAGCCGCACCATTGACAAAGTTGTTGAGAAAGGAGGTACCTTTCGTTTGGGACAGATAGGCAACACAGAGAGCTTTGAGAAGCTTAAGAGAGTTTTGACAGAAGCTCGGTTTGATTCATCGGAGGCGAGGAAGGACTTTGTGGTGTCTTGTAATGCTTCTCACACAGATTAGGATGTGTTCTAATGCAGGGCGGAAGGTTGTAGCTTATGCATCTCGACAACTGAGGCCACATGAGGTTAACTACCCGACGCATGACTTGGAACTGGCGGCAGTGGTCTTTGCTCTTAAGGTGTGGAGGCACTACCTTTATTGAGAAAAGTCCGTGATCTACACGGACCACAAGAGTCTTAAGTATCTGTTGACTCAGAAGGACCTGAACTTGAGACAGCGAAGGTGGGTGGAATTACTGAAGGATTATGATTGTTCCATAGAGTATCATCCGGGCAAGGCGAATGTAGTGGCAGATGCCTTAAGTCAGAAAGTGGTGTCGGATCTGAGGGCAATGTTTGCACATCTGAGCTTGTATGACGATGGAAGTCTACTGGCAGAGTTGCAAGTTAAGCCGTCATGGCTGAATGAGGTAAAGGAAAGTCAGTTAGTGGATGAGGACTTAAGTGCTAAGTTGCAGCAAGTGCAGAGTGGAGAGTTGGAAGATTATGGTATTAAAAACGAAGGAGTGTTGTGTTTTAAGGGTAAGGTCTGTATGCCGAGGAACAAGGAGTTAAGGCAGAGGATTCTTCAAGAATCGCATGGTAGCCCCTATGCTATGCATCCTGGAGGTACTAAATTGTACAGGGATCTAAGGGAACAGTTTTGGTGGCCAGTCTCGAAGAAGGAAGTTACGAATTTGTCGGCAAGTGCTTAACGTGTCGCGACAGTTAAGGCCGAACACCAAGTTCCGTCGATTGCTTCAACCGATAATGATTCCGCAGCGGAAGTGGGAGAGAATTACCATGGACTTCGTTAGTGGGTTTCCCCTTACGCCTACTAAGAAGGACTCGTATGGGTGATAGTGGACCGGTTGACCAAGTCCGCGCACTTCATTCCGGTAAGAGTTGATTATTCTTTGCGTAAGTTAGCAAAGTTATATGCGGCGAGAAATTGTGAGGTTGCATGGAGTGCCACTATCAATTATTTCGTATAGGGATCCAAGGTTTACGTCTCGGTTTTGGAAGGCACTACATCGGGCTTTGGGCACTAAATTGGATTTCACTCACTTTTCATCCACAATCGGACGGGCGATGCAACGAGTAATCCAAGTGTTGGAAGATATGCTTTGAGAGGTCGTGTGATAGACTTGAGAGAGAAGTTGGGAAGAATATTTTCCGTTAGCGGAATTTGCATACAACAACAGCTATCAAGCCAGTATTCGGATGGCACCGTATGAAGCATTGTATGGACGGAAGTGTCGCACACCTACGTGTTGGACGAAATTGGGGGAATGACGAGTTTTGGGTCCAGAGATTGTGGCAGAATCTGAGGAGAAGGTTGAGGTAATTCGGGCACGATTAAAGGAAGCATCTGACAGGCAGAAGTCGTACGCAGATCTTAAGCGTAAGGAGATAGAATTTGATGTGGGGGATCAAGTGTTTCTTAAAGTTTCGCCTTGGAAGAAGGTGATGAGATTTGGTCGCAAAGGGAAGCTAAGTCCAAGGTTTATAGGACCCTATCGGGTATTAAAGCGAGTTGGACCAGTGGCATACTAGTTAGAGTTGCCTTCGGAATTGAAGCAGATACACGACGTATTCCATGTGTCCATGCTACGTCGTTATCGTTCGGATCCATCTCATGTAGTTCCGGTTGAAGAGGTGGAATTAAGGCCAGATTTGTCCTATGAGGAAGAGCCGATTCAGATCTTGGAACGAGATGTGAAAGTGTTGCGAAGGAAGTCAGTTCCTTTGGTCAAAGTGTTATGGCGTAATCACGGATTGGAAGAAGCTTCGTGGGAGCCAGAAGAAGCAATGCGACAGCAATACCCTCACTTATTTTAGCCAGGTAATTTCGAGGTCGAAATTATTTTAAGGGGGTAGAACTGTAATATCCTGGATTATGGCTTATGCATTAATACTAAATTAGATGAAGTAGCAAGCTTATGAATATTTTGAATGTGTTCTATGAATTTTTGTGAACCTTAGTGTATAGTTAAATGCCTTAGAAATTATTGGATTTTTAAGTTTAAAAGGGGAGCTAAGCTTGATAAGGCCTTAAGGAAATTTGTAAGGGGAAATATGACACAGAAATGGGCTTGTCTAAGTGGCTTGGAGGCGCCACTTAAAAGCCCAGGAAAGTGACGCCATATGCAGTGCAAGGAGGTCTTGAGTTCGAGCCACAAGGAAAGCAATAAGGGAATTTTTATTTTTGCGGCAACAAGGGAAGTAATGGACGGCATGGGGAGTCTATGGGAGGAGTTTAAGATGAGGTGTTATTCTTTCAAATAATTTCAGCTAAGGTGGAAGATAAATGATGGATTAATTTTATTAATTTGAATAAGGTGATAATTGAGAAATAAAGTTATCAGAATAGGGAAGAGTTGGCCGAATAGGGGTCTCTAGGTAGAGTAATTTCAGCAAAAAGGGGAAAAGGGTGGCTATTTTTCATTCTTTCTTTTCTCTTTTTCCTCTGTCGAATTCTCTAGTGAACCTCCTCTTCTCTTTTATTTTGCCAAAGCTGAAAACTCAAGCAAAGTCTAGCCGATTTCTTCACCTTTCTTCTCTTCTTTTTCTCTCAATCTTCCAAAAGCCGAAAGCAAGTTCCTTCTAGGCCATAGCCGAATACTCAAAGTAGTCCTAGCCGAATATCTCTGTGAGTTTTGGTAAGGGGTGTCGTCGCCTACAACATTAAGGGTAAGGATTCAATTGTTGTCATATTATTATTTCTTTTCTTTTAGCCGAAACATAGGTATCTAATCCCAATAATACTCTATGGCCGAAACTTTGAAGGGTCTTTTCGAGATTTGGTAGTTGTCGACTACAATAGAAGATTATTCGGGATTTTGTTAGATCGAAGGTAAGCAAATAAGATCTTAGGCCGAAGGCCATTTTATTATGTTTTAATGTTAGATTAGATCTAACATGTGGCCATAGGAATCTCGACATCATTAAAGAAGCAAGGATCAATTTCAGGATTGGAATCGCAAGGTAAGGGCATATACACATTCGGCCAAGGCCTATTTAGTGACTTAGATTTAATTCTTATTTACTTAGAAGCCGAAAACTAATCCGTGAAGTGATTTAGTGCTAGCCGATTGCAAGAGGGATTATCTCGGAGTTTCGGGATTTGATTAGTGATCAAATCGGCAGCAAGGTAAGATTTTGGTCGCATTGATTCTTCGGGATTTGGTTTTATAGCCGAATAGGCTTTGTTAAAATATTAAGTGTTGGCCGAATGTAGGGGACTAAGATCTAGAACATTAAATCGGGATTTCCGGGATCTCAGTGGAAGCGATAAGTATATCAGGTGTGTACCCCACACTAAACCTTATTAGATTACGGCTTAAATTAGTTATGTGTGTTTATAATAATATGAATGTGGCCAAAGGTACCATGCAATGGTACAAAGTACTCAGGTACGTTTACCCACTCCTACTATGAGTATAATATGATCTTTTATGGCACACATGTGAAACTATAAGAATGTGAATAAAGAATATGGCATGATATTGCATGTTTTGTATGGCATGGGCATATGGGTTATATGGAAAGGGGAAGTGATTGGTGGTTATATACCCCAATATATGAATGTGGTGGCTTCGGTCACAATATCTGAATGTGGTGACTTCGGTCACGTTATCTGAATGTGGTGTCTCATGACACAAAATAATTATCCGTGGCTATGCCACGAATATTATAAGGGCGATGAGCACGTCGATCGCAAATGATCGCCTTTGATGATGTGTAGCGGATGAAGGGTTGACTTAGTAGTCCCCACGGTGTGCAGGTTGGTACGAGTGATGTGTAGCGGATGGTAACTAGGTTTGGGTTCGGGTTTGCATCATTTTATTATTTAATTATATGCATATGTATGAACTGATATGCCTAAACTATTGGGATTTAGTGTTGGTTACACATTGAGTCTGTTTGACTCACCCTGCTGGGAATATTTTTCAGTGACACTCGGTGATGGACCGGGTGCCTGCAGGAGCTTAGTGGTGGCCATGCTCAAAGACAAAGATTATTTTCAATTTGGACTCTTCATTTTCTTATAAGTATCTTGGATTTATTTCGGGTTTTGCTTCGATGTAATAAGGCCACTAGTATGAAACTGTTTATGCATGCATTTTAATTATTTTATTATGATACAATTTTTATCAATCTAAAGTTTAAGCAACTCTTCTTAAAAATAAATGTAAATGTTTAGACACCTAAACACAAACGATTTTCGAATTAAAGATTAACCCCAAAACAACTCGGTATTTTTATAAAACCACCCCAAATTTTCCAAGTAATAAACATGAAATTAAAATGTTTTACTCGAGGAACATACCAGATCCGGTCTGGGCTCGTGGGCCGGGTTTGGGGGTGTTTCATAAACTTACACCAATTCAAAGGCACAAAACATATCATACTTAGGCTTACAACCATGATAGCCCAAATAAGCCAATCTACATGGCCAAATATCAAACAAGCCTTTGACAATCACAAGCCAACACATTGGCTACAATCACAATGACACATTTAACAAAATGACTAAGTCTATATACATGCCATAGACTTAAAATACTTGAATTCATTTATACCCAAAATGACAGCTTGATAGTGTGATAGGATCTATGACGAACTCCAACTCGAGCTAGCTTAATAACCCTATAAGACATAGGAAAGGTAGGGGGTAAGCTATATAGCTTAGTAAGTTCATATGCAAATAATAAACAACATTAATTATACATTGCCATATGAATAACATGACATATATTAACATAAATGTCATTCAACTTCATGAGCATAACTTACTCAATCATATGAATAACATAACATATACCACAATCAACAAACCATTTCAAACCTCAAATAAAACATACACATTAATTATGAGCATTTACATTTCAAGCATATACTCCTACATCTTACAATTGCCTAAACTCTTATCTTTCTATGCTTCCATAATCATTTTAATAGGCAATTTTGCCAATCTTTCCTTTATCTCATATCCGATAAATCACAATTCGCATGAATATAACATGCTATGTCATAACTCACTCTATCCCGAAAGCCAATCAAAAAATCATCAATCATATTTACTATGTATTTCATACATCACAAGTATAGACTCATAATCACAAGGTTTTCATAAAATCATTCTCGTTGAAATCATGAACTCACGATTTCATGAAGTAAATGCTTATAAACTTTACGGACATACCTATACCAATTTGTAATACTCACATACTTTTTCTCTACTTTGACATACCCGTTAAATTTCCTTGTGAACCATTTGGAATACTAAAGGATACTCGGGAATCTCGTACATATAGTACCGTACCAATGCCATATCCCAGATGTAACAGTCTGATTTAGACCCTAGTCGAAATAGTAGTTTCGGGACCACAAATCTGAGTCAAAAAAATATTTTTAATATTATTTTTGGTGCTTACAATATGTGAATTAATATGTGTGAAAGTTTCATGTGAAAATTTTATCCTTTGCGTGCTTGATTTTATAAAAGGATCTAATCGCATAAAATGCAAAAATTATGTACTAATTGTTAAAGTGCTTATTTGTTTGATTAATTGAATATGAGGTCCTTATTATGTGATTAGACCATAGTTAGTGGATTATGACATAAATGGTCATCCATTATATGATTTTATAATGTTTTCATCAATGGCATTAAAGTAATTTTGAAAATAAGTTATTAATAAATAAAACAAAGCGAAATATTATCATCTTCCATTCATTTTACAACCGAAAATGGGGTTTAAAATAGCCATGGAAGAGCTTGACATTCGGCTATGGTGTTTTTGCTCAAATAGGTACGGTTTTAACTCCGTTTTTAATAATTTCTACGTTTTTGAGCTCGTTGCAGCTTAACCTAGCTAACCCGTATATCTATTTTTGAAATTGTTATAGATTTTGAAAGATGCCATTGTTGAATGCTTGGTTGTTTAGATGTTTTATGATAGATTATTAAAGTTCGAAGCTAGATTAACAAGTTTTATAAAGTGATTTTTGACAAAAATGTCAATTGATGATTAAATTGAGAAAAGTGTAAAATTCATGGTTAAATGTGTGAATAAACTAAAAATATGGGCTGCTAGTAGTTTGGGTAAAATTCGGCTAGTATGGGCTTGTCCTTAATTGCATGAATTTACAATAATATGTGATAAGGACTAAATTGTGAAAATGTGAAATTCTAGGGGCTAAAGTGCAAAATGCCCATTTATGTGATTTGGATGAAATTGAATGAATTATTGAATAAATTAGTTAAATTTTGATATTAATTAGATTGGCAATAGTGGAAATCGGATTTGGATCGGGAAAATCGGAAGTTATCGATTAGTCGTTCATGCCCGTTCATATCCGTACCAGGTAAGTCTATATACAAATAAATATATTTGAATTAATTTATTCATTTTATATGAAATTGAATTGTGATGAATAACTATGGAAGTTTTACATGTGAAATTCGAGAAAGCTTCGATAATGTATCAATGTCCGAAAAGTCCCGTGTGAACCTTAGGAATAGTTAGGATACATATGTCATGACATAGGGTTTCGATATGTGATATCGTGTAAGACCACGTCTGGGACGTTGGCATCGATTTAAGAAATACGTGTAAGACCATGTTTGGGACACTGGCATCGTACATGATTTCGTGTAAGACCCTGTTTGGGATAGTGGCATCGATATTTGATTACATGTAAGACCACGTCTGGGACGTTGGCATTGTACGAGTATTTTGAGTTATCCGAGTATCCTATTTGATTCCGATTGGTTCAATGGGCAATCCGAGAACTGAATGACTATGTGAAATGTGTATCCGATACAGGTACGTCTGAAGAGTATGCTAAGTTTGAGTATGAAAAGTGAGCTTATGTGAGATTGTGGAATTGAGATATATGTGTATGGACTTAATTAAATAAGATATTTTATATACAAATGTGCTATGATCTAATGAAATACATGGAGATATAATTTGTTGGTAAGCAAGTGGTTAGAAGCAAATGAGCCATAGAAGAATTATGAAATATGCTATTGTGTTATGTTAAAGATCATGTGAATGAATTGGTTATAAATGTTTTACATGATTAGTTTATTTATATATCGCTTACTAAGCTTTTGAAAGCTTACTTTGTGTGTATTTACATTGTTTTATAGATTATCAAAGCTATGGAAGGCTCGGGGATCGTCGAGGATCATCATCACACTATCAAACTATGTTTGGGTAACTTTTGAATATGAACATAGCTAAGTATGGCATGTATAGGCTAGTAGATTTAGATTATGTTTTGAGATGTTTATAAAGCCATGTGATATGGCTTGGTAATGGTTATGAATATGGTAACTTTTAATCTATGTTTTGTGATGCAAAGTTGGTATATTATTGATGAGTGGTTGATATATTGAATTGGAAAATTTTTGATGAGTTTTATATAGAAGTGTTTGAGGATTGTTGTATGATAAAATGAGCACAAGCTGATAAGTTTTGTATGCTTATGAATGGTTAGAAAAGATGGGCATTATTGGTATGATTTTGTTGCTTTTTGTGAGAATGAAATGTGTTTGTTTGTGCTTGTAGGTTTGACCCTAAAATGGGTGGCAAATTGGCCTTGCAAATGGCCTATATTTGCCCACACGGTTGAGCACACGAGCATGTGGCTCGACTGTGTCCCTTAAGTTTGTAATTCAAAACAAGTCAGTGTCGACCACGGGCCAGACACACGGGCGTGTGATAGGCCGTGTGAGATAAGTCAGTGTCGACCACGGGTAAAGCACACGGGCGTGTCCTCGGCCATGTGGACAAGTCAGTATGTATGCCCTATTTTACCACGACTTGGACACACGGGTGTGTCTAAGGCTGTGTGAGGCAGACGGCCTGCCCACACGGGCGTGTGACCTCTGTAACTTTGAAAAATGTTTAATTTTCAAAAAATTTTGTATGTGCTGGGTTTAGTCCCGACCCCTTTCTATTGCATGTTTAAGGTCTTGTAGACCTATTTAAGGGACTCTATCATTATAAATTATTAAGATAAGATGTGAAATGATTGTAATGATTCGAAATTTTTGGTAATGCTTCTTAAACCTATTTCAGCGATGGTTTCGGGTTAGGGGTGTTACATTTTATTGGTATCAGAGCTAAGGTTTAGTCGATTCTAGGACTAACGTAGCGTGTGAGAGTCTAGCTATACATTTTATTGGTAATACACCTGCTCCCGCTCAAGGGACAGCGCCATCTGATTCTAGACCGGCCACTAGCGGTCAGGAAGGAGAGGCTAAACAAGCCTTCTTCCAAATGATGAATGAGTGGTTCACCCAATACATTAAACAAATCTGGCTGTTTCACAACCTCCGCCCCCACCCAATTGTCCTCAGACTTCTGTTGTACCTCCGGTTACAAATATGAATTTGTTGAATAAGCCTCCGGTCAATAAAATTCGTAAATATGGGGCTGAAGAGTTCAGGGCCATTAGTGATAATGATGCTGAGAGAGCTAAGTTTTGGCTCGAGAATACAATCCGAGTATTCGATGAAATGTCTTATACTCCTGAGGAATGTGTGAAATATGTCATTTGTTTGTTAAGAGATGCAGCTTATCAGTGGTGGAAAACTTTGATTTCTGTTGTTCCAAAAGAATGAGTTACTTGGGATTTCTTTCAATCTGAATTCTGGAAGAAATATATTAGTCAGAGATTCATTGATCAAAAGCGAAAAGAGTTTCTTGAATTGAAACAGGGTCGTATGTCTGTCACAGAATTCTTGAGATTAAGTCAATATGCTCGAGAATGTATTTCGACTGAAGCAATAATGTGCAAAAGATTTGAAGATAGCCTGAATGAAGATATCCGTTTTCTAGTTGGAATTCTGGAAATAAAAGAATTTGTTGTGCTTGTTGATCGAGCGTGTAAAGCTAAAGCACTCGGGAAAGATAAAAGAAAAGCTGAGTCAGAAGCTAGAGATGTGAGAAAGAGATTCTCAAGTAAATCATTTCAGTCTGCATCAAAGAAATTCAAAGGTGAGTATAGCCGCTCAAAGGCTAATGTGGGACATTCGAACAAAGATCGTGCTAGATCGCATTCAAATTTCAAAGCTTCAGATACTTCAATAGCTAGTGTGGGAAATGTCTGATCTGAGTGATCTGAATGTAGACATTGTGGTAAAAGACATCCGGGTAATTGTAGATTGAATGACCGAGCTTATTTTAGATGTAGATCATTAGGCCATTTTATTCAAGATTGTCCCGAGTCTGTTGAACAAGAGATTGTACAAAATCCGAAGTCAGATAATTCTTTAGCTAGGGGTAGATCTACTAGAAACACAAGAAATGTGAGTTGTAGCCAGAGAGCCACGAAAGATACAGTTGCGAAATCTGAAGCTAGAGCACCTGCCAAAGCTTACGCTATTCGAGCTCGTGAGGAAGCTTCGTCTCCAGATATTATTACGGGTACATTTACTCTTTATGATACTTCTGTGATTGCATTGATAGATCCAGGGTCTACTCATTCGTATGTATGCATGAACTTAGTATCCAAAAAGACTTTGCCTGTAGAGTCTACTGAATTTGTAATTAGAGTATCGAACCCCTTAGGTAAAAGTGTTTTGGTTGACAAAGTATGCAAGAATTGTTCATTGATGTTTCGAGATATTTGTTTTCCGGCTGATCTAATGTTGTTACCTTTTGATGAGTTTGATATAATTTTGGGTATGGATTGGCTAACATTGCATGATGCTATTGTGAACTGCAAATGAAAAACTATTGATTTGAGATGTCAGAATGATGAAATAGTTCGGGTAGAATCAAATTATTTAAATGGGTTACCGGATGTGATATCAGTAATGAAAGCTTAGAGTTATGTGAAAAAGGGTTATGAAGCTTATTTTGCCTATGTGATTGATTCGAAAGTGACTGAAAAGAAAGTTGAATCTGTGCCAGTTGTTTGTGGATTCCCTGACGTGTTTCCTGAAGAACTACTGGATTACCTCCGATACGAGAAGTTGAGTTTGGCATTGAATTAGTGTCGGGGACGACTCCTATTTCAATAGCTCCGTATTAAAGTCTCAGTTGCAAGAATTGACAGATAGAAGATTTGCTCGACCGAGTTTTTCACCTTGGGGTGCTCCCGTTCTATTTGTGAAAAAGAAAGATGGTACAATGAGAATGTGCATTGATTACCGTCAGTTAAACAAAGTGACTATTAAGAACAAATATCCTCTGCCCAGAATTGATGATTTGTTTGATCAGCTGAAAGGAGCCACCGTGTTTTCAAAGATAGATCTGAGATTTGGATATTATCGATTCATAGTAAAGATTCGGACATTCAAAATCGCTTTCGAATGAGGTATAGGCATTATGAGTTTTTAGTTATGCCTTTTGGACTAACAAATGCTCCTGCTGTTTTTATGGATTTGACGAACAAAATTTTAGACTGTATTTAGATCGATTTGTTGTTGTATTCATTAATGACATTTTGATTTATTCGTGTGATGAAGTTGAGCATGCTGAACATTTGAGAATTGTGCTACAAACTCTACGAGATAAGCAATTGTATGCAAAGTTTAGTAAATGTGAATTCTAGTTGCGTGAGGTTGGAATTTTGGGGCATATTGTGTCAGCATCTGGTATACGAGTTGATCCGAGCAAGATTTTAGCTATTTTAGAGTGGAAGCCTCTGAAAAATGTGTCTGAAGTTTACAGTTTTCTGGGACTTGCTGGTTATTATCGACGGTTCGTAAAAGGCTTTTCTATGATTGTAACTCCACTGACGAGACTACTTCAGAAAGATGTGAAATTTGAGTGGTCTGAAAAGTGTCAGAAAAGCTTTGATCAGTTGAAAAGTCTATTGACTGAAGCTCCAGTGCTAGTGTAGTCAGAATCTGGTAAAGAGTTTGTAATATATAGTGATGCTTCTTTAAACGGCCTGGGATGTGTTTTGATGCAGGAAGGCAAAGTTATAGCTTATGCCTCGAGACAACTAAAGCCACATGAAAATAATTATCCAACGCATGATCTTGAGCTGGTAGCGATTGTGTTTGCTTTAAAGATTTGGCGCCACTATCTCTTCGGTGAAAAATGCCATGTGTTTTTAGATCATAAAATTTTGAAATATTTGATGACTCAGAAAGACCTAAATCTATGACAGAGAAGATGGTTAGAACAATTAAAAGACTACGAGCTTGTGATAGATTATCATCCGGGTAAAGCAAATGTTGTTGCTGACGCATTGAGTCGAAAATCACTATTTGCATTACATGCGATGAATGCTTAAATAGATCTGTGTGATGATGGTTCAGTTTTGGCTGAATTGAAAGCGAAACCGTTGTTCTTACAGTAAATATGTGATGCTCAGAAAGTTGACAATGAAATGTTAGTGAAACGAGCCCAGTGTGATTTGAACCCTGATTCTAAATTTCGAATTGATGTTGATGATTGTCTGAGGTTCCAAGATCGGATTTGTGTTCCGAGAAACCTAGAATTGATTCAATTGATTTTGAAAGAGGCACATAGCATTCGCTTATCTGTTCATCCAGGAAGTACAAAGATGTACAATGATTTGAAGCAACTTTATTGGTGGTCTGGTATGAAGCGAGATATCTCAGAGTTTGTTTCAAAATGTTTAATCTGTCAGCAAGTTAAAGTTGAACATCAGGTGCCATCCAGTTTGTTACAACCGATTATGATTCCTGAGTGGAAATGGGATAGAGTGACGATGGGTTTTCTTTCAGGATTGCCTTTGACTCCGAGAAAGAAAGATGCAATCTGGGTTGTAGTCGACAGATTGACAAAATTAGCTCATTTTATTCTGGTACGATCTGATTACTCACTTGATAAATTAGCTGAGCTATATATTTCTGATATTGTGAGATTGCACGGGGTGCCACTATCTATTGTGTCTGACAGAGATCCGAGGTTTACTTCACGATTTTGGAAGAAACTGCAAGAGGCTTTAGGTACTAAGTTGCATTTTAGTACAGCATTTCACCCGCAAACGGATGGTCAAACCGAGCGGATCATTCAGATTCTCGAGGATATGTTGAGATGTTGTATTCTTGAGTTTGAAAGTACATAGGAAAAACATTTGCCATTGATTGAGTTTGCGTATAATAATAGTTTTCAATCAAGCATTAAAATGGCACCGTATGAAGCCTTGTATGGTAGAAAATGTCGAACACCTCTGTATTGGTCAGAACTCGGTGAGAATAAAATTTATGGGGTCGATTTAATTAAAGAGACTGAGCAGAAAGTGAATGTGATTCGTAACAGTTTGAAAGCAGCGCCTGATCGTCAGAAATCTTACGCAGATTTGAAAAGAAAAGTTATTGAGTTCAAGATTGGAGATAAAGTGTTTTTAAAAGTATCTCCGTGGAAGAAGATACTCCGATTCGGTCGTAAAGGCAAATTGAGTCCGAGATTTATCGGGCCGTATGAAATTATTGAGCGTATTGGACCTGTTGCGTATAGATTGTTGTTACCACTGGAGCTAGAAAAGATTCATAATGTATTTCACGTATCAATGCTTCGTCGATACAGATCTGATCCTTCGCATGTAATTTCTTCGTCTGAAATAGAAATTTAATCTGATATGACTTATGAAGAAGCACTGATTCGTATCTTAGCTCATGAAGTTAAAGAATTGCAAAATAAGAAAATTCTGTTAGTAAAAGTAATCTGGCATCGACATGGTGTTGAAGAGGCTAGTGGGAGCTCGAAGATACTATGAGACAGCAATATCTGAATCTATTTAACGGTAAGATTTTCGGGGACGAAAATCCTTAAGGGGGAGAATTGTAACAGTCTGGTTTAGACCCTAGTCGAAATAGTGGTTTTGGGACCACAAATCCGAGTCAGAAAAATATTTTTAATATTATTTTTGGTGCTTACAATATGTGAATTAATATGTGTGAAAGTTTCGTGTGAAAATTTTATCGTTTGCGTGCTTGATTTTATAAAAAGATCTAATCGCGTAAAATGAAAAAATAATGTACTAATTGTTAAAGTGCTTGTTTTTTGATTAATTGAATATGAGGTCCTTATTATGTGATTAGACCATAGTTAGTGGATTATGACATAAATGGTCATCCATTATATGATTTTGTAATGTTTTCATTAATGACATTAAAGTAATATTAAAAATAAGTTATTAAAAAATAAAACAAAGCCAAATATTATCATCTTCCATTCATTTTACAACCGAAAATGGGGTTTAAAACAGCCATGGAAGAGCTTGGCATTCGGCTATGGTGTTTTTGCTCAAATAGGTATGATTTTAACTCCGTTTTTAATAATTTCTACGTTTTTGAGCTCGTTGCAGCTGAACCTAGCTAGCCCGTATCTCTGTTTTTGAAACTGTTATAGATTTTGAAAGATGTCATTGTTGAATGCTTGGTTGTTTAGATGTTTTATGATAGATTATTAAATTTTGAAGCTAGATTAACAAGTTTTATAAAGTGATTTTTTACAAAAATGTCAATTGATGATTAAATTGAGAAAAGTGTAAAATTCATGGTAAAATGTGTGAATAAACTAAAAATATGGGCTGCTAGTAGTTTGGGTAAAATTCAGCTAGTATGGGCTTGTCCTTAATTGCATGAATTTACAATTTTATGTGATAAGGACTAAATTGTGAAAATGTGAAATTTTAGGGGCTAAAGTGCAAAATGCCCATTTATGTGATTTGGATGAAATTGAATGAATTGTTGCAAAAGTGGAAATCAGATTTGGATTGGGAATATCGGAAGTTATCGATTAGTCGTTCCTATCCGTTCATATCTGTACCAGGTAAGTCAATATACAAATAAATATATTTGAATTAATTTATTCATGTTATATGAAACTGAATTGTGATGAATAACTATGGAAGTTGTACATGTGAAATTCGAGAAAGCTTCGATAATGTATCAGTGTCCGAAAAGTACCGTGTAAACCTTAGGAATAGTTAGGATACGTATGTCATGACATAGGGTTCTGATATGTGATATCATGTAAGACCACGTCTGGGACGTTGGCATCGATTTAAGAAATACGTGTAAGACCATGTCTGGGACACTGGCATCGTACATGATTTCGTGTAAAACCTTGTCTGGGACAGTGGCATCGATATTTGATTACATGTAAGACCACATCTGGGACGTTGGCATTGTATTAGAATTCTGAGTTATCCGAGTATCCTATTTGATTCCGATTGGTTTAACGGGCAATCCGAGAACTGAATGACTATGTGAAATGTGTATCCGATACAGGTACATATAAAGAGTATGCTAAGTTTGAGTATGAAAAGTGAGCTTATGTGAGATTGTGGAATTGAGATACATGTGTATGGACTTAATGAAATAAGATATTTTATATACAAATGTGCTATGATCTAATGAAATACATGGAGATATAATTTGTTGGTAAGCAAGTGGTTAGAAGAAAATGAGCCATAGAAGAATTATGAATATGCTATTGTATTATGTTAAAGATCATGTGAATGAATTTGTTATAAATGTTTTACATGATTAGTTTATTTGTATATGGCTTACTAAGCTTTTGAAAGCTTACTTTGTGTGTATTTGCATTGTTTTATAGATTATCAAAGCTATGGAAGGCTCGGGGATCGTCGAGGATAATCATCACACTATCAAACTATTTTTGGGTACCTTTTGAATATAAACATAGCTAAGTATGGCATGTATAGGCTAGTAGAGTTAGATTATGTTTTGAGATGTATATAAAGCCATGTGATATGGCTTGGTAATGGTTATGAATATGGTAACTTTTAATCTATGTTTTGTGATGCAAAGTTGGTATATTATTGATGAGTGGTTGATATATTGAATTGGAAAATTTTGGATGAGTTTTATATAGAAGTGTTTGAGGATTGTTGTATGATAAAATGAGCACAAGTTGATAAGTATGGTATGCTTATTAATGGTTAGAAAAGATGGACATTATTGGTATGATTTGGTTGCTTTTGAGAGAATGAAATGTGTTTGTTTGTGCTTGTAGATTTGACCCTAAAATGGGTGGCAAATTGACCTTGCAAATGGCCTATATTTTCCCACACGGTTGAGCACATGGGCGTGTGGCTCGACTGTGTCCCTTAAGTTTGTAATTCAAAACAAGTCAATGTCAACCATGGGCCAGACACACGGGCGTGTGACAGGCCGTGTGAGATAAGTCAGTGTCGACCACAGGTAAAGCACACGGGCGTGTCCTCGGCCATGTGGATAAGTCAGTATGTATGCCCTGTTCTGCCACGGCTTGGACACACGGGTGTGTCTGAGGCCGTGTGAGGCACACAGCCTGCCCACACGGGCGTGTGACCTCTGTAACTTTGAAAAATGTTTAGTTTTCAAAAAAAATGTATGCGCTCGGTTTAGTCTCGACCCCTTTCTAATGCATGTTTAAGGTCTCGTAGACCTATTTAGGGGACTCTATGATTATTAATTATTAAGTTAAGATGTGAAATGATTGTAATGATCCGAAATGTTTGGTAATGCCTCTTAACCCTATTTCGGCGATGGTTTCAGGTTAGGGGTGTTACACCAGATATGGTCTTACATGTAATCTCATATCGATGCCAATAGCCCAGCTATGGTCTTACACGAAATCTCACATCGATGCCATATCTCAGATATGGTCTTACACGTATTCTTAGTGACCCTAATGTCATGACATTTGTATCCTAACTATTCCTAAGGTTCAACCGGGATTTACTCGCTTGTCCAAACTTCGTCAATTTCATCCATAGATTCAATCATACAATTCATGCAACAACAAAGCATTATAAATACAATTATAACATTGCATTATTTACATACAAACTTACCTCGTCATAAAATTTGGCGAAAATGACTTAATCGTCAAATACTCGTTTTTCCCGGGTTCTAGGTCCAAACCTCGGTTTTCTTGATCTATAATATCACGTTTAACTTATTAAATCATTATACAATTCAAATTAGCACAAAATCATATTATGGCAAAAATTACATTTTTTCCCCTAAAGTTTGACATTTTTACAATTTAGTCTCTAAGCTCGTAAAATGAATTTCATTCAATTTCTTCAAAGACCAAGCTTAGCCGAACCTATTTCATGCTCATAACAGCCCACATTTTTCATTTATTCACACTTTTACTACTCATATTACAACTTTTACAAACAAGTCCTTTTTGACATTTTTACAGAAAATAACTTAGCAAAAGTCATTTATTAAAAATCAAATTTACATAATTTACCATTAAACATAAAAATACACAAATATCCAACATGGGTCAAACCCTAGGCCTTGATATTTTCTCAAATTAGTGGTAGAAATAGGTAGATCTTGTTACGATGATTTCAAAAACGTAAAAATCATTAAAAACGGGGCTAGAACGGACTTACAATCGAGCTTGGAAGCTTGGAAAACCCTAGCTATGTCTTCTCCATGCAAGTTTCGGCCATGGGGTAGAAGATGGACAAAAATTGGCTTTTAATTTGGCTTTTTAATTCATTTATTAACCAAATGACCAAAATGCCCCTAACTTAAAACATAACAATTCTCTTACTTCATGTCTATTTTTGTCCACTAACTTAACCAATGGTCTAATTACCATCTAAGGACCTTCAATTTTAAATTTCACAGCAACCAGACACTTCTAGCATGTAGAACTTAACTTTTGCAGTTTTTACAATTTAGTCCTTTTGACTAAATTGAGTGCCCAATCGTCAAAATTTTTGAACGAAATTATCACGAAATAATTCCATAAAATTGTAGACCATAAAAATATAGTAAGAACAAATTTTACTACGTCAGATGTGTGGTCCCGAAACCACTGTTTCGACTAGACCCAAAATCGGGCTGTTACAATATTAGAACGGATCAAAAGCATCACATTATCACAGGGTATATGCATGTATATACTAAACTCTACTCCACTATGTTAGTCCTAGAATTGACTACTGTAGCTCTAATACCACTAAATGTAGCACTCTCAACCCGTATCCATCGACGGACTAGGGTTATGAAGAATTACCGTACAAACGGAACATTGAAATATACATTTTATACATCATTGAAAGCATGTTAAAATACATTCATTCACATGCATATCATCCCTTAATTGAGCCCTCGATACCCTAGGAACACTTTAGAAACAATTCGGGACCAAATTGGAAACATTTTGAAAGTTTAAGAAAAGTTAGAAAATTTTGACCACAGGGGTCACACGGCCGTGTGGCCATGCCGTGTGAGCCTGTGTAACCTTCGAACTAGGGACACACGGCCATGTTCCAACCCGTGTCCTAACCCGTGTAACTCTCTGAGTAGGGTCACACGGCCATGTCACATGCCCATGTCTCAGGCCATGTAACTCTTGAAATAGCCCCACACACTCGTGTGCCAGGCCATGTGCTAGGTCCTGTAACTAACAAACTTGCATATAAAGGAACCTACAGGCCGTGTGTCTCAAATCGATAAGTCACACACACGTGTCTTATACCGTGTGGACCTAAAATTAAGCCATTTCCAAAACCAACTGATGCATGATCCTTTAGGCCATTTGTGTAAATATTCAAGGCATCAAGGCCCTATCAAAACATAAATATAAATACCAATTCAAGAGTCTTAAATCAACTACCCAATAAGCCATTCAAGGCACCTCTATTGCAATTATCAAGACTTACCTAAACCTGTATATCTTACCACTTACCATTCATCAACTACTAGTTCCAAGAACTTACTAAACATACAACATAAGGTAGCTCAATAACACAAACCATCAAATGATACTAATAATCCATTCTCATCCATTATCAAAAGTGACCAAAAGTACTTTCTAAAGCAAGCATTATAACTTATTATTCATACATAACACCAAAACACAAACACATTTAGTTATTATTTACATATTCATCAAACGCCACTTTGAAACATCCTATATACCTTTCAACCACAAATTCAACTACATAAGTTTAAACATGCCACTACCCTAGAAGATCCAAAAACTACAAATATCGATGGATACAAAAACTACAAATGTCGATGGATAAAAAAACTACAAATATCGATGGATAGTGTGAGCTGAAGGTTTGATCCATCCAAACTGTCAGCAACGATGATCTAAAAAACAATCCACAACAACGAATAAGCTTATACAGCTTAGTAAGAACATAGTATAATATTTAATCTCACAATAATTGAATACGATTCATATATTATTTGATTCAGAGTTACTAAAGTCTAACCAGAGCACAAAAATACATTCAGGGGTACTGAAGTATAAACAAGGGCACGTATGTGAAATTTAGGGGTACCGAAGTACAAGCAGGGGCACTTATGTGCAATTCATGGGTATCGAAGTACAAACAAGGTCTGTAACGGCCCGATTTAGGGGCTAGTCGGAACAGTGATCTTGGAATCACTAATTCGAGGTTAGAGAAAATTATTTGCATGATATGTTATGTGTTATAACATGTTTATAAGGATGCATGAAAATTTTGGTGCCTTAATTTTAGCGAATTCTAGCAAAATTGTGAAAAAGGACTAAATCGCATAAAGTGCAAAAGTTCTATTTTATTTGCTAGAGGTGCCAAATAGCTATGGATTATTAATTGGAGGTCCCAATTATGCAATTTGGCCTTATTTAAGTGTGTTGGCCGGCCATGTAGACAAGGGGGACAAGAGCTTTTAATTTTGGTCAAAGTTGGTGGGTTAAATTGATGTTTTATAATAAAATAAATGAAGGAAAAAGATATCAGCTTTCCTCTCTTCTTCTCCACCAAAAATATCAGCCATGGGAGGGGTTTGAAAGCTTCAAATTTCAGCAAGCTTTACTCCATTAAAGTAAGTGATTTTGATGCTTATTTTTAATGAAAATTGCATTTTTGGAGTCCCCAAAGCTTAAGCTAGCTAATGGGAGGACTAGTTTGCAATATGGTTGAAAGTCTAGGGACTTACCATGATAGAGTTTATGTTGTTTGATGAGTTTTTATGGAAGAAAATGAATGATAGGATGATGAGAAACAACTTTTGTGAAAGGCGTTGTCATGAAAACACCTAATTGGGACTAAAATGCAAAAGTTGTAATTTGTTCATTAAGGCATGAAATAGATGGAATTGTGGATAGTTGTAAGAGGATTAAATTTTCAGCTAGGCTTTCATAATAAGAAATTGAGATGAAAATTTATTTACGAGCCTAGGGGCAAAATCGTAATTTTGCCAAAGTGTAGGGGCAAAATAGTCATTTTTGCCTAAAGTGTAGATTATGGTGTATTATGATTTATAAGTGATTAAATCAGTAAATTTCATTGTTCTAGATCAAAGAAAACGAGTTTCGGACCTAGAACAGATGAAAAGAGAAATGAGGGCAAAAAGTCCTTATCGGCCCTTTCGACATCGAGGTAAGTTCATGTGCGAATGTTGCAATTACGTATGAGTTAATTTAATATTCCAATGTTGTATGGAATGTATGAAATATCTTTGATGAGAGGTCAAAATAATTGAATCTAAGAGTAATGGGAAATGTATGTAGAATGATATGATGATAGTTGAAGTCTCGTGTAAGACCATATTGGAATATGGCCTCGGTGTAAGAATTCGTATAAGACCATGTCAGGGACATGGCATCGATATGTTAGTGCAAGTAAGACCCTATTGGGGTATAAATTCTATGTGACATTATGAGTATGAGACTCAAGAGAGTTATTTAATAACTTGAGTGATTTAACGTACATGTTGAAAGAAAGAAAGTAGGTGGTTGTACCACGAAAGCACAAGTGTGTGTTAGAATTGAATTGATATGGATTCAGTATATGATGAACCCTTAGTGGGTTATGTGTATTTAATACACCTTAGTTGCATGAGGTAGATTTATTAATGTATTGTGTGAATGCAAACGAGTATCATAGAAAGTTAAGTAAGAATAAAAACGTGTGAGAATGTTCTCGGATGAATATTTGAAATAGAGATATACATGTGGATTACTATCCATGAATGTAAAATGAAAGGTGGGCTAAGTACGAAACCACCGTAAGTATAAATGATTTGTGTGCTAAGTACGAAATCACCATAAGTATAAACGATTGGTGTGCTAAGTGCGAAATCACTATAAGTATAAATGATTGGTGGGCTGTGTGCGATACCACCCTATTAGAGATTCAATGGTGGGCTAAGTGCGAAACCACCGAAATATTTGTAGCATGAGCGACTTATTGAAAATGCTTGATGTGTTGTTTTATATGATCATGTGGTGATCAGTGCAGGAATGTATGCTAATTGAACGAGCAATTGGCTTGTGACATGGTAAGAATGTGGTAAGAGATTGAATGAGTAAGTTTCAAGAATATTTGAGCAAGTAACCATGAGTTTATGAGAGACACTCTTCATGATACTTTGTAATTATGTATATTCAATGAATATCAATATTTGACACATTATGCAGATGAGCTTACTAAGCATTATTGCTTACTCATTTACTTTTCTCATCCCTTATAGGTTATTTTATCTAGCTCGGGTTGGAGACCGCCGGAGATGTTTTCACACTATTGAGCAGACACTTGGAATGAGGTATCAAGTCCTTATGAGTCATGGCATGTATAGGGATTCTTTTAAAGTTGATTAAGTTCTAACCGATGTAGCCAAATTGTATTGGCCTAAAAAAATCTAGAGTTGGTTGTATATGACCATAGATGATGGCTTAAGTTGGTTGTATTTGTATTGGGAGTAGTTTTCCCTAGTGTTTGGGATAAAGACTTTATCTCTTTAATGATTAAATGTGTTAATTCATGTGTTTTAATGGACGATTTGAGAATGTTTTGAAGTAGTATATGAATGTATGCAAACGGGAGTGGTAAAAGGCTTGGTAAGATAGCCTCTAAGTGCCCACACGGATAGACACATGGGCGTGTGTCTAGGCCGTGTGTCTCCTGTACCTTAGTATCTTAAGTCAGATTAGACCACGGGCTGGTCACACGGCCGTTTGTTTAGGCCGTGTGATACACACGGTTGGCACATGGGCGTGTGCCAAGGCCGTGTGAAGTCTGCACTTGACACTTAGAAATTCAATTGTCACACGGTGGCGCGTACGGGCATGTGTACACGACCGTGTGGATAAGTCAGAATGCCAAGGTTTGGCACACGGGCCAGGGCCACGGGCGTGTCCAGGCCGTGTGGATTTAGTCAGTGTCGACCACGGATGGAAGGCACGGGCATGTCTTAAGGGCACACGGGCGTGTCCCTATACCAACACGAGCGTGTGGCCCATGTTTTAAAGAAAAGTTTCCTTTGGCTTGTAAAAGTTTCCAGACGTAGGTTTAAGGCCTCGTAGGCCCACGATATGTCTGATTTGACTAAGAAAGAGAAGTTTTTAATTCGGAACAAAATTTTATAGCCCGTAAGTACATGTTTAAGAAAATTCAAGCATAGTAATGTCTCGTATCTGGTCTTAGCCTCGGACTCGGGTATGGGGTGTTACAACGTATGTGCAATTCAAGAATAATATTCTAAAAACATAATAATTAAAGCATTATAATATAAGTACACAAATAGAATTTCGTTTACATATCAAAACACTACAAACTTACCTCGACGATTAGGGCGTAGAAACGAGATCAACTAATCCGAGGCTTTAGCTTTTCCCCGATCTAAATCCTTACGTGGTCTATCTTGATCTATATAGACAAATTTAATCCATTTGATAGCATTCAATTTAGTCCATAGTTCATATTTTTGCACAATTACTATTTTGCCCCTAATATTTCAACTTTTCACAATTTAGCCCTTAAGCTCATAAATTGACATCTAAGCATTTTAATCCCCTTTTCAATCTATTCAATTTCTCTAGGGACTTAAACCAATCCATACAAACCATCATTTCACAAATTTAACATAACTTTTCCCATTTTCACAAATAAGTCCCTAAATACCATTTCCATCAAAAATCACTTTACAAAACTTGTTTATTTATCATCAAGGACTCATAATCTATCATTGAACATCAAGAATAATACAAAAAAACATTCATGGCATAACCCTCAATCTTTGACACTTTTACAAATTGATACTCAAGCTAGCTAGATTAAGCTAAAATGACCTCAAAAAAATAAAAATCATTAAAAACGGGGTTGTAAAACATACTATGCAAGCAACAAGGTTTGGCTGAATACCCTAGCTAGCTCTAGTAGTGTATTTCCGGTTGAGTTATCAAATGAAGAAGATGATACCATCCTTTCTTTACTTTTTTTTATGTTTTATTTACCATTTTACCATTTTGCCCTTTAAAAACAATAATAATTTCAATAAAACCTTGCCATAAACATCCACTAACTATAGAAATGGTCTAATTACCATCTAAGTCCTCTCACTTTAAGGGTCCATAGTCATTTGTTCCTTCGAACTAATGGAATTCTACTTTTACACTTTTTACGATTTAGTCCTTCTACTTAATTAATCATGCAAACGTCTAAATTTCTTAACGAAATTTTTAAAAAAATCATACTAAAATCCCATAGACATTAAAATAATAATTTACTTGTCAAATTTGTGGTTTCGAAACTACTATTCTGATTTCACTGAAAACAGGCTGTTACAAAATGGCCATATCACATGCATGGGGTGGGATTGTGAAAGGAGGAAGCTATGTGGCAGTTTAACTTCAATTATGTGGTTGTTATCAGAAATTATGTGGTGTTTTATCCACGATGTGCTATGTGACCATTCATCGGTATCTATGTGGTGCCTTATCCACAAATTGGTGTGTTATTGGATGGACGAGTTCTAGGAAATTCGATATTGGTGTGTAGCGGAAATAGGCAGGAAATCCTATATTTGTGCATTGTTCATAAGCATGCCATGTCTGATTCAATAGATGAGATAATATGTGAATTCTGTGAAAAATGCCTTGTGATATTTTGATGTGTTATGTTTTAGAATAAGTATTTGTTTTGACTTAACACTAATCCTTTTAAAGCTCACCCATGGATTTCGTGTGTCTCAGGTAATCCTTGTACTTAAGGCTCAAATTTGGATCTTTGAAGGGACTCTCAGTATATTATGTTTTTGTGGTTAAGGATTTTGGAAATGGTTTGGTCTTTTTATGGACTTTTTGGAACTTTTTTTGGACTTTTACTATGGACTTTAAATTGGGTTTGTTTAAATGGTTTTGGGACTTTAAATTTTATATTATGAACTGTGGTAAGGGACATTATTTTCATATAATAAGGTATTATGCATGAATTCTTTTCATGTGATTTCTAAAACGACAAAAAAAAAATGTTTTAGTGATTATTAGCCGTTGCAAATATGTGTTTTAGAAACTAATTTACATTTCAAATAATTTTTAATTATAAAGGAACACATAGATCTATAACAAAAAGTACAAGATGTTTTCCAAAATCAAATGTTTTCAAAAGGTAAGTGAATTTTGGCCATCTTCAAGGCCCATGTTGTAACAACTCATTTTTAGTCAAATCAAAACAGTAGTTTCGAGACCAAAAATCTGAGATTGAAATATTAATTTTATTAATATTTTAATGTATACAGCATGATAGTATGATTGTGTGAAAATTTTGTTAAGAAATTTTATCATTTGAATGCTTAATTCGATAAAAAGCACTAAATCGCGTAAAAAGTAAAACATGAGTTCTATTAGCTCAAGGTGTCTGATAGCTATAGAACATTAAAGTGGAGGTCCTTATGTGGTAAATAGCCCGTTAATGTGTTAGTGGATGATAATGACTTGGAAATTTTGTAATTTGAATTAATTATAAAGGTTAATTAAGTAAATAGGTAATTAAATGATAAATTAATAAAACAAAAGGCCATTTTATTTCATTCATCTTCTTCCTAGCCAAAATTAAGGCATAGACAAGCCATGAGAATAGCTTGAAGCGTTCGGCCTAGTTTCCTTGTACAGATCAAGAAAAGCAAAGTTCAGATCTAGATCGGGGGAGAAATAAAGTATCAGACTAGTCGATCCGTTTCATCATTTTTGCGATTGAGGTAAGTTCATATGTTAATAAGCATTATTATAATTGTGTTTTAAATGCTTTATTATTGAATTTAAATGTGAATACGACTTTACGAATATGTTCGACGAAGATTCGACAATGTGAAATCCCGGTTGAACCTTAGGAATATATTAGGATATGAATGACATGTCATTAGGGGTTATGTGATCTGGGTGATGGTCCGTACGTCCTACCGGTGGCTGGGTTATCCGACATGTGTTGCGGATTCTCGTCAGCTTGTGTGAGCAGACCCGTTGATAGCTCAAGAGTGAGCATTATATGAGATATGAGATTGAAATAGCTTCAGCTATGTATTGGCACTTAGGGTGCGAGATTCCCGAGTATCCGATATTATTCCAAATGGTTCAACGGGTATATCGAAGATATGAAATGGTGAGAGATAGTTATGTATCAGTACAGGTATGTATGGAAATTCATATGAGTATTGAATCCATGAAATTGTAAGTTCATGATCACTATGTGAATGAATATGTATTAACCTTATGATTAAATGGTTTTGTAGTATATTATGTTATATTCCTTGAATGGTGAATGGATGGTGAGTTTTACTTATTAACTATACGAGCTTACTAAGCTTTACAGCTTACTCTTTTTACTTTTCCGTGTTTATAGTGAATATTGAAGCTTGCTTGGATTTGGGAGTCATCGGAGATCTCATCACACTATCAAGCTATCACTTTGGTACTTTTGAACTTATGTGTTTGGTTATATGGCATGTATAGGAGTTATGGTCATTTGGTATATATGTTAGTAATGGATTTAGCCATTTGATTTGGCTTGTAAATGATGAATGGTTAGTTATGTGTATAGCCATGTGACTTGGCGCTTATTTTAGCATGCTTGGTGATGTATATATATATGTGCAAATAGACTTTTGATAGGTTGTGTATAATTGCTATTTAAATGCTTGTTGTGAATTGGTATTTGGAGTATCAAATAGTTGAAATGTGAGATTTGTATGCTTATGGTTTTATGTAAAGTGATGTAAAGTTGAAAGTGACTATATTGATGATTTGAGAATGTGGATTTGGGATGAAATTGAATGGCTTATTGTGATACTTGAGTGTCTTGTGGTTGATGGTATTGATATAGCATGAATTGAACTTGGTTTTGATGAGTTTAAATGCCATTTGAAGATATGGTCATATGCAATTTGGTTTGTGTAGGTAAATGAAAGTTTGGGTGAGAAAGATGGCTTGGTAAATAGCCTATTTTTGTCCACACAGACATAGACACGGGTGTGTGTCTCATCCGTGTGTGACACACGGTCAAGTGACACGGTCGTGTGTCCCCTAGTGTTTAATTAGAAAACAAGTCAATATGCTCCACACGGTCCAGCACACGGGCGTGTGACTTGGCCGTGTGGCATAAGTTAGTATACCCTACAGTTTTGGCACGGCCTAGCATACGGCCTGGCACACGGGCGTTTGTGGCCATTTCATAGGGCACACGGGCTAGTCACACGGGCATGTGTGTTGGCCGTGTGACCCAAGTCAGAGAGTTACACGGGGTCAGACACGGGCTGGGACACGGCCATGTGATCCCATTTCGAATGTCCAC
Organism: Gossypium sturtianum; assembly: GCA_025698515.1. Lineage (NCBI taxonomy): Eukaryota > Viridiplantae > Streptophyta > Magnoliopsida > Malvales > Malvaceae > Gossypium > Gossypium sturtianum. Next base: position 79,465,207 of record CM046944.1, read on the forward strand.
ACGGCTTCTGACACGGGCGTGTCTTCGTCCATGTGAGACACAAGACCGGGCCCCACGGGCGTGTGTCCCCTGTATTTTGAAAAAAATTCTAAGTTTTCCAAAAATTTCTTGAGTTATCGGTTTAGTCCCGAACCACTTCTAATGCATGATTTGGGCCTCGTAGGCTCGTATTAGGGACAATGTGATTGATTGTGAATGATATTTATTTGGAAATGGAAAATGTATGTGAAATGTATGTTTATTTGTGTAATAAGTCCTGTAATGCTCCGTAACCCTATTTCAGCGATGAATACGGGTTAAGGGTGTTACACATGTAATCGCTCAGATTGGGCCATAGCGTCTAGGCCAAATTTTAGGGGTTACATGTTTTTTATTAGATCTTGACTAAAAAGAGATATTCGTGTGATTAGATTTGTGATTGGGACTAGATCCAAGCGAGACCTCTACAAAGGGAGGGTACGGTTTAGATCTACAATAAGGTGTGGGGTCTTTAACTTATGTCACGTGATGAGTGTTTATTTTTATTATATTAGTATGTTAATAACTATTTATGCGCGAGTACGCTAAGTACTCATACAGAGGTTTGAAAACCCCATCGATGAGAAACCAAGTAAGTGACCTTATCTGTTGTTCTTAAAAAGTATATTGTGTGATGTGATGATATTATGTGATTGTGATGTTTTTACAGGTTGCATCTATGTGACATTGATATATGCGTGGATCTCATTCCCATGACATATGATGTATGGCTTTTGTGTTATCGTTATGATTCTGTTATGGGAATATGAAAATATGAATATGACCATGTGATATGTGATCCTATGTGTAAAGCATGTTCACAACATGTTAACGTGAATTGATTAAAATGAGAAAATGGTCATATCATATGCATTGGGTGGGATTTGTGAAAGGAGGAAGATATGTGGCAGTTTATCTGCAATTATGTGGTCGTTTATCGGCAATTATGTAGTGACTTGTCCACAATGTGCTATGTGGTCATTTTCAGCATTTATGTAGTGGCTTGTTCACAAATGGTATGTTATTATATGGACAAGTTCTAGGGAACTCGATATTGGTGTGTACCGAAGATGGGTAGGAAATTCTTCAAAATGTGCATTGCTACAAAAGCATGTCTTGATATGTTCTTTTATATGTAATATTGATTTTTGTGAAAATTGTATATATATATATTGTTTTGGATGTGTTATTCAATGTGTTGAAATATATGTCATATTGTAACACCCCTAACCCGTATCCGTCGCCAAAGTAGGGTTACGAGGTATTACCGATCAATTCACAACATATAGCATACATTTATCAAACATAAATATTCATTCTCATAAATCAAAAAGACAATTACATTGTCCCTTATAAGGGCCTACGAGGGCTTAAACATGCTTTAGAAGTGGTTCGAGACTAAACCGATAACATATGAAAATTTTTGGAAAATTAGAAAAATTTCAACCATACAAAGGTCACACGCCCGTGTGAACAGGCCGTGTGCCTCACACGACTCCAGACACGCCTGTGTCTTAGGCCGTGTGGAAACAAGGCATACATACTGACTTGGGTCACATGGCCAACCACACGCCTGTGTGTCTAGCCCGTGTGCCCTTCGAAGTGGCCACACATGCCCGTGTGCCAGGCCGTGTGCTAGGCCGTGCCAAACCTGTAGGGTATGCTGACTTATGCAACACGGCCAAGTCACACACCTGTGTGCTAGGCCATGTGCCAATTAGGGGGTATACTGACTTGTACCACACGGCCAGTCACACGCCCGTGTGTGAGGCCGTGTGGAGCATACTGACTTCAATTCAATTTCAACACCAGGGGGCACACGGCCGTGTAACATGACCGTGTGTCACACACGGCTGAGACACATGCCCGTGTCTCTGCCCGTGTGGACAAAAATAGGCCATTTGCAAGGCCAATTAGCCACCCCGACTTCAATGTACCTACACAAGGCAAAATGGTACCATTTCATCATACAATTAGGCAGCCAAAATCATCAACCAAATGCACAATTCATACCATTATAATTTCATCTATTCCAATCCTCAAATCACTACCATTTACTTAGCCAAATACATGCCAAAACAATATCAAACAATATGGTTCATTTACCATAATTCATATAACCATTATAACTTCCATAACGTCTTGGTTACAACCATGCCAAAACAAATCAAAATAAGCCATCACTCATGGCTATATATATATACAAACAAAAATATATACATTTACAAGCCATTTCTAATAGCCAAACACACATCAATATTAACATCATTTACAAGCCAAATCTCATGGCTATGATCACAACCAAAATACCACATCTAGCCTATACATGGCATATACCATAATGTATAATTCAAAAGTACCAACATAGATGTTTGATAATGCGATGATGTTCCCGACGACTCCCGAATCCGAGCTAGCCTTGATTCACTGTAAAACATAGAAAAATAACACGAAGTAAGCTTCATAGCTTAGTAAGCTCGTATGTGAACAACTTATTTCATCGAATAAATGCAAATCAACCAATTACACATGACAAAACCATATACACATTAACTACAAACCTTTCTCATGAATCAAAACATGATCAAATACAAACTCATCGAACTTTCAGTATTTAATACTCGAATAGGTTCTGTACGTACCTGTATCGCCTTGTACTAACCTCTTTCTCAATCATATCATTCGTTTACCCGTTGAACCATTCAGAATAGAAATCGGATACTTAGGAGTCTCGTATGATAAGTACTTATACTATGGCTCGTAGCCAAATCAAGGTAACTTATCCTTAGAACTATTATCATGGCCCGAAGCCAAATCATTCGATATGCATGGCCTGAAGCCAAATCAATAAAATATGCACCCGAAGTGCTAATATCATGGCCCGAAACCAACTCAATGTATCACTTAGTGACCTGTTAATAGTATCCAAAACTATTCTTAAGGTTCAACCGGGCTTTCACACTTTTCGTTTCTATCATCAAATGCATCCATAAAGTCATTTTCACAATTCATACATTATCCATAATCCCGTTTTAACAATTTATGCAATATTAAAGCATTTTAACATACATTTATAATGTAATCATCGCATACGAACTTACCTCGTATTCGGAATTAACGGATCGGGTCGACTACTCGATAACCTTGCTTTTCCCCCGATCTAAATCCAAATTCTTTCTTTCTTGATCTATATGAACTCAAAATTAACTTATTTCTACTCATTCAATTAATCCAAAAATACACATTTGGGCATTTTTACACATTAGCCCCTAAACTTTCGCATTTAATCAATATAGTCCCTATTTCACAAATACACAAAATTCACACAATTCAACAAAACCCATGCTTGGCCGAATTATATATAGGTCCCTAGCAGTCCAAAACTTTCATTTATTTCACATTTCAACCACACAATTTATTCATTTCACAATTTAATCCCTATTATGCATTTTCATCAAAAATCACTTAACAAAACATGTAAAACTATTATCAAGCTTTCATATTTCAACATTAAACATCAAAGAACACATAGATTCAACAATGACAACTCTCAAAGTCTTTGACAATTTCGAAATTAAAGGTAGAGGCTAGCTAGATTGAGCTGCAACGATTACAAAAACATAGAAATAATCAAAAACTAAGCTCAAAACACTCACCAATTAAGCTATGAAGATGTCGAACCCTAATATGCATAAAAATGGTGTTTTTCACATTGGAAATTCCGCAATGGCAAAAAGGATGAACAAAAATCATGTTTTGTTATATTTTTATTAACTTAATTACATAATTACTTACTTACCCTTAATGAATAAACATAATAATTCATAATGCATGTCCATTAATGTCCACTAATGCTAATAATGGTATAATTGCCACTTAATCCTTCCACATTTCTATTTCATAGCCATTAGGCACTTTAATCAATGAGAACATTACTTATGCATCTTATGTGATTTAGTCTTTTTTATCAAATTAAGCATTCAAATAATCAAATTAGTTCATGAAAATTTCACACATTCATACTTTCATGCTCTAAACACATAAAATAATTTTAAAATAAATTTTCAACCTCGAATTTGTGGTTCCAAAACCACTATTCTGATTTGACCAAAATCGGGTTGTTATAACTCTCTCCCCTTAAGGATTTTCGTGCCTGAATATCTTACCAGTGGATAGGTTAGGGTACTGTTTTCTCATGGCTTCCTCGGGTTCCCACGTAGCTTCTTCAACATCTTGTCGATGCCGTAATACTTTCACTAATGCGATTCTCTTATTTCTCAGCTCTTTGATCTCATGAGCTAAACCTCGGTCAGGGAAATGACATGTGAAGGATCGGATCGGTATCGTCGAAGCATTGACACATGAAACACATTATGTATTTTCTCTAACTCAGACGGTAAAGATAGTCAATGTGCCACTGGCCCAACTCGCTCAGTAATCTCATATGGTCCAATGAATTGCGGACTCAATTTCCCTTTCTGACCAAACCGCAATATCTTTTTCCACGGAGACACTTTCAAAAACACTTTATCCGCGATCTAGAACTCATTATCTTTCCGTTTTAAGTCTGCGTATGATTTCTTTCGATCCGAAGCTGCTTTCAAACTATCGCGAATTACTTTCACTTTTTCTTCAGTCTCTCTGATCAGATCAACCCCGTGAATCTTATTTTCGCTAAGCTCAGTCCAGTACAATGGTGTTATACATTTACGACCGTATAGATCTTCGAACGGTGCCATCTTTATACTCGATTCGAACGTTTGCTGGTGAAACGCAGTGATAAAATGCAGCTTTAAACCCAAAGCTTCTTGCAATTTCTTCCAAAATCGCAAAGTAAATCTTGGATCTCTATCCGAAATAATAGATAGGGGAACACCATGTAATCTCAGAATTTCGGAAATATACAACTCAGCTAATTTATCAAGAGAGATATCTGTACATACCGGAATGAAATGAGCTGATTTCATCAATCTATCAACAACAACCCAGATCGCATCTTTCTTTTTCGGAGATAAGGGCAAACCCAATACGAAATCCATTGTTACTCTATCCCACTTCCACTCAGGAATCGTAATAGGTCAGAATAAACACATTTTAACACTTGATTCTCAGCTTTGACTTGCTGAAAAATCAAACATTTCGAAACAAATTCTGAGATATCTCGTTTCATGCCGTGCCACCAATAAAGCTGTTTCAAATCGTTATACATTTTCGTGCTTCCCAGATGTACTGATAAACAACTACTGTGTGCTTCATTTAGAATCTTCCGAATGAGCTCTGAATATCTTGGTACACATATTCTATCATGAAACATCAAATAGTCATCAGGCCCTATTTGAAACTCTGAATCAGAAGTCGACTCACACTGAGCTCGTTTTGCTCATTATAGAGTTTTTGAGCCTCACAAATCTACTGTAGAAATAATGGTTTCTCTTTCAACTCGGCTACTATCAAACCGTTGTCGGACAAAGCTAATTGTGTGTTCAAAGCACGTAAAGCAAATAAGGACTTTCGGCTCAAAGCATCAGCAACTACGTTCGCTTTCCCTGGATGATAATCAATCACTAATTCATAGTCTTTTAACAATTCTAACCATCTCCGCTGTCGCAAATTCAAATATTTCTGAGTCATCAGATATTTCAAGCTTTTGTGGTCAGTATAAATATGGCATTTCTCACCAAACAAGTAATGAAACCAAATTTTCATTGCGGACACTATCGCGACTAACTCTAGATCATGCGTCAGATAATTCTTTTCGTGCGGCTTCAATTGTCTCGAGGCATAAGCTACAACTTTTCCTTCCTGTACCAAAACACAACCCAGGCCATTTAACGATGCATCACTGAAAACTACGAATTCTTTACTCGACTCAGGCTGAACTAACACTGGTGCCTCTGTCAATAATGCTTTCAACTGCTCGAAGCTCTGCTGACACTTTTCTAACCACTCAAATTTAACATCTTTTTAAAGCAAACGTGTCATCGGAGTCGCAATCATCGAATAGCCTTTCACAAATTGTCTATAATAGCCGGCTAGTCCCAGAAAACTATGGACTTCGGATACATTTCTCGGAGGCTTCCAATCTATAATCGCAGAAATTTTGCTCGAGTCAACTCGGATACTCGTGGCTGAAACTATATGTCCCAGAAAACTAACCTCTCGTAGCCAAAACTCACATTTGCTAAACTTTGCAGACTACTATTTATCTCTCAAAGTTTGTAACACGATTCTCAAATGCTTGGCTTGCTTAGATTCATCATGAGAGCAAATCAAAATGTCATCAATAAACACAACTACGAATCGGTCTAAGTACGACCTGAAAATTCGGTTCATCAAGTCCATAAAAATAGCAGGTGCATTTGTTAGTCCGAAAGGCATAATAAGAAATTTGTAGTGTCCATACCTTGTTCTAAATGCAGTCTTTGGCACATTTGAGTCTTTAACTCGCAACTGGTAATAACCCGATCTCAAATCAATTTTTGAAAACATTGTTGCCCCTTTTAACTGATCAAACAAATCATCTATTCGTGGCAAAGGGTATTTATTCTTGATCGTCACTTTGTTGAGCTGTCGATAGTCTATGCAAATTCTCATTGTGCCATCTTTCTTTTTTACAAATAACACCGGTGCACCCCAGGGAGAAAAACTCGGTCTAGCAAAACCTCTATCTGTCAACTCTTGCAACTGAGCTTTCAATTCTTTTAACTCTATCGGAGCCATTCTGTATGGAGCTATCGATATCGGCGTTGTTCCCGATACTAATTCAATACCAAACTCAACCTCTCTAATAGGTGGTAAACCCGGTAACTCTTCGAGAAATACATCTGGATACTCACACACAACTGGTACTAATTCAATCTTTGTTTTTGTCACTTTCGTATAAAGTACATAAGCAAGATAAGCTTCACACCCCTTTCTCACAAATCTCTGAGTTAACATAGACGAGATCACAACTGGCAAACTATTCAGATCATCAGATTCAATTCTAATAGTCTCATTATTCTGACATTTCAGTTCAATTATCTTTCGTCTACAATTCACTATAGCATCATGCATCGTTAGCCAATCTATACCCAAAATCACATCAAATTCATCGAATGGCAACAACATCAGATTAGCCAAAAAACAAAAATCCTGATTCATTAACGGAAAATTCTTGCAGACTTTGTCAACCAAAACACATTTTCCTAAGGGGTTCGATACTCTAATCACAAATTCAGTAGACTTTACAGGCAAAGTCTTACTAGATACTAAATTCATACATATATAAGAATGAGTTTATCCTAGATCTATCAATGCAATCACATTAGTATCATAGAGAGTGAAAGTACCGGTGATAACATCTGGAGATGACGCTTCTTCGCGAGCGCGAATAGCGTAGGCTCTAGCAGGTGCTCTGGCCTCGGATCTCACAGCTGAATCCTTTGTCGCCCCTCTACTACCACTTACATTTCCGGTAATTCTAGGTGGTCTACCTCTATTTGACGTGTTACTTGGTCTCAGATTCTAAACTTTATCTTTCTCATCCAGCTCATGGCAATCTCGGATGAAGTGATCTAGTGAACCACATTTGTAATAGGCTTTATTACTTTTCTTCCAGCATTCTCCAAAATGTCGTCTCCCACACTGCTGACACTCGGGTTTGTTGTCTCTCACACTACCAACACTCAATACTGATGTAGCTTGAGCTTTAGAACCTGAGTATTGTTTCTTCGATCTCTGTTCGAATATTTGTTTGAAGCATTTGGGCGAGCGTACGAATCTCTGGATTTCATTGATGAAGAATGATACGGCTTACTCATCGATCTTTTTCTCGAGTCTCTAATTTCTGAATCTGGTTTTCTCTTTTCTTTGCTATGATCATTGGCTTTACAAGCCCTTTCAACCAGAATGTCAAATTCTTTCAACTTTAGAATTCTGACTAGTAGTTTTATATCTTCGTTTAACCCGTCAACGAACCGCTTACACATATTCTCTTCGATAGAAACATACTCCCTGGCATACTTACTCAACCGTACAAATTCTCTTTCATACTCGGTTACAGTCATTTGACCTTGTCTTAATTCTAGAAACTCTTTGTGCTTTTGATCGAGAATTCTTTGACTGATGTATTTCTTTCAGAATTCGGATTGAAAGAACTCCCAAGTAACCCGTTCTTTCAGAACCACAGATATCAACGTGTTCCACCATTGATACGCGGTGTCTCTCAGCAAAGATACAACACATTTAATGCATTCATCAGAGTACAAGACAATTCATCGAATACTCAAATCGTATTTTCGAGCGAACTCAAATCTCTCAAAGATCATCATAAGTAGTAGCCCGAACTCTTCAAAATTTCATATTTACGAATCTTATCTATCGGCGGCTTGTTCAATCAGATCGATCTATAACTTGAGGAACAACAGGGATTTGTTGAGGAATAGGTGGGGGTGGAGGTTGTTGAGCAGCCAGGTTCATTCGAATGAACTCTGTGAACCACTCGTTCATTATTTGGAAAAAGACTTGTTTAGCCTCTCCCTCGTGGCTACTCGTTACAGGCCTAGAATTAGATGGCGCTGCCCCTTGAGCGAGAGCGGGCGCATTACTCTCTACATCATCAGCTAAAGCTCGTTCGGGATCCATTACAATACGAAAACACAATTTATGTAACACCCCATACCCGAGTCTGAGGCTTAGACTGGATACGAGAAGTTACTATGCTTGAACGTGCTTAATCAAGTACTTACGGGCTATAAAATTTCGTTCCGAATTAAGAACTTATCTTTCTTAATCGACTTGTACTTTTCATGGGCCTACGAGGCCTTAAACTCATGTCCGTAAACTTTCGGAACTCAATCAAAAACTTTTCATTGAAACAGGGGTCACACGCCCATGTGAGTTGGGACACGCTCGTGTAAACTTGAGACACGCCCATGTCTCCTAACCGTGCTTAAAACTCAAGCTTACTGCCAAACTTCACACGGCCATGGCACGCCCGTGGTCCTGGCCCGTGTGAAAAACCTTAACATTCTGACTTATAACACATGGCCATGGCACGCCTGTGGACTTAGACCGTGTATTACAACTTGATATTCTGACTTAAGGTGCAATGGTGTAGGGTACACACGGCTTAGACACACACCTCTGTGTCCAACCGTGTGGGCACTTATAGGCTATTTACCAAGCCAATTGCCACCCTGAAATCAAGAGCATATTCATACTATCTCAACAACTCAAATCACTACAACTTTAATGAACAATATAACGTGCTCCATTGATATCAATAACATACATACTTAGTCAATCTTGGCCAATCATTTAGCCATTTACAAAAGAATAATAATAAACTTGATAGCCCATGCTTTTCCCCTTTCTAAGACATATACTCAAAATGAAATGTTTCCTATACATGCCATACTTAAATAAACAACTTGGCTATACCAAAATAGCGGTTGATAGTGTGATTCGAGCTCCGACTTCAACAATCCACAAGTTAGCTTGGCGGGACTACATAGAAAGAAGTAATAAAAGACGTAAGCATTTAGCTTAGTAAGTTTGCATAATGCACATAGCAACATACTTGCTTAATATAATCCATTTGACATAAAAAATTGCATCATAAATTTCAGCTATAAAGCTTACTTGCTCATACTTGATTCTTACATAGCTCATGAAACTTACTAGTCTCATACTTGATAGGCAAACAAAGTACCTGTATCACTAGATCACATTGATCAGCATACTTGAACATAATACTCATATTTTCAAATTCATCATTCATAACATGAATAATATTCTTTATCACTTGATAATAACCTTACTTACTTAGCTTTCCTGTTATCTCTTTGGAGCTTAACTCGTTTGCCCGATGAATTTATATGAATAACCGAGGATACTAAATCTCATCTAAATTTCAAGGCCATGACTTAACATGGACTTATACGAAGTCTTTCTTGTTCTCACCAATGCCATGCCTTAACTTGGACTTATATGGGATCTCTTTGTCTTGATAACTTTTCAATGCCAAGCTTGCCTTGGTCTTACATGATAACTTGTTCAATGCCATGCTTGCCTTGGACTTACATGATAACTTGTTCAATGCCAAGCTTGACTTGGACTTACATGATAACTTACTCAATGCCAAGCTTGCCTTGGACTTACATGATATCTTATTCAATGCCAATCTTACCTTGGACTTACATGATATCTTATTCAATGCCAAGCTTGCCTTCGACTTACATGATATCTTGCTTGCTTGCCGATGCCATGCCTCGGCTTGGTCTTATACGGACTTTCTTGTTTCATGTGGTAGATCGAGTATCCTGAGTTATTCAACTTCAATCGGGGCTTTCTCATGCTTGATCTCATTAATTTCTTTGTTTAACATAACATTAAACGTTTTTCATAATAACATTGTACATTATACTAAGCAATTCAATGATATAAATCATAAAGCTTAGAAATCATACAAACTTACCTCAATATACAAAATGTAGCTAGGTATGCAATTTAGTCCTCGACCTTGTTCTTGCCTCGGTTTCAATCCGGGCTTCGTTTTTCTTGATCTATAGTCATAAATAGATCATTTAATATTCACATTGACTAAATTGACCCTTTACTCATACTCGGGCAAAATTACTGTTTTGCCCCTATACTTTCTCATATTTGAACTTTTGCCCCAAGGCTCGTAAAATAATTTTCATTCAACTTTCTTAGACTACATGCTTAGCTGATTCATTTTCTCTACTATAGCAATCATCAATTCTCATTATTTCTAGTAGGTATGACTAATTTCATAACTATTACAAACTAGTCCATACTATCATATTTCATGAAATTCATTAAGGAAAAGATGTTTATCTAACATCAAACTCTCATAATCTTCCATAAAACATCATTTAACAAGCATGTCATTCATAGATGAAATTTTTGAACATGCATCTTAGCTTATTTTATAGCTAAAAATAGCTAATTCATAATACGAGGACTTCAAAACACGAAGAATATTAAAAACGGGCTAAGATGAACTTACTAGCAAGCTTGAAAAAAATGAAGAACCCTAGCTATGGAGTCTTCAAATTTTTGGCAATGGAAGGAAGAAGATGAATGAAATTTTATCATCTTTTTCCTATTTTAATCACTTATTAGACAAATGACCAAAATGCCCTTCTCTTTAAAAATTTCTATTTTACTAACTCATGTCCGTTTTTGTCCAAAATTTATAATTTGGTAAATTTGCTATTTAATGATTCATAATTAATATTCTAAAGCTATTTCATACAAAATGCTTCTAGAAACTCACATTTTACAACTTTTGCAATTTGGTCCTTTTTGACCATTCAACTTCATTTTTGCAAAATTGCTTCATGAAACTTTCACACTAACATGCAAACATGGCATGAACCTTAAAAACTCATAAATTCACCTCGGATCCGTGGTCTCGCACCACTATTCCGACTAGGCCCTAAATCGAGCTGTTACAATTCTCCCCCTTAGGGATTTTCGTCCTCGAAAATCTTATCAGTGAAAAGGTTTGGGTACTGGTTTCTCATACTCTCTTATGGTTCCCATGTGGCTTCTTCTATTCCATGTCTTTGCCACAATACTTTCACTAAGGAAATACTTTTCTTTCTTAGCTACTTCACTTCCCGAGCTAATATCTTGACTGGTTCTTCACCATAAGTCATGTCGGGATGAATCTCTACCTCTGACTGGGGAATTACATGCGAAGGGTCTGATCGATAGCGTCTTAACATTGACACGTGAAACACATCATGTATCTTTTCTAACTCGATGGCAAAGCCAATCAGAAGCTACAGAGCCCAACTTTCTCAGTAATCTCATACGGTCCAATAAAACGTGGACTCAACTTGCCGTTTCGGCCAAATCTGAGAACTTTTCTCCAAGGTGACACTTTCAAGAAAACTTTATCTCCAACTTGATACTCTATCTCTTTTCTTTTTAAACCCGAGTAGGATTTACATGCATGCAAGCGACTTTTAAGCACTCGTATCACTCTTACTTTCTCTTGACTTTCTCTAACCAAATCAACCCCGTGAATTTGGTTTTCTTTGAGTTCAGTCCAAAATAAAGGCGTTCTGCATTTACGCCCATATAAAGCCTCGTAAGGCGCCATCCTCAAGCTCGACTGAAAACTATTATTGTAGGAAAATTCTACCAATGGGAGAAACCTTTCCCAATTGCCTCGGAACTCTAGAATACAACATCTGAGCATATCCTCAAGCACTTGAATTAACCTCTCTGATTGACCGTTAGTTTGAGGATGAAAAGCTGTACTAAAGTTCAACTTTGTACCCAAGGCCTCTTGTAACTTCTTCCAAAACCTGGATGTGAATCTCGGATCTCTAACCGATATGATTGACAAGGGAACTCCATGAAGTCTTACTATTTCTGAAACATACAAGTTTGCCAACTTGTCTAGTGAGTAATCAACTCGTACAGGTATAAAATGGACTGACTTCATAAGTCTATCAACCACAACCCATACAGCATCTTTCTTGCTCAAAGACAACGGTAAACCCGTTACAAAATCCATAGTAATACGGTCCCACTTCCACTCCGGAACTAAAATGGGTTGAAGCAAGCCTGAAGGTACTTGGTGTTCAGCTTTTACTTGCTGACAAATCATACATTTGGAAACAAATTCCGAAATGTCTCTCTTCATTTTCAGCCACCAATACTGTTGCTTCAAATCATTATACATTTTAGTACTACCCGGATGTACAGACAAACACCCGTTATGTGCCTCATGCAGAATTCTCTGAATAAGCTCCTCTTTTCTCTGTACACAAATTCTACCTTTAAACATCAAATATCCTTCAGAACTAATTCGAAAGTCGGATTCAACATCTGACTCGCACTGAGCTCTTTTGACTTGTAATTCGCAATCTTCTTTCTGAGCCTCAGAAATCTCTTGGAGGAATACTGGTCTAGCTCTCAGCTCAGCTATAATGGAACCATCATCAGATAAAATCATCGGTGACAACATTTGCCTTTCCTGGATGGTAGTCAATGACTAACTCATAGTCTTTTATCAACTCTAACCATCTCCTTTGCCTTAAATTCAACTCTTTCTGCGTCATCAAGTACTTGGACTTTTGTGATCGGTGAAGATCCGACATCTCTCACCATATAGATGATGTCTCCATATCTTCAATCACGAAGACTATGGCAGCTAACTCTAGGTCGTCGTCGGATAATTCTTTTCATGAGGCTTTAATCGTCTTGAGGCATAAGCAATCGCTTGCCTTCTTGCATAAGTACACAGCCTAATCCATTTAAGGATGCATCATTGTAAACTATGAACTCTTTCCCCGTCTCGAGTTGTACTAAAACTGGAGCTTCATCAATAACACTTTTAATTTTTCAAACTTTGTTGGCATATTTACATCCACTCGAACTTCACATTTTTCTCAGTAACAACTTCTTCATCGGGGTTGCAATCATGGAAAACCCCTTGACAAATCGTCTATAATAGTTGGCTAGGCCTAGAAACTTCTAACCTCGAGAGATATTCCTCGGTGGTTTCCAATCTGTAATAGCCGAGATCATACTTGGGTCTACTCGACCCCTTCTCCCGAGACAATATGCCCTGAAATCCTACTTCATTGAGCCAAAACTCACTTTTACTTGAACTTGGCATACAACCGATTTTCTCGAAGAATCTATAAAACTATCCGTAGGTGCTCGGCATGCTCATTCTCATCTCGGAATAAACCATTATGTCGTCAATAAAAACGACTACAAACTTGTCGAGGTATGGTCCAAGAGATGCGGTTCATTAAGTCCATGAATACCGTAGGAGCATTGGTCAAACCAAAAGGCATGACTAAAAATTCATAATGCCCATACCTTGTTCGAAAAAGCGATCTTGGATACATCGACTCCTTTACTCTTAATCGGTAATACCCGTTCTCAAGTCTATCTTAGAGAACACGGTGGCTCCTTTCAATTGATCGAACAAATCATCGATCCTTGGCAATGGGTACTTGTTCTTTCTTCGTCGCTTTATTAAGTCGACGGTAATCTATGCACAATCTCATAGTGCCATCTTCCTTTTTCACAGATAAAACCGGAGCACCCGTGGAGAACAACTTGACCTTGCAAAGCCTTTGTCTCATTAACTCTTGCAATGTATCTTCAACTCTTTCAACTCTGTTGGAGCCATTCTGTAAGGAGTAATAGATATTGGTGCAAGACGGGGAGCTAGCTCAATGCTTGAACTCAACTTCTCGATTGGAGGTAATCTCGGTAATTCTTCGGAAAAACATCCATGTGCTCACATACTATCGGTAACGGACTCAATCTTTAACTCTGTTTCTTTATCATTCATCACAAAGGCCAAATATGCCTCATACCCCTTTTTTAAATCTACGTGTGCCATCATATGAGAAATCAATACCGGCAATCCACTTTGTTCATCCGATTCTATATGGAGGATATCCCCATTCTCACATCTCATTTCAATGTATTTCTTCCCACAATTAACTATCACATTATGGGCGATTAATCACCCATACCGAGAATGAGATCAAACTCGTCAAATGGTAACAACATAAGGTTTGCTTTAAAACAATGATCTCTAATCATTAATGGACATTCTCTACATACTTCATTCACTAACACACTCTTGCCTAAAGGATTAGACACTCTAATCACAAATTACAGTAAACTCTATAGGCATACTCAAATCGGATACCAATTTCATGCAAATGTAAGAGTGTGTAGATCCGGGATCTATTAAAGCAATAACTTTAACATCATGAAGAGAAAAGCTACCCGTGATAACATCATGGGAAGATGCCTCTTCGCGAGCGCGAATGGCATAAGTCCGTGCAGCGCCCTACCCTCGGGTCTTGCGACTGCTCTCTAGGGTTACCTCTTCCTCTTGCCCCACTTCCCGGGTTTCTCTGCGCCTTCCTCGACCATACTCCCGGATCTCGGGTTACGAGCTCTCTCTTCTTTCATTGTCTCTGGACAATCCTTTATGTAGTGGTCTTGGTAACCACATCTAAAACATGCATTTTCGTGCGCTCGGCATTCTCCAAGATGACGTCGCCACATTATGGGCATTCGGGTCTTCAGTTGAAAGTTCCCCACACTAGCAACCCAAGTAGTCTGTGCTTTATTTCCCGAATCTCTGCTTACTCTTGTCTTTCTTTGAAAACCCAATGGAAGTAGCCGATCGTAGGTAAATCTCTTGACTTCTTGGATGAGGATTGGAATGACTTATTCCACTGTGTCTCTTTCTAGAGTCACGAGACTCAATTTCAAACTTTCTCTTCTCTTTTACTAGCTCTTGGCTTTACAAGCTCTCTCCACTAGCACAACAAATTCTTTCAATTCTAGTACAGCAACAAATGCAGTTTGATGTCCTCATTTAGCCCATCTTCAAATCTTTTGCTCATGATGGCCTCGGTGGACACGCATTCTCGAGCGTATTTGCTGAGTTGCACAAACTCACGCTCATAATCGGTCACCGACATCTTGCCTTGCTTTAACTCTAAAAATTCTTTTCTTTTTTAATCTACAAATCTTTGACTGATTTACTTTTTCTTGAACTCTTCTTGGAAGAATTCCCATGTGATCTTTTCCCTTGGTACCACTGATACAAGGTTGTTCCACCATTGATAGGCAGAATCTCTTAAAAGGGAGACTACGCACTTCATGCTTTCCTCAGGTGTGCACGATAGCTCATTAAATACCCTGATGGTATTTTCTAACCAAAACTCGGCTTTTTCCGGATCATCTTCTCTTTTAGCCCTAATTCTTACTCGCCCCATGTTTCCTGATCCTATCAACTGGAGGTTTGTCTCCTCTTACCACCTCTACTACTTGAGGGGCTACTGGAATAGGTTGTGGAACAGGTGGGGGTGGAGGGGTTTGTACATTTGGGTTCATACGAACGAACTCTGTATACCACGTATTCATCATGTGGAGGAAGGCTTCTCTAGCCCCTTCTCCTCCTTCTTGACTCACCGTAGTGGGTCTATTCTCATTCTCGTTTGGAACCGTCCCTTCAGCAGGATTCGGCGCATTACTTTCTACGTCATCCGCCATATCTTTTTCAGGATCCATTTACTATATATATAAACATAATTTAAGTCGTCAGGAGTCGTCACACTATCAATATAAAAACATTCTTACGTATGGCATCTATAGCTAGACTCGTGCTCATGCTACGTTAGTCCTAGAACCAACTAAACCATAGCTCTGATACCATTAAATGTAACACCCCATACCCGAGTCTGAGGCTTAGACCGGATACGAGAATTTACTATGCTTGAACTTGGTTAATCAAGTACTTACGGGCTATAAAATTTCGTTCTGAATTAAGAACTTATCTTTCTTAATCGACTTGTACTTTTCATGGGCCTACGAGGCCTTAAACTCATGTCCGTAAACTTTCGGAACTCAATCAAAAACTTTTCATTGAAACAGGGGTCACACGCCCATGTGAGTTGGGACACGCCCGTGTAAACCTGAGACACGCCCATGTCTCCTAACCGTGCTTAAAACTCGAGCTTACTGCCAAACTTCACACGGCCATGGCACAACCGTGGTCCTAGCCCGTGTGAAAAACCTTAACATTCTGACTTATAAGACACGGCCATGCACGCCCGTGGACTTAGACCGTGTACTACAACTTGATATTCTGACTTAAGGTGCAATGGTGCAGGGTACACACGGCTTAGACACACGCCCGTGTGTCCGACCGTGTGGGCACTTATAGGCTATTTACCAAGCCAATTGCCACCCTGAAATCAAGAGCATATTCATACTATCTCAACAACTCAAATCACTACAACTTTAATGAACAATATAACCTGCTCCATTGATATCAATAACATACATACTTAGTCAATCTTGGCCAATCATTTAGCCATTTACAAAAGAATAATAATAAACTTGATAGCCCATGCTCTTCCCCTTTCTAAGACATATACTCAAAATAAAATGTTTCCTATACATGCCATACTTAAATAAACAACTTGGCTATACCAAAATAGCGGTTGATAGTGTGATTCGAGCTCGGACTTCAACGATCCACAAGTTAGATTGGCGGGACTACATATAAAAAAGTAATAAAAGACGTAAGCATTTAGCTTAGTAAGTTTGCATAATGCACATAGCAACATACTTGCTTAATATAATCCATTTGACATAAACAATTGCATCATAAATTTCAGCTATAAAGCTTACTTACTCATACTTGATTCTTACAAAGCTCATGAAACTTACTAATCTCATACTTGATAGGCAAACAAAGTACCTGTATCACTAGATCACATTGATCAGCATACTTGAACATAATACTCATAATTTCTAATTCATCATTCATAACATGAATAATATTCTTTATCACTTGATAATAACCTTACTTAATTAGCTTTCTTGTTATCTCTTTGGAGCTTAACTCGTTTGCCCGATGAATTTATATGAATAACCGAGGATACTAAATCTCATCTAAATTTCGAGGCCATGACTTAACATGGACTTATACGAAGTCTTTCTTGTTCTCACCAATGCCATGCCTTAACTTGGACTTATATGGGATCTCTTTCTCTTGATAACTTTTCAATGCAAAGCTTGCCTTGGTCTTACATGATAACTTGTTCAATGCCAAGCTTGCCTTGGACTTACATGATAACTTGTTCAATGCCAAGCTTGCCTTGGACTTACATGATATCTTATTCAATGCCAAGCTTGCCTTGGACTTACATGATATGTTATTCAATGCCAAGCTTGCCTTGGACTTACATGATATCTTATTCAATGCCAAGCTTGCCTTCGACTTACATGATATCTTGCTTGCTTGCCGATGCCATGCCTCGGCTTTGTCTTATACGGACTTTCTTGTTTCATGTGGTAGATCGAGTATCCTAAGTTATTCAACTTCAATCGGGGCTTTCTCATGCTTGATCTCATTAATTTCTTTGTTTAACATAATATTAAATGTTTTTCATAATAACATTGTACATTATACTAAGCAATTCAATGATATAAATCATAAAGCTTAGAAATCATACAAACTTACCTCAATATAAAAAATGTAGCTAGGTATGCAATTTAGTCCTCGACCTTGTTCTTGCCTCGGTTTCTATCCGGGCTTCATTTTTCTTGATCTATAGTCATAAATAGATCATTTAATATTCACATTGACTAAATTGACCCTTTACTCATACTTGGGCAAAATTATTGTTTTGCCCTATACTTTCTCATATTTACACTTTTGCCCCAAGGCTCGTAAAATAATTTTCATTCAACTTTCTTAGACTACATGCTTAGCTGATTCATTTTCTCTACTATAGCAATCATCAATTCTCATTATTTCTAGTAGGTATGACTAATTTCATAACTATTACAAACTAGTCCATACTATCATATTTCATGAAATTCATTAAGGAAAAGATGTTTATCTAACATCAAACTCTCATAATCTTCCATAAAACATCATTTAACAAGCATGTCATTCATAGATGAAATTTTTGAACATGCATCTTAGCTTATTTTATAGCTAAAAATAGCTAATTCACAATACGAGGACTTCAAAAACTGGAAGAATATTAAAAACGGGGCTAAGATGAACTTACTAGCAAGCTTGAAAAAAATGAAGAACCCTAGCTATGGAGTCTTCAAATTTTTGGCAATGGAAGGAAGAAGATGAATGAAATTTTATCATCTTTTTCCTATTTTAATCACTTATTAGACAAATGACCAAAATGCCCTTCTCTTTAAAAATTTCTATTTTACTAACTCATGTCCATTTTTGTCCAAAATTTATAATTTGGGCAAATTTCTATTTAAGGACTCATAATTAATATTCTAAAGCTATTTCATACAAAATGATTCTAGAAACTCACATTTTACAACTTTTGCAATTTGGTCCTTTTTGACCATTCAACTTCATTTTTGCAAAATTGCTTCATGAAACTTTCACACTAACATGCAAACATGGCATGAACCTTAAAAACTCATAAATTCACCTCGGATCCGTGGTCTCGCACCACTATTCCGACTAGGCCCTAAATCGGGCTGTTACAATTTAAGCTATCAGGAAACATCACACTATCGCAGAGTATATATGTTATGTATAACTAAACTCTCACACACGCTACGTTAGTCCTAGAATCGACTAAACTGTAGCTTTGATACCAATAAAATGTAGCACCCTTAACCCGTATCTGTCGCCAGAGTAGGGTTACGAGGTATTACCGATCAATTCACAACATATAGCATACATTTATCAAACATAAAGCATTCATTCCCATAAATCATTCAACACAATTACATTGTCCCTTATAAGGGCCTACGAGGCCTTAAACATGCTTTAGAAGTGGTTCAGGACTAAACTGATAACATATGAAATTTTTTGGAAACTTAGAAAAATTTCAACCATACAGAGGTCACACGCCCGTGTGAACAGGCCGTGTGGAAACAGGGCATACATACTGACTTGGGTCACACGGCCAACCATAGGCCCGTGTGTCTAGCCCGTGTGCCCTTCGAAGTGGCCACACACGCCCATGTGTCAGGCTGTGTGCTAGGCCGTGCCAAACATGTAGGGTATACTGACTTATGCAACACGGCCAAGTCACACGCCCGTGTGCTAGGCCATGTGCCAATTAGAGGGTATACTGACTTGTACCACACGGCCAGTCACACGCCCGTGTGTGAGGCCGTGTGGAGCATACTGGCTTCAATTCAATTTCAACACCAGGGGACACACGACCGTGTAACATGACCGTGTGTCACACATGGCTGAGACACACGCCCGTGTCTCTACCCGTGTGGACAAAAATAGGTCATTTGCAAGGCCAATTAGCCACCCCAATTTCAATGTACCTACACAAGGCAAAATGGTACCATTTCATCATACAATTAGGCAGCCAAAATCATCAACCAAATGCACAATTCATACCATTATAATTTCATCTATTTCAATTCTCAAATCACTACCATTTACTTAGCCAAATACATGCCAAAACAATATCAAACAATATGGTTCATTTACCATAATTCACATAACCATTATAACTTCCATAATGTCTTGGTTACAACCATGACAAAACAAACCAAAATAACCATCACTCATGGCTATATATATACAAACCAAAACATATACATTTGCAAGACATTTCTAATACCCAAACACACATTAATATTAACATCATCTACAAGCCAAATCTCATGGCTATGACCGCAACCAAAATACCACGTCTAGCCTATACATGGCATATACCATAATGTATAATTCAAAAGTACAAACATAGATGTTTGATAGTGCGATGATGTTCCCGACGACTCGCGGATCTGAGCTAGCCTTGATTCACTATAAAACATAGAAAAATAAAACGAAGTAAGCTTCATAGCTTAGTAAGCTCGTATGTGAACAACTTATTTCATAGAATAAATGCAAATCAACCAATTACACATGACAAAACCATATACACATTAACTACAAACCTTTCTCATGTCTCCTGAGTATTTAATACTCGAATAGGTTCTGTACGTACCTATATCGCCTTGTACTAACCTCTTTCTCAACCACATCATTCGTTTACCCGTTGAACCATTTGGAATAGAAATCAGATACTCAGGAGTCTCATACGATAAGTACCTATACCATGGCCCATAGCCAAATCAAGGTAACTTATCCAATGAACTATTATCATGGCCCGAAGCCAAATCATCTGATATGCATGGCCCGAAGCCAAATCGGTAAAATACGCACCCGAAGTGCTAATATCATGTCCCAAAGCCAACTCAACGTATCACTTACTGACATGTCAATAGTATCCAAAACTATTCTTAAGGTTCAACTACGCTTTCACATTTTACGTTTCTATCATCGAATGCACCCGTAAAGACATTTTCACGATTCATACATTATCCATAATCCTATTTTAACAATTTATGCAATATTAAACATTTTAACATACATTTATAATGTAATCATCGCGTACGAACTTACCTCGTATTCGAAATTGACGGATCGGGTCGACTACTCAATAACCTTGTTTTCCCCCGATCTAAATCCGAATTCTTTCTTTATTGATCTATATGAATTAAAAATTAACTTATTTATTCATCTACTCATTCAATTAATCCAAAAATACATATTTGGGCATTTTTACACATTAGCCCCTAAACTTTCGCATTTAATCAATTTAGTCCCTATTTCACAAATACAAAAAATTCACACAATTCAAAAAAACCCATGCTTGGCCGAATTATATATAGGTCCCTAGCAGTCCAAAACTTTCATTTATTTCACATTTCAACCACACAATTTGCACATTTCACAATTTAATCCCTATTATGCATTTTCATCAAAAATCACTTAACAAAACATGTAAAACTATCATCAAGCTTTCATATTTCAACATTAAACATCAAAGTACACATAGATTCAACAATGGAAACTCTCAAAATCTTTAACAGTTTCAAAATTAAAGGTATGGACTAGATAGATTGAGCTTCAACGATTACAAAAACATAGAAATCATTAAAAACCGAGCTCAAAACACTCACCAATTAAACTATGAAGATGCTGAACCCTAATATGCATAAAAATGGCGTTTTTCACCTTGGAATTTCGGCAATGGAAAAAAGGATGAACAAAAATCATGTTTTGTTATTTTTTATTAACTTAATTACATAATTACTTACTTACCCTTAATGAATAAACATAATAATTCATAATGCGTGTCCATTAATGTCCACTCATGCTAATAATGGTATAATTTCCATTTAAGGCTTCCACATTTCTATTTCATAGCCATTAAGCACTTTAATCAATGAGAACATTACTTATGCATCTTATGCGATTTAGTCCTTTTTATCAAATTAAGCATTCAAACAATCAAATTAGTTCATGAAAAATTCACACATTCATACTTTCATGCTCTAAACATATAAAATAATATTAAAATAATTTTTCAACAACAGATTTGTGGTTTCGAAACCACTGTTCTGATTTGACCAAAAACGGGTTGTTACACATATTGTATGTGTATATATTTTGTATCGATCTCACACTAAGCCTTTTAAAGCTCACCCATATTACTCGTTGTCTTAGGTAATCTTCGTAACTAGGACTTAGAATTAGTCATCGGAGAGGCTCTCGGAATAATGGTTTCTTGGTTATAGATTTCTATGATGATTTGGGACTTTTAGGGACTTTATGATTATATTTTGGATTTTATTTTGTGGAAAATTATTAAACTGTGGCATGAGATATATTTTTTTTAAAACTATGGACATTGAATGTTTTTGCATAGATTTTTTATATTGATTAAACATTTAAATGGTTTTCTTCATAAAATCTGCTTTCCACAAACTCAATTAATCGAATAATTTTTTTATGATCAAAACAATGTTTTACAATGATAAGTAAGTCTTCCTTCGAGGTAATGTTTTTACTACAACGTATAAAAAGGGACTATTAAAGCGCATTTTCAAATATTAGATCCATTTTTTTTCAACTCAGGGTTTTTGCCATTTCTATGGCCCAAGTAATCTCTTGGATCGGGCCGTAACGTCTAGGTCCGATTTGAGGGGTTACATTAAGTGGTATCAGACCCAATTCAAAACTTGTACTATGGTTAAAAATGCTTTCGAAAAGCTTCATACATCAAAAGGGTATTATTGGAAAAACATGCCATATGTGATTTATTATAAAAGAAATCTGAGACTTCCAGAAGCTGATTCGAGGTAAGTGATCTTTGGATGTGAAATTATAGACTTTGAAAACTATAGAACTATGGAAACTGTAGATTGTGAAACTATAGGAGACTATAGATTGTGGGAACAATAGAAAACTTTAGATTGAGACAAACTCTGGACTTTGAAACTAATAAATAGTGAGACTCATTTAAATCAATAAAATGAAATTTTGATTAAAAATTATTCAATTGATAACGATAAAACATAACTCTATTGACAGCATACATAAAACTTAAAATGAGTACCCACGGAGTTAGGACTAGAGGAATGAGAGCTCGTGGAGAGCCGATTTAAGGAACCTAAATTGACTCATCTGCGTCTCATGTGCGAACCTCTGAGCCAGCTACGGAGAATGTTGAGCGCACACCCACTGTTGATGAGAGTCAGCAAGAGCCTACAAATGAGGTTGTATCACAGGCCATGTTGCAAGTATTGGAACAAAAGGTGAGTGCCCAATCGGCTACTAATAGTCATGGCACCATTATTGAGAGGCTCCAATTGAGTAGGGCCGAGCTATTTAGGGGCGTTGCTAGGACAACTGCCACTGTAGCTGGATATTGGCTGGAGGCTACAAAGAGGATTCTTGATGATATAGAGTGCACCTCAGAGCAGAAACTTAAGCAGACTATGTCGTTGTTGCATGATGAAGCCTACCATTGGTGGCAAGCTATTGTGAAGGGTACTCAAGCCGATCGTCTGACATGGGACTCTTTTCTGGAAGCTT
Source organism: Gossypium sturtianum (assembly GCA_025698515.1). NCBI lineage: Eukaryota > Viridiplantae > Streptophyta > Magnoliopsida > Malvales > Malvaceae > Gossypium > Gossypium sturtianum. Next base: position 79,488,680 of record CM046944.1, read on the forward strand.
TCTAGAAGAAATATGTAGGCGCAAGGTACGTTGAGGCCAGAAAGCTTGAGTTCATCGAGCTAAGGCAGGGGAACATATCCGTGGCTGATTATGAGGCGGAGTTCCTGAGGCTTAGTCGTTACACCCTGGGAATGGTGGCAGATGAATAAGATAAATGTGTCTAATTTGTTTTGGGGCTTAGATCTAAATTGATGATGCAAGTAGCTCCACTACAAGAGAGGGTCTTCGAAGCTTTGGTAGAGAAGACTAAGATTTGTGAGTAGGTCAAACATATTGAGCACGAACGGAGGGAACAAGTAAGAGCTCCTATAAAGAGAGGTTTCGACCCTAGTGGGCAGAGTCAACATGTAGCTAAACGGGCTAGACATGATTGACCCTGCCAAAACTTTGTCACAACGAGAGATAGAATCCAGAGTTGTGCTACTTGTGGCAAGAGACATCCAGGTGAGTGTTGGCAGGGCATGGATGCATGCCTAAAGTATGGATCACTAAACCATAGGGCTTGAGATTGTCCTCAACTAAATGAGCAAACGTAAGCACAGGGTCAGAATCATACACCGAACCAGAGAGCTGGTCAGCAGCCACAATGAGTTTAGAGGAAGAATAAAGGAGGCAATGTGGGTCAGAGACAGCAAGTATCGGATCAAGGTGCTGACCGAGTTGATGCGATGTAGCCAGTGCTTGTGTCTGTGGATAGGCGCCGAGAGGATCATGATGCGGCCGATGTGATAGTAAGTACCTTTATTATTAATGATGTTCCTTACTTTGCATTGATAGATAATGGTTCTACCCATTCATATGTATCTTGTGTGATGGCTGAAAAACTAGGTATCAGGGTAGAGGAAACTGTTAGTGATGTGACCGTTCTTAGTCACTTAGGACAATCTGTGTAAATAAATAAGATCTATAGGCAATGTCCGTTGCAAGTGTAAGGTGAGGTATTTCCTGTCGACATTATGGAATTACCCTTTAGAGAATTCTATCTAAAATTGGGAATGGATTGGTTGAGTGAGCATCGAGTCATCCTAGACCGTGACACTAAGTGGGTTAGCCCGAGGACTTCTTCTGGGAATGAAATAATCATGGTTGGAGAGGATTAGAATTATCTTACTAATGTGGTTTTCGCCTTGGTAGCGAAGAAATTGGTTTGTAAGGGGTGTGACGCCTATCTCGCGTACATCATCTGCACAAATGTGGATAGTGCGGCATTGTAAAATATTCGTGTAGTAAAAGAGTTTCCTGACGTATTTCCTGATGAGTGGTTCGGTTTACCTCCTGAGTGTGAAATCGAGTTTGGAATTTAGCTGCTGCCTTAGACAGCACCGGTGTCTATTGCACCCTACCGCATGGCACCTAAGGAACTCAATGAGCTTAAGGCTTAGTTGCAAGAGTTACTTGATCATGGCATTATAAGGAAATGTGTGTCACCGTGGGGAGCTCCAGTCCTCTTTATGAAAAATAATGATGGGTCTCTAAGGTTGTACATTGTTTATCGTCAAATGAATAAGTTGACTATGAAAAATAAGTATCTTTTGTTAAGGATTGATGGCCTATTCGATCAATTCTGAGGTACTACGATTTTCTCTAATATCGAACTGAGGTCAAGATACTACCAATTGCAAGTGAAGGAGGTTGATGTGCCGAAGACTACTTTCATGACTTGGTATGGGCACTACGAATTCTTATTGATGCCATTCGGTCTTACGAATGCTCCCGCCATTTTCATGGACCTAATGAATAGAGTCTTTCAACTCTATCTTGATCAATTTGGTGTGGTCTTCATTGATGACATCCTGATTTACTCCAAGTCGAAGTTGGAGCATGAGGAGCACTTAATGTTAGTCCTTCAAACCTTACGTGTCAAAACTTTTTAATGCGAAGCTCAGTAAGTGTGAGTTTTGGCTCCGAGAGGTGATGTTTTTGAGACATGTGATATCTACTAAGGGTATTCCCGTGGATCCAAGGAAAATCAAGGTTATCCTGGATTGGAAGCAGCCCAAGAATATTAGTGCGATTCAGAGTTTTCTTAGACTTGTTGGGTATTATAGGAGGTTTGTGGAGGGATTCTCGTTGATCACGGCTCTGATGACCAAGTTATTGAGAAAGACTGCACGTTTAAGTGGACTGATGAACAGCAAGTTAGTTTTGAAAGGCTCAAGGCAGTTCTGACTTAGGCACCTGTGTTGATCCAACTCGAATCTAGGAAAGACTATGTGGTGTATAGTGATGCCTCTCATTCTAGTCTTTGTTGTGTATTGATGCAAGATAGGAAAGTTGTGGCCTATTCTTTGAGACAACTCAAGCCACATGAGTGCAATTATTCGACACATGATTTAGAGTTGGCTGTTGTGGTTTTCGCTCTTAAGATGTGGAGGCACTATCTTTATAGGGATAAATGTGTCATCTATATAGATCATAAGAGTTTTAAGTATCTCCTCACCCAGAATGAATTGAACTTAAGACAGAGGCGATGGATTGAACTTCTAAAAGACTATGACTGTATCATCGAGTACAATCAAAGTAAGGCTAATGTTGTGGCAAATGCATTGAGTATGAAGTCCATGTCAGAATTGAGGGCAATGTTTGCTAAACTGAGTTTGTCTAAAAACAGCGGTTTGCTTGTGGAATTACAAGTGCTACTAACTTTGATTGATGATATTAAACTAAAAAAAATTCAAATTCATCCTTAGAGCCTCATGTGAAACTCATTAAGGATGGTAAGACTTCAGATTTTGCTTATAATTTTGAGGGATTTTTGCGTTATCGTGGAAGATTTTGTGTACCTTTTGATTCTATGTTGAGGCAGCCAAAACTTTGGGAAGCGCATAGCATCCCCTACACTATGCATCCTAGACGTAGTAAGATGTATTGGGATCTTCGTGAGCAGTATTGGTGGCTGGGACTAAAACGTTATGTGACAGACGTTGTGACAAGATGCTTGAAGTGCCAACAAGTCAAGACTGAACATCAATTTCCTTCAGGTTTGCTTCAGCCTATTCAAATTCCTTAGTGGAAATTGAAGCGTATCACCATGTATTTTGTTAGTGGGCCATCGTTGACGTCATCTAAGAAATACTCCATATGGGTGATAGTTGATCGGTTGACTAAGTTCGTTCATTTTTTTCCAATACACACCGATTATTCCTTGCAGAGATTGGCTAGATTGTATATCACCGAAATTGTGAGCCTTCATAGGGTACCGGTGTCTATCATTTTTTATCGAGATCCTCGATTTACATCATGCTTTTGGAAGAGTCTACATGAGGCATTGGGTACGAGATTGAATTTTAGTATAACCTATCAGCCACAGTCTGATGGACAGTCTGAGAGGGTTATTCAAATTCTCGAGGACATGTTACGAGGTTGTGTAATCGATTTCTGAGGTAATTGAGAGGAACATCTACCACTTGTGGAGTTTGCATATAATAATTGTTTTTAGTCGAGCATTTAGATGCCTCCGTATGAGGCACTTTCTAGAAACAAATGTAGGACATCTTTGTGTTGGACAGATTTGGGGGAAGAGAAAGTGTTAGGAGCAAAATTAGTGCAAGAGACTGAGAACAATGTGAGGATTATTCGGGATTGGTTGAAGGCTGCATCAGATAGATAGAAGTCTTATTCTGACTTGAAGAGGAGGGATATTGAGTTCAGTGTGGGTGACCAAGTATTCCTTAAGGTTTCGTCTTGTAAGAAGGTGTAAAGTTAAGTCCGAGGTCCATTAGACCCTATCACATCATTAAAAGAGTGGGACCAGTGGCATATCAGTTGGAGTTACCTCCAGAGTTGGATCACATTCATGATATCTTCCATGTGTCTATGTTGCAACGTTATCAATACGACCCTTCTCGTGTGATTCCAGTTGAGGAGATAGAGGTCTATCATGACTTGACTTTTGAAGAGGAACCAATGCAAATTATCGAACGAGATGTCAAAGTGTTGAGAAGGAAATAGGTTCCGTTCGTAAAAGTGTTGTGGAAGTGTTGTGGAAGAATCACGATCCTAGTGATGCTACTTGGGAGCCGAAAGATGCGATACGACAACAATATACTCATGTTTTCCCATCAGGTAATTTTGAGGATGAAATTTTCTTTTTAAGGAAGGTATAGTTGTCACACCCCACTTTTCAATTAATTATACAAGAGTGATATTGTCATCTCCTATTTTTTAAATTAGTTGCGCAATAGTGAAAACAAGGAAGTGTTGTGGCTTAGTGGTAGGAAGCTCATTAACTATCCTAGAAGTCCCTAGTTCGAATCTTCTTGCTCCCTTGTTTTATTTTTCTATTTTTGGCACAATTCCCATATGCACACTAAATGCCAACCGTCCAACCCCTTGTTTCCATATGTGGAGGATTCCTTTCTTCCTTTTAGCAAGTCAAACTTGCCATAAGTTGTGAGACACATCCTCCTTTTTGCTCCTCTATTCCCTCTCCTTCCTTACATTATTTTCTTGCCAAAACAAAGGTGTTGACCACCCCAACAACCTCTCAAACCATCCACCACCCTCATTTCCTCCCATTTTCTCTTTTCTTCTCTTTTCCTCTACCATTTTCTCTTTTTTCGGCAACCATCACCATTTCTCTTCATCTTTGCTTCCATTCCTCCAGCATGAGCATTAGTTGCACCGTAAGCCTTAGTAGAAACTAAGTGACTAAGATGACCTTTACGCATTTGATAATAAATAAGTATCAAGTCTAGTGACTAAGTAGTGGTGGAGCTGTCCTTGATGACCTGAGTACGAATCCCTTCCCCACATTATTTTCTATTTGGTGCAATTTTTCTTTAAACCTTAGTAAATGTCACACCATGTTTTTTTAATAAATGTTGTAGGAGTGCTAACAAGTAAATGGATTGCCTAATGGTTAAGAGTTTAATTAGTTTCCTTAAGGTCCTATGTTCAATTCTCCACACCCTTATTATTTTATTTAAATTTTGGCTCACAAATCATTAGTCAACACCCCTATGCCATCCCCTATAGTTGCCTTAGTGAAAAGATTCTTTACTCCTTTAGCTAGTTGGAACGACGAAAATGTGCAAGTGTACACAATTGCAACAAGTAATAAAGTGACAAGTAAATGTCGAGTTATCGTACCCACAGGAACTCTGAAAAGAATTATTTATGAATGCAATTTTAAAAACACTTTGGTGAAGAAAAATATTTTGATTTGAGGAGGTGATTAAAAACTAGGATTTTGTATAAGTAAAATAAATAAAAATAAAATAAAAGTTCCAATGCACGATTTCAAAAGATTATTTTAATCAAGATGACATAACTGTGCTAGATTAATTACATTTCTTAACTTAAAATTATTAAACTCTTGTTTATGTTGTTACGAATAAATTCACGGCAACTCGGTAATTTGCTAATTTATGAACATACTTACCTACAAAAATCCATTTATCTCTTGACTATATCTCTACGTCAATTCAACTGATTAAACAAATTTTAATAAGCAAATGTGTTAATTCACATACATACTTATGAAATTAAAATATTCTCTTGTACATATCTCTATGCCAATTCAAAAAATTAATTCAATCTCATAAACACATAAAAGTTTACGTGAGGTAACAATGTATTTCTACCTTGAAACAGTTTAATCACAACAATCTTGCAAGTTATGCAAGGCTAATGTATTGTTAGATACCGTTGCTAATTTAACCCTCAACTACCTTAGATGATTAAACATGCACTGATTAAGTATCATGTCAATTAATTACAATTTCAATCCGTTTAAATAATTAATTCATTAGTTACCTTACAATTGTAATCCAAGAATAACTTAGTCATGGTTTTACTTAATCAAACATCTTACCGAGGCCTATAACAACACAAATACAATTTTAATAACTAAAGTAAATGAAATACAATCAACCTAACACGAATTAAATTTAAGACATATTAATTAAATTAAACATATCAACATCACAAATATTCATAAACATGTTCATAACAACAACAATAAAATTAAAAGGCTAAGGAACAAGAATCAAATCTGGTGTTTCTCCGAGGCTTGACTAGTTTGCTCCACTCCTCCTTCTTCGCTTGTTCTTGTTGAATCGAGACTTCCACAAACACCTAAATGCTACTCTAAATTGTGGTTGAAGGAATCTTTTTCAAGAGGTGAAATCGACAAGGGAATGGGGAAGGAAATGAAGAACAATGAAGAGAGAAAAGTGAGAAAGAAGTGAAAAACGGATGGTTTTGATATGTGGTTCAAATGAGTAGCCAAGGGGGGTTTTATTGGTTGAGTAGGCTGCTAAAAATAGAAAAATATCATCAGCCATAGAGTCCCCCTATGGCCGGCCACACATGTGGCAAGTTTGAAGGTTTCAAACTTGCTATGTTAAGGTAGGGGCAAATCTAGAAAGGCATGAATAGTGGAGGGGTTTGAATGAAAATTCAAGGAGTCTTCAAGGGCTATTTTGCAAGACAAATAATAAGCCAAACAAGATGATTGGGTCAGCATGTGGGACAGTTTTGGGCTGCCCAATGCTCGGTCGAATCGGTTTTCTCGGTTCAGCTTAACTGGGCCTTTTTTCATAATTAATTAATAATAATTATTTAAGCCAAAATAAATTGGATTAAAATTAAAATTAATTATATTATGAATTAATATTCATAATTTGTACCGTCTTCAGCTAAAAAATTAATTCACCTCGATGCTTCAAAAATCACTTCTCGGTTTTGTGCTTCTAGCAGTGTCTGCAAAGCCAATTTTTGCCCTTTGTGCAAATCTGTCAAAAATGATCACAATTAATCCAAATTTATTATAAAATTAATTAAAATTCAATATGTTTATAATTTAAGTACAATTGAATTATTATATAATTATTATATATTTTTCTACAAGAATTTTATCAAAACTACATGAATTTGAGTTAAAAAAGGGCATGAAAAAGTGTGTATATTTTCGTGTTTCCACACCCCCAAACATAAATTGAAAAGAATTTCTCGGAAACACCTTTGAAAAATTCCTTCAGAACAGCATTCTTCCCAAAATTCTGAATTTAGCATACTTATGCTCAAGAACAAGGATTTTGATAATTATACTACTTAATTATACATATCATTCAAATTAATCTCAATAACAATTATGGTAAAGAAAATAGACTAAATGTTTTCTCAATAAAAACATGTAAATCCCTACCAATTTGATTTTATTCCCTTATTTAAGATTAAGCTGCAATCATCGAGTTTAATTTATGCCTTCATATGTTGAACATAGCAATTTCTCTCCACTAATGTAGGTAGCACAGAAACTTGATTCAATAGGTATTTTAAATAGGTTGTAATGTGGCTAGGCTAGGGGTAGGTAAAAGATAGATAAATTTAGGCTAAAAACCCTAAACTTAGCTTGAATCGGACCTTCGAAATAATTACCTTCAATACACCAACTTATTTTGCTTTCACATGCTCTTTTGTACATCTATTTCTGTCGAGTACATATGTTCTCTTTTTTTTTTATTTTTTTTTCACGAGCATTTTGTTGTATGTACTACAATTTTTTGAGCATTTGATACTTCTTTTCAACTCCCCCAAACTTGTTTCAAAGTTGGGTTTCAAGGGATATAAATTCGTCAAGGTTGGCTTGAAATGCTCAAATGGTCCAAGCAAAAATTGTCTAAATCTGTAACACCCCAAAAGTTAGGGGTTGGTAATTTTGCTTAATTTCATGTTGTGCTTGAACGGCTAGCTATTTGAGTGTATTTGGGGTTCTAGGGAGCACAGGTTCAGTCCGAGCATTGGAAAAATTTTAGTTTTTGGCCCCAAGAGGATAGGGTCATTAGCGCAGAGGGACTTAAGTATATTTAGGTGAGCTTTGTGACACAAGATGAGCATGTGGCTTAGTGGTGTGGCGTCAATGGGATAACAAGGAAGAGTGGGGTTCGAATCCCACGAATTTCAATTGGAGACTTTTATTTTGTGACTTGAGAGTGGAAGAAGTAGAGTTTGGAGCAAACTCTACAAGGGAAGTGGGAGACTTGGTCAAAAGTTTCAAATGGATGGGTGGGAGCTATTCTAGGAGACTTTGGTGGAGAAAATTAAGGAAGTGATGTGTCTGGGAGTGTTGGCCGAAATTGGGAGTGTGGCTAAGTGAGAAATTTTGCTAGAGGGGGGTCGTTGGGAGTATTTTCGGCAACTTTGAGAGTGAGTGCAAACCAAAATTTCTTTGTGTTGTTCTACTTCTCTTTTGCTCATTTTCGGGTTTTCTTTTTGAAGTGACCTCTCAAGCAACTTGTTACCAATCGGGATTTTCATTTCGTTCTTTATCTCCTCAACTGCTGCCCACTTCCTACCTATATTTCTTTCTTTTTCTCATGCTTCCTTGTCATTTTGACTTGTGTGCAAGTTCGATCTTTCTCTTCTTGGCAACATCTTGGCAGAATCCAATCTCCTCTTTTCCTCTCGTCTTCTTTTTTGTACCCTTCAAGATAGTCGAACCTATCTTCTTCGTTGTCCTCAATGTTTCTTCTCTTGTCCTTTGAGTTGAGTAAACTGAAAGCAATCTCTTCTTACTTTTCTTTTGAAGTCTCATCTTTGGGGCCGTACTCAAGGAAATTTGTCTCGCCGAATTTGAAGAGTAAGATATACTGACTTTCTTTCAGTTATTTTCGTGTTGGGTAGCATTTTTGTCTCTCTAGCACCAAATCTCCCCTACCTTCTGTAGTTTGATGTTGGTTGGTATGTAGGTTCACTCGACGTGTAAGAAGGGGCAAGCATTCGGAAGTAATCGAAACGTACTCTTAGCCTCGATCAAGTAAGCATTCTCGCTTTGTTTTTGTCAAGGGTGGGTTTTAACCACATGTTTACCCTATCTCTTTTAATAAGGAGTGGATTGTAACGTAGAGTACATTCAAGGATTCTTAATCTTCGCTGACTTTTGGAGGACTTAACAGATTTGGTTAATCAAGGTATGCATAGGTGTGATTTCAGCCTTTGTAAAAGGGAAGGAAGATTACTCTGTTGTTGGGATGACTAACTGATAGTCTTATTTTAACGTAGGTTCAGTGTGAAGGGATTCGTGGCACGTTCGTAATCAAGGTGTGTAATTATACACCTATTACCATACTGTTCAAACACAGAATATTGTTGTTCTCACTTCTGTGCTATTGTATACCAATAAAAGCTAAAAAAACGACAAGCCGAGACTTCGGCATTCGAGATCACTCGAGCGTTCGAGCGCTTGTAGAAATAAATTGAGCCACAATTGTTGGTGACAGACCGTTGGGAGTGCCACAAACTTTTTCGAGGGCTTAGGCCGTAATAGGCCTTGTTGGGCCAAAGTGGGCCAAGTTGGCCCAAAAGGGGGTAATGGGCCCACAGGGACGAAATCCATGGTAAGTGTGTAACACCCCTTACCCGTATTCAAGCCGAAACAGTGTTTGAGGCATTACCTAACTAATCTTGCTTAAACATCTCGAATAGGGTTATAAAATTTCGTTTAAACCCATCACTTGCACATACTCGACCTAAGAGGCCCTAATATACTTCCGAGAGGTATCGGAACTATTCTGAGAACTTTTACAAGTTCGAGAAACTTTTCAACAAAACAGAGGCCACATGCCCGTGTGGGTCTAGAGACACGCCCATGTGCCCCTAAGACATGCCCGTGTCTTCCACCCGTGGCCGACACTGACTAATTTCACACGACCTTGACACGCCTGTGGCCCTGGCCCGTGTGCCAAACCTTGGCATTTTGACTTATCGACACGGCCTATACACACGCCCATGTGCTTCAGCCGTGTGGTGGTTTAAATTCCGAGTGCAAGGTGCAGACTTCACACGGCCTGGGCATACACCCATGTGCTAGCCGTGCCTCCCACACGGTCTAGACACACGCCCGTATGTCTACCCATGTGGACAATTAGCAGGCTATCTACCAAGCCCATTGCCACTCTCACTTGCATACATTCATACACCATCACATAAACCTCACATATCATCAATTATAACTCTTGAATTATCACTTTTAATCATAAAAATGAAGTCTTCATCCCATACACGAGGGAGAACTATTTCTAGTACAATTACAATCTACTTGAGCCATCATCTATGGCTATACACAATCGTTTCACGACTCATTTAGATCAATACATTTGTCACATTAACTATAACTTAAACTAAACAAAAATAGGATCCCTATACATGCCATAACTCATAAGGACTTGAAACCTTATACCAAGTGTCTGCTCGATAGTGTGAAACATCTCCGGCGGTCTCCAACCCGAGCTAGCTAAATTAACCTATAAGAGATGAGAAAGGAAGAGGAGTAAGCAATAATGCTTAGTAAGTTCATTTGCAAATAATAATCAACTATTAATATTCATATGATTATACTTAATCACAAGGTATTATATTGAGTTTTACTCTTAAACTCACGGTTACCTATTCAACCATTCATAATGCTTACTCATTTCGTCTCTTATCACATTCTAACCATATCTCGGTCTTAATGCTCGCATTCATTAACCTACATCCCTGCACTTAACATCATATAGCCACATGGTAGAACACATCATAACTTCTCAATGAACCATTCATACTACCAGCCACTCTGTAGTTTCGCACCTAGCCTACCATTAATCTCTAATAGGGTGGTATCGCACATAGCCCACCATTTGATACTAAACTCGACGGTATCGCACACAGCCCATCGGTAACAAATAATATGGTGGTAACGCACACATCCCATCACTAACAATTAATAAGGTGGTATCGTACATGGCCCACCGTTATTATACATTTACGGATATTTATCCACATGCATTTCCCTATTTTAAATGTTCATCCGGGAACGTCCTCACACAACATCATTATTAATTAGCCTTCTACAATAACCGTTCGCATTCATGCTATGCATTAATAATTATAACTTATGCAATCAAGGTGCATCATTTACACATAACCCACTATGGGTTCATCATATGCCGAATTCATCTCAAATCAGTTCTAACACATACCTGTACCTCTCGTGGTACAACCACATTCATTCTCATTTTCAACATACCTGTTAAATCACTCAAAATGCTAAATAATATTCGTGAGTCTCATACACATAAGATCACATTGACATCATATCAATGCCATTTCCTTGACATGGTCTTATACAATATCTCACACCGAGGCCATATTCCAATATGGTCTTACATGGAACCTTAATCAACATCATATCATACTATTTGTATTTCCCACCATTCTTAGTCTAAGTTAAGACTTTCATTTCTTGACATCACGTCAAAACATATTTAACGTATACATAGAGCAATAAACAATCCATACAACATCGAAATATTTCATTTAGAGTTGCATAATTTAGCACATGAACTTACCTCAATGTCGAAAAGGGTAGAAAGGGAGCTATTTGCCCACATTTCTCTCTTCTCCCGTTCTAGGTCCGAATTGCGTTTTCTTTGATCTAGAACAATAAAATTTACTCATCCAATCACTTTATACATCATAATACATCATAATCTATACTCAGACAAAAATGACTATTTTGCCCTTATACTTTGGCAAAATTACAATTTTGCCCCTAGGCTCAAAAATCACTTTTCATCACATTTTCTTTTTAAACAAGCCTAGCTGAACATTTAACCCTCTTACAACTATCCACAATTCCAACTATTTCATGCATTAATGAACAAACTACAACATTTGCATCTTAGTCCAAATTAGGTGCTTTCATGACAACACCTTTCAAAAAAGTTGTTTCTCATCTTCCTAACATTCATTTTCTTCCATAAAACTCAGTAACCAACATAAACTGTCTCATGGAAAGTCTGTAGACTCGCAACCATATTGCAAATTAGTCCCCTCATTAGCTAGCTTAAGCTTTGGGGACTCCAAAAGTACAAAAATTATCAACTAAAACCATCAAAATCACTTACTTGTAGAGAATATGAGTTGCTGAAATTTTGAGCTTCAAGAACCCCCATTCTTGCTTGTATTTTTTGTGGGAGGAGATAAGAAAATAAAAAGATGATAGCCTTTTGCTTATTTCATCTTATTTTATTCATTTAGGCAACAAAAGTTACCAACCCTTGTCAAACTTTTAATTCTTTGTCCCCTTGACCGTCCATCACTCTTAGGAAGGTATAATTGCACTTTAAAGACCTTCAATTTACATTCTATAACTATTTGGCACCTCTAGCAAATAAAATAGAACTTTTGCACTTTATGCGATTTAGTCCTTTTTCGCGATTAAGCATGAAATCGCCAAAAATAAGGCACCAAAATTTCCATGCATCCTTATAAACATGTTATAACACATAAAATAACATGAAAATAATTTCTCTAACCTTGGATTAGTGATCTCGAGATCACTGTTCCGACTAGCCCCTAAATCAGGCTGTTACAATGCTCCCCCCTTAGGGATTTTCGTCCCCGAAAATCTTACCAGGAGAAGTTGCTCTTAGCATTCCTAAAACGTTTCCACCAACTCTTCGAAATCACAAATCGACTTATCCTCAAGTTTCTCTCGCCAACAACCTTTAAGCTGTAGTACACAAGGTCGAAGCACAACTTGAGACCTAGATTACTCTTTCTCCAGGGCACATATATTCAGTAATCTTACAACTGTGAACTCGGCACATGTCAAAATGATCATTCGGATTCTTATCGCATACTTCACTAAAATTCTGATGACAACCCCCTCCTTGGAAATCAAGTCACTTCAAAATTGAAATCTATTGTATTCTATCTCATTTTATCACTAGGATATTCGCCGACTATAATAGTCCTGACTTGTACGCTTTGAAAATTCAGCTTTTAGTGGTCGACTACTTCTGACCATAAACTCAATCATATCGTGAAATGTACTCAATTGTAAAAATATTAATGCATATAACTGCACTTTTTCTTAGTCTTGCATGAGTAGACATGCTATTACTAAGTTTCATACCAAAACCTTCTGTATAAGTTCTGAATTCATCAACATACAATTTCTACCTCAGGGTAACATCAACAATGGAAATCTTATTCGACCTGAATTTTTAATATCTTAGTCAAACTCATTCAGAGCTTAATTAAAATACCATCCATTATTTCACTTCTGAACTCCTTTGTCTCGAAAGGAAAAACTCGCTCCAGTCATTAACCTCGCTGAAACTAGGGTGTTACCAACTAAGGTCAATCGAGTAACTAATTCGCATTGTTTAAACCAGGATCTTCCTCCAAACATCTGCATTATGTCTACTATTTGAGAATTATTTCCAATAACTATACACACCATTGTAATAGTTCAAGCATTTTCATTAACTCGCATTCAAATTTTCTGCGGCATTAAAAACTCTATCTCATTAGGATTCAGAAAACACATGACGTTTTACCCACAATTTATGTTATAACCTCTATTTCACAACTCAGTCACAAAAGTGATCGTCTCAGGACCACCAATCCAACAATCTATTTCGACGGAATTCCAATCACTCAAAAATGTAAACTAACTTTTTACACTCGGGTATTAAAACACCTTTCAATTTCATTAGTACACCATACGAATTTACAAACTTTTTTTTTCTCGATTCATACTGAACTCAATACTAAAACTTTCGGTTAATAATACCCTTAATGGCTTTCAATTTAACCATCACGGTTAACATATTTCAATGAGCATACCTCTGTATCATTCTCCCTACTCATGTACACATAAAATTTTCATTCTCCTTATTGATTCATGCGTGAATATACACAGAACTCGAATCCTATCTCAATACATCAATCTACTCTTTTCTCCACTCTGAGAATATATTTCGAACACACTCTCGTCTGAGTTTCTCTTGATATGCTAATCTAAAACCTTTACTATTGTCATATCTCACGATAGCAGGGACATCTCGATCGAATTCAATAACTCTATTCGGCTTGCCCGAAAACCCATCGCACAACATGAAACTTGTGATTTCACTTCTTATACTAGAATTATCACCTTTCTATGATCAAATCAAAAGTGCAATCATAGAAGATATGACTATCACAACTCAAAGAATACACACACTTTAAAGATAACCATGATCAGCGAAAATATAAGGGAAATCTCACATAAAGTTTCATCACCAACTTCCTCTTCAAAGTACCAGAATAAGGTTACAAGGAAATAAAGGAATGTCAATTTCAATTAACCAAATCGACAACCGTTTTGTCTGATTTTACAATCAGCTAACATTCTCACACGATCACGATTTCATGAAAAGAACAACCACATCACCCCTGAAGGGAAACAGATATTAATACATAATACTCAAAGAGATCATTATAATCCATTCATGGTATTAATTAACCATACACAAGTCATAGGTTTCTTGCCATACTTACTCACACTTGCCCTTATTTAGCACATACCGTGCCACATATCGTACTTATTTCTTCGTGACTCGTTCACGAGTACCTGTATTCACTCATTCACATGACTTTAGTACAATTCTCATTTCTACTTCTAAACTCATCTACTTATCCAATTAATCACTAGGGATAGTCAAAGACGCATATTCATCGTCATTACTGTAGGAACGAAGCCAATGCCACATCCCTGAGGTGGTCGTATATGGAGTCACTTCTAAATGCCAATGCCATATCCTGAATATGGTCTTATATGGACTGTCACGTCAAGTATCGATGCCATATCCCGGATAGGGTTCTCATATTCATTACCGAAGCCATATCCCGGATATGGTCTTATACGGGATCTCAACTCGGTGCCGAGGCCATGTCCCAGACATGGTCTTATACATGACCTTATCTATTTCATATCTCGATGATAGCATTTTCATATTTACATGTTCCAATAGGACTTCAACATCTCATTCAACATCAATTTAATAGAGTATCATGCATCAATATAATACCAAGCATTCTCAATTATGCTAACATAAATGTTGCATTAATCACATACAAACTTACTCAACTTGACTCTCATAAACATCTCATCATGATTCAACAGTTGTAAGGGGGTGAGGTCGTAGAGCCCCTAACTTGATTCTCGTGACTACATACGTATGATTTAACATTCATCATTAATGAAATATCATCGTAGTCACACAACTCGCTCCAGGTGATTTTTCACGCTTACTCATGTTACAATTGTTTCTATCACCCATAATTTCGAACAGTGACTTCACTTTCTCAAGTTTCACATTAATGTCTACTCCAGTACTCAACATTAAACTCTGATTTATCTTACCATTGCTTATCAATTTAGAGAATGTCTTACGGTTTGAGTATGTCGTTTACTTGATTGCCATAGTCCAACTACGGTCTTACTCGTATCACAACATTATAGCCCAGCTATAATCTTACATGTCGTCACGATGCCATAGCCTCGCTATGGTCTTACACGAAATCTCGTATCAATACCAATGCCATATCCCAGACACGGTCTTACATTGAAACTCATGTCGATGCCGATGCCATATCCTAGGTATGGTCTTGCACGGGATCTTATATCGATATCAACGCCATATCCCAGATATGGTCTTACACGATTTCATACCGAAGCCAAGTCCTAGACGTGGTCTTACACGGGATCATGTATCGTTGGGAATGCCATGTCCCAGACATGGTCTTATATGGAATCACATGTATTGCCATGGTCCTACCATGGTCTTACTCATCATTTTATCATTGAACGACCGTACTCATCTCCTGCATTCTACTTAATCAAACTTCCCAATTTGACTCCCACACTATAATATTTGTGGCTTCGTAACAGAGTCATAAAACAAAACATTATACATCCTCTACTTTAACAATCGCACATACACACATATCCCGTTCTCTGGATATATTTACTCACTATATGCACCTAACCCAATAGGTTGAGTACATAACACCGTATGCATATCAAGCCAATACAGATAAGCTTATCACTTTATAGCTCTCATTTCAATCCTCAACTTAGAATTATCTCATTTCATACCTTACCACACACATGTCATAAACTTCTATTCATACCTCTCTGAATTTCAACAATGCATAAGGGCATTTCAATTACCTCATTATCACTTACAACATTATTGGATTTAGCTCGGTTGGGAATCATCTCTGTCTTAACAAAACAATTTCGTTAGAGCCGGGAGATATCACACTATCACAGTCCACATATGGCATGTATAGCTAAACTCTTACTCACGCTAGGTTAGTCCGAGAACTGACTAAACCATAGCTCTGATACCAATAAATGTAACACCCCTTACCCGTATTCAAGCCGGAACAGGGTTTAAGGCATTACCTAACTAATCTTGCTTAAACGTCTCGAATAGGGTTATAAAATTTCGTTTAAACCCATTACTTGCACATATTCTGCCTAGGAGGCCCTAATATACTTCCGAGAGGTATCAAAACTATTCCAGGAACTTTTACAAGTTCGAGAAACTTTTCAACAAAACAGGAGCCACACGCCCGTGTGGGTCTAGGGACACGCCTGTGTGACCCTAAGACATGCCCGTGTCTTCCACCCATGGTCGACACTGACTAATTTCACACGACCTTGACACGCCCGTGGCCCTGGCCCGTATGCCAAACCTTGGCATTCTGACTTATCCACACGGGCTATACACACGCCCGTGTGCTTCAGCCGTGTGGCGGTTTAAATTCCGAGTGTAAGGTGCAGACTTCACACGGCCTGGGCATATGCCCATGTGCTAGCCGTGCCTCCCACACGGTCTAGGCACACGCCCGTGTGTCTACCCATGTGGACAGTTAGCAGGCTATCTACCAAGCCCATTGCCACTCTCACTTGCATACATTCATACACCATCACATAAACCTCACATATCATCAATTATAACTCTTGAATTATCACTTTTAATCATAAAAATGAATTCTTCATCCCATACACGAGGGAGAACTATTTCTAGTACAATTACAATCTACTTGAGCCATCATCTATGGCTATACACAATTGTTTCACGACTCATTTAGATCAATACATTTGGCACATTAACTATAACTTAAACTAAACAAAAATAGGATCCCTATACATGCCATAACTCATAAGGACTTGAAACCTCATACCAAGTGTCTGCTCGATAGTGTGAAACATCTCCGGCGGTCTCCAACCCGAGCTAGCTAAATTAACCTATAAGAGATGAGAAAGGAAGAGGAGTAAGCAATAATGCTTAGTAATTTCATATGCAAATAATAATCAACTATTAATATTCATATGATTATACTCAAGGTATTATAATGAGTTTTACTCTTAAACTCACGGTTACCTATTCAACCATTCATAATGCTTACTCATTTTGTCTCTTACCATATTCTAACCATATCTCGGGCTTAATGCTCGCATTCATTAACTTACATCCCTGCACTTAACATCACATAGTCACATGGTACAACAAATCGTAACTTCTCAATGAACCATTCATACTACCAGTCACTCGGTAGTTTCACACCTAGCCCACCATCAATCTCTAATAGGGTGGTATCGCACATAGCCCACCATTTGATACTAAACTCGACGGTATCGCACATAGCCCATCGGTAACAAATAATATGGTGGTAATGCACACATCCCATCACTAACAATTAATAAGGTGGTATCGCACATAACCCACTGCTATTATACATTTACGGATATTTATCCACATGCATTTCCCTATTTTAAATGTTCATCCGGGAACGTCCTCACACAACATCATTATTAATTAGCCTTCTATAATAATCGTTCGCATTCACGCTATGCATTAATAATTATAACTTATGCAATCAAGGTGCATCATTTACACATAACCCACTATGGGTTCATCATATGCCGAATTCATCTCAAATCAGTTCTAACACATACCTGTACCTCTCGTGGTACAACCACATTCATTCTCATTTTCAACATACCTGTTAAATCACTCAAAATGCTAAATAATATTCGTGAGTCTCATACACATAAGATCACATTGACATCATATCAATGCCATTTCCTTGACATGGTCTTATACAATATCTCACACTGAGGCCATATTCCAATATGGTCTTACACGAAACCTTAAACAACATCATAGCATACTATGTGTATTTCCCACCATTCTTAGTCTAAGTTATGACTTTCATTTCTTGACATCACGTCAAAACATATTTAACGTATACATAGAGCAATAAACAATCCATACAACATCGAAATATTTCATTTAGAGTTGCATAATTTAGCACATGAACTTACCTCGATGTCGAAAAGGGTAGAAAGGGAGCTATTTGCCCACATTTCTCTTTTCTCCCGTTCTAGGTCCGAATTGCATTTTCTTTGATCTAGAACAATAAAATTTACTCATCCAATCACTTTATACATCATAATACATCATAATCTATACTCAGACAAAAATGACTATTTGGCCCTTGTACTTTGGCAAAATTACAATTTTGCCCCTAGGCTCGAAAATCACTTTTCGTCACATTTTCTTTTTAAATAGGCCTAGCTGAACATTTAACCCTCTTACAACTATCCACAATTCCAACTATTTCATGCATTAATGAACAAACTACAACATTTGCATCTCAGTCCAAATTAGGTGCTTTCATGACAACACCTTTAACAAAAGTTGTTTCTCATCTTTCTAACATTCATTTTCTTCCATAAAACTCAGCAACCAACATAAAATCTCTCATGGCAAGTCCGTAGACTCTCAACCATATTGCAAATTAGTCCCCTCATTAGCTAGCTTAAGCTTTGGGGACTCTAAAAGTACAAAAATTATCAACTAAAACCATCAAAATCACTTACTTGTAGAGAATATGAGTTGCTGAAATTTTGAGCTTCCAGAACCCCCATTCTTGCTTGTATTTTCGGTGGGAGGAGATAAGAAAATAAAAAGATGATAGCCTTTTGCTTATTTCATCTTATTTTATTCATTTAGTCAACAAAAGTTACCAACCCTTGTCAAACTTTTAATTCTTTGTCCCCTTGACCGTCCATCACTGTTAGGAAGGTATTATTGCACTTTAAAGACCTTCAATTTACATTCTATAGCTATTTGGCACCTCTAGCAAATAAAATAGAACTTTCACACTTTATGCGATTTAGTCCTTTTTCGCGATTAAGCATGAAATCGCCAAAATTAAGGCACCAAAATTTCCATCCATCCTTATAAACATGTTATAACACATAAAATCACATGAAAATAATTTCTCTAACCTCGGATTAGTGATCCCGAGATCAGTGTTTCGATTAGCCCCTAAATCGGGCTACTACAAAGTACCGCATAATAGATGCGGCTGCGAGGTTCGCAGAACCGTGACCAAAAATGGGCTGGATGGGCAACACGATCGTGTGGGCCCACTTGGGCCAAAATTGGGGTTTAGGCCCAGTTGCACCGTTTTGACTAGAAAGGGAACATGTGTCGCTCAAGGTGACAGTAGGCCTCTGGAAAGGCCGTTATATGACTAAAATTACCGTAATACCTTCGATGGGTAAATTACCGAAATACCCTCGATGGGTAAATTACCGAAATACCCTCGATGGGTAAATTACTGAAATACCCCCAATGGGTGAAATTACTGAACTATCCTCGATGGGTAAAATTACTGGAATACCCCTGAGGGGTGAATTACTGATTTAACCCCAACCGACCAAATGACCGTTATACCCTTAGTGGTAGTATCATTGATGTATGAGTATTAGTTGTATGACCGATTTTGATTGTGATGCACTGCATACATGAGTTAAATATGACATGACATACTGCATTGGGTTGGGTTATGGATTGTGGAGGAAGCACTGTACTGGTGGCTCTGCCACATTATACTGATTTAGTGGCTTTTTCACGTTATATCGATTACGGTGGCTCACCCACGTTTATCGTGCATCGCGCGCTGACTCTGTTGTTATTATTAGCAGCTAGATTGCGTTATTGGTGTGCTGGGTGGGTGGGTTGACTTGGTCCCTACAAGGTGTGTTGGTTGGTACGGGTGGTGTGTTGGCTGGATTGGGTTGGGTTACATTTCTGTGTTGCATTGATATGTATTTGGGCTTTGGCCCATTCTCATTCTTGAATAGGGCTTAGGCCTGCATCATTCTCGGATAGGGCTTAGGCCACCCGCCCGAGACCAGTATGGGCTTGGGCCTGGCTGCGTAATGCTGTGGTAGGGGATTACACACTGAGTTCTCGTAACTCACCCTTTTCTTTAACTGCGTAGGTAATCCCTAGCCTTAGAGGATTTGGAGCTGAGAGGGACTCGGAGGTGGCCACACGTCCGATATGCTTTAAAGTTAAACTTAGGGACTTTATTTTATTTTATTGGGTTAATAATTATGTAATAAGGCCATTGGGATTTTTAACTTTTATATGGTGTTTCTTTTAATTACAACCTGCCAGTCTATTAAACATGGGTTTTTAAAACAATAACTACTGTTTTCAAAATATCACGTTTCCGCAACTGTTTGAACCAAACTTCCGCAAAAAACAAGGTTTTAAAAATAATAATATTTTGCAAGAGAATGACTCTGAGTAAATCTCGTTTCAATTTTAAGCAACTGAAACTGGGTTTTTAAATGGTAGAAAGTTTTAAAGTTGTAGAAGGGTTTCAATTGGACTCATAGTTTTCAAACACCACTGTGATGTGACACGTTAGATCCGGTCGTAACGTCTAGGCCGGGTTTGGGGTGTTACAAAATCATTTTCAACATTCCATGCTTCCTAGGATTTCGACTTAAGAAATTACTAAGTCAATTCTAGAGACTTAAACTTTCATGCATGCCTAGCTTTCCTAAGGAACTAAAATTTTATGGTATGATTTACACACTTTATTAAGAGTACATTTGTGTCATACTTCAGCTAACAACAATTATTGGAATAATTCAACTTTATTCATACTGAAGTTTAGCATACTTAACAAAATTTCAAATTTTTGAACAAAATATAACCTAATCATAATTAAAAGAAAATATTATTTTTTAGAGGAAATAATTTCAATTTTTCGGTCCCCCCTACTTAAGATAAACAATTTCCCCATTGTTAAAAAAATAAAGAAAATGAAAATATAGAAGCGAATAGATATTGTACACCATGTAGGATCCTAAAAAAAGGAGGTGAGTCAAGTTTGACTACTTAAATGCCAAGCTCTTCCTAAACAGATCCAATCCTAGACATGTACATATCTATTGCCACACTTCCTATTTTATAAATTGTTCAATTTTATTAATGATTTCAACCTCTTGATTTATTATGTGAGAAATAGAAATATCCTAAGAGATAAAATAAAATAAAGTAGAGACAAGATCCCCCTTTTTTTGCAAAACCCTCAGAATCCGATCACCTCGTTCCTTCCTCGACACTAGAGTCCATGGTTTGAGTATTAAGTCTAGAAATTCAAGCACAAAAAAAATGGGTTATGAAATATATACTTTTTAAATATATCTCTAGTTGAGTCATCCCGAATTTTTGAGTATCTCCAGTAAGATTGTTGCTGCAATTGCATGTGTTGCAGCATAGCCATTATATCAAATTGTTCACTTTGTGAAATGGTGCTAGATGAAGGGACTGTTGACGTCGGACTTAAAAAATATTTTAAGGGTGGTTTCAGTTTCGGTCAAGTAGTTGAGTAGCTGATGGTAAGGTTTAGATTTGAAGAGGGTGGCGGTTTTAAGTATAGTTTAGGTGAGGTAGTTGGTGACTTCAAATGAAGGTGTTCGGGGTGGTGATTTAGGGAGTTAAGGGTTGCGACAATAAAAGGGTTAAGTGAGATGCACTATTGGGCTACTTGGGAGTGGCGGTGGAGCAAGGTAAGGGCTATAGGTTTGTGTGGAAAAGGGTTGAATATTTCCCTTCTTAGTAGTGCCTTAAGCCCAATGGCAGATCCTTTTTGGATCCTAAGCTCCTTTACTAAAAATAAAATAAAAAAAACTCAAAGAAATTAGTGCTTGGGTTAAAAGTTGACCTTTTATTTAACAAAACAAATACTTAAATTCTTTAGGCTACTTAGAAAAATATTTTTCAAAAAATTACATTAAATTAAACTCCCAGGAAAGACTGGAGGGGTCACGGAAGGTCCCGCTTGTAACAGCCCATTTTTGATAAAATCGGAACAGTGGTTTCGGGACCACAGATCCAAGTTCAGAAATAAAAATTATTTTAATACTATTTTAAGATCGACAGTATGATAATAATATTGTGTTAAAATTTCATAAAGAAATTTTATCGATTACATGTTTAATTTAATAAAGGACCAAATTGCACAAAGTGCAAAAGTTGAGTTCTAGTAGCTAAAGGGATTAAATAGCTATAGAACTTTAAATTGGAGGCCCTTATATGGAAATTAGACAATTAATGAAAAGTTAGTAGATATTTTTGAATGACTCATCCATGAAAAATTAAAAAAAGGCTAAGGACTAAATTGGAAATCAAAATAATTAAAAGATGATAAATAATTAAATAGAAATAAAAATCATTTTTATATCATCTTCTTCCCCAAATATTCCATGGAAACCCTAGGGAAGAGAAAGCAAGCTTTCTTGGCCAAATTAGGTAAGTATTCAAGCCCCGTTTTTAGTAATTTTTATATTTTTGAAACTGGGATAGTCTAATCTATCTATTTGGGGGATTAATTTGAAAATTTATCAAAGTATAGAAATTATGTCATGGATGAATATGCTGAAAATTTTAAATTTATGGTAGAATATGAAAGGTTGATGATAGATAAACAACTTTTACAAATTGATTTTTGATGAAAACATGATTTAGGGACTAAATTGTAAAGTTGTGTAAATTGAGGAAAAATTCTGAATTTTATAGAATATATGTGCTGTAAATTTTATATTGAAATTTTGGTTAGACTTGGAATAAGAAGTAAATTGCATGAATTTCATTTTCCGAGCCTAGGGACGAAATTGTCATTAATTAAAAGTTTAAGGGCAAAATGGTAATTTTGCCTAAGATGTGTATTGGACTGAATTGAGTTTAAATTGTATTAAATCGATGTTAAATTTACTCGTATAGATCCGGATAGACCAAATTTGGAGTTAGAACGAGGAAAATAGGAAAATATCGGATTAGTAGATTTTACGTACACGAACATTTCTTGAGGTAAGTTCGTGTAACTAAATTGTATATTTAAATGCTTGAATTAGATTTTTTGTATGTGAATTATATAAATATCATATATATATATATATATATATATATGACATTGAAAACATATCTGACAAAGCCCGATCAATGATAATGCCTGATAAATGATAAATGATAAAAATGTTACTTTTATGCTTGAAATGAATGTGGAATGTGTTTATTTAAATTATATGAATGTTATATATGTATGAAATAATCACATGCCTGATAATGCTTGAAAAATGTTAAATCTCGTTTGAATAAATGAAAATCGAAGGATAAAGGCGATTTCCCTTATTGAATGAGGTCCTGCATTTGTTGCTGGCATGATTTAGCTCGGATGAGTAATCCTATTGTACAGAAAGGATTTAGCCTTGACTGTAATCCTGATATAAGCCCTCTTGAGCATATGTACAGAAAGGATTTATCCCGAACGGGTAATCTTGATTAAACCCTTGAGAGTATATGTTGGAAACAAGATTTAGCTTGTACAAGTAATCCTGTTATATGATATGTGGCTCAAGAGTGTGCTTTCTGATTAAGTTCCCTAACGGGTACCCCTAAATATGAATTGACAGATCCTGATTTGTACACCTCGAGTGTACTACCTGTGTATCCATTGATATTTCGAATAAATTCAACGGGTAAAAATCCTGATATGAGAATATATGAATAAGAAATGAGTCATTACACGTATCTGCCTGAAATACATGAAAATGATGATATATGATAATTGATACATGGAAATATGATATGATGATATTTGTACATGGAATTTATTTGATAAATATGTTCATCCTTGATTATAGATTTGTACACCTTGAGTGTACTACTCGTGTGGAATTGATATTTCGAATTATATGAGTAAAGTTCTTACATGAAATAAATTATTATGAAAATATACTTGTAATATAAAGATATGATTTATACATGTTAAATGAATACGTGATGTGGAAAGCATATGTGCCTGGAAACCTGATTATTGTTGAGCCCATATATGTTTCTTGGTGTTATTATGGAATATATTACTAACAAGAGCAATGAGGATATGTGTAGGGCTTGAGATCAAATTGATTGAATATGCCTTACATGTTTATCTTGAAATAGAATAAATGGTAAGTTAAGTACCATGTTATACGAACTTACTAAGAATTATATGCTTACTTAGTTTTATTTCCCTGTTTTATAGTAAATCAGAAGCTCGTTGGATTAGAAGTTTGGCGGAGATCACTCACACTATCCATCAGCTCATTATGGTACATATGGTAAATTAGTTATGGTTATAATGGCATGTATAGGATAATTGGTCATATTGGCATGTAAATGGTTGATTGTAATCTAGCCATTTGAAATGGCTAGTAAAGATTTGTTTTGGTAAAATTATAAGGTTATATCATGATGAATATTCATGTGTTTAGTGTGGTTGATTAAATTATATTAACATGTATGATCACAAAAGGGTAAGATTATAAACATAAATGCATGTAATGATGTACCATGTTAGATGTTAGAATTAACTTGATTATGATACTTGAATTGGTTGGTATGTGAATGAAAGTTTGGTGTAGGTCATTGGCAAAGTTGGGTGAGAAATAAAGCTAGAAAATGGCTTTATTTTGTCCACACGGGTAGACACACGGGTGTGTGTCTTGACCGTGTGTGACACACGGCCTGGTACATGGGCATGTGGTTAGGCCGTGTGTCCCCTGCACCTTAAATTTGAGAAACAGAATGCTCAGAATTGAGCACACGGGCAGAGACACGGGCGTGTATCTCAGCCGTGTGTGTTACACAGCCTAGCACACGGGCGTGTGGCTGGCCGTGTGGCACAAGTCAAAGAGTTACACGGGGTCGAACACGGCTTGCAGCACGGGCGTGTCCTAGGGTCACACGGGCGTGTGTGCCCTGTATCTTGGAAAATTTTAGAAATTTCACAAAAAATTCCCTGAGTTCCTGATTTAGTCCCGATTTGATTCTAATACTCATTTTGGGCCTCGAGGGTCCATTTAAGGGACGTTATGAATAATCTCGTGAACTGAATAGTAACTGATATGAATTATCTGTAAATGTTCTGAAAACTTTAGTAATGCTCCGTAACCTTGCTCCAGCGCCGGATACGGGTTAGGGGTGTTACATTTATTGATATTAGAGCTACGATTTAGTCAGTTCTCGGACTGAACGTAGCATATGTGGAGTCTGAAATACATGCCATTATATAACCTGTGATAGTTTGATATCTCCCGACTCTGATGAAAATTATTTTGCAAATAGACAAAGATGTTTTCCAACCGAGCTAATCTCGTTAATGCTGAAAGTTATACTCACATGTCCGAGTAAAAATGTTGCTTATGATGAAATGGGACTCATAAAGATATGAAATAAATGTTTTATAGTGAACATGTTGATGATAAATGTTAAGTGATATGTATGTATTTATGAAAGTTAAATTTTGAGGCTTTACGATATCCACCCCGTCACTAGAACAGTTTTATACAATGAAATTCACAATATTTATATTGATTAAGTTCATAAGTGTGAAACTGAAGAGTTCAAAGGCTGAATGATTAATAATGTAGTCAGAATTGAGAATGGGTTAGTAAGTAAAGACGGTATTAAAAGAGATAACAAATTTTTCTAAAGATTATTCTGAATATATGATGTTACTGTTAAGGAAGAAGTTATTCATGAGTAATCGACTTATTCAGGTATGATATCTACAGAACGGATTAGCCGAAAATTTCTTCCGAATTTGTTCTTTTAGTGAACTGAATAATGTAAGATTATTGATGACTATATTAGTCAGTGGAATAGTGATGAAATTACAAATATATTTGAATAGAGCTATTATAATTGAGTATATTACAACAATCTCTTCTCGGTATTCTATATGTTCTGTTATTCTCAAAGGCATATGAAATTATTCATGTTCAGATGCAATATTTATCGTATTGAAAGGCTGGCTAATTATAATAGATGGAATTATTGTAAGTCTGGTTGATTCATGAGCGGTATTGCTCTATCTTTCTTGGGTTTCCTAATTCATCATGATTGATAGAAGACTTGATGACAAGATTCATATGATACTATTTTCTCCTTCTACTGATTGAAGCCCTGAATTGCGAATATGCAAATTATATTGTCTTTATTACAGTTGTTTCTACTGCGTATGTGCGATATCACTTTTCTAGATTTTTCTGAGATAACATCAATTTCTTTATTATACAAACATGGTTTATCTGTGAAAGATATTCATTGGCCGAAGGTAATTACATTTATTACTGTTATAAACATTGACTCGATCATGAAGTTTGGTTATAGGGATCACATATTATAGAATGTGTATTACTACACTGGTTGTTATTGGGCCACTTTCGGTTTTCCTCTTTTGATTTGAGGTGCACTATTGATATTGAAGTATCGTTTTATCTATATGGCTGAAATGTCGGTCATATTATATCACTATAGTTTAAAATCTATCTGATGGTATTGGCTTTGGAAAAACTTTAAGTTTCAATGTTAATAATTGAAATA
Source organism: Gossypium sturtianum (assembly GCA_025698515.1). Lineage (NCBI taxonomy): Eukaryota > Viridiplantae > Streptophyta > Magnoliopsida > Malvales > Malvaceae > Gossypium > Gossypium sturtianum. Next base: position 79,515,247 of record CM046944.1, read on the forward strand.
GCTACAATGATGACACGGTTATTACAGAAAAGATGTAAGATTTGAATGGACTAATAAATATCAGTAAAGTTTTGACCAGTTGGAAGCTCTGTTGACCAAAGTATTAATTCTGGTTCAGCCTGAATTGGGTAAGAATTTTGTTATTATAGTGATGTATTATTGAATGGGATTAGACTGTGTTTTGATGCAGTAAGGCAAAGTAATAGCCTATACTTTCATATAGTTAAAGGCCACATGGAAAGAATTACCCAATACATGATCTAGAATTGATAGCTATTGTTTTTGTATTGAAATCTGACAACATTACTTGTGTGAAAAATGTCATATATTCACCGATTATAAAATTTTGAAGTATCTGATGTTGCAAAAAGATTTGAATCTGAGATAGCGTATATGGCTTGAATTGTTAAAAGATTATGATTTGATAATTGAATATCATTCGGAAAGAGTGAATGTGGTTACAGATATTCTAAGTAGAAAATTTCTGTTTGCTTTGCAAGCCATGGATACTGATTGTAATTGCCTGATAATAAATTAATTTTAGGTGAGTATAGAGGTAATCCGATGATTCTACAACAGATCAGTGAAACTTAGAAAAGTGATAATGAGTTGTAAGTTAAACGAATACAGTGTGAATTAATTTCTGATTCAGAATTTCAGAGTAGATTTGATAATTGTCTGTTATTCAGAGACAGAGTTTGTGTACTGAAGAATTTGGGGCTTGTACAGAAAATTTTACATGAATGATCACAGTGGTACTATGTCTGTTTACCTAGGGAATGATAAGATGCATAACAATTTGAAAAAGATGTATTAGTAGCCCAGAATGAAATGTGGTATTTCTAAATTTGTATTTAAATGTTGGATATATCCGCAAGATAAAGATGATACTTTCAGGATGGTTATAGCCAGCGACGATACCAAAATGGAAATGGGACAAAATTTCTATGAATTTTATATTGGGATTATCCCTATTTATGAAAAAGAAAGATACTATTTGCGTAAATGTTGATTGCTTGACGAAGCTTGCACATTTTATCCTGGTATGAATGGATTTCTCACTTAATAGATTGTTTGAATTATCTGTTTTTGAGATTGTCAGATTATATGATGTGCTAGTTTCTGTTATTCGTGACAGAGATCTACAGTTCATATTCTAATTCTGAAACAAGTTACAAGAATCTCTGGGTATACGGTGACATTGTAGTACCGCATATCATTCTCAGACAGATGATCAATCTGAACATATGATTCGGATTTTTGAAGATATGTTTCGGTGCTGTATTTTAGAATTCGAAGGCAATTGAAAAAGAAATATTTGCCGTTAGTTGAATTCATATATAGTAATAGTTAACAGTCAAGTACAAAAATTTTACCGTACGAGGCTTTATATGGTCACAATGTAAAAATCCGGTGTTTTGGACTGAGCTTAGTGAGAAAAGATACATGTAGTTGGTTTGATTCATTGAAACCAAAGAAAACTGAAAGTGATTTGAGACAGTATAAAAGCAGTATTTGATTGTCGGAAATCCGATGAGAATATAAAGTGAAAAGAAATAGAGTTTCAAATTGGTGATAAAATATTTTAAAAATTTCGTCATGGAAGAAAGTTCGCTGGTTTGGCTATTAAGGCAAATTAAGTCTGTGGTTTATCGGGCCATATGAGATCATTGAAAAGGATTGGACCTGTTGTGTATTGATTGGAATTATTATTAGAGTTCGAAAAAATTTACAATGTTTTTCATGTGTATATGTTATGACAGTAATGGTCAGATCCATCATCTGTTATTTCTTTGAAAATATTAAATTCAGCCTAACACGACTTTAAGTGAGAGATTGATTGAAATTATGGCACTTGAAGACAAAAACTGAGAAATAAAAAGGTAGCTTTAGTAAAAGTTTTCTGACAATGACATAATATAGAAGGAGCAACCTGGGAACCGGAGGAAACTATGAGAAAGCAATGTCTGAATCTCTTTACTGGTAAAATTTTCAAGGACGGAAATTGTAACGCCCCGAATTTGGGCCTAGTAGATTTGGGCCTATTGGCTTGTAACGCCCCAAAAATCCCGAAACTTTAAATTTCTGTGCACTGAGGTTGGTATGTATGAGTAGCACTTAGAATATTAATTTTAAGGTATTATCGGGATTATTTGAAGTCTTAGAGATAGGGAAGACCATAGGGAAAAAAATATTTTTCTTGCTTTAGTGGACCCTAGTCTCAGGCATTAGGCCTCTTAAGCAGATTAAGGGGAAAATAGGACACAAATGGGCTTGTGGTCCAGTGGCAAGGTGGCGTCACTAGGGGAGCTACAAGGTGGCGTGAAGAGGTCCAAGGTTCGAGTAGTGGTAAAGTATTTTTGGAGTGTTTAATTTTGCATAGTGGACGGCCAGAGTTGTGTGGGATTTGGACTCTTTCGTTGAAGTGTTTGAATTGGTCTTGTGAGCTGATAAAGGAGGGAATTTCGGATGAGATAAGGGAGATATCATGGAGAAAAATTAGGAGATGAGAAGTGGGAAGAGTTGGTGTCGAATTGGACTGTGGGGGAAGGTAGGATTCGGCTATTGGCTATAAAAGGAGGTGCCGAATTCCTTTGAGAGGTTCCTTGGGTTCCATTACTTTTTTTTTCTCCCCCTTAGCCGAATTCTTCCATTTACCGAAAGAAAAAACCCATCATTCCTTTGCCGAATTTTGGGTTTCTCTCTAGTCGAATTCCCCATACCTTCTCTTCTTAAATTCCTTTTCTTGTTCAACTTTAGTTCTAGCCGATCACTTCTCCTCTTCTTCTCCCTACTGTTGCCGAATTGTCTCTGTCACCATACTAATCTTAGAAGCCAAAATTAGGCTGCAGGATCGAAAGTGGATTTGGTAATTATTCGTTTAACCTCTCTTGTACGTTTTGCTAAAAGCCGAAAGGCTATCTAACTGACCTATCGTTAACTCCGTGGTAACAAGGATAAGGTTCAAAGATCGCAAGCGTCGTAGGATCGTTAGCAAGGGTAAGTGTTCTTTACTTTGGTTTAAGGGTTGGCCGAATGGTCATATATGTTGTGAGGGTGACTTGTGTTGGATGCAAGTCATTTATTACTTAGGCTCTAATGTTTAAGTTGGTACAGATCTAGGGTCTAATCGCAGTTGGTGTTAAAGAAAAGAGCTATTAAGGCTTGTCGCACACAGTAAGGCTACGGTGGGGTTTCAGTTTTTGATAAAGTTTGTATTTAGCCTATGATTAATGATTAAGGAATATCGAATGTAGGTTCGTGACTAAGAGGAATTCACAGCACGTGCTATTACCAGGTGTGTACAAACACTACACACACACGATATCGGCAATGCCGAAAAGCCGAAAGTGGCTAAATGGGCCTGCCGAACTTGTGGGCCCAAAACGGAAATGGTTGATATGTTAGTATGAATGATGAATTGGCATGAATGGTTGTATGATTTGATCGTATTCGAGTCCAATGGGCTATATGAGCATGAAATTGGTTTAACGGGCTATATGAGCTTGAAATGGGCTTAATGGGCCTTATGGGTTTTTAGAAATATATGTTAGGGTTTAATGAACTCTAGGCCTAGTTTGACAAACTCTTGAATAACATAAAACTCTTGTCATAATCAAACATGTCTATGGACAAGTCGATAGGTTAGGGTGTGGTAATGGACATATGCATGTCTAGGATTGGATCTAGGGAGAGCTTGGTACTTAAGCGGTCCTAGTGACCCACCTCCTCTTTTCTGAGATCCTACCTGGTGCATAGTGTTTGTTCACTTTAACCGCGAGGACTTGTTGATGGGCCAAAGTTCATAACTAAAACCCGAGACGAAAGAAATTACGGAAATACCCCTGTAGGGCAGAATTACGGAAATACCCCTGTAGGGCAGAATTACAGAAATACCCCTATAGGGCAGAATGACGGAAATACCCTTGTAGGGCAGAATGACGAAAATACCCCTGTAGGGCAGAATTACGAAAATACCCTTGTAAGGCAGAATTAAGGAAATACCCCTGTAGGGTAGAATTACGAAAATACCCCTGTAGGGTAGAATTACGAGAATACGCTTGATTGTGAAATGACTAAAATACCCCCATGTGATGAGTATGAGTTTTATGGATGTTACTCATGTGCATGCCGCATTCATATGATATTCTATTTATGATGCATATGGGTGGGAATTATGGTACGGAGGAAGAATTTGAGGATCGCATAGTCGCTTGACGACCGTGGATCCACCGGTGGCTTTAAGCCCATTATATGATTAGCAACTTTACAGCAACGTTGAGTAGTGCCGCTGTGAGTGCTACCATTGGTGTGTAGCGGAGGGGTGGGTCGAGCTAGAATTCCCCACAGGTGTATAAGGTTGGAAAGGAAATGGTGTGTAGCGGATAGATTTTTGGGGAGGGTTTTGCATTACCTTGTTTTGCATATGATATGATATGATATGATCTGATATGAGGCCATTGTGGGTTAAGGCCCAAGACCAGCTGTAACACCCCATACCCGAGTCCGAGGCTAAGACCGGATACGAGACATTATTATGCTTGAACTTTCTTAAACATGTACTTACGGGCTATAAAATTTAGTTCCGAATTAAAAACGTCTCTTTCTTAGTCAAATCAAACATTTCATGGGCCTACGAGGCCTCAGACTTACGTCCCGAAACTTTCGAAACTCATCTGGAAACTTTCTCTCGAAACAGGGGTCACACGTCCGTGAGACTTGGGACACGCCCGTGCACCCCTAAAACATGCCCGTGTCTTTCACCCGTGGAGGATACTGGAAAATTACACACGGCCTGGACACGTCCGTGGCCCTAGCCCATGTGCCAAACCTTGGCATTCTGACTTATTCACACGTCTGTACACACGCCCGTGTGCGTCAGCCGTGTGACAATTGAATTTCTAAGGGTCAAGTGCAGACTTCACACGGCTTTAGCACACGCCCATGTGCCAACCGTGTGTATCACACGGCTTAAACAAACGGCCGTGTGACCAGCCCGTGGTCTAATCTGACTTAAGATACTAAGGTGCAGGAGACACACGGCCTAGACACACGCCCGTGTGTCTATCCGTGTGGGCAGTTAGAGGCTATCTTACCAAGCTTGTTACCACTCCCGTTTGCATACATTCATATACTACTTCAAAACATTCTCAAATCATCAATTTAAACACATGAATTAACACATTTAATCATTAAAGAGATAAAGTCTTTATCTCATACACTAGGGAGAACTACTCCCAATACAAATACAACCAACTTAAGCCATCATCTATGGTCATACACAACCAACTCTAGATTCTCTTAGGCCAATACAATTTGGCTACATCGGTTAGAACTTAATCGACTTTAAAAGAATCCCTATACATGCCATGACTCATAAGGACTTGATACCTCATGCCAAGTGTCTGCTCGATAGTGTGAAAACATCTCTGGCGGTGTCCAACCTGAGCTAGTTAAAATAACCTATAAGGGATGAGAAAAGTAAAGGAGTAAGCAATAATGCTTAGTAAGCTCATTTGCATAATGTGTCAAATATTGATATTCATTGAATATACATAATTACAAAGTATCGTGAAGAGTGTCTCTCATTAACTCATGGTTACTTGCTTAAATATTCATGAAACTTACTCATTCAATCTCTTACCACATTCTTACCATGTCACAAGCCAATTGCTCGTTCAGTTAGCATACATTCTTGCACTGATCACCACATGATCATATAAAACAACACATCAAGCATCTTCAATAAGCCGCTTATGCTACTAATATCTCGGTGGTTTCGCACTTAGCCCACCATTGAATCTCTAATAGGGTGGTATCCCACATAGCCCACCAATCATTTATACTTACGGTGGTTCCGCACTTAGCCCACCTTTCATTTTACATTCATGGATAGTAATCCACATGTATATCTCTATTTCAAATATTCATCTGAGAACATTCTCACACACTTCTATTCCTACTTAACTTTCTATGATACTCGTTTGCATTCACACAATACATTAATAAATTTATCTCATGCAACTAAAGTGTATTGAATACACATAACCCACTAAGGGTTCATCATACATTGAATCCATATCAATTCAATTCTAACACACACTTGTGCTTTTCGTGGTACAACCACATACTTTCTTCCTTTCCACATATACGTTGAATCACTCAAGTTATTAAATAACTCTCTTGAGTCTCATACTCATAATGTCACATAGAATTTATACCCCAATAGGGTCTTACTTGAATTAACATATCGATGCCATGTCCCTGACATGATCTTATACGAATTCTTACATCGAGGCCATATTCCAATATGGTCTTACACGAGACTTTAACTATCATCATATCATTCTACATACATTTCCCATTACTCTTAGATTCAATTCTTTTGACCTCTCATCAAAGATATTTCATACATTCATAGAGTAAATATACATTCCATACAATATTGGAACATTAAATTAACTCATACGTAATTGCAACATTCGCACATGAACTTACCTCGATGTCGAAAGGGCCGAAAGGGACCTTTTTGCCCACATTTCTCTTTTCACCCGTTCTAGGTCCGAAACTCGTTTTCTTTGATCTAGAACAATGGAATTTACTAATTTAATCACTTATGAATCATAATGCACCATAATCTACAGTTTAGGCAAAAATGACTATTTTGCCCCTACACTTTGGCAAAATTATGATTTTGCCCCTAGGCTCGTAAATAAATTTTCATCTCAATTTCTTATTAAGCAAGCCTAGCTGAACACTTGATCCTCTTACAACTATCCACAATTCCATGCCTTAATGAACAAATTACAACTTTTGCATTTTAGTCCCAATTAGGTGTTTTCATGGCAACACCTTTCACAAAAGTTGTTTCTCATCATCCTATCATTCATTTTCTCCCATAAAAACCCATTAAACAACATGAACTCTAGCATGGTAAGTCCCTAGACTTTCACCCATATTGCAAACTAGTCCTCCCAATAGCTAGCTCAAGCTTTGAGGACTCCAAAAATACAAAAATCATCAAAAATAACCATCAAAGTGACTTACTTGAAGAGAAAATGAGCTACTGAAATTTCAAGCTTTCAAAGCCCTCCCATGGTTGATATTTTCGGTTGGAGAAGAAGACTAAATAAAAAGATGATAACTTTAGCTTATATCATCTTATTTTATTCATTTTTCCAACTAATATCACCAATTTTCTATCATAATAAATGCTCTTGTCCCCTATGTATTATTATGGCCGGCCAACTCACTTAAATAAGGCCAAATTGCACAATTGGGACCTCCAAATAATAATCCATAGCTATTTGGCACCCCTAGCAAATAAAATAGAACTTTTGCACTTTATGCGATTTAGTCCTTTTTCATAATTTAGCTAGAATTCGCTAAAATTAAGGCACCAAAATTTTCATGCATCCTTATAAACATGTTATAACACATAACATATCATGCAAATAATTTTCTCTAACCTCTGAATTAGTGATTCCGAGATCACTGTTCCGACTAGCCCCTAAATCGGGTTGTTACAATTCTCCCCCCTTAGGGATTTTCGTCCCCGAAAATCTTATCAGGAGGATTTGCTACTAAAATTCTTAAAACATTTCCATCTATTCTTCAAAATTACGAATCCACTTATCCTCAAGTTTCTATTGCCAATAACTTTTAAGCTGTGATACATAAGGTCGAAACGTAACTTGAGACCTAGGTTATTCTTCCTCTGGGGCATATACTCTGTAATCTACCAATTTGGAACTCTGCACATGTCCAAATGAGCATTCGAATCTTTACTGGTTGATTCACTACAATTCGAACGAAATTTCCCTTTCTTGGAAATTTTGTCAAACCAAATTTGAAATCTATAAGGTTTTATCTCACTTTCTCGTTAAAGCATTCACCAACTGAAGTAGTCTTGTCTTGTGTGCTTTGGAAACTCAGCTTTTAGTGGTCAACTACTTCTGACCATAACTCGATCGTATTGTGAAATGTACTCTATTGCCAAAACATTTATGCTCATAATTGTACTTCCTTATTCTTGCATTAATAGATATGCTACTACTAAATCTCATACTAAAACTTCTGCATAAGTTCTGGATTCATCATCATTCAAATTCTATCTTAAGGAAACATCAACAACGAAAATCTTATCCAACTTGAATTTTATCACCTTAAATAAACTCATTCAGAGCTTATTTAAAATACCATTTACTATCTCACTTCTGAACCCTTTTGTTCTGAAAAGGAAACTCGCTCTAGTCATTAACCTCGCTGAAACTAGGATATTACCAACTAGAGTCAACCGAGTAACTAACTCACATTACTAAACATGGATCTTTCATTCAAACATCTGTACTATGTCTACTATCTGAGTAGTATCACAATAACTATACCCACCATTGTAATAGCTCAAGCCGTTTCCACTATTTCATCTTCAAAATCTTCTGTAGCATAAGACACCCTCACTAATTAAAATTCAGAAAATACACATCGATCTTCCCATGGATCAATACATAATATCTAACTCACAACACAGACACAAAAGTGATCATCTCTGGATCACCAACCTGTCAACTCTTTCTCTCGATTCAGACTGATCTCAGTACTAGAACTTTCAAATAAACAGTTCTTTATATAGCTTTCAAATCAACCATCACGGTTTGAACATTTCGATGAGCATATCTTTGTATCATGCTCCCTACTCACGTACACACAGAATTTTATTCTCTTTATTGATTCATGTGTGAATCTACACAGAACTTGGTTCATATCTCAATACAATAATCTACTCTTTTCTCCATACTGAGAACATATTTTAAGCACACTCTCATCTGAGTTTCTATTGTTATGCTAATCTAAAACCTTTACTATCGTCATATCTCACGATAGCAGGGACATCTCGATCGAATTCATTAACTCTATCCATCTTATTGGAAAACTCATCATACGACGTGAAACTTGTGATTTCATTTCTTATACTAGAATCATCACCAACTTCCTCCTCAAGGTACCCAATTAAGGTTACGAAAAGATAGAGGAATGTCGATTTCAATTAACTAAATCAACAACCGTTTAGTCTACTTTTTCCGTCAGTTAACGTTCTCACACAATCACAATTTCATGAAAAGAACGACCACATCATCCCTGAAGGGAAACATGTATTAGTACATAATACTAAAGGAGATCATTATAATCCCATCCATGGCATTAACTAACCATGCATAAACCATAGGCTTCTAGCCAACTTACTCATACTTGCCCTTATATAACACGTTCCGTGTCATATATCGTAATCGTCTCTTTGTGATTCATTCACGAGTACATGTTTTCACTCTTTCACATGACTTTAATACCATTCTCATTTCTTCCTCTAGACTCATCTATCTGTCCCATTGATCACTAGGGATAATCAAAGACGCATGTTCATCGTCATTCATGTAGGTACGAAACCAATGCCACATTCCCGAGGTGGTCTTATATGGAGTCACCTCTAAATGCCAATGCCATATCCCGGATAAGGTCTTATATGGACTTCAACATCAAGCATCGATGCCGTATTCTGAATATGGTCTTACACGATTCTCATATTCATTACCGAAGCCATACCTCGGATATGGTCTTATACGGGATTTCAATTTGGTGCCGAGGCCATGTCTTGGACGTGGTCTTATACGGGACCTTATCTATCTCATATTTTGATGATAGCATTATCATATGCAAACTTATCCAATTTGACTCTCATAACATCTCATCATGATTTAATAGTGGTAAGGAGGTGAAGTCGTAAAGCCCCTAACTTGATTCTCGTGACTACATACATGTGATTTAGCATCCCTAATTAACGAAATATCATCGTAGTCACACAACTCGCTCCAAGCAAGTTTTCATACTTACTCACGTTACAATGGTTTCTATCACCCATACTTTCGAACGGTGATTTCACTTACTCAAGTTTCACATTAATATCTACTTTCTCTTACTATTGCTTATTAATCTAGAGAATGTCTTACGGGTTTGAGTACATCATTTACTTGATTGCCATAGTCCAACTACGGTCTTACTCGTATCACAACGTCATAGCCCAGCTATTACTTTACATGTCATCACGATGCCATAGCCTCGCTATGGTCTTACACGAAATCTCATATCAATACCAATGCCATATCCCAGATACGGTCTTACATGGAAACTCATATCGATGCCGATGCCATATCCCAGATATGGTCTTACACGAAATCTTATATCGATATCGACGCCATATCCCAGATATGGTCTTACACAATCTCATACCGAAGTCAGGTCCCAGACGTGGTCTCACATGGGATTACTATTTGATGCCAATGCCATATCCCATATATGGTCTTATATGGGATCTCTCAACAAATATCGATGCCATATCCCAGATATGGTCTTATCCGATTAACTTATTCAATACCGAAGCCATATCCCTGATATGGTCTTATACGGGATCATGTATCGATGCCAATTCCATGCCCCAGACATGGTCTTATATGGGATCACATATACTGCCATGGTCCAACCATGGTCTTATTCATCATTTTATCATTGAACGACCGTACTCATCTCCTGCATTCTACTTAATCAAACTTTTCAGTTTTACTCTCACACTATAATATGTGTGACTTTGTAACAGGGTCATAAGACGAAACATTATACCTTCTCTACTTTAACAGTCACACGTGAGACCATGTGGACATATTTATCATAAACAATGGCATCACAAATATCAAATGCTTACTTACTCTTATTGCTTCTCACATACATCATGGTACTTACTAGTCTCATGTTTGTAAGGTAAACAAGGTACCTGTAACACTTGATCACATAAATTAGTATAGTTTACTATAACAAGCATAATCTCAACATCATCATTCATAACATGAATTATACTTGTTAGTCAGCCTTCACTAGCATGACATGATATCAACTTTACTACTAACTTTCTTGCTATCTCATTTAAGCTTTACTCTTTTGCCCGATGAATTACTATGAATGACTGAGGATACTGAATCTCATTTCACATGTATCTTGATGCCAATGCTATATCCTTGATATAGTCTTACATGGGATCTCTTACTTGGTATCGATGCCATGTCTTGACATGGACTTACACGAAGTCTTGCTTGCGGGTTCCCTTGGGAACTTACCATTGCCATGTCTCGACATGGTCTTACTTGGTTTCTTTACTTGTCAATGCCGAGCCTTGGCTTAGACTTACATGAAATCTTTTTTGTTACTCACTAATGTCATGCCTTGGCTTAGACTTACATGGGATCTCTATTTCTTTATAGCTTTTCAATGCCAAGACTTGCCTTGGACTTACATGATAACTTTGCTTGGAGACTCACTAATGCCATGCCCTGGCTTGGGCTTATATGGGTCTCTATCTCATAATAACTCTTCAATGCCAAGACTTGTCTTGGTCTTACATGATAACTTGCTTGATTGCCGATGCCATGTCTTGACATGGTCTTATACGGACTTTCTTGTCTCATGTGGCAGATTGAGTATCCTAAGTAATTCATTTTCAATCGGGACTTTCATATACATGCTCTTAGTAACTTCTTTGTTTAATAAATCATTAAACATTTTAATGGAAATAATGTGCTTATAACAACATCACAAGCAATTCAATGAAAATATCCATGAAGCTTGAAAATCATACAAACTTATTGAAATTAGCTCGGTTGGGAATCATCTCTGTCTTAACAAAACAATTTCGTTAGAGCCGGGAGACATCACACTATCACTGTCCACATATGGCATATATAGCTAGACTCTTACTCGTGCTAGGTTAGTCCGAGAACCGACTAAACCATGCTCTGATACCACTAAATGTAACATCCCATACCCGAGTCTGAGGCTAAGACCGGATACAAGACATTACTATGCTTGATCTTTCTTAAACATGTACTTACGAGCTATAAAATTTAGTTTTGAATTAAAAACTTCTCTTTCTTAATCAAATCAGACATTTCATGGGCCTACGAGGCCTCAGACTTATGTCCCGAAACTTTCGAAACTCATCTGGAAACTTTCTCTCGAAACAGGGGTCACACGTCCGTGTGACTTGGGACACGCCCGTGCACCCCTAAAACATGCCCGTGTCTTTCACCCGTGGAGGATACTGGAAATTTACACACGGCCTAGACACGCCCGTGGCCCTGGCCCGTGTGCCAAACCTTGGCATTCTGACTTATTCACACGGTCTGTACACACGCCCGTGTGCGTCAATCGTGTGACAATTGAATTTCTAAGGGTCAAGTGCAGACTTCACACGGCTTTGGCACACGCCCATGTGCCAACCGTGTGTATCACACGGCCTGAACAAACGGCCGTGTGACCAGCCCGTGGTCTAATCTGACTTAAGATACTAAGGTGCAGGAGGCAGACGGCCTAGACACACGTCCGTGTGTCTATCCGTGTGGGCAGTTAGAGGCTATCTTACCAAGCCTTTTACCACTCCCGTTTGCATACATTCATATACTACTTCAAAACATTCTCAAATCATCAATTAAAACACATGAATTAACACATTTAATCATTAAAGAGATAAAGTCTTTATCCCATACACTAGGAGAACTACTCCCAATACAAATACAAACCAACTTAAGCCATCATCTATGGTCATACACAACCAACTCTAGATTCTCTTAGGCCAATACAATTTGGCTACATCGGTTAGAACTTAATCAACTTTAAAAGAACCCCTATACATGCCATGACTCATAAGGACTTGATACCTCATGCCAAGTGTCTGCTCAATAGTGTGAAAACATCTCCGGCGGTGTCCAACCCGAGCTAGTTAAAATAACCTATAAGGGATGAGAAAAGTAAAGGAGTAATCAATAATGCTTAGTAAGCTCATCTGCATAATGTGTCAAATATTGATATTCATTGAATATACATAATTACAAAGTATCATGAAGAGTGTCTCTGATAAACTCATGGTTACCTGCTTAAATATTCTTGAAACTTACTCATTCAATCTCTTACCACATTCTTACCATGTCACAAGCCAATTGCGCGTTCAATTAGCATACATTCCTGCACTGATCACCACATGATCATATAAAACAACACATCAAGCATTTTCAATAAGCCGCTCATGCTACTAATATCTCGGTGGTTTCGCACTTAGCCCACCATTGAATCTCTAATAGGGTGGTATCGCACATAGCCCACCAATCATTTATACTTATGGTGGTTCCGCACTTAGCCCACCTTTCATTTTACATTCATGGATAGTAATCCACATGTATATCTCTATTTCAAATATTCATCCGAGAACATTCTCACACACTTCTATTCTTACTTAACTTTCTATGATACTCGTTTGCATTCACACAATACATTAATAAATCTATCCCATGCAACTAAAGTGTATTGAATACACATAACCCACTAAGGGTTCATCATACACTGAATCCATATCAATTCAATTCTAACACACACTTGTGCTCTTCGTGGTACAACCACATACTTTCTTCCTTTCCACATATATGTTGAATCACTCAAGTTATTAAATAACTCTCTTGAGTCTCACACTCATAATGTCACATAGAATTTTTACCCCAATAGGGTCTTACTTGCATTAACATATCGATGCCATGTCCCTGACATGATCTTATACGAATTCTTACATCGAGGCCATATTCCAATATGGTCTTACACGAGACTTTAACTATCATCATATCATTCTACATACATTTCCCATTACTCTTAGATTCATTTCTTTTGACCTCTCATCAAAGATATTTCATACATTCATAGAGTAAATATACATCCCATACAACATTGGAACATTAAATTAACTCATACGTAATTGCAACATTCGTACATGAACTTACCTCGATGTCGAAAGGGCCGAAAGGGACCTTTTTGCCCATATTTTTCTTTTCACCCGTTCTAGGTTCGAAACTCATTTTCTTTGATCTAGAACAATGGAATTTACTGATTTAATCACTTATGAATCATAATGCACAATAATCTACAGTTTAGGCAAAAATGACTATTTTGCCCCTACACTTTGGCAAAATTACGATTTTGCCCCTAGGCTCATAAATAAATTTTCATCTCAATTTCTTATTAAGCAAGCCTAGATGAACATTTAATCCTCGTACAACTATCCACAATTCCATCTATTTCATGCCTTAATGAACAAATTACAACTTTTGCATTTTAGTCCCAATTAGGTGTTTTCATGGCAACACCTTTCACAAAAGTTATTTCTCATCATCCTATCATTCATTTTCTCCCATAAAAACTCATTAAACAACATGAACTCTAGCATGGTAAGTCCCTAGACTTTCACCCATATTGCAAACTAGTCCTCCCAATAGCTAGCTTAAGCTTTGAGGACTCCAAAAATACAAAAATCATCAAAAATAACCATCAAAGTGACTTACTTGAAGAGAAAATGAGCTGCTGAAATTTAAAGCTTTCAAAGCCCTCCCATGGTTGATATTTTTGGTTGGAGAAGAGGACTAAATAAAAAGATGATAACTTTAGCTTATATCATCTTATTTTATTCAATTTTCCAACTAATATCACCAATTTTCTATCATAATAAATGCTCTTGTCCCCTATGTATTATTATGGCCGGCCAACTCACTTAAATAAGGCCAAATTGCACAATTGGGACCTCCAAATAATAATGCATAGCTATTTGGCACCTCTAGCAAATAAAATAGAACTTTCGTACTTTATGCGATTTAGTCATTTTTCATAATTTAGCTAGAATTCGCTAAAATTAAGGCACCAAAATTTTCATGCATCCTTATAAACATGTTATAACACATAACATATCATGCAAATAATTTTCTCTAACCTCGAATTAGTGAATCCGAGATCACTGTTCCGACTAGCCCCTATATTGGGCTATTACACCACCGATTTTTGTAGGGCTTAGGCCCAATGTGATAATTGTATATTAAATTGATTGCCAAGGGTCGTACACACTAACTTTCGAAACTCACACCCTTTTATTTAATGTTTCAGGTGACGCTCAGTAGACGGCTCGACGTGGAAGAAGGACTCGGAGATGGCCACATTGCAAGTTAATTAGAAGTTTTTTTGTTTATTTATTTCAAATGACTTTAGTTTAAATCCTTTATTTTCATTGGTTGTAATAAGGCCTTGTATCTCCAATTTGACGTTACTTATGGGTTTTATTATTATTTCCGCTGCTTAATTTTTATTTTAACTTAAATAAATTTCTAAAGTTTAACAAGGTTTTCAAAATAACTATAACCTATGGGCTTTTATTTTAAAACATGGGCTTTCTTCTTAACTTAACAAGATTCAAGGATTTTGGGCTTTTAGGCCTTTGATTTTAACTTAGCAAAATTGTTTGAGATTGTGCCTTTGATGTGACATTCCCAGATTCGGCCATAATGTCTGGGCCGGGTCTGGGGGTGTTACATTAAGTGGTATCAGAGCTCGGTTGCAAAACTCGGGCTGTGAAATGGGCCTTAGATTTTGGGTTTTTAAAACAAGTGGATTAAAGAGTTTTTGCAGGATCTTGCAGTGTGGTTCACCGAGCCCTTGACGTCGAGCCAAGTAAGTTTTTCTGTTATTTTACTTGTTTAAATTACTGAACTATAATTAGATATTGGGCTACTTTAAACAATAGGTTCTTAGAGACTAAAGCCCGTAGGGAACTTAAGCCTGTAGTGGATTTACGACCGCGAAACAACTTTTAAATTGTCACTCACATAAGACATGTGTTTTAAACAGTGGAACTATGCTCTAATTTCATAAAAATTCTAATCCAGAAATACGCACGCTGTAACACCCCATACCCGAGTCCGAGACCAAGACTGGATACGAGACATTACCATGCTTGAACTCACTTAAACATGTACTTACGGGCTATAAAATTTTGTTCCGAATTAAAAACTTCTCTTTCTCAGTCTATTCATACCTTTCATGAGCCTACTAGGCCTTAAACACTTATCTAAAAACTTTCGGAACTTATTCAGAAACTTTTCTTTAGAGCAGGGGTCACACGCCCATGTTGTATGGGACACGCCCGTGCACCCCTAAAACATGCCCGTGTCTTTCACCCGTGGTGGATACTGGCAAATTACACATGGCCTAGACACGCCTGTGGCCCTAAACCGTGCCTAAAACCCCAGCATTCTGCCAATGCCCCACGGCCAAGGCACACGCCCGTGCTTACCACCCGTGGTGCACACTGACTACCTTAACACGGCCTAGAGTCTAGACACATGCCCGTGTGACTAGTGCGTGGTCTATTCAGACTTAAGACACAATGGTGCAGGGTGCACACGGCCTAGACACACGCCCGTGTGTCCATCCGTGTGGGCACTTAGAGGCTATTTACCAAGCCAATTGCCACCCTGAAATCAAGACCAAACTCAAGCTCAATTCAGCAACTCAAGTATTACATCTAACATGAACAAGGATGCATACCTATTGATAAATTAAAACATACATACTTAATCATTCATGACTCATCTCTTTGGCCATATATAAAAAGAATACTAAGCTTAATAGCCAACATTTTGGCTAGTTTTAAAACATAACTCAAAATGAAATGTTTCCTATACATGCCATACTTAATATAAACAACTTGGCTATACCAAAATAGCGATTGATAGTGTGCTCAGAGCTCAGATGATGATGATCCACAAGATTAGCTTATGGGACTACATGGAAAGAAAGAATAAAGGACGTAAGCGTTTAGCTTAGTAAGTTTGCATATAATGCACATAGCAACATACTTGTTCAATATAACCCATTTAGCATAAAAAATGGTATCATAAATTTCAGCTATTTAAGCTTACTTACTCATACTGATTCTTACATATCTCATGATATTTACTAGTCTCATACTCGTGAGATAAACAAGGTACCTGTATCACTTGATCACATAGATCAACATACTCTACAGTAATAATTATAATCTCTAGCTCATCATTCATAATATGAGTAATACTCATTTCTAACTTGATAATAGCTTTGCTCAACTTTCTTGCCGTCTTATTTTAACTTTACTCATTTTACCCGATGAATTTCTGCGAATAACCGAGGATACTAAATCTCATCCCTCGTAACTTGATGCCAAAGCCATATCCTAGATACGGTCTTACATGGAATTTCTCATCTCGGTTTCGTGGCCATGTCTTGACATGGACTTATACGAAGTCTTTACTCGTGAACTGGTCAATGCCAAGCCTTGGCTGGAACTTACATGAAATTTCTTTCTCTTGATAACTTTTCAATGCCAAGACTTGTCTTGGACTTACATGACAACTGTTCAAAGCCAAGCTTGCCTTGGACTTACATGATAACTCTATTCAATGCCAAGCTTGCCTTGGACTTACATGATAACTCTGCTCAATGCCAAGCTTGCCTCGGACTTACATGATAACACTTCTTGATTTCCGATGCCATGCCTTGGCTTGGTCTTATACGGGCTTTCTTATCTCATGTGGTGGATCGAGTATCCTGGGAAATTCATCTTCAATCGAGACTTACTCATACTTAATCTCATTGATTTCTTTGTTTAACGTAGCGTTAAGCATTCCATCGAAATAATGTACATTATACTAAGCAATTCAATAATAGAAATCATAGACCTTAGAAATCATACAAACTTACCTCAACATACAAAAATGTATGTAGATATGCAATTTAGTCCTCGACTTTGTTCTTGCCTCGGTTTCGATCCGGGCTTCGTTTTTCTTGATCTATAATCACAAATAGATCATTTAGTACTCACATTGACTAAAATGACTCTTAACACATACTTTGGCAAAATTACTATTTTGCCCCTATACTTTCTCATATTTGCACCTTTGCCCCAAGGCTCGTAAAATGAATCTCATTCAACTTTCTTAAACTTCATGCTTAGCTGATTCATTTTCTCTACTATAACAATCCTCAATTCTCACTATTTCTAATAGATATGACTAATTTCATAACTATTACAAATTAGTCCACACTATCATTTTTCATGGAATTCACTAAGGAAAAGATGTTTATATAACATCAAACTCTCATAGACTTCCATAAAATATCATTTTACAAGCATGTCACTCTTGGGTAGATTTTTGAACATGCATCTTAGCTTATTTTATAGCTAAAAATAGCTAATTCATAATACGAGAACTTCAAAAATACGAAGAATATTAAAAACGGGGCTAAGATGAACTTACTAGCAAGCTTGAAAGATGAACAAACCCTAGCTATGGGTTCTTTGAAAATTTCGGCAATGAGGAAGAAGATGAATGAAATTTTTATCATCTTTTTCCTATTTTAATCATTTAAATGGTAAATGACCAAAATGCCCTTCTCTTTAAAATTTTACAAATTACTAACTCATGTCCATTTTTGTCCAAAACTTATAATTTGGGAAAATTTCTATTTAAGGACTTCTAATTAATATTCTAAAGCTATTTCACACAAAAAGCTTCTAGAAACTCATATTTTGCAACTTTTGCAATTTAGTCCTATTTGATCATTCCATGTCAATTTCACAAAATTTCTACATGGAACTTTAATACTATCATGCAAACATGTCATAAACCTTAAGAACTCAATTTACTAACTTAGATTTGTGGTCTTGCACCACTATTCCGACTAGGCCCTGAATCAGGATATTACACACGCAACGGTGAGCGCTAGAAGAAGTGCAAGGGGTCGCGGCAGAGGCCGTGGAAGTGTTAGGGCTGATGTGCTGATTCAGCTAGTTAGGGAGGTACTGGAGGAGGTTAAAGAAATTGGTGAAACACTTCGGGTTAGGTGCGTGGACAGTAAGAAAAAAAGAGATCGTAGTCTTCTAGGGCCGCAGTCTCTGTAACACCCTAACCCGTATTCGTCGCCGAATTAGGGTTACAGGGCATTACTAGCTGAGATACAGCTTTTAACTAATGACATAAGTTATAGATAAACCATCATATATAGAAAAATACAAATGATCAAAAGTATTCATCACATGCATTATAGGTATTACATTCAATTTCTTAAAACATTCTTGAGATGGTTCCTTGCAACAATTTACAAATTGGTTCATTTCATTTAATCGATCAAGTCACTTTAACCTAATACACATATATAATTAAACATGTGAGTTAAAACTTAACTATATGATAAATCATGGCATTCAAATAAATCTATATGAGATTACATGTACATTTATTATACCAAAATCAAATAGAATCAACACTCAGTCAATCCAATGCACACTTTAATCTATTGATATGCACATAATCGAGCTACAATTAATTATGCAACTTATTCATTTCTATTGCAAACACCAATCGCACTTAATATGCACATCATTCAAGTATATTTTAATATCTCAAATGTAACCTCTTTTGTCTCAATATGCATAGTAAGATTAACTTTCTAAAAGGAGACAATCTAGTAGATACCATGCATGACATATTAAACTCCAACTCAATCAAACTAACATCACATGTATACATATAATACAAATTGGAAATGTATAATTATTCATGCATATGGCCGAATGTCATCAAGTCCATATTTCCAACATTCAACTATCTCACTACTAATTCACATAAAAACGAATTGGATACACGCGTACCCACGATTTTTCATACCCGAATATGCCATTCAAAAATATGTCTATCAATATCCCATGTTACCAATAACAATGTTTACAAAGTTAACTTATGCTTCCAACATTCATATCAAAATAATATATTGAATCTTAATCCATCTATTTACTACCGCACAAACACATATATTATTATTATCTACTTTATTATCGACACATGTGATCAATTTAATAATCATTTGAAAGACACATTAAACACAAAGCACATAGAATCATCTTGACTGCAAACCAAGTTTATATAACATACATTGACCTAGATATGCATGTAACAGGCCAAGGATAAATTTACTAAGAATTAAGCACTTTAAGCGTTCAACCATTTACACACATATTCAAGCTTAACTTTAAAATCCAACCATTATGTCAAAGAGCATTAAAACTTAAGTTAACCAAAGGAAATAAGCCTTTTTCGCAAGGCTAGGCTATACTTATTTACATGACCAAAGTTCATTAAACTACAACTTAGTCTAGCCTATACATGCCTTTGACTCAAAAAAAACCAAGTGTATAAGTACCAAAAAGGGGTTTGATAGTGTGGTTGATTCCTCTGACGATCCTCGGAGCCCGTAGCTTGAACGAAATCTATAAAACAAACAATGTCCATACACAAAGTAAGCTCACTAGCTTAGTAAGTCATAAGCAACTCAATATAACATTCGGTTACACAAACATTTAAATAATCAATTTCTAACATTAAGCATTCATGAATTAACACATAATTTACTATAGCCGAATATCTCATCTCATGTAATACATAAACTTTCATTACCTTGCCACCGTACATCATTTACCAAATAAATAATCCCACACATGTATAATTTCATACCTATACCAGTACCTTAGTTCTTTCATGCTTTCCTATAACCAATTTCCTCATGGTATAGAACATATATACAAGTTCCATCTATCATATGTATATCACTTCCTTTAATGTTTCATTTACTCATTAACATAGCATATAAGTATAACATTTAAGTATGACTAATACATACCTTGTAACCGAACCCACAAACTCACTTTCATAACTTAAGCTTTCTTGATTTGTTATGTAACTTTACTATTTCAATATCGAAATTCGGGATTCGAAAACTCACCAGCATACAACAAGCAATTCTTTGGTCCGATTCGCATACACCGGCACTTGGCCTGCTAGACTCAAAGTCTGAGATTTTTAACACCGGTATTTAGCCTGCTAGGCATTAAGCCCGATATATTCACCGGCACAAGGCCTGCTAGGCTCAAAGCCTGAAATAATCCACCGGCACAAGGCCTGCTAGGCTCGAAGCCTGAAATAATCCTTCAATACACATTTCTTAGTGCTAACATCACAAACAAATCATATACATCATATTCCATCCACATATCATATCGAATATACTTATTTATATCATATTAACAAAATATATATTCAATCCAATTTAACACTTTTACATTCGGCTAACACATAAATTCATACTCAAAATTATCAAAAATTATCATTTAACATGTTCATAATTAACTCTTTAATATATATTTGCTTAAGGACTTACCTCGACTGTCGACGGGCAACGTAGGCCTGCTATTCGGTAACCTTCGCCTTTCCCCGATCCAAATCCGTTTTTCTTTGTTCTTGATCTAAACACATTAAAATTTAGCTCATTCAAGCACATTTCATCTCAATTTAGTCCCAAAACACATAAATGGGCCAATTACCATTTTACCCCTAATGTTTCACATTTTTACAATTTAGTCCTATTTGCATAAAACACAAAATACACGAAATTTCACTAAACTATACAAGGGCTGAATGTTCACAGGGACCTAATTAGTCTATTTATTTCATTTATTTTTCATTTTAGCCCCCTCAAAAATTCATTTTTGCAATTTAGCCCAAAAATACTCAAATTCACCAAAATTTCCAATACAAAATATACTAATCTTTAACATATCTTTAAAATAAAATCATCAAACATCAAAAACTACATGAACACATCAATGGCCAAATATCAAGCATGCTTAGATTCAAAAATTTCAACATGGGTAAGCTACCGTTCGAAGCAACGATCTCAAAAACGTCAAAATTAACAAAAACCGAGCTAGAATTCATACCTAATTAAGCCAAATACTTGCCAAAATTCAAAGCTTCTCTAACCCCCCTTCTATAGATAACATTCAGCCATGAGAGAAGTGAAGATGATAATGCTTTTGTTTTAGTAAATTATGACATATATTATTTATTTATTCAAATTGCCATACTAACCTTTTAATAATAATATTCATAACATATATCACAAGGTTATTCTTGACATATGCCGCCCACTACTCTTAAAAATGGGTTAATTACCCTTTTAATGCCTCACATTAAAAAGCCATTATCATTCTAGCACTTTTCACTATAGTATGCAACTTTTACACTTTACGCGATTTAGTCCTTTTTGTTAAATTGAACACACAAACGATTAAATTTTTCTACGAAACTTTCACACACATTAAATCACATATAATAAACACATAATATATCATTTAAATATATTTTAGACTCGGATTCATGGTTCCAAAACCACTGTTCCAATTAGGGTCAAATTCGGACTGTTATAGTCTCGTTCTGTGAAGCATGTTAAGGTATGTCCAAACTTTCCGGCTTGCGTATATTGCAGAAGGAGTCATCCGGGTGAATGCTGGAGGAAGTCAGTAGCGTGTTTAAGATGCGGGTCTGAGGAGCATAAGGCTCGGGATTGTTCAATCACCAATAAGTTGGTATGTTTTGTGTGGATGCGATATTTTTGGGTATAGAAACTGTATCCATGCAATGTTTATGTGTTATTAAATCAGAGTGCACAGCGAAAGCGTAGTGGTGAGACTTGGGTAGTACGATTAATAGTTAGTTGGAAATTTCGAGGACGAAATTTCTTTAAGGAGGTAGAATTGTAACGCCCCAAATTTGGGCCTAGTAGATTTGGGCCTATTAGGTTGTAACGCCCCAAAAATCCCGAAACTTTAAATTTCTGTGCACTGAGGTTGGTATGTATGAGTAGCACTTAGAATATTAATTTTAAGGTATTATCGGGATTATTTAAAGTCTTAGAGATAGGGAAGACCATAGGGAAAAAATTATTTTTCTTGCTTTAGTGGACCCTAGTCTCAGGCATTAGGCCTCTTAAACAGATTAAGGGGAAAATAGGACACAAATGGGCTTGTGGTCCAGTGGCAAGGTGGCGTCACTAGGGGAGCTACAAGGTGGCATGAAGAGGTCCAAGGTTCAAGTAGTGGTAAAGTGTTTTTGGAGTGTTTAATTTTGCATAGTGGACGGCCAGGGTTGTGTGGAATTTGGACTCTTTCGTTGAAGTGTTTGAATTGGTCTTGTGAGCTGATAAAGGAGGGAATTTTGGATGAGATAAGGGAGATATCATGGAGAAAAATTAGAAGATGAGAAGTGGGAAGAGTTGGTGTCGAATTGGACTGTGGGGTAAGGTAGGATTCGGCTATTGGCTATAAAAGGAGGTGCCGAATTCCTTTGAGAGGTTCCTTGGGTTCCATTAATTTTCTTTTTCTCCCCCTTAGCCGAATTCTTCCATTTGCCGAAAAAAAAACCCATCATTCCTTTGCCAAATTTTGGTTTTCTCTCTAGCCGAATTCCCCATACCTTCTATTCTTAAATTCCTTTTCTTGTTCACCTTTAGTTCTAGCCGATCACTTCTCCTCTTCTTCTCCCTATTGGTGCCGAATTGTCTCTGTCACCATACTAATCTCAAAAGCCAAAATTAGGCCGCAGGATCGAAAGTGGATTTGGTAAGTATTCGGTTAACCTCTCTTGTACGTTTTGCTGAAAGCCGAAAGGCTATCTAACTGACCTACCGTTAACTCTGTGGTAACAAGGATATGGTTCAAATATCGCAAGCATGGTAGGATCGTTAGCAATGGTAAGTGTTCTTTACTTCGGTTTAAGGGTTGGTCAAATGGTCATATATGTTGTGAGGGTGACTTGTGTTGGATGCAAGTCATCTATTACTTAGGCTCTAATGTTTAAGTTGGTACAGATCTAGGGTCTAATCGCAGTTGGTGTTAAAGAAAGGAGCTATTAAGGCTTGTCGCACATGGTAAGGCTACGGTGAGGTTTCAGTTTTTGATAAAGTTTGTTTTTAGCCTATGATTAATGATTAAGGAATATCTGTAACACCCCATACCCGAGTCCGAGGCTTAGACCAGATACAAGAAGTTACTATGCTTGAACTTGCTTAATCAAGTACTTACGGGCTATAAAATTTTGTTCCGAATTAAGAACTTATCTTTCTTAATCAACTTGTACTTTTCATGGGCCTACGAGGCCTTAAACTCATGTCCGTAAACTTTCGGAACTCAATCGAAAACTTTTCATTGAAACAGGGGTTACACGCCCATGTGAGTTGGGACACGCCCGTGTAAACTTGAGACACGCCCATGTCTCCTAACCGTGCTTAAACCTCGAGCTTCTCGCCAAACTTCACACGGCCATGGCACGCCCGTGGTCCCGGCCGTGTGAAAACCTTAGCATTCGACTTATAACACACGGCCATGGCACGCCCGTGGACTTAGACCGTGTACTACAACTTGATATTCTGACTTAAGGTGCAATGGTGCAGGGTACACACAGCTTAGACACACGCCCGTGTGCCCGACCGTGTGGGCACTTAGAGGCTATTTGCCAAGCCAATTGCCACCCTGAAATCAAGAGCAAATTCATACTATCTCAACAACTCAAATCACTACAACTTTAATGAACAATATAACATGCTCCATTGATATCAATAACATACATACTTAGTCAATCTTGGCCAATCATTTAGCCATTTACAAAAGAATAATAATAAACTTGATAGCCCATGCTTTTCTCCTTTCTAAGACATATACTCAAAATGAAATGTTTCCTATACATGCCATACTTAAATAAACAACTTGGCTATACCAAAATACCGGTTGATAGTGTGATTCGAGCTCTGACTTCAACGATCCACAAGTTAGCTTGGCAGGACTACATAGAAAGAAATAATAAAAGACGTAAGCATTTAGCTAGTAAGTTTGCGTAATGCACATAGCAACATACTTGCTTAATATAAACCATTTGACATAAACAATGGCATCATAAATTTCAGCTATAAAGCTTACTTACTCATACTTGATTCTTACATAACTCATGAAACTTACTAGTCTCATACTTGATTCTTACATAACTCATGAAACTTACTAGTCTCATACTTGATTCTTACATAACTCATGAAACTTACTAGTCTCATACTTGATAGGCAATTAAAGTACCTGTATCACTAGATCTCATTGATCGGCATACTTGAACATAATACTCATAATTTCTAATTCATCATTCATAACATGAATAATATTCTTTATCACTTGATAATAACCTTACTTACTTAGCTTTCTTGTTATCCCTTTGGAGCTTAACTCGTTTGCCCGATGAATTTATATGAATAACCGAGGATACTAAATCTCATCTAAATTTCGAGGCCATGACTTAACATGGACTTATACGAAGTCTTTCTTGTTCTCACCAATGCCATGCCTTAACTTGGACTTATATGGGATCTCTTTCTCTTGATAACTTTTCAATGCCAAGCTTGCCTTGGTCTTACATGATAACTTGTTCAATGCCAAGCTTTCCTTGGACTTACATGATAACTTACTCAATGCCAAGCTTGCCTTGGACTTACATGATATCTTATTCAATGCCAAGCTTGCCTTGGACTTACATGATAGCTTCTTCAATGCCAAGCTTGCCTTGGACTTACATGATATCTTGCTTGCTTGTCGATGCCATGCCTCGGCTTGGTCTTATACGAACTTTCTTGTTTCATGTTGTAGATCGAGTATCCTGAGTTATTCAACTTCAATCGGGGCTTTCTCATGCTTGATCTCATTAATTTCTTTGTTTAACAAAACATTAAACATTTTTCATAATAACATTGTACATTATACTAAGGAATTCAATGATATAAATCATAAAGCTTAGAAATCATACAAACTTACCTCAATATACAAAATGTAGCTAGGTATGCAATTTAGTCTTCGACTTTGTTCTTGCCTCGGTTTCGATCCGGGCTTCGTTTTTCTTGATCTATAGTCATAAATAGATCATTTAATATTCACATTGACTAAATTGACCCTTTACTCATACTTGGGAAAAATTACTATTTTGCCCCTATACTTTCTCATTTTTGCACTTTTGCCCCAAGGCTCGTAAAATAATTTTCATTCAACTTTCTTAGACTTCATGCTTAGATGATTCATTTTCTCTACTATAGCAATCATCAATTCTCATTATTTCTAGTAGGTATGACTGATTTCATAACTATTACAAACTAGTCCATACTATCATATTTCATGAAATTCATTAAGGAAAAGATGTTTATCTAACATCAAACTCTCATAATCTTCCATAAAACATCATTTAACAAGCATGTCATTCATAGATGAAATTTTTGAACATGCATCTTAGCTTATTTTATAGCTAAAAATAGCTAATTCATAATACGAGGACTTCAAAAACATGAAGAATATTAAAAACGGGGCTAAGATGAACTTACTAGCAAGCTTGAAAAAAAATGAAGAACCCTAGCTATGGAGTCTTCAAATTTTCGGCAATGGAAGGAAGAAGATGAATGAAATTTTATCATCTTTTTCCTATTTTAATCACTTATTAGACAAATGACCAAAATGCCCTTCTCTTTAAAAATTTCTATTTTACTAACTCATGTCCATTTTTGTCCAAAATTTATAATTTGGGCAAATTGCTATTTAAGGACTCATAATTAATATTCTAAAGCTATTTCATACAAAATGCTTCTAGAAACTCACATTTTACAACTTTTGCAATTTGGTCCTTTTTGACCATTCAACTTCATTTTAGCAAAATTGCTTCATGAAACTTTCACACTAACATGCAAACATGGCATGAACCTTAAAAACTCATAAATTCACCTCAGATTCGTGGTCTCACACCACTATTCTGACTAGGCCCTAAATCGGGCTGTTACAATTCTCCCCCCTCAAGGATTTTCGTCCTCGAAAATCTTACCAATGAAAAGGTTTGGGTACTGGTTTCTCATACTCTCTTCTGGTTCCCATGTGGCTTCTTCTATTCCATGTATTTGCCACAATACTTTCACTAAGGCAATACTTTTCTTTCTTAGCTACTTCACTTCCCGAGCTAATATCTGGACTGGTTCTTCACCATAAGTCATGTCGGGATGAATCTCTACCTCTGACTGGGGAATTACATACGAAGGGTCTGATCGGTAGCGTCTTAACATTGACACGTGAAACACATCATGTATCTTTTCTAACTCTGATGGCAAAGCCAATCTGTAAGCTACAGGCCCAACTTTCTCAGTAATCTCATGCGGTCCAATAAAACGTGGACTCAACTTGCCTTTTCGGCCAAATCTGAGAACTTTTCTCCAAGGTGACACTTTCAAGAAAACTTTATCTCCAACTTGATACTCTATCTCTTTTCTTTTTAAATCCGAGTAGGATTTACATGCTGTCTGACAGCTTTTAAGCACTCTTGTATCACTCTTACTTTCTCTTCAGCTTCTCTAACCAAATCAACCCCATGAATTTGGTTTTCTTTGAGTTCAGTCCAAAATAAAGGCGTTCTGCACTTACGCCCATATAAAGCCTCATAAGGCGCCATCTTCAAGCTCGACTGAAAACTATTATTGTAGGCAAATTCTACCAATGGGAGAAACCTTTCCCAATTGCCTCGGAACTCTAGAATACAACATCTGAGCATATCCTCGAGCACTTGAATTAACCTCTCTGATTGACCGTCAGTTTGAGGATGAAAAGCGGTACTAAAGTTCAACTTTGTACCCAATGCCTCTTATAACTTCTTCCAAAACCTGGATGTGAATCTCGGATCTCTATCCGATATGATTGACAAGGGAACTCCACGAAGTCTTACTATTTCTGAGACATACAAGTTTACCAACTTATCTAGTGAGTAATCAACTCGTACAGGTAAAAAATGGGCTGACTTCGTAAGTCTATCAACCACAACCCATACAGCATCTTTCTTGCTCGGAGACAACGGTAAACCCGTTACAAAATCCATAGAAATACGGTCCCATTTCCACTCCGGAACTAAAATGGGTTGAAGCAAGCCTGAAGGTACTTGGTGTTCAGCTTTTACTTGCTGACAAATCATACATTTGGAAACAAATTTTGAAATGTCTCTCTTCATTTTCGCCACCAATCACGTTGCTTCAAATCATTATACATTTTAGTACTACCGGATGTACAGACAAAACACCGTTATGTGCCTCATGCAAAATTCTTGAATAAGCTCCTCTTTTCTCGGTACACAAATTCTACCTCTAAACATCAAATATCCTTCAGAACTAATCCGAAAGTCGGATTCAACATCTGACTCACACTGAGCTCTTTTGACTTGTAATTCGCTATCTTCTTTCTGAGCATCAGAAATCTCTTGGAGGAATACTAGTCTAGCTCTCAACTCAGCTATAATGGAACCATCATCAGATAAAGTTATCCGTGAATTCATTGCTCTTAATGCAAATAAGGACTTTCTGCTTAAAGCATCGGCGATAACATTCGCCTTTCCTGGATGGTAGTCAATGACTAACTCATAGTCTTTTATCAACTCTAACCATCTCTTTTGCCTTAAATTCAACTCTTCTGCATCATCAAGTACTTCAGACTTTTATGATCGGTGAAGATCCGACATCTCTCACCATATAGATGATGTCTCTGTTGGAACGCTGGCACCCCCATCGCGCAGCAAAATAAAATTAATTCCGGCGATCCAAACCATGAATCCATGTGTGAGGAATGAATCGGGGTGAAATAAAGGTTTCAAATATACCGAAACTTCAATCTGAGTAGACAGCGACGCCTCGGCAACAAGAGTTTTGATCTACTGTCAAACCAAGCCGCAACCTTTTTCCGATGTCAGCCTCTACGTAATCCACCCGGTTTAACTATGAACGGAAGAAATCTCTAAAACTATTTTGGAGGTTTATTTACTTGACGGCTGCTAGACCTCACAAACAATCTCTTAGGGTTTCACTTAAGCTTTATATCTTTTTAATACCTTTTATAATTGGTACCTCTTGAATGTACCATAAAATTAAATAAATACAATAAAGTTTTTAACCGAAAATTATAATTACATTAATTATATCCAAAAATTATAATTACATTAATTATAACAAGGATTTCGGTAAACTATATTTATTTAAATTTATATACGAATCAAATTCATATATTAATAGAACTATGTTGTCATTATGTGTACAACATCCTTGTACATATAATATGTTCAATATTTGATTGCCCAATTAAATTAATTCTTTAATTAATTTAATTCATGTGACAACCAAACACAATACCAACTATGTTTTATTCCGTTCATTTCAACCATAGGGTGTGACCACAGAGGTTCTTGCAACGTTAGCAGTAATACTAGAACGATTCTAATGTTACAAACAATGAGTGGCATCTAGCAATGCATCATTGCTACCTAAGCTACAAGAAGTCATGATTCGACATAACCTTTTTGTGATTAACCTTTCATGCATTAATCCTTAAGTCCTTTATCTCTGAACGGATACAAGTCATGGGATAGTCACACTTGCATAGTCCATCCCATGTTTCTTGATATCTTGAGTAGACTATGATATACAAATTAGTATGACATTTCATATCAACTTATTTGAGCATGGCCATGCATTTCTAGTCTCACTCAATCAAGTGGCCTAAGATATTACTCCTATTATGTAGGAGGGACTTATCCTATATTGATCAACCATATCCTCTACATAGATTGTGGTATATCCAACATCGACCTTTATAGAACAACTTTTATTACGATTATGCGTTTGATCAGTATCAAAATATACAACTCACGATGTTGGGATAATGATGATCTCAAGTCCGAGGATCATATACATATTAATCACTATGAGTGATGTTGTGACAATTACATAATAATCCAAGAAACATACTCATAGCGGGTCAATCCAATATGTTGTTCTCTAACACACATATTCATGCATTGATTTTGATACTCCATATCAATGACAACTGATAAACCGTAAAAGTAACATATTCTAAACCCACATTTAGTATGCTTTTGGATGATTAAAGCCCCAATTTATGTAAAAAGGTGCTCTTAATCCTTTCTTTTTATGTCTTATACTCAGGAAAGCACCCGATGACGAAAAGAACGAGAAACGGGCTTAAAACGGACCAAGTTGGGCCAAGCCACAAAATCAACACGGCCTGGACTTCAAGCCACACGGCCGTGCCACCATTCCTACTAGAACACGACCTTACCACGACTTACACGATCGTGCCTCATTCAACAGTGTCGAACACGGCCTGGTCACGATTTACACGGGCGTGTGCCATGGCCGTGCCTCTGCCGTGGAGAAGAGTAATTTCATTCGAGAAAGGATACTTAGGGAGAAAGAAACGTGTTTCAAAAGCCTATAAATACACCCTAGGTACCAGCTGAAAGGGGACGGCGAGCTAGGCCAAGAAGCCAAGCCGAAAAGGTCAGATTTGTGGGAATCACTCGAAGATAGCCAGTTGATCCATCTCAAGAAGCCGGAATTCTACTCAAGACGGAGGATCTCCTCTTCAATTCCTTCAGGGGGTTTTAGGGATTTCTTATGTTTTGTGTTATCTTTTCTCTTGAGATGTTTTCCTTTATTGTTATGAACTAAACCCTTCGGATACCCGAAGGGGATGAAACCTATGATGAATCTTGTTATTTGATTATTTGAATTATATGATAAATACTTAGTTTGTTCTTAATTATGTGAGCTTAATCCAAATTTAATGTGCTTAGGTGGAGGAGGAATAGACCCTGCCTAAGAGTAGATCCAACATAATTAAGCGGAGTTGATCGCACGCCTAGAGATAGGGTGACGAGATTTTTCCGGATTAGGGTGAAACCTAATATGGGAGTCCACAGATCGATTTACTGCTATTCTAGGGGGTTATTATAAGAGAATGATTGTTCCACTAATTAACCTAGGGTTAGACGTTATTCGCCTCGAGAGAGGGTTTAATATACGTTAGGGAGTCTCACGGATCAAACTAAGTAAATAAATCATATGGTTCAAGGTTAGATAACAAGTGAAGTCTAGGTGAATTTTTCCAAAGGGTATCGCTTGAGTCAACTGAGTTTTTCCAAAAGTTATTTCCCGAATTCATTCTTTTTGTCTTTGCATCTTAGCTTAGTAAGTAGATCAGTTTTAGTTTAAACAACCATCACTTTATATTAAGGCTAAATAATAAAAAGACGGTGAGTATTAGTACTTTTAGTTCCTTTGGGTTCGATAATTCGGTCTTGCCTAAGCTATACTACTGTTCGATAGGTGCACTTGCCTCAATCGTTGTCAGAGTTAGTTTCCAGGTTCGATCATTCGTTTATAAATTTTAAAGCTCTGATTTACAGCGATCAAGTTTTTGGCGCCGTTGCCGGGGAACTAAAATATTAAGAAAGCTCTATTTTTATTACTTTAGCCACTATTTTTATTTTTCGCAATTTATTTTTATTTTTTTAGTTTTAATTTTACATTTGCTAAATTTTCTTTCTTTCTTTTCCTAGCAGGTACCTCTAGTTTATGACTAGAAGGAACCCGAGAGGACCTTTAGAATACGACAGTGATATTGAAGCTACCGCTCGAAGAAATCGCAGAGAAATTAGGCGAGCCCTAAATTACCAAGGAGAGCGAGAAGACCGATCCAATCCTACTGAAGGGATGGACGACAATAATCCACCACCACAAAACGATGTGGCGGATCAGAATGCTCCTCGTACTATGTATGATTATGCTAAACCTCATTTAACGAGCGCGAGAATCGAGTATTGTTAGGCTCGCTATAGTTGCTAATAATTTTGAATTAAAGCCTAACACTATTCAAATGATTCAACAATTTGTTCAATTTGATGGTTTGCAGGACGAAGACCCAAACACTCATATAGCTAACTTTTTAAAATTCTGTGATACCTTCAAAATAAATGGCATTTCTGATGATGCCATACGTCTTCGGTTATTTCCCTTTTCACTAAGAAATAAAGCTAAACAGTGGTTAAACTCGTTACCACGAGGGTCAATCACTACATGGGAACAAATGACGGAAAAATTTCTATTAAAATATTTTCCACCGGTCAAAACGGCCAAGTTACGTAATGATATATCTTCTTTTGTGCAGATGGATTTAGAGACATTATACGACGCATGGGAGAGATACAAAGATCTATTGAGGAGATGCCCACACCACGGATTACCATTGTGGCTCCAAGTCTAAACTTTTTACAACGGTGTGAATCCTTCAACGAGGCAATTTTGATTCAGCCGCCGGTGGAACCCTGAATAATAAAACTCCTGAGGCAGCCTACGAGTTTATTGAAGAGATGTCACTGAACAGCTATCAGTGGCAAGTTACAAGAACAAGGCCAACAAAAACAGTCGAAGTTTACAACCTCGACGCAGTAACCATGCTATCAAATCAGGTAGAGTTGATGAATAAGAAGATTGATAGTTTGTGTTCTTCGCGGGTAAATCCATGTCTGCAAAGGCGACGCAAGTGGAACTGTGGCGGTCAGAGTACCCACCCTACCAACCGAGACAGAGAGCGAATGATGAACTATATAGGTAACAATTTCAGATCTAATAATAACCCATATAGTAATAATTATAATCCAGGTTGGAGGAACCACCCAAATTTTTCGTAGGGAGGACAAGGAAATCAAAGACAACAACCTCCTCAAAATTTCCAAAATCAACCCTATCCACAAAAAAAGAAGCTGAATCTTGAAGAGACGTTGAACAAATTCATAGCATCCACAGAGGCCCGTCTCCAAAAGAACGAGGTAACACTCGACACCCAACAAACATCAATCAAAAAGATCGAGAACCAAGTTGGAGGACTTACAAAGGCAATCGGGGAAATTACCCAGTCAGTCGGAGAAATTGCAAAGCTATTATCTGAACGACCACAAGGGCATCTACCGAGTAATACTGAAATCAATCCAAAGGAGCAAATCCAAGCCATAACAGCTCAAGAAAGCGAAGAAGTAGACAAACCCAGTCCAACACAAAACGAGGGTGAAAAAGGTAAAGCTGAGGTAACCCAAGAAAAGCCAAAACCGATAATCAAAACATACCAACCTCGCATACCCTATCCCGAAGCATTGAAAGGAGACGACATAGAGGAATAGTTCGGTAAGTTTCTTAAACTTTTAAAGAAATTACACATTAACTTACCACTCCTCGAAGCTCTTTCGCAGATGCCTGATTCCAGGAAATTCTTAAAGAAGGTTCTGACAAACAAGCGAAAACTAGACAAAGATTCGCATGTGGAACTCAACGCAAAGTGCTCAGCAATCTTGCAAAATAAGCTACCACAGAAATTAAAAGATCCAGGGAGTTTTACAATTCCATGTTTAATTGGTAGACTAACTGTTGATGATGCGTTAGCTGATTTAGGGGCAAGCATAAATGTCATGCCTTATAAATTGTTTAAACAATTAGGTCTAGGGAAACCAAAACAAACTAGGATGAGCATTCAATTAGCTGATAAAACTGTTAGAATTCCTAGGGGTATTATCAAAGATGTTCTTGTAAAATTGTGATTCGTTTTCCCAGTAGACTTTGTTGTCTTAGACATGGATGAGGATAATTCGATTCCCCTAATTTTAGGAAGACCCTTTTCAGAAACTGCCAGGACTAAAATTGATGTTGATGCAGGAGAACTCATACTTTGTGTAGGTAATGAGATCGTCACCATCAAGGCTCTCGATTTGGCTAGAACATCGAGTAATCAAGGTGAGAACGTAAATTTCCCTAATAACCATTCGGTTAACCCTTCTTTTCAGGAAACACCACCAAAGAATACAACTGAACCCGATCCTGACCCCAACCACAATAAGGAAATAATTCGTAAAGGTCGATGAATTCAGATCGATGATTTAGACGAGTGGAAGACACACTTTAAGGAGAAATTAGGGATACACGACGAAGAGCAAGAACCACACAAGGAAAACTCGAAAGAGTCCCCAGAAGAGCTTATAGGAACAACAAACCACTTCAAAATAGGGGACAAGGTACTGTTAGACGAAGCAGACCCTCGAATATCTCCTCCGAACCCTAACACAAACAAAGAAATACCTTTTACGGTAACCAGTGTTTTCCCATACGAAACAGTCGAGGTAAGTAATCCTATTTTTGGTACTTTTACTCTAAACGCATCTCGACTTAAATTTTTTCACGAGGATACAGATAATAACATGAGGAAGGACTTCCAACTCCTCAAACCACCCAGAAGATGCAAACGAGAAGAGAGTCTAGCTTAAGACTATAAATGAGCGCTTCTCGGGAGGCAACCCGAGCACTAACATAATTTATTCTCACATTTTGCTTTGAATTTATTTTTCTTTTCTTCTTATCTTTCTGAATACGTAGTTATAAACTAATAAGGGGTGCAGAATTCTAAGACACACGGCCTTGCACACGGCTGTGGCCGTGGCCGTGTGTACCTCAAGAATCTTGGTACTAACATGGCAGGGCGGTACAAGTCAGAATGAACTAATTTCTGGTAATCACGGACTCAAACACTCTCCCACGGGCACTGACAAAGTGACACGGCCGTGCTTGACGGCCGTGTGAGGCTACTGACTTGCCAGCCACGGGCTGAACACGCCCGTGCCATCTAACCGTGCTAATATACTGACTTGTCGAATACAGGCTAGACACGAGCGTGGGGAACCAACACGCCCTAGAGCACTGGCCGCGTGCGGCGCTGCGTGTGAATCGACACACCCTTAACCCCACGGGCGTGGGAAACCACGGACACGAAATTCTATTTAACCATCATACCCTTTTCATTTCTCTTCTTAACCCACTTCTTTCTTCTTTCCTTCTTCCATTCTTTCCTTTCTTTTTCCTTTTCCTAAAAATCCTTAGACTCTTGAGCTACAACAAAATTATATCAATGGCAAAAAAGCGTAAGAGGCCAAACTCCTCAAAGGAGACCGATTCACATAAGTTCATGCCGGTAGCTTTATCCAAACAACAAGCCAAGGGTCTTTGAGACCAATTATCTGTTCTCCTATTTTTATCTTCTCCTTTATTTTCCTTGTCTTTACTTCTCTTCTACTTAATTTAGCTTATTTTATCTTATTTTTTTAATTTTAGGTTCTAAAGGCTGCTTGGGAATCACACCACCACCACCACCATAACCTCAGCCTTAGAAATCACACCCAACAATAAGGACTCTACGGTCCATCCATCTTTTCTTTTAATTTTAGTTTTTTTCTTAGTCTCCTTCTCTTTATCTTCCTTGTCCTTAATTTCATATTTAGTTTACTTTAATTATGTCTTAAGGATCCCTGGCTAATTCTCTACGAGCGTCCCAATTTCTTCATCTAGCGTAGGTTCGTCATCCAGACGGCCCATCACCACCACCAAAGGCACAATCTCCTCTCAAGAAATCATCCAAAAATTTAGGAAGTTTTCACTTACCCCCATATCTGATGATTTTATTAAAAAGTTATTATATATCTTTGTACATTGAGGGCAATGTACATCTTAAGTGTGGGGGGTGAACAACCTAAAAAGATACCTAACAAAAACCCTGAATTTAGTCTTTTTTTTAAGTAATCTACTCATATTATTAATTAGAATGAAATTTCTGATGATTTATGATTTTTATTGATATGTTTTAGATTAAGTCATTGATAATT
This sequence comes from Gossypium sturtianum, assembly GCA_025698515.1. NCBI lineage: Eukaryota > Viridiplantae > Streptophyta > Magnoliopsida > Malvales > Malvaceae > Gossypium > Gossypium sturtianum. The sequence goes on from CM046944.1 coordinate 79,550,622, forward strand.
GTGCATTGATAATTAAATTTGAAGAATACTAGAGAATCAAGCATGATAAGTCTATTTTTCAGAAATTAAAAATTTTCTATGTTGTCGAACTGAGTTTAAATATTACTTTGAAGTTTGAAATTTACGAGGTTGACATCAAAATACCCATAATTTTTGTGAGTTTTTGAGCCTTATAGAGCATACATTCTTTTTCTTGCTCACTTTATTGATTATGAGTATGTCAACACTGATTTGTTATTCTAGAACTTGCATCAATTATACATGTCGAGACCATATTTTTTTATTTGAAACACAGAGATGATAAAGGCACCTAGGATCTAACCCACTTACTCCATAAAAAGCCTACCTTCACAAATTAACCCCTAGTGAACCCCTTTTAATCCTAACAACCCTAATTATTGACTCACCCACTGATATTAACCCAGAACCCCTTTGTTATCACCACTCCTTTTTACTACCCTTATATCGAGATTTGATTTGATTAATAGCCTAACTATGTTTTCTATTTTAGTTATGTATTTTTAGTTTTTTCTAAAAAAAATCAAAAGTATATTCATTATTCATTATTAGTTGTAATTAAATGAGCTTATATGCTTGAATCCCAGATATCAAAGAAGAAGCTCGTAGTGTTAGCATTATTAGTTTTCAATTGATGTAATTATTATTAGTCATTAGTTCTTAGTTAGGAAATTTGTCAATTCAATCTCGATTCTAACCCTCTAATTCAGCCTTACTCCACACCTTAACCCTAACCCCATTACAACCCTAACAAAGACCTTTTGATTTGTGTTTCATCTCATATTTCAGTGGTGGAGATTTGATTTTCATGCAAGCCTATGGGATTAACTCTTCATGTTTGACTTTTGAGTGCCTAAATTTTGAACCTTAAACACTTTGAGTGATTTGAGCGAATCTTTTGTGAGGATGCCAATCCTTTTCGATTTCGAATCAGAGGTAATTATTTAGATAAAGGGAAACACCTATGTTTTGTGCTACAGAATCTATGACTTATACTGTCTGAATTTTTAGGACACTTTGAATTGGATTATCCATGTATAAATTATAGATGAATTAGGATGAGACGCTATCAATGACTATTATGAATTGAGGAAAGTTTGTTTTAATTGTCATGCATTTCTAGTCTCACTCAATCAAGTGGCCTAAGATATTACTCCTATTATGTAGGAGGGACTTATCCTATATTGATCAACCATATCCTCTACATAGATTGTGGTATATCCAACATCGACCTTTATAGAACAACTTTTATTACGATTATACGTTTGACTGTATCAAAATATACAACTCACAATGTTGGGATAATGATGATCTCAAGTCTGAGGATCATATACATATTAATCACTATGAGTGATGTTGTGACAATTACATAATAATCCAAGAAACATACTCATAGCGGGTCAATCCAATATGTTGTTCTCTAACACACATATTCATGCATTGATTTTGATACTCCATATCAATGACAACTCTTTATCATCAATCAACTACATGTTAGTCTTAATGCATTATTGTTGTCCTAGTCAACAATAATACTTGACTAAGGATCTTTTAAGAATAATCATATTATTCTCAGGACATTATTATAAAACAGTTTATTTGTACACACAGAAAGAAAAACTAAAATAATAATGACAACACTTTATATTAATAAACATGGTAAATTAAGTATGTTATTACAACCATCTCATGATTGATCTTTGGGCATACTCTTACAGTCTCCATATCTTCAATGCGAAGACTATGGCAGCTAACTCTAGGTCATGCGTCAGATAATTCTTCTCATGAGGCTTTAACTGTCTTGAGGCATAAGCAATCACTTTGCCTTCTTGCATAAGTACACAGCCTAATCCATTTAAGGATGCATCGCTGTAAACTATGAACTCTTTCCCCGTCTCAGGTTGTACTAAAACCGGAGCTTCTGTCAATAATGCTTTCAATTTTTCGAAACTTTGTTGGCATATTTCTGTCCACTCGAACTTCACATTTTTCTGTAACAACTTCGTCATCGGGGTTGCAATCATGGAAAACCCCTTGACAAATCGTCTATAATAGCCAGCTAGGCCTAGGAAACTTCTAACCTCAGAGATATTCCTCGGTGGTTTCCAATCCGTAATAGCCGAGATCTTACTTGGGTCTACTTGAACCCCTTCTCCGAGACAATATGCCCTGAAATCCTACTTCATTGAGCCAAAACTCACTTTTAGTGAACTTGGCATACAACCGATTTTCTCAAGAATCAGAAAACTATCCATAGGTGCTCAAAGCATGCTCATTCTCATCTCAGGAATAAACCAGTATGTCATCAATAAAAATGACTACAAACTAGTCGAGGTATGGTCTGAAGATACGGTTCATTAAGTCCATGAATAGCGCAGGAGCATTGGTCAAACCAAAAGGCATGACTAAAAATTCATAATGCCCATACCTTGTTCGGCGATCTTGGATACATCGACTCCTTTACTCTTAACGGTAATACCCCGATATCAAGTCTATCTTAGAGAACACGGTGGCTCCTTTCAATTGATCGAACAAATCATCGATCCTTGGCAATGGGTACTTGTTCTTTCTTGTCCCTTTATTAAGCCGAGGGTAATATATGCACAATCTCATAGTGCCATCCTTCTTTTCACAAATAAAACTGGAGCACCCGGGGAGAACAACTTGACCTTGCAAAGCCTTTTTTTCATTAACTCTTGCAATGTATCTTCAACTCTTTCAACTCCGTTGGAGCCATTCTGTAAGGAGTAATAGATATTGGTACATGACGGGAGCTAGCTCAATGCTGAACTCAACTTCTCTGATTGGAGGTAATCCCGGTAATTCTTCGGGAAAAACATCCATGTGCTCACATACTATCAGTACGGACGCAATCTTTAACTCTGTTTCTTTGTCATTCATCACAAAGGCCAAATATGCCTCATACCCCTTTCTTATAAATCTCTGTGCCGTCATATGAGAAATCAATACCGGCAATCCACTTTGTTCATTTAATTTTATATGGAGGATATCCCCATTCTCACATCTCATTTCAATGTATTTCTTCCCACAATTAACTATTACATTATGGGCAGTTAACTAGTCCATACCGAGAATGAGATCAAACTCGTCAAATGGTAACAACATAAGGTTTGCTTTAAAACAATGATCTCTAATCATTAATGTACATTCTCTACATACTTCATTCACTAACACACTCTTGCCTAAAGGATTAGACACTCTAATCACAAATTCTGTAAACTATATAGGCATACTCAAATCGGGTACCAATTTCATGCAAATGTAAGAGTGTGTAGATTCGGGATCTATTAAAGTAATAACTTTAACATCATGAAGAGAAAAGGTACCCGTGATAACATCATGGGAAGATACCTCTTCGCGAGCGCGAATGGCATAAGTCCGTACAGGCGCCCTACCCTCGGGTCTCGCGGCCGGCTCTCTAGGGTTACCTCTTCCTCTCGCCCCACTTCTTGGGTTTCTCTGCGGCCGTCCTCTGACCATACTCCCAAATCTCGGGTTCCGAGCTCTCTCTTCTTTCATTGTCCCTGGACAATCCTTTATGTAGTGGTCTTGGGAACCACATCTAAAACGTGCATTTACGTGCGCTCGGCATTCTCCAAGATGACGTCGCCACATCATGGGGCATTCGGGTCTTTCAGTTGAAAGTTCCCCACACTAGCGACTGAAGTAGTCTGTGCTTTATTTCCCAAATACTGTTTACTCTTGTCTTTCTTTGAAAACCCAATGGAAGTAGCCGATCGGGTAGGTAAATCTCTTGACTTCTTGGATGAGGATTGGAATGACTTATTCCACTGTCTCTTTCTAGTGTCACGAGACTCAATTTCAGACTTTCTCTTCTCTTTTACTAGCTCTTCGACTTTACAAGCTCTCTCCACTAGCACAACAAATTCTTTCAATTCTAGTACAGCAACAAACAGTTTGGTGTTATCATTTAGCCCATCTTCAAATGTTTTGCTCATGATGGCCTCGGTGGAGACGCATTCTTGAGCGTATTTGTTGAGTCGCACAAACTCACGCTCATAATCGGTCACCGACATCTTGCCTTGCTTTAACACTAAAAATTCTTTTCTTTTCTGATCTACAAATCTTTGACTGATATACTTTTTCTTGAACTCTTCTTGGAAGAATTCCCATGTGATCTTCTCCCTTGGTACCACTGATACAAGGTTGTTCCACCATTGATAGGCAGAATCTCTTAAAAGGGAGACTACACACTTCATGGTTTCCTCAAGTGTGCATGATAGCTCATTAAATACCCTGATGGTATTTTCTAACCAAAACTCGGCTTTTTTCGGATCATCTTCTCTTTTCGCCCGGAATTCTTCTGCCCCATGTTTCCTGATCCTATCAACTTGAGGTTTGTCTCCTCTTACCACCTCTACTACTTGAGGGGCTACTGGAATAGGTTGTGGAACAGGTGAGGGTGGAGGGTGTTGTACATTTGGGTTCATATGAACGAACTCTGAATACCACATATTCATCATGTGGAGGAAGGCTTCTCTAGCCCCTTCTCCTCCTTCTTGACTCACCGTAGTGGGTCTATTCTCATTCTCGTTCAGCATCGTCCCTTCAGCGGGAGCCGGCGCATTACTTTCTACGTCATCCGCCATATCTCTTTCAGGATCCATTTACTATATATATAAACATAATTTAAGTCGTCAAGAGTCGTCACACTATCATTATAAAAACATTCTTACGTATGGAATGTATAGCTAGACTCGTGCTCATGCTACGTTAGTCCTAGAACCGACTAAATCGTAGCTCTGATACCACTAAATGCAACACCCCATACCCGAGTCTGAGGCTTAGACCAGATACGAGAAGTTACTATGCTTGAACTTGCTTAATCAAGTACTTACGGGCTATAAAATTTCGTTCCGAATTAAGAACTTATCTTTCTTAATCAACTTGTACTTTTCATGGGCCTATGAGGCCTTAAACTCATGTCTGTAAACTTTCGGAACTCAATCGAAAACTTTTCATTGAAACAGGGGTTACACGCCCATGTGAGTTGGGACACGCCCGTGTAAACCTGAGACACGCCCATGTCTCCTAACCGTGCTTAAAACTCGAGCTTACTGCCAAACTTCACACGGCCATGGCACGCTCGTGGTCCTGGCCCGTGTGAAAAACCTTAGCATTCTGACTTATAACACACGGCCATGGCACGCCCGTGGACTTAGACCGTGTACTACAACTTGATATTCTGACTTAAGGTGCAATGGTGCAGGGCACACACGGCTTAGATACACGCCCGTGTGTCCGACTGTGTGGGCACTTAGAGGCTATTTACCAAGCCAATTGCCACCCTGAAATCAAGAGCAAATTCATACTATCTCAACAACTCAAATCACTACAACTTTAATGAACAATATAACATGCTCCATTGATATCAATAACATACATACTTAGTCAATCTTGGCCAATCATTTAGCCATTTACAAAAGAATAATAATAAACTTGATAGCCCATGCTTTTCTCCTTTCTAAGACATATACTCAAAATGAAATGTTTCCTATACATGCCATACTTAAATAAACAACTTGGCTATACCAAAATAGTGGTTGATAGTGTGATTCGAGCTCCGACTTCAACGATCCACAAGTTAGCTTGGCGGGACTACATAGAAAGAAATAATAAAAGACGTAAGCATTTAGCTAGTAAGTTTGCGTAATGCACATAGCAGCATACTTGCTTAATATAAACCATTTGACATAAACAATGGCATCATAAATTTCAGCTATAAAACTTACTTACTCATACTAGATTCTTACATAACTCATGAAACTTACTAGTCTCATACTTGATTCTTACATAACTCATGAAACTTACTATTCTCATACTTGATTCTTACATAACTCATGAAACTTACTAGTTTCATACTTGATAGGCAAACAAAGTACCTGTATCACTAGATCTCATTGATCGGCATACTTGAACATAATACTCATAATTTCTAATTCGTCATTCATAACATGAATAATATTCTTTATCACTTGATAATAACCTTACTTACTTAGCTTTCTTGTTATCTCTTTGGAGCTTAACTCGTTTGCCCGATGAATTTATATGAATAACCGAGGATACTAAATCTCATCTAAATTTCGAGGCCATGACTTAACATGGACTTATCCGAAGTCTTTCTTGTTCTCACCAATGCCATGCCTTAACTTGGACTTATACGGGATCTCTTTCTCTTGATAACTTTTCAATGCCAAGCTTGCCTTGGTCTTACATGATAACTTGTTCAATGCCAAGCTTGCCTTGGACTTACATGATAACTTACTCAATGCCAAGCTTGCCTTGGACTTACATGATATCTTATTCAATGCCAAGATTGCCTTGGACTTACATGATAGCTTATTCAATGCCAAGCTTGCCTTGGACTTACATGATATCTTGCTTGCTTGCCGATGCCATGCCTCGGCTTGGTCTTATACGGACTTTCTTGTTTCATGTGGTAGATCGAGTATCCTGAGTTATTCAACTTCAATCGGGGCTTTCTCATGCTTGATCTCATTAATTTCTTTGTTTAACATAACATTAAACATTTTCCATAATAACATTTTACATTATACTAAGCAATTCAATGATATAAATCATAAAGCTTAGAAATCATACAAACTTACCTCAATATACAAAATGTAGCTAGGTATGCAATTTAGTCCTCGACTTTATTCTTGCCTCGGTTTCGATCCGGGCTTCGTTTTTCTTGATCTATAGTCATAAATAGATCATTTAATATTCACATTGACTAAATTGACCATTTACTCATACTTGGGCAAAATTACTATTTTGCCCCTATACTTTCTCATTTTTGCACTTTTGCCCCAAGGCTCGTAAACTAATTTTCATTCAACTTTCTTAGACTTCATGCTTAGCTGATTCATTTTCTCTACTATAGCAATCATCAATTCTCATTATTTCTAGTAGGTATGACTAATTTCATAACTATTACAAACTAGTCCATACTATCATATTTCATGAAATTCATTAAGGAAAAGATGTTGATCTAACATCAGACTCTCATAATCTTCCATAAAACATCATTTAACAAGCATGTCATTCATAGATGAAATTATTGAACATGCATCGTAGCTTATTTTATAGCTAAAAATAGCTAATTCATAATACGAGGACTTCAAAAACACGAAGAATATTAAAAACGGGGCTAAGATGAACTTACCAGCAAGCTTGAAAAAAAATGAAGAACCCTAGCTCTGGAGTCTTCAAATTTTCGGCAATGGAAGGAAGAAGATGAATGAAATTTTATCATCTTTTTTCCTATTTTAATCACTTATTAGACAAATGACCAAAATGCCCTTCTCTTTAAAAATTTCTATTTTACTAACTCATGTCCATTTTTGTCCAAAATTTATAATTTGGGAAAATTGCTATTTAAGGACTCATAATTAATATTCTAAAGCTATTTCATACAAAATGCTTCTAGAAACTCACATTTTACAACTTTTACAATTTGGTCCTTTTTGACCATTCAACTTCATTTTAGCAAAATTGCTTCATGAAACTTTCACACTAACATGCAAACATGGCATGAACCTTAAAAACTCATAAATTCACCTCAGATTCGTGGTCTCGCACCACTATTCCGACTAGGCCCTAAATCGAGTTGTTACAATATCGAATGTAGGTTTGTGACTAAGAGGAATTCGCAGAACGCGCTATTACCAGGTGTGTACAAACACTACACACACACGATATCGGTAATGCCGAAAAGCTGAAAAGCCAAAAGTGTCTAAATGGGCCTGCCGAACTTGTGGGCCCAAAACGAAAATGGTTGATATGTGAGCATGAATGATGAATTGGCATGAATGGTTGTATGATTTGATTGTATTCGAGTCCAATGGGCTATATGAGCATGAAATTTGTTTAACGGGCTATATGAGCATGAAATGGGCTTAATGGGCCTTATGGGTTTTTAGAAATATATGTTAGGGTTTAATGAACTCTAGGCCTAGTTTAACAAACTCTTGAATAACATAAAACTCTTGTAATAATCAAACATGTCTATGGACAAGTCGATAGGTTAGGGTGTGGTAATGGACATATGCATGTCTAGGATTGGATCTAGGGAGAGCTTGGTACTTAAGCGGCCCTAGTGACCCACCTCCTCTTTTCTGAGATCCTACCTGATGCATAGTGTTTGTTCACTTTAACCGCGAGGACTTGTTGATGGGCCAAAGTTCATAACTAAAACCCGAGATGAAAGAAATTACGGAAATACCCCTGTAGGGCAGAATTATGAAAATACCCCTGTAGGGTAGAATTATGGAAATACCCCTGTAGGGCAGAATTACGAAAATACCCCTGTAGGGTAGAATTACGAGAATACCCTTGATTGTGAAATGACAAAAATACCCCCATGTGATGAGTATGAGTTTTATGGATGTTACTCATGTGCATGCCGCATTCAGATGATATTCTGTTTAGGATGCATATGGGTGGGAATTATGGTACGGAGAAAGAATTTGAGGATTGCATAGTCGCTTGACGACCGTGGATCTATTGGTGTCTTTAAGCCCATTATATGATTAGCAACTTTGCTGCAACGTTGAGTAGTGCCGCTGTGAGTGCTACCATTGGTGTGTAGCGGAGGGGTGGGTCGAGCTAGAATTCCCCACATGTGTATAAGGTTGGAAGGGAAATGGTGTGTAGCGGATGGATTTTTGGGGAGGGTTTTGCATTACCTTGTTTTGCATATGATATGATATGAGGTCATTGTGGGCAAAGGCCCAAGACCACCGATTTTGGTAGGGCTTAGGCCCAATGTGATAATTGTATATTAAATTGATTGCCAAGGGTCGTACACACTAAGTTTCAAAACTCACACCTTTTTATTTAATGTTTCAGGTGACGCCCAGTAGACGGCTTGACGTGGAAGAGGGACTCGGAGATGGCCACATTGCAAGTTAATTAGAAGTTTTTTGTTTATTTCTTTCAAATGACTTTAGTTTAAATCCTTTATTTTCAATTGTTGTGTAATAAGGCCTTGTATCTCCAATTTGACGTTACTTATGGGTTTTATTATTATTTCTGCTGCTTAATTTTTATTTTAACTTAAATAAATTTCCAAAGTTTAACAAGGTTTTCAAAATAACTATAACCTATGGGCTTTTATTTTAAAACATGGGCTTTCTTCTTAACTTAACAAGATTCAAGGATTTTGGGCTTTTAGGCCTTAGATTTTAACTTAGCAAAATTATTTGAGATTGTGCCTTTGATGTGACATTCCCGGATTCGACCATAACATCTGGGCCGGGTCTGGGGGTGTTACATTAAGTGGTATCAGAGCCCGATTGCAAAACTCGGGCTGTGAAATGGGCCTTAGATTTTGGGTTTTTAAAATAAGTGGATTAAAGAGTTTTTGCAGGATCTTGCGATGCTGTTCACCGAGCCCTTGACGTCGAGCCAAGTAAGTTTTTCTTATTTTACTTGTTTAAATTATGAACTATAATTAGATATTGGGCTACTTTAAACAATAGGTTCTTAGAGACTAAAGCCCGTAGGGAACTTAAGCCTGTAGTGGATTTACGACCGAGAAACAACTTTTAAATTGTCACTCGCATAAGACATGTGTTTTAAACAGTGGAACTATGCTCTAATTTTATAAAAATTCTAATCCAAAAATATGCACGCAACGATGAGCGCTAGAAGAAGTGCAAGGGGTCACGGCAGAGGCCGTGGAAGTGTTAGGGCTGATGTGCTGATTCAGCTAGTTAGGGAGGTACTGGAAGAGGTTAAAGAAATTGGTGAAACACTTCCGGTTAGGTGCGTGGACTGTAAGAAAAAAAGAGATCGCAGTCTTCTAGGGCCGTAGTCTCGTTCTGTGAAGCATGTTAAGGTACGTCCAAACTTTCTGGCTTGCGAATATTGCAGAAGGCGTCATCCGGGTGAATGCTGGAGGAAGTCAGGAGCGTGTTTAAGATGCGGGTCTGAGGAGCATAAGGCTCGAGATTGTTCAATCACCAATAAGTCGGGTATGTTTTGTGTGGATGCGATATTTTTGGGTATAGAAACTGTATCCGTGCAATGTTTATGTGTTATTAAATCAGAGTGCGCAGCGAAAGCGTAGTGGTGAGACTTGGGTAGTACGATTAATAGTTAGTTGGAAATTTCGAGGACGACATTTTTTTAAGGAGGGTAGAATTATAACGCCCTGAATTTGGGCCTAGTAGATTTGGGCCTATTGGGTTGTAACGCCCTAAAAATCCCGAAACTTTAAATTTCTGTGCACTGAGGTTGGTATGTATGAGTAGCACTTAGAATATTAATTTTAAGGTATTATCGAAATTATTTGAAGTCTTAGAGATAGGTAAGATCATAGGGAAAAATTTATTTTTCTTGCTTTAGTGGACCCTAGTCTCAGGCATTAGGCCTCTTAAGTAGATTAAGGGGAAAATAGGACACAAATGGGCTTGTGGTCCAGTGGCAAGGTGGCGTGACTAGGGGAGCTACAAGGTGGCGTGAAGAGGTCCAAGGTTCGAGTAGTGGTAAAGTGTTTTTGGAGTATTTAATTTTGCATAGTGGACGGCCAGAGTTGTGTGGAATTTGGACACTTTCGTTGAAGTGTTTGAATTGGTCTTGCGAGCTGATAAAGGAGGGAATTTCGGATGAGATAAGGGAGATATCATGGAGAAAAATTAGGAGATGAGAAGTGGGAAGAGTTGGTGTCGAATTGGACTGTGGGGGAAGGTAGGATTCGGCTATTAGCTATAAAAGGAGGTACCGAATTCCTTTGAGAGGTTCCTTGGGTTCCATTACTTTTCTTTTTCTCCCCCTTAGCCGAATTCTTCCATTTGCCGAAAAAAAAACCCATCATTCTTTTGTCGAATTTTGGTTTTCTCTCTAGCCGAATTCCCCATACCTTCTCTTCTTAAATTCCTTTTCTTGTTCACCTTTAGTTCTAGCCAATCACTTCACCTCTTCTTCTCCCTATTGGTCCCGAATTATCTCTATCACCATACTAATCTCAAAAGCCAAAATTAGGCCACAGGATCAAAAGTGGATTTGGTAAGTATTCGGTTAACCTCTCTTGTATGTTTTGCTAAAAGCCGAAAGGCTATCTAACTGACCTACCGTTAACTCTGTGGTAACAACGATAAGGTTCAAAGATCGCAAGCGTGGTAGGATCGTTAGCAAGGGTAAGTGTTCTTTACTTCGGTTTAAGGGTTGGCCGAATGGTCATATATGTTGTGAGGGTGACTTGTGTTGGATGCAAGTCATCTATTTCTTAGGCTCTAATGTTTAAGTTGGCACAGATCTAGGGTCTAACCGCAGTTGGTGTTAAAGAAAGGAGCTATTAAGGCTTGTCACACATGGTAAGGCTACGGTGAGGTTTCGGTTTTTGATAAAGTTTGTATTTAGCCTATGATTAATGATTAAGGAATATCGAATGTAGGTTCGTGACTAAGAGGAATTTGCAGCATGCGCTATTACAAGGTGTGTACAAACACTACACACACACGATATCGGCAATGCCAAAAAGCCGAAAAGCTGAAAGTGGCTAAATGGGCCTGTCGAACTTGTGGGCCCAAAATAGAAATGGTTGATATGTGAGCATGAATGATGAATTGGCATGAATGGTTGTATGATTTGATTGTATTTGAGTCCAATGGGCTATATGAGCATGAAATTGGTTTAACGGGCTATATGAGCATGAAATGGGCTTAATGGGCCTTATGGGTTTTTAGAAATATATGCTAGGGTTTAATGAACTCTAGGCCTAGTTTGACAAACTCTTGAATAACATAAAACTCTTGTAATAATCAAACATGTCTATGGACAAGTCGATAGGTTAGGGTGTGGTAATGGACATATACATGTCTAGGATTGGATCTAGGGAGAGCTTGGTACTTAAGCGGTCCTAGTGACCCACCTCTTCTTTTCTGAGATCCTACCTAGTGCATAGTGTTTGTTCACTTTAACCGCGAGGACTTGTTGATGGGCCAAAGTTCATAACTAAAACCCGAGATGAAAGAAATTGCGGAAATACCCCTGTAGGGCAGAATTACGAAAATACCCTTGTAGGATAGAATTACAAAAATACCCCTGTAGGGTAGAATTACAGAAATACCCTTGTAGGGTAGAATTACGGAAATACCCCTCTAGGGCAAAATTATGGAAATACCCCTATAAGGTAGAATTACGAAAATACCCTTGTAGGGTAGAATTACAAGAATACTCTTGATTGTGAAATGACTAAAATACCCCCAAGTGATGAGTATGAGTTTTATGGATGTTACTTATGTGCATGCCGCATTCATATGATATTCTGTTTATGATGCATATGGGTGGGAATTATGGTACGGAGGAAGAATTTGAGGATCGCATAGTCGCTTGACGACCGTGGATCCACCGATGGCTTTAAGCCCATTATATGATTAGCAACTTTGCTGCAACGTTGAGTAGTGCCGCTGTGAGTGCTACCATTGGTGTGTAGCAGAGGGGTGGGTCGAGCTAGAATTCCCCACAAGTGTATAAGGTTGGAAGGGAAATGGTGTATAGCGGATAGATTTTTGGGGAGGGTTTTGCATTACCTTGTTTTGCATATGATATGATATGATATGATCTGATATGAGGTCATTGTGGGCTAAGGCCCAAGACCACCGATTTTGGTAGGGCTTAGGCCCAATGTGATAATTGTATATTAAATTGATTGCCAAGGGTCGTACACACTGAGTTTCGAAATTCACACCCTTTTATTTAATGTTTCAGTGTGGCGCCGATGAGACGGCTCGACGTGGAAGAGGGACTCGGAGATGGCCACATTGCAAGTTAATTAGAAGTTTTTTGTTTATTTGTTTTGAATGACTTTAGTTTAAATCCTTTATTTTCATTGGTTGTAATAAGGCCTTGTATCTCCAATTTGACGTTACTTATGGGTTTTATTATTATTTCCGCTGCTTAATTTTTATTTTAACTTAAATAAATTTCTAAAGTTTAACAAGGTTTTCAAAATAACTATAACCTATGGGCTTTTATTTTAAAACATGGGCTTTCTTCTTAGCTTAACAAGATTCAAGGATTTTGGGCTTTTAGGCCTTAGATTTTAACTTAGGAAAATTGTTTGTGATTGTGCCTTTGATGTGACATTCCCGGATTCAGTAATAACATCTTGGCCGGGTCTGGGGTGTTACATTAAGTGGTATTAAAGCCCGGTTGCAAAACTCGGGCTGTGAAATGAGCCTCAGGTTTTGGGTTTTTAAAACAAGTGGATTAAAGAGTTTTTGCAGGATCTTGTAGTGTGGTTCACCGAGCCCTTGACGTCGAGCCAAGTAAGTTTTTTTGTTATTTTACTTGTTTAAATTACTAAACTATAATTAGATATTGGGCTACTTTAAACAATAAGTTCTTAGAGACTAAAGCCCATAGGGAACTTAAGCCTGTAGTGGATTTACGACCGCGAAACAACTTTTAAATTTTCACTCGCATAAGACATGTGTTTTAAACAGTGGAACTATGCTCTAATTTCATAAAAATTATAATCCAGAAATACACACGCAACTATGAGCGCTAGAAAAAGTGCAAGGGGTCACGGTAGAGGCCGTAGAAGTGTTAGGGCTGATGTGCTGATTCAGCTAGTTAGGGAGGTACTGGAAGAGGTTAAAGAAATTGGTGAAACACTTCCGGTTAGGTGCGTGGACTGTAAGAAAAAAAGTGATCGCAATCTTCTAGGGCCGCAGTCTCGTTCTGTGAAGCATGTTAAGGTACGTCCAAACTTTTCGGCTTGCGAATATTGCAGAAGGTGTCATCCGGGTGAATGCTGGAGGAAGTCAGGAGCGTGTTTAAGATGCGGGTCAAAGAAGCATAAGGCTCGGGATTGTTCAATCACCAATAAGTTGAGTATGTTTTGTGTGGATGCGATATTTTTGGGTATAGAAACTGTATCCGTGCAATGTTTATGTGTTATTAAATCAGAGTGCGCAGCGAAAGCGTAGTGGTGAGACTTGGGTAGTACGATTAATAGTTAGTTGGAAATTTCGAGGACAAAATTTCTTTAAGGAGGGTAGAATTGTCATGCCTCAAATTTGGGCCTAGTAAATTTGGGCCTATTGGGTTGTAACGCCCCAAAAATCCTGAAACTTTAAATTTATGTGCACTGAGGTTGGTATGTATGAGTAGCACTTAGAATATTAACTTTAAGGTATTATCGGGATTATTTGAAGTCTTAGAGATAGGGAAGACCATAAGGAAAAATTTATTTTTCTTGCTTTAGTGGACCCTAGTCTCAGGCATTAGGCCTCTTAAGTAGATTAAGGGGAAAATAGGACACAAATGGGCTTGTGGTCCAGTGGCAAGGTGGCGTCACTAGGGGAGCTATAAAGTGGCGTGAAGAGGCCCAAGGTTCGAGTGGTGGTAAAGTGTTTTTGGAGTGTTTAATTTTTCATAGTGGACGGCCAGAGTTGTGTGGAATTTGGACTCTTTCGTTGAAGTGTTTGAATTGGTCTTGTGAGCTGATAAAGGAGGGAATTTCGGATGAGATAAGGGAGATATCATGGAGAAAAATTAGGAGATGAGAAGTGGGAAGAGTTGGTGCCGAATTGGACTGTGGGGGAAGTTAGGATTCGGCTATTGGCTATAAAAGGAGGTGCCAAATTCCTTTGAGAGGTTCCTTGGGTTCCATTACTTTTCTTTTTCTCCCCCTTAGCCGAATTCTTCCATTTACCGAAAAAAACCATCATTCCTTTGTCGAATTTTGGTTTTCTCTCTAGCCGAATTCCCCATACCTTCTCTTCTTAAATTCCTTTTCTTGTTCACCTTTAGTTCTAGCCGATCACTTCTCCTCTTCTTCTCCCTATTGGTGCCGAATTGTCTCTGTCACCATACTAATATCAAAAGCTGAAATTAGGCCGCAGGATCAAAAGTGGATTTGGTAAGTATTCGGTTAACCTCTCTTGTACGTTTTGCTAAAAGCTGAAAGGCTATCTAACTGACCTACCGTTAACTCTGTGGTAATAAGGATAAGGTTCAAAGATCGCAAGCATGGTAGGATCGTTAGCAAGGGTAAGTGTTCTTTACTTCGGTTTAAGGGTTGGTCGAATGGTTATATATGTTGTGAGGGTGACTTGTGTTGGATGCAAGTCATCAATTACTTAGGCTCTAATGTTTAAGTTGGTACAGATCTAGGGTCTAATCGCAGTTGGTGTTAAAGAAAGGAGCTATTAAGGCTTGTCGCACACGGTAAGGCTACGGTGAGGTTTCGGTTTTTGATAAAGTTTGTATTTAGCCTATGATTAATGATTAAGGAATATCGAATGTAGGTTCGTGACTAAGAGGAATTCGTAGCACGCGCTATTACCAGGTGTGTACAAACACTACACACACACGATATCGGCAATGTCGAAAAGCTGAAAAGCCGAAAATGGCTAAATAGGCCTGCCGAACTTGTGGGTCCAAAACGGCAATGGTTGATATGTGAGCATGAATGATGAATTGGCATGAATGGTTGTATGATTTGATCGTATTCGATTCCAATGGGCTATATGAGCATGAAATTGGTTTAACGGGCTATATGAGCATGAAATGGGCTTAATGGGCCTTATGGGTTTTTAGAAAAATATGTTAGGGTTTAATGAACTCTAGGCCTAGTTTGACAAACTCTTGAATAACATAAAACTCTTTTAATAATCAAACATGTCTATGGACAAGTCGATAGGTTAGGGTGTGGTAATGGACATATGCATGTCTAGGATTGGATCTAGGGAGAGCTTGGTACTTAAGCGGTCCTAGTGACCCACCTCCTCTTTTCTGAGATCCCACCCGGTGCATAGTATTTGTTCACTTTAACCGCGAGGACTTGTTTTGTTCACTTTAACCGCGAGAACTTGTTGATGGGCCAAAGTTCATAACTAAAACTCGAGATGAAAGAAATTACGGAAATACCCCTGTAGGGTAGAATTACGAAAATACCCCTATAGGGCAGAATTACGAAAATACCCCTGTAGGGTAGAATTACGAAAATACCCCTATAGGGCAGAATTACGGAAATACCCCTGTAGGG
The DNA here is from genome assembly GCA_025698515.1 of Gossypium sturtianum. Classification (NCBI taxonomy): domain Eukaryota; kingdom Viridiplantae; phylum Streptophyta; class Magnoliopsida; order Malvales; family Malvaceae; genus Gossypium; species Gossypium sturtianum. Next base: position 79,566,682 of record CM046944.1, read on the forward strand.
CAGAATTACAGAAATACCCCTATAGGGCAGAATTACAAAAATACCCCTGTAGGGTAGAATTACGAAAATACCCCTGTAGGGTAAAATTACGAGAATACCCTTGATTGTGAAATGACTAAAATACCCCTATGTGATGAGTATGAGTTTTATGGATGTTACTCATGTGCATGCTGCATTCATATGATATTCTGTTTAGGATGCATATGGGTGGGAATTATGGTACGGAGGAAGAATTTGAGGATCGCATAGTCGCTTGACGACCGTGGATCCACCGGTGGCTTTAAGCCCATTATATGATTAGCAACTTTGCTGCAACGTTAAGTAGTGCCGCTGTGAGTGCTACCATTGGTGTGTAGCGGAGGGGTGGGTCGAGCTAGAATTCCCCACAGGTGTATAAGGTTGGAAGGGAAATGGTGTGTAGCTGATGGATTTTTAGGGAGGGTTTTGCATTACCTTGTTTTGCATATGATATGATATGATATGAGGTCATTGTGGGCTAAGGCCCAAGACCACCGATTTTGGTAGGACTTAGGCCCAATGTGATAATTGTATATTAAATTGATTCCCAAGGGTCGTACACATTAAATTTCGAAACTCACACCCTTTTATTTAATGTTTCAGGTGACGCTCAGTAGGCGGCTCGACGTGGAAGAGGGACTCGGAGATGGCCATATTGCAAGTTAATTAGAATTTTTTTGTTTATTTGTTTCGAATGACTTTAGTTTAAATCTTTTATTTTCATTGGTTGTAATAAGGCCTTGTATCTCCAATTTGACGTTACTTATGGGTTTTATTATTATTTCCGCTGCTTAATTTTTATTTTTACTTAAATAAATTTCTAAAGTTTAACAAGGTTTTCAAAATAACTATAACCTATGGGCTTTTATTTTAAAACATGGGCTTTCTTCTTAACTTAACAAGATTCAAGGATTTTGGGCTTTTAGGCCTTAGATTTTAACTTAGCAAAATTGTTTGAGATTGTGCCTTTGATGTGACATTCCCGGATTCGACCATAACGTCTGGGCCGGGTCTGGGGGTGTTACAAAAATTCTTTAAGAGAGGAGAGTTGTAACAACCCATTTTTGATAAAATCGGAACAGTGGTTTCGGGACCATAGATCCGAGTTCGGAATGAAAAATTATTTTAATATTATTTTATGATCTACAATATGATAATAATGTGTGAAAATTTCAAAAGAAATTTTATCGATTACATGTTTAATTTGATAAAGGACCAAATTGCACAAAGTGTAAAAGTTGAGTTCTAATAGCTAAAGGGATTAAATAGCTATAGAACTTTAAATTGGAGGTCCTTATATGGTAATTAGACCATTAATGAAAAGTTAGTAGATATTTTTGAATGAATCATCCATGGAAAATTAGAAAAAGGCTAAGGACTAAATTGGAAATCAAAATAATTAAAAGATGATAAATAATTAAATAGAAATAAAAATCATTTTTATATCATCTTCTTCCCCAAATATTCCATGGAAACCCTAGGAAATAGAAAGCAAGCTTTCTTTACCAAATTAGGTAAGTATTCAAGCCCCATTTTTAGTAATATTTATATTTTTAAAACCGGGATAGTCTAATTTATCTATTTGGGGGATTAATTTGAAAAGTTATCAAAGTATAGAAACTGTCATGGATGAATTTGCTGAAAATTTTAAATTTATGGTAGAATATGAAAGGTTGATGATAGATATACAACTTTTACAAAGTGATTTTTGACGAAAACATAATTTAGGGACTAAATTGTAAAGTTGTGTAAATTAAAGAAAAATTCTGAATTTTATAGAATACATGTGCTGTAAATTTTATATTGAAATTTTGGTTAGTCTTGGAATAAGAAGTAAATTGCATGAATTTCATTTTCCGAGCCTAGGGACGAAATCGTCATTAATTTAAAAAGTTTAGGGGCAAAATGGTAATTTTGCCTAAGATGTGTATTGGACTGAATTGAGTTTAAATTGTATTAAATCGATGTTAAATTACTTATATAGATCCGGATAGACCAAATTTGGAGTTAAAACGAGGAAAAGAGAAAAATATCGGATTAGTAGATTTTACGTACACGAATATTTGTTGAGGTAAGTTTGTGTAACTAAATTGTATATTTAAATGCTTGAATTAGACTTTTTGTATGTGAATTATATAAATATCATATATATATGACATTGAAAACATATCTGATAAAGCTTGACCAATGATAATGCTTGATAAATGATAAATGATAAAAATGTTACTTTTATGCTTGAAATGAATGTGGAATGTGTTTATTTAAATTATATGAATGTTATAGATGTATGAAATGATCACATGCCTGATAATTCTTGAAAAATGTTAAATCCCGTTTGAATAAATGAAAATCGATGGATAAAGGTGATTTCCCTTATTGAATGAGGTCCGGCATTTGCTGCTGGCGGGATTTAGCTCAGATGAGTAATCCTATTGACTTCATTACAGAAAGGATTTAGCCTGGACTGGTAATCCTGATGTAACACCCCAAACCCGGTCTATGCGTTAAGACCAAATTTGACATGTCACACAAAATGAACATACACCAAGTCCTTGAAAGATTTAAAGAAATCAGATTTTAAAAAAAAAACATTTTGACGTGGAGTTTATTGAATACTAAAGTTGATTATTGTATCAACAATTTAAGTCGTAAGAGTTTATGAAACGAAACTTTGGAAAGTTTAATTTGAGAAAAAGAGTTTGAATGATAACTTTGGAAAAGTTTGAAGAATCAATGTTAAGAGAAAATTTTCCGAGTTAAAGTATTTAAGAATAAAATCTTTTACCTTTTTTTTCATGTCTATTTCAGAAAACGTTTATTTATGTTTTTAGAAAATATAATCCCTCTTGAAGTATTTAAAGCTATTTATAAAATCCATCAAACCTAAAGCAATATCAAAAATTTATCCGAAGGCCTTATTACAACTTAACTTAAAATAGTAAAATAATTAAAAGTACTTAAAAGAAATCCAAAATTCAAATAACCCATTATTCGTAGTATGGCCCCCATCAAGTTATCCACAGCTCAAGTCTCCGTCACTGATCATTACCTGAGAAGAGTAAGGAAAAACGGGGTGAGTTACTTAGAACTCAGTGTGTAAACCACTTACCATCGTCCACTCACCAAAATCCAATTTAGCATTTATTGGGCCAAAGCCCAATACAAATATAACATAATAACATGTATTAAATGAATGTAATATGCAATTCCCAAACCAAACCTAATTTCCATCCGCTACACACCACCCGTACCAACCAGCACACCTGTGGGGAGCTTTAGTCACCCACCCCGCCAACACACCAAAATAGGCATTAAGTCGTTTATCAATTTGTGGACAAGCCACCAGATTTACAGAGTTTACATGGCATTAGCCATTTTTCAGATTTGTGGCAGAGCCACCAGAATTTTGTAGCAAAGCTACGTAACTTCTCTTCACAATATCCCAACCCATGCAAATCATGTATATAATATGCATATTCATTTACAACAATCCATTCATATAATTATTACGAACAATATGGCCCATTATAAAAATTTCCACAATCTGGCCCATATCACCTTTTTGGCCCATATACCAAATATCACATTTTGCCCATATATCAAATATCACATTTGGCCCATATATCAAATATCACATTTGGCCCATTAAGGGTAATCTCGTAATTTTTACAGTCTTAATACCGATTTCATAGTCTTTACCATTTTAGTAATAATTATGCCATTTTACCCGATGTCACTAACATGCGATTTAATCAAACGATTAACACGATATAATTATCTAACCCATGGAATACGGTGTGAGATTACACACCTGATTACGGTAAGCACTACACTTTCCTGATCGTTGACACCTAAAAATATTTTTAACGCTCGATTAGAACATTAACACTTATAGTAAATCTATTCTAAGATAAACGGTCTAGGATTTTTACCCTCGGAATCGCGAATAACTATGATTTGCCGATTTTCCCCGGTTGACGGTCCACAACCCGTTGGAAAATCCCGAATAGCTAATGGCTCAGAACTGCGAACAACCTCGAATAGTTGATTCTCACCGGATGAGGGTCCACAACCCGGTGGAAAATCCCGGATTACCGAAACAGCCCTTCGTTTGAATCTAGAGGGGATCACGAATCCGCTCCTTTTCCGATCACTGTTCACCACTCCTTTTGATTCGATCTTGTTTGCCTCCATTGACAATTAAATATTAGTCCAAACTAATATTTCGTAATTAAAAACGATTGGTCTTATGAGCGAAGTCGGCTTACCACAAAATCCTTACGTTCACAGGATGAAAATCGAATGATAGCATCCCTAAGATAAGAATCGGTTAATCACCCTATCTTTAATAAGTAATATGGAATCCTTTAAAGAAATCCTTACCTTAGATTTTTGGACCGAATCCTAATGATAACACGATGACTTCGGACACTCCAAGTTTCGGCCTTCCACTAAATTTCTATGATAGAGAAAAAGAGATTCGAATAAGATATGGTATGATGATGGTCTCGATCCAAAAAGGCCATCCCACAACAAAGTATAGATTCGGCACAATGGATAAGGTGAAATAAAAATACCAAAATGTTGAAATTAGCCACTTACCGATTGATCAAAGTGAGAGTAGAAAAAAAATGATTGAGAAGGAGATATGTGTGTGGTAGAAGATTCAGCTATGGTGGAAAAAATGAAGGGGATGGTGCTTAATGACATTCGGCCATGGTGAATATTAAAGAGAGAATGATGTTTGAGAGATTTTTGCAAGAAGAAAAAGAAGAATAAAGGTATAAGAAAATAAGGTGTTTAGGTTTCGGTTCTTTTCAAGAATGGAAGATGAACAAAGAAGAAACTTTGAGACTAGTGTGTATTCAGCAAAGAAGAAAAGAAGAGAAAAGAAAAATGGCCCTTCAAGGTTATGTGGTTTCGGCACCAAGAGGAAAAGGTTTAGGAGAATAAGCAATTAAGATCGAAATGGTCAAAAATGAAATGGCCAAAAAGAAAGCAAAAGTTTACCTATTGTTCAAGATACATTCAGCTAGGGAGAGGATATTAGAGAGAAAAACTTTAAAGAGAAACACAAAAAGGCCAAAATGCCAAAGTGACCAACTAGCACCTAAACCTTACCAAAAGCCATCAAAAATTTGGCCACCCCCCCTAGCCCCTAAAACCGTCCAAGTACATGGCCAAAAGGTCAAAGTTTGGCCACCCCAAACTTTCCAAAACATCTCCCTTGTTTTAAGCCTTGTGTTCCCCCTACATACCTTTTCCATTTGATTCCCTTCCTTAAGTTAAAACTTGCCTTTTCTCTTAGCCACCTTACCATAAAAATAAAATTCCAACTTACCATATGTACTAGGCTTGACCGACACTATGAGGAAGGAAAGCATAAAAATAAAATTCATGCACACCAAGGGATTCGAACTCCTTCCCTCAAGGAACACACATGGCGCCGTAGATCCCTTTACTAATTGCTCAATTATGCTAACTTTTACCACCTAATTACCTTAAGCTTTAAGGTCACTTATTCCATTTCCTTAAAGTACTAAATACCAAAAATTATTCCAAATCCAAAATAAATCCAGAGCCTTCTCGGGACTAAATAAACACACACATTGGATAATTAAACTAGCTGAGTACCAAAATAATGTAACATATAAAAACTCAAATTTTAGGATGTTACAATTCTACTTCTCCTAAAAAATTTAGTCCTCGAAATTTACAGTTAAAAGAGGTGAGGGTATTGCTGTCGAATTGCGTCCTCAGGCTCCCATGTAGCTTCCTCTGCTCCGTGATTTCACCATAGAACCTTAACCAACGGTACTGACTTCTTTCTTAGCACCTTAACATCTCGATCTAAAATTTTCACTGGTTCTTCCTCGAACGACAAGTCAGGCCTTAACTCAACTTCCTCTACCGGTACTATGTGAGACGGATCTGATCGATAACGCCTCAACATAGAGACATGGAAAACACTATGAATCTGACTCAACTCCGGAGGTAATTCAAGCTGATAAGCCACTGATCCTACACTCTTCAACACACGGTACGGTCCAATGAACCGAGGGCTCAACTTGCCCTTCCTTCCAAATCTGAAAATCTTCTTCCAAGGTGAAACCTTTAGAAAGACCTGATCTCCCACCGCAAACTCAATATTCTTACGCCTCAGATCCGCATATGACTTTTGTCTATCCGAAGCTTCCTTTAACGGTGCTCGAATCACCTTTACTTTTTCTTTCGTCTCTGATATCAATTCAGGACCCAATAACTGTCGTTCCCCCAATTCAGTCCAACAAGTAGGAGTACGACACTTACGACCATACAATGCCTCGTAGGGTGCCATCTGGATGCTGGATTGATAGCTATTGTTATACGCAAATTCCGCCAAAAGTAGAAAATCCTCCCAACTACCTCTGAAGTCAATCACACAACCCCTTAACATGTCTTCCAAAATCTGAATTACTCTTTCCGATTGACCATCTGACTGAGGATGAAAAGCCGTGCTGAAATTTAACTTTGTTCCCAAAGCTTCATGCAAAGCTTTCCAAAACCGCGATGTAAACCTAGGGTCCCTGTCCGAAATAATAGACACTGGTACCCCATGTAACCTCACGATCTCCGCTACATACAACTTGGCCAACTTCTGAAGTGAGAAATCCGTACTAACAGGTAGAAAATGGGCAGTCTTCATCAATCGATCCACTATTACCCAGACGGAATCTTTCTTAGTAGGCGATAAGGGTAACCCACTAACAAAGTCCATCGTTATCCGTTCCCATTTCCATAATGGAATCTTCACCGGTTGTAGCAATCCCGACGGTAATTGATGTTCTGCCTTCACTTGTTGGCAAGTCAAGCACTTACCCACGAAATTAGTAACCTCCCGCTTCAACCTTGGCCACCAATACTATTCACGGAGGTCTCGATACATCTTATTTCCCCCGGGGTGCATAGCATAGGGGCTACTATAAGCCTCTCGCAGAATCATTAGTCTCAAATCTGAAACCTTGGGCATACAAATTCTTCCGCGAAAACACAGTACTCCATCCTTATTCAATCCAAAATCCCCTATTACACCACTTTCAACTTGTTGAATTAAGGGACCCAACTTTTCGTCTAAAAACTCCTCTCCCTGATCTGGTTCTAACCACATAGGCTTCACCTGAAGTTCCGCTAGCAAACTACCATCTTCATACAAACTAAGATGAGCAAACATTGCTCAAATCCGATATCACCTTACGACTCAACGCGCGTCGCCACCACGTTAGCCTTTCCAGGATGATACTCGATTGAGAAGTCATAATCCTTCAAAAACTCTATCCATCTCCGCTGTCTTAAGTTCAACTCCTTTTGGGTAAGGAGGTACTTCAGACTTTTATGATCCGTATAAATGATCGACTTCTCACCGTACAGGTAGTGCCTCCAAATCTTCAAAGCAGAAACCACCGCAACCAACTCCAAATCATGAGTAGGATAATTGACTTCGTGCGGCCTTAACTGACGAGATGCATAAGCCACCACTTTACCACCTTGCATCAACACACATCCCAAGCCCATGTGTGACGCATCGCAGTAAACAATAAACTCTTTTCCAGCCTCAGGTTGAATCAATACGGGCGCTTCCGTCAGAATCTTCTTCAATTTCTCAAAACTCTCTTGTTGTTGATCTGACAACACAAATGGTACTCCCTTGCGCAACAGTTTAGTTAGAGGTGCTGCAATCAACGAAAACCCCTCAACGAAACGCCTGTAGTAACCAGCCAACCCTAGGAAACTCTGAATTTCAGCCACTGACTTCGGTGGTTTCCAATCCAATACAGCCTCCACCTTCCGAGGATCAACTCTGATTCCTTCGGCCGACACAACATGTCCTAAGAAAGTCACTTCCTTCAGCCAAAATTCACACTTACTGAATTTGGCAAAAAGTTACTTTTCCCGCAATATTTGTAATACTATCCGCAGATGTGAATCATGCTCTTCTTCATTCTTCGAATATACCAAGATGTCATCTATGAACACCACCACAACCTGTCTAAATAGGGTTGGAAGACCGGTTCATCATGTCCATAAATGCACTGGTGCATTGGTCAACCCAAACGGCATCACCAAGAACTCGTAGTGTCCATAACGAGTTTTGAAATGTTTGTCTTATAAATATCCGCCTCCTTGACCTTAAGCCGGTGATAACCCGATCTCAAATCTATTTTCAAAAAAGCTCAAGCTCCTCGCAGTTGATCGAACAGGTCATCGATTCTCGAGAACGGATACCTATTCTTGATCGTCAACTTATTCAATCGCCTTATAATCGATGCACATACGCATCGACCCATCCTTCTTCTTGATGAACAAGACCAGTGCTCCCCACGGTGACACACTCGGTCGAATAAATCCCCGATCCAACCACTCCTGAATTTGAGCCTTAAGCTCCGCTAACTCCTTTGGCGCCATCCTATAAGGAGCAATGGACATCGGAGCCGTTCTGGGCAAAAGCTCAATGCCAAACTCTACTTCCCGGTCTAGAGGTAAACCCAGAAGTTCCTCGGGAAAAACATCTGAAAATTCTTTCACCGTTCTAACACCTTCCACTGATAATTCCTTGACATCCAAAGCACAAATGAAGGCTAGGAATGCTTGATGTCTTATTAATGCATGATACTTCAATAAATTGAGAAGTTTATGTGAATGTGATATTGAAGTCCTAATGGACCATGATGTATACGAAAAATACTATCACACATTATGAGTGCCAGTGTAAGACCATATCTGGGACATGGCATCGGCCACATTATGAGTGCCAGTGTAAGACCATGTCTGGGACATGGCATCGGCCACATTATGAGTGCGGTGTAAGACCATGTCCGGGACATGGCATCGCCACATTATGAGTGCCAGTGTAAGACCATGTCTGGGACATGGCATCAGCCACATTATGAGTGCCAGTGTAAGACAATGTCTGGGACATGGCATCGGCCACATTATGAGTGCCAGTGTAAGACCATGTTTGGAACATGGCATCGGCATTGAGACAAGAGCTGGCGTAAGACCATATCCGGGATATGGCATTAGCACATAAAGGCAATTCTCTATAAGACTATGTCCGGGATATGGCATTAGCACATAAAGGTAATTCTCTATAAGACTATGTCCGGGACATGGCATCGGTATCTAGAGGAGACTTCATGTAAAACCACCTAGAGAATGTGATATTGACTTTATACTTATCGTAGAGATATGAATGAATACAAGTGCTATTGAATGAGTCATGAGAAATTGGCTCTATATGTGTTTAGGTAAATGTTAGATATGGGCAATTGTAAGTAAGGATTGTCAAGAAGTCCTGGTTTGTATATGATTATCTAATGCTATGGATGAATTATTCTTTTAAGAGGATTGTGATTTTTAATTATTACCATGCAACTTACTAAGCTTTGTGCTTACCCCTTTTCATTGCCCTTCTTCCTTGTAGTATTGCCAAGGTAACTTGAGGATCGTGACTGCAGGAGCTCAGAAATTCACACTATCGACAGCACTTTGGTATAACAATTTTAGACTTGTTTTGTGTATGGCATGTATAGGACTCGGTTTTTTTGTCAAGTTCTAATTGTTAGTTAAAGTGTTGGCTATGTAAGTCATTTTTTTAAATGGTCCTAGGAGTTGGACAAGTTCTTGGCAAACTCTTTTGTTTAATGAAGATGAAATTCATGAATTGTGGGTTCATTTTAATGATGTGTATATTGAAAGAGTTTATTGTTTTGAATAGAGGTATGTTTGTGTGCACCCTTAGATGACAATGGCTTGGTAAATAGCCTACTACGTGCCCACTTAGTTAGGCACACAGGCGTGGGTGTAAACTGTTTGGGAGGCACGGCTAGCCCATGGGCGTGTACCCAGGCCGTGTGAAGTCTGCACTTTACCCATGAAATTATAAATTCCCCACGGCCATGTTACACGGGCGTGTCCAGACCGTGTGGATTTAGTCAGTGTCGACCACGGTTGGGAAGCACGGGCGTGCCTTGGCCGTGGGCAAATTGGCAGAATGCCTGGGTTTTTAGGCACGGTCTGGGGACATGGGCGTGTGTGTCTACACACGGGCGTGTCTAATCATGCACGGGCGTGTGAAACCTGTAGTAAAGGGAGAAAATTTTAAGTTTTAAAAAAGAAAAAAAAAGTTTTGGATTAGTCTCGAGTGCCCTCGTGTGTATGAATGAGGTCTCATAAGTCGAGAATGAGGTTAGAGAGTAATTACGTTGAGCCTATGTGACGATCAAGTGGTTTGAGTTCGGAAATACCTCGGGCCTGGTTCCTGGTGTAGAACCCGAGCAAGGGGTGTTACACGTGCCATCCACACGGCTGAGACACATGCCCGTGTCTCTGCCCGTGTGCTCATTATTGAGCATTCTGTTTTGCATCAATTAGGGTGCAGGGGACACACGGCCATAACACATGCCTATAGGGCAAGCAGTGTGTCACACACGGTCTAGACACACGCCCGTGTGCCTACCCATGGGGACAAAATAAGGCTATTTACTAAGCCTTTTTGCCACCCTTTTATTGGTGCCAACCTACACAACCACAACTACACCAATCCATGCATAAACATACAACCATCAATCACAACCAAGGTTGTATCACACCATTCAAAAGCCCACATATAACATGCTTAAACATCATGCCAAAATCACATCCATGATAGGCATTCCCATATAAGTATATTAATAGCCAACATAGACATCATAAGCCAACTTTCAAAGGCCATATACAAAATGAATCAAATACCATTACAAGCCAACATATTTGGCCAAATCAGTAGTGACACATAACAAAAAAACCAAGTCCCTATACATGCCATAACTCAAAACAATGTAATCATAAGTACCCGATTTGATAGTGTGATCGATGCTCCGGCAACTTCCGATCACCGAGCTAGCTTGGCAACACTATAAGAAATGAAAAGGAATGGGTAAGCTTTAAGCTTAGTAAGTTAGCATATAAATAATAATCAACTTTGAACATACAATAACATACACATAATATAATGTAAATTAGCACAAAATCATCAAGTGATCATAGACATATTTTACTCATTTGCATCCTTACCAATAATGCATCCTAAACCGAGATCATTTCTCATGAGTTTTACGTACGTACCTGTACCACTTCATAACATAATCATAATCTTTCACATCTTTGACATAATCTTTACATTACCCGTTGAACCACTTGGAAACTAAAGGATACTCGGGAATAACATACACATAGAATCATACCAATGCCATATCCCAGATATGGTCTTACATGGGGCCACATATCGATGCTAATAGCCCAACTACGGTCTTACATGATTCTCATATCGATGCCATGTCCCAGACATGGTCTTACACAAAATCTCATAACGATGCCATATCCCAGATATGGTCTTACACGTAAACTCATAACCTAATGTCATGACATTTGTATCCTAACTATTCCTAAGGTTCAACCGGGAGTTTCGCCGTATCAAATATTTTCCGAACGAATCCATAATGATAATTTTACAAGTCATGCAATAACAAAATATTAAATACATAATATAAGTTACATTATTTACACACGAACTTACCTCGGTACAAAATATGGCTAACTAATTCGATTTAGTCCACAACTTTGTTCTTTCCCCGGTCTAGGTCCGGACTCTGTTTTTCTTGATCTATAATAGAAAATTTAGCTCATTTAATAATCACATTGTTCAAATCATTCCAAAAACCATACTTTGGCAAAATTATAGTTTTACCTCTAAACTTTCACATATTTACAAATTAGTCCTTAGACTCGTAAAATGAGATGTACTCATTTTATTTGTTACCCAAGCCTAGGCGAACCCATATCATGCTTATACCAGCCCACATTTTTCATCAAATCACATTTCTACTACCCATTTTTACAAATTTTACAATTAAGCCCTTTTTAGGTGTTTTCATCAAAAAATCACTTAGTAAAAGATGTTCATCACACATCAAACCTTCATAATCTAACATGAAACATCAAAATACATGCATGTCACACATGGGTCAAACCCTAGACATCAACCCTAGCTCAAATAAATGGTAGAAATGGATAGATCGGTTTATAACAACTTCAAAAATGTAAAGAACATTAAAAACGGGACTAGGATGCACTTACTATTAAGCTTGAAATTTGAAGAAACCCTAGCTATGGAGAGCTTGAGAATTTCGGCTATGGTGAAGAAGATGGACATCAATTTTGACTTTATTTTCCCTTTTAATTCTTTTATTAACCAAATGACCAAAATGCCCTTTTTACTAAACTTTCAAATTTTACCAATGCATGCCCATTTTTGTCCATAAAAATAGAAATTGGTCAAATTGCTATTTAAGACCCTCTAATTAAAAATCCATTGTAATTTCATGCTCAAAGCTTCTAGAACATATATTTTGCAACTTATTCAATTTAGTCCTAATTATCAAATTAGACACTTTATGCATAAAATTTCTTCATGAAATTTTCACACAATCATGCAATCATGTCATAGACCTCAAAATACTCATAAAATAATTATTTCTACTTCATATTTGTGGTCTCAAAACCACTCTTTCGACTAGGTCCAAAATCAGGATGTTACAGTATTAAATTAAATGTTGAATTGGTAATTTATGCTATTTAAGAGAACAATTAGATTCAAGTGGTATGACCTTAAAGTCAAGTGGTTTTAGAAAATGAGGTATCAGGACCTCATTTCTATAAATCAAGCCGTAAGTATTTTATTACATATTTATGGAGTGTTATTAAGGTCGTATTAAAGTTTTGTTAAAAAAATTTGGCGTTTAAATGGTTAATTAATTAAAAAGGACTAAATTGTAAAGGATGTAAAAGTTAATTGCTATAAGTTTATTTGTATTAAATAGTTATAAAAGTATGAAGTGAAGGTTTTAAAGTGAAAATGCACCTTAATTATTATGATGTACTGTTAGTGGGTGGAAAAATAAGAAATATTATGTATTTAAAATGTTTTAATTAAAAGATTTTATATGTTAAAGTAATAATAAAATAAAAACAAAAGAAAGCCAATGTTATCTTTTTCATTTTTCATGCTTTTCAATAGAAACCTCCATGGTTGAAGCTTAAGAACATTCGGTTGAGCTTTTACCTATGCATGTAAGTGCATTTTTATCTCTTTTCTTGTAATTTTTATGCTTTTAATATCGTTGCAATTAGGTTTAGCTAACCCGTATCTCCGTTTTCAAAACTATTAAAGATTTTGAATTTTGTCATTGATGAATCTTTGTGATTTTAGATATTAAATGATGAATTTGAGGTATTAGTTGTCATTTATAAGTATTTTGTTAAGTGATTTTTAATGAATTTAATGATTAGGGATTAAATTGTGAAAAATAGTAAAACTTAAGGTAAAAATTGTGAAATGATAATAAAAATGGGTTGATTATGAACCCTATGAAAATTGGCTAGCATGATTTATGGTTAAAAATAGTGAAATTGCAAGTTTCGAGTTTAGGGACTAAATTACATAAATGTTAAAATATTAAGGGTATTTTTGTAAAATTCCCAATAATATGAGTTATAAGTTAAATTAATTATTTTAAGTTATTGAATGGTTTAATTAAATAAAATATTATTATTTAGATCCAAAAACTTATCAAACGGATCTAAATAGAGGAAAAGCTAATGTGCCGGATTAGTCGTCGGCCCCATTTTATAACTGTAATTGTCGAGGTAAGTTCGTAGGTATAGAATTGTACATATATATGCATAATATTACTGCTGATTTATGAATGTTTATATATATGATGTTTAATATGTGAATTGGAAATCAGAGTATTATATCTGAATATAAGGTGAGAAAGGATTTGTAACACCCCTAACCTGTATCAGTCGCCAGAACAGGGTTACAGAGCATTACCGAAATTTACAGAACAATTAAAAACATTTCATGTTATTTAATATTCATATCCGGAAATAAGCATACCGTCCCTTGAATGGACCCTCAAGGCCCAATTTAAGCTTTAGAAACAAGTCGGGACTAAACCGGGATCTCAGAGAATTTTTCGCAAAATTTAAAAAATTTTCTCATATACAGGGGTCACACGCCCGTGTGAGTAGGCCGTGTGGCTCACACGGCCAGATGACATTCCCATGTCTCAGGCTGTGTGGGTATTTGATGTGAGGTACACGGTCATGTTCCAACTCGTGTCCTTACCCGTGTAACTCTCTGACTTGTGCCACACTGCCTGCCACACGCCCGTGTGCTAGGCCGTGTGGTCAATTTAATTTTTACAAATTAGGTACAGGCTTCACACGGCCAAGACACACGCTCGTGTTCTAGGCCGTGTATCTCAGACGGCTAAGACACATGCCCGTGTCTCCGCCCATGTGCCTAATTCTGAGCATTCTGTTTCTCAATTTTAGGATGCAGGGGACACACGGCCAAACCACATGCCCATGTGCCAAAGTCAGGTGTCACACACTGGTCAAGACACACGCCTGTGTCTGCAGTCAGAGAAAAATAAGGCCATTTCCTAGCCTTATTTCTCACCCAAATTTGCCAATAACCTACAACAATACTTGTACATATATACCATACATTTTCAAGCATGAAACTAAGCAAACATCATTAATATGTATAGTATAACATTACATACATTCATATAGTCAAACTTACCTTTTTGCAAGAATATATATATTTTACCCTAATTCAATCTAACCATACCTTATACATGTATGTACTAAACATGATATTGTAACACCCCAAACCTGGCCCAAACACCACGACTGGTTCTGGAATGTCACTTGGAAAGAATTTTACAAAAACGCGAACTTTGGAAAAACTTCTAAGTTATTTTTGAAACTGTTCATTTGAAAACTTAGTAAAAACTATAATTAGCCCATACTTGTGTATAGGTGACATTTGTAAATGCTAGTCGTGACATTCTTGTAGTCATAAGGTTTGCTTTTAGATTTTCGTGCGTAAAATCGTTGCTTTAGTTTTGAGGAAAACCCCTTTTTTTTCATTCTATAAAGAAAAAATTTTGTCGATCAAGTTTGTGATATAAACGTCCTAAAAGTTAAACCATAATTAAAACCAAAATAATAGTGGCCTTATTACAAATCAAAAATCCCCAAAAGTAACAAATGATAAATAAAATAAATTTTTAATAGAATAACCCATGCATGGCCACCTCGAGTCCAATCCAGCCCAATCCACTGAACTAAGAGTCACCTACAATTTGTTTAAGCAAATAGAGTGAGTCACAAGACTCAGTGTACAATTAGTCCACATAATCCATAAGTGGGCCTAAGCCCCAACCACAATCGGCCGAAGCCCAATCATTATAGCATACCAAAATAATCAATATGATAACCCAACCCAGCCTAATATTCCATCCTCTACACTCCGCTCCATATGTCCATCCTCAACACTCCTGTAGGGATTTCTACAATCAACCCTCCATCCTCTACACTCCTCTTTGGCAGTCATGCTGACAGTCACACTGCTCAAAGCTGATATAATGTGGTCTAGCCACCGATAATTATGTGACGGAGTCACCGATACGATAAGTCACTGAGCCATCAAATTAGTGTGATAGTGTCACCGATATACACTTCCCCTTCATATCATTATCATCCCAAATCCCATGCACATGCAACCTAGTATAATAAACAGGTCATATGGTATCATACATTCAATATTTAAAGCACGCACACAATCATGCTATCAACATAACTATAAGGCTTAAACGAAAGACAACTAACTTGATGTTTCAGTTTTACCCATCA
The DNA here is from genome assembly GCA_025698515.1 of Gossypium sturtianum. NCBI lineage: Eukaryota > Viridiplantae > Streptophyta > Magnoliopsida > Malvales > Malvaceae > Gossypium > Gossypium sturtianum. Next base: position 79,582,483 of record CM046944.1, read on the forward strand.
TGGGTAACCCAATAGCCATTGCCGAGATTGCCGGCTTTCAAACATACACATAAACGTTTTATACAATTAAGAATAGTGTGGTAATTACACACCTGTAAACACGAAGAACTATACTATCAATCTCGTTAACGTCCTCACTCGTAGGGATCACAACGATCTGCTTATCCCTCTCCGAAACGGCCCACAGCCCGGTGGAAAGTCTCGAACGGCTGACACCGCATGTTTTTTGAACTTAGGGGTAGGGACTACGAGTCCGGCCCCCTCCTTTGCTTGGCTGGTATTTGATTCCATGAAAGAGATCTTGGTCAGAAGACCGAGTTAAAGCATTGAATAGGATAAGAGTAAGAATACACGCTCAACTGAAGAGATTTCTTACCTAGATCGACAGAAGCCGAAAGCTTCAGGCTTGGTTTAAGAATCGATTGAATCCCTAAAACGTTACTATGTTAGAACCGATCCCTTACATAAATTAAAAGAATGGCCTTTCGGCCAAACAAGCAAATAGGAAACTCTTACCACCATTCGGCCAACACTACTTACCAAAAGTCTTCCAACCGCAGGCCAGATGCAGAAAAGAACACGAACACAAAGCCCCTCCTACATTCGGCCAAAGCACCCAAAGTACCAAGTTAACCCCTTCGGTTTACCAACCAGCAAGAGAATAAGAAAGAATCGAAAAGAAGAAAATGCTTACCACCCAGCAGGAAGAAACCAATTGAGAAGGTAGGGAGAAAGAGTGACGGCAATCCTCTACAACAAGAGCGAATGAAGGAGATGAACACCCAAAGGAGATTCGGCCAAAAAGAGAGTGTATGAATAAAAGAAGAAGAAAGGGTTGAGGTTTCGGCTTTTGGTTGAAAAGAGAAAGAATGCCAAAAGTGAAGTTCCTTAAGAGCTGATTTCGGTTTGAGAATAAGAGAAAAAAAACACTTGTTCACCAATTGCCAAAGAGAATAATTTTTGATTTGCTAACTCTCAACTCAAAGTGACCTATAGAAGAATCGGCCCTCACCCCCACACCTACACCTACAACCGAAAATGCACACAAGAAGAGAATGAAATGCCTAAACCACTTTCGGCACCTGCACTTGCCTAGCCCCCAAAACCGAATGCCTACTCAACCCCACTTTGACCAAATTTTCCCCCAACACACCCAAAAATTCGGCCAACACTCTCCTCCACCTCCATCCCCTTGATTGCCTCCTACTTTCACTCTCATCCCCTCATTTGAATCGGTTGACAAATTCAAATTCAACCTTTCACTCTTGTCCATCTATTTGAAATATTTGACTTAATCCACTTCCACTCTTCAAGGTCCCAAACCGAATCCATCATTTCTCATCCTGACGCCAAAAAGAATTCCCAAAATGCAAACTATGCGACTCGAACATGCTCCTTCACTGCTCCCCTGTGGCGTCACTTACATGTTCCTTAAGTGGCGTCTCCTTGCCACTTTACCACTGCACTTCTTGTGTCAACAACCACAAGCATTACTCCTTAAGGCTTGTCCCAGCTAGCTCCCCCCCTAAAGTGCCAAAAATTGAAATTTTCGCCAAGGCTTCGGCTTAACCCCAAGCCTTCCCGGGGACCCCAAACATAACAACTTAACACATAAAGCATTCTAAACACCCAAAAACATAACAGATGCAAAGCCCCTAGACCCCGGATGTTACAGTTCTACCCCCCTAAAAGAAATTTCGGCCTCGAAATTACCTGGTCAAAAGAGATGGGGGTGCTGCTGATGCATAACATCCTCTGGCTCCCACGTGGCCTCCTCTGAACCGTTGTTCCGCCACAAAACTTTGACCAAAGGGACTGATTTCCTTCTCAAGACCTTAACGTCTCGATCTAAAATCTGCACAGGTTCCTTTTCGAAAGACAGGTCTGGACTTACTTCAATTTCCTCCACCGACACAATGTGAGACGGGTCAGAACAATAGCGCCTCAACATCGAGACATGGAACACATCATGTAACTGTTTCAATTCTGAAGGCAAATCAAGCTGATACGCCACTGGTCCCACACGTTTTAATACCCGATAAGGCTCGATAAACCTGGGACTTAGCTTGCCCTTCTGCCCAAACCTCATTACTTTCTTCCACGGTGAAACTTTCAGGAAAACCTGATCACCCACTGCAAATTCTATATTCTTACGCTTTAGATCAGTATAAGATTTCTGCCCGTTGGACGCTTCCTTCAACCGAGTCTGAACAAACTTAACTTTCTCCTCTGTCTCTGAAACCAAATTCGGACCCAAGATCTGACACTCACCCAATTCTGTCCAGCAAGTAGGTGTACGACACCTCCGTCCATACAACGCTTCATAGGGCGCCATCTGAATACTAGCCTGGTAGCTGTTGTTGTAAGTGAATTCTGCCAACGGTAGAAACTCTTCCCAACTACCCCTGAAGTCTATGACACAACCCCGCAGCATATCTTCCAAGATCCGACTACCCTCTCGGATCGACTGTCGATCAGGATGAAAAGTCAGTCTTTGAAGTCTAGTCTCGTACCTAACGCCTGATGCAGTGCCTTCTAAAATCGCGACGTAAACCTAGGGTCTCTGTCTGATATGATGGATACAGGTACCCCATGCAATCTCACAACCTCTACCACGTACAGCTTAGCCAGCTTCTGCAGAGAGTAGTCAACATGAACAGGTATGAAATGAGCAGACTTCGTCAACCGATCTACAATCACCCATACTGAATCTTTCTTAGTAGGCGTAAGAGGTAGCCCACTAACAAAGTCCATCGTTATCCTCTCCCACTTCCATTGTGGAATCCTCACCGGCTGCAATAACCCTGAAGGCAGCTAATGCTCTGCTTTCACCTGCTGGCACGTTAAACACTTTCCCACAAACTCGATAATTTCCCACTTCAATCCAGGCCACCAAAACTGTCCACGCAGATCCCGATACATCTTATTCCCTCCAGGATGCATCGCATAAGGGCTACTATGCGCCTCCTGAAGAATCATCTGCCTCAACTCAACATCTTTTGGCACACAGACCCTTTTACGAAAACATAAAACCCCATCACTGTTCAAACTATAATCCTCCACTCCACCATTCTGTACTTGCAAGAGCCGAGCACTTAACACATCGTCCAAAACATGCTTCTCTCTAATCTGAGCTATCCAAGTCGGTTTCACCTGAAGTTCCGCTAACAAACTCCCATCATCATACAGGCTGAGATGGGCAAACATCGCTCTTAAATCGGATATTACCTTCCGACTTAACGCATCTGCCACCATGTTAGCTTTACCCGGATGGTATTCTATCGAGCAATCATAGTCCTTCAATAACTCAATCCACCTCCGCTGCCTTAAATTTAACTCATTTTGGGTAAGGAGGTACTTTAAACTCTCGTGGTCAGTGTAAATGATGGACTTCTCCCCGTACAGGTAGTGTCTCTAGATCTTCAGAGCGAACACTACCGTAGCCAACTCCAGATCATGCGTGGGATAGTTCATCCCATGCGATCTTAATTTCTTAGATGCATACGCAACTACCTTCCCACCTTGCATTAACACACACCCTAACCCCGTGTGTGAAGTATCATAATAGACAACGAACTCTTTCCTCGCTTCAGGCTGAATCAAAACTGGAGCCTCTGTTAAGATCTTTTTCAGCTTCTCAAAACTTTCCTGCTGCTTGTCAGTCCAGACAAATGGTATCCCTTTCCGTAACAACTTAGTTAAAGGTGCCGCAATTAAGGAGAAACCCTCAACAAACCTTCTGTAGTATCCAGCTAACCCCAGGAAACTTCAAATTTCTGCCACAGACTTAGGCGGTTTCCATTCCAACACAGCCTCGATCTTCCGAGGATCAACCCTAATCCTCTCTACAGACACAACATGACCCAAGAAGGTAACCTCTTCCAACCAAAATTCACACTTACTGAATTTGGCATATAGTTGCTTCTCCCTCAAAATCTGCAGAACCACCCGAAGATGCGAATCGTGCTCTTCTTCCGTCTTGGAATATACTAGGATGTCGTCTATGAATACCACAACAAACTGGTCTAGATAGGGTTGGAATACCCGGTTCATCATATCCATGAACGCAGCTGGTGCATTCGTCAACCCAAACGGCATTACTAAAAACTCATAGTGACCATAGCAAGTTCGAAACGCCGTCTTATGAATATCCGCTTCCTTGACCTTGAGCTGATGATATCCTGACCTCAAGTCTATCTTCGAAAAGATTGAAGCCCATTTGAGCTTATCAAGCAGGTCGTCAATCCTCGGCAGCGGGTACTTGTTCTTAATCGTCAACTTATTCAACTGACGGTAGTCAATGCACATACGCATCAACCCGTCCTTCTTCTTCACAAACAACACCGGCGCTCCCCACGGAGACACACTTGGTCGGATAAAACCACGATCCAACAGCTCCTGGATCTGGGCCTTAAGTTCCGCCAGCTCTTTCGATGCCATCCTATAAGGGGCGATGGACACTGGAGCCGTACCTGGAAGTAGCTCAATTCCAAACTCCACCTCGCAATCCGGAGGCAACCCTGGAAGTTCCTCAGGAAAAACATCTACAAACTCCTTCACTATTCTAACCTCATTAACAGTCATTTCCTTTGCATCCAATGCACTGATAAAAGCTAGGAATGCCTTGCACCCTTTCCGAGCCATCTTAACAGCTCTTAACGTGAAAACCACATTGAGCAAATAATTCCTCCTTTCCCCTATCACAATTACCTCTTCGCCCTCTGGGGTACTCAACACCATTCGCTTAGTCGCACAATCCAATTTAGCACGATGTTTAACCAACCAATCCATGCCCAAGATGAGATCAAACTCCCCGAATGGTAACTCCATCAGATCAGCCGGAAAAAAAAACTCCTTGAATTCCTAAAGGCACATCCCTAAATAATTTGTTCACTACCAAGGATTGTCCTAAAGGGCTAACCACAGTCATCTCTCTAGCGGCTATTTCAGATTCTATACTTAAAGTCTCAGATACAGTGCTAGCAACATAAGAGTGGGTCGATCCAATATCAATCAAAGCAAGAAATGGCTTATCAGCTATAAGAAACGTACCGGTTGTGACGTCCGGTGCGTCGCCATCCTCTCACCGTCGTGCTGCATAGACTAAACCCAGCTGTCTCGCATCTGTACCACTAACACCCCTACCCGGTGCTCCACGACCCCGACCAGAACCATTCCCTCCTCTAATCGCACTACGCGACCTCTCAGGCATCTGGCTGTCCCACCCCTTCTGGCTACACATACCCCGATCTACCATCCGTGTTCCTGGGTCATTTCTAGCGGACAATTCCTTATTAGATGATCCTTTGACCCACACTTGAAACATACCCTATCTCTTCCCCAGCACTCTCCTGCATGTGACCTCCCACACTGAGCACACTGTCGAAATTGCCCAACAGCAACTGGCATTGCAACACGACCCGACCCATCAACCCTAGGCCTCTTCTGGAAACCCCCAGATGACCCTGACGATCCATAACTCCTCTTATTTCTACCTCTATCCTTGTCCATATTTTGCATCTCGGTCCGTTTTACCTCCTCGGCTATTTTAGCCTTTTCCACCAGGATAGCAAAATCCCTCTCCCGCTGCGGAGCTATCAACACTCGCAACTCGTCTCGTAGCCCATCTTCGAACCGCACGCAACACTCATAATCGGTCGCAACTATCCATCGGGCGTAACGACTCAACCGCAGAAATTCTGCCTCATACTCAGCCACCAATTTACCCCCTTGTACCAGATTCAGAAATGCTTTCCTCTGAGCATCCACGTAACTTGCTCCAACGTATTTCCTCTGAAATGCAGTTTTGAAGAAATCCCAGTCGATGCGATCCGCCGAAGTACCCTTTCTTACTGTGAGCCACTATTGATATGCCTCATCCCGAAGAAGAGACACCGCTCCCTTCAACTTCTCCTCCACCGTGCAGTCCAGATCGTCCATAATCCTCTCGACTGCCTCTAGCCAATATTCAGCCACATTAGGAGCCACACCAAAAATACCCCTAAATATTTTAGTCCCGTTTGCTCGAAGTCGCTCGGGAATAGACTTCCAAGATACTGTCCCTGTGCTTGCCCCAGCAACTCGCTCCAACACACGCAGCATTGCTTGAGACAGGGCATCATCCCCACCAATTCTATCTTACGGTCCCGCTTCTACCACAGGTGCCGCTGGCGCCTCACCTTCAGGCTCATGCCTTGCCTCCGAGAACTCAGCCTCAACACCACGACCTCTACCACGGCCGCGTGCAACACGTCCATGCCCTCTAGCACTCATGTCTATCGTTTTGTCTTAATCTGTTTTACAAATTTTATGCATTAGCTTTTCTTTTCACTGTTGATTAATGAGTAATTTTATGAGAATAGGGTTTTAAGTGGTTTTTCCGCCAAGCACATGTATACCTAAAAGGTTTTCATCTCTAAAGTAGAGTTTCTTAATCCTATCATCTATTGTAATATATTCACATAATACATGCACTACATGCAAATCACCCAACAATCAGAAAACTTACCTTGCAACTTGGGCCAGAGACTCGGGTGCCATACTTTCAGAAAACATGTACATAAATATTTTCCTTCTGATCCATCTTAAACCCAAATTGTTGAAAACGTTTTGAACCCATAACCCAAGGCTGAGCTTTTAAAACCAGGCTCTGATACCAAATTGTAACACCCCAAACTCGGCCCAAACACCACGACCGGTTCTGGAATGTCACTTGGAAAGAATTTTACAAAAACGCGAACTTTGGAAAAACTTCTAAGTTATTTTTGAAATTGTTCATTTGAAAACTTAGTAAAAACTATAATTAGCCCATACTTATGTATAGGTGACATTTGTAAATGCTAGTCGTGACATTCTTGTAGTCATAAGGTTTGCTTTTAGATTTTCCTGCGTAAAATCGTTGCTTTAGTTTTGAGGAAAACCCTTTTTTTTTCATTCTATAAAGAAAACGTTTTATCGATCAAGTTTGTGATATAAACGTCTTAAAAGTTAAACCATAATTAAAACCAAAATAATAGTGGCCTTATTACAAATAAAAAATCCCCAAAAGTAACAAACGATAAATAAAATAAAGTTTTAATAGAATAACCCACGAATGGCCACCTCGAGTCCAATCCAGCCCAATCCACTGAACTAAGAGTTACCTGCAATTTGTTTAAGCAAATAGAGTGAGTCACAAGCTCAGTGTGCAATTAGTCCACATAATCCACAAGTGGGCCTAAGCCCCAACCACAATCGGCCGAAGCCCAATCATTATAGCATACCAAAATAATCAATATGATAACCCAACCCAGCCTAATATTCCATCCTCTACACTCCGCTCCATATGTCCATCCTCAACACTCCTGTGGGGATTTCTACAATCAACCCTCCATCCTCTACACTCCTCTTTGGCAGTCATGCTGATAGTCACACTGCTCAAAGCTGATATAATGTGGTCTAGCCACCGATAATTATGTGACGGAGTCACCGATACGATAAGGCACTGAGCCATCAAATTAGTGTGACAGTGTCACCGATATACACTTCCCCTTCATATCATTATCATCCCAAATCCCGTGCACATGCAACATAGTATAATAAACAGGTCATATGGTATCATACATTCAATATCTAGAGCACGCACACAATCATGCTACCAACATAACTATAAGGCTTAAACGAAAGACAACTAACCTGATGTTTCGGTTTTACACTTCATGGGTAACCTAATAGCCATTGCCGAGATTGTCTGCTTTCAAACATACACATAAACATTTTATACAATTAAGAATAGTGTGGTAATTACACACCTGTAAACACGAAGAACTATACTATCAATCTCGTTAACGTCCTCACTCGTAGGGATCACAACGATCTGTTTATCCCTCTTTGAAGCCGGCCCACAACCCGGTGGAAAGTCTCAAATGGCTGACACCGCACGTTTTTTTGAACTTAGGGGTAGGGACTACGAGTCCGGCACCCTCCTTTGCTTGGATGGTATTTGATTCCATGAAAGAGATCTTGGTCAGAAGACCGAGTTAAAGCATTGAATGGGATAAGAGTAAGAATACACGCTCAACTGAAGAGATTTCTTACCTAGATCGACAGAAGCTGAAAGCTTCAGGCTTGGTTTAAGAATCGATTGAATCCCTAAAACGTTACTATGTTAGAACCGATCCCTCACATAAATTAAAAGAATGGCCTTTCGGCCAAACAAGCAAATAGGAAACTCTTACCACCATTCGGCCAACACTACTTACCAAAAGTCTTCCAACCGCAGGCCTGATGCAGAAAAGAACACGAACACAAAGCCCCTCCTACATTCGGCCAAAGCACCCAAAGTACCAAGTTAACCCCTTCGGTTTACCAACCAGCAAGAGAATAAGAAAGAATCGAAAAGAAGAAAATGCTTACCACCCAGCAGGAAGAAACCAATTGAGAAGGTAGGGAGAAAGAGTGACGGTAATCCTCTACAACAAGAGCGAATGAAGGAGATGAACACCCAAAGGAGATTTGGCCAAAAAGAGAGTGTATGAATAAAAGAATAAGAAAGGGTTGAGGTTTCGGCTTTTGGTTGAAAAGAGAAAGAATGCAAAAAGTGAAGTTCCTCAAGAGTTGATTTCGGTTTTAGAATAAGAGAAAAAAAACACTTGTTCACCAATTGCCAAAGAGAATAATGTTTGATTTGCTAACTCTCAACTCAAAGTGACCTATAGAAGAATCGGCCCTCACCCCCACACCTACACCTACAACCGAAAATGCACACAAGAAGAGAATGAAATGCCTAAACCACTTTCGGCACATGCACTTGCATAGCCCCCAAAACTGAATGCCTACTCAACCCCACTTTGACCGAATTTTCCCCCAACACACCCAAAAATTCGGCCAAAACTCTCCTCCACCTCCATCCCCTTGATTGCCTCCTACTTTCACTCTCATCCCCTCATTTGAATCGGTTGACAAATTCAAATTCCACCTTTCACTCTTGTCCATCTATTTGAAATATTTGACCTAATCCACTTCCACTCTTCAAGGTCCCAAACCGAATCCATCACCTCTCATCCTGACGCCAAAAAGAATTCCCAAAATGCAAACTATGCGACTCGAACCTGCTCCCTCACTGCTCCTCTGTGGCGTCACTTACCTGTTCCTTAAGTGGCGTCTCCTTGCCACTTTACCACTGCACTTCTTGTGTCAACAACCACAAGCATTACTCCTTAAGGCTTGTCCCAGCTAGCTCCTCCCCTAAAGTGCCAAAAATTGAAATTTTTGCCAAGGCTTCGGCTTAACCCCAAGCCTTCCCGGGGACCCCAAACATAACAAATTAACACAAAAAGCATTCTAAACACCCAAAAACATTACAGATGCAAAGCCCCTAGACCCCGGATGTTACAGATATAACTTTATATTATCATACCAAAATATACCATTACTAGCCATTCCAATGGTTAGATTACAAACATCCATTTACATATCATCATTGGTAAAACTATCTTATACATGCCATTATGTCAAAATAAGTTTTCTATTTATACCAAAACAAGCTAGAGGATAGTGTGATGATACTCCGACCGATCTCCAACCTTTACGAGCTTCCGAGCACTATAAAATAGAGAAAAGAAAACCTAGTAATCATTTAATGCTTAGTAAGTTCGTATAACAGGAATTTAACTTACCATATATTTACATTTAAGATAAGCATACAATAATGCATCCAAGCAATTTGGCTTATAGCCTAAAACACAACTTCACCAATCATGTTAGTCAAGTAATTCACATAATACCAAGAACATCATGAGCTCATCATTTAATGTCTTTCATATACATATGCTTTCCATATCATTATTCCATATTACATGTACACTTTAATGACAAATCATTTCAAGTTTAGTTTAGCCATGTCAGAACTTTACCCGTTAAATTTATATGAAATATCGATGGATACACTCATATAGTACACTTTAGTGTACACTACTATAATTCGTCAATTCATTTCCATGGGTACCTAATTAGGGCACATAATCAAGAAGCACACTCTCGAGCCTTGTTGTAACGCCTCAAATTTTGGGCCTAGTAGAATTGGGCCTATTGGCTTTGGGCTTTGGGTTCCATAAAAAAAATTTAGTGAGCAGAAAATGACAAATGACATGATGACTTTAAAGGTTTAATGAATTTGGAGTGTGTAGGTGTGTTGGAGAAGCTCTGGGTTCGAGTTTTGTGGTGGAGGATTCTTAATTTAATTAATTAAGGAATCAGGGTTGTGAGTAGTGGGCTTTTAAATAAAAATAAGTGAAAAATGGCACAAAGAAGCCTATGGTGAAGTGGCTAAGTGACGCCACTAGGGTGTAGAGAGGTGGCGACATATGCATGCAGAGAGGTCTGAGGTTCGAGTGCTAGCTTAGTTTTATTTTGGAATTTAATTTTAGGCTTCTAGAAGGATGGAAGTGGCGTATAGAGGGACTCTAAGGAGAAGTGATCAGTAGAGAGAATTTAGGAGAAGGATAAGGGAGATATCATGGATAAAAATTAGGAGATGAGCAATGGATGAAGTGGTGTCGAATTGGACATTAGGGGTGGCTAAGTTTCGGCTATAGGCTATATAAATGTGTGTGTGTCGAATCTGGGGTCCTAGGTAATGCCAAATTTTCCATTCTTTTTCTTTCTTTCCTTCCCCTCAATCGGTTCCTCCCATAGCCAAACTCTCCCATTGCTGAAATCTCCTAAAGTCGAATTCCTTTGTGCCGAATTCTCTCATAGCCAAACTCTTCTATAGCCGAATTACCACCATTTTTCCCTTGCCAAAATTCCTAATAGTGCCGAATCTTGGTGGTTGTTCCTCCATCACAAATCGATTGTTACCTACTCTCAGTCAAGTGTTGAAAGCCGAATCTAGTTAATAGCTATCTAGGACGTAGGATCAAAAGGGGATTTGGTAAGTATTCGGTTAACCTCTTTTGTACGTTTTGCTAAAAGCCGAAAGGCTATCTAACTGTCCTGTCGTTAACTCTGTGATAACAAGGATAAGGTTCAAAGATCGCAAGCGTGGTAGGATCGTTAGCAAGGGTAAGTGTACTCAACTCGGTTGTGGTTTAAGTGAATGGCTGAATGTGAGTTTGATCTATAGGGGTGACTTGTGTGGATTATGAGTCACTCGAATATTGATGGTGTGTGTGTGAGTGTAGATCTAGGGGATACTCCTGATTAGTAGCTAAGGAAGGGCTATTAGAACCCGGTGGCACACGGTAAGGTTACGGTAAGGTTTTGGCTTTTGGTAGATATTTTGTTTAAGTATGGGTGATTGATTGAAGGTTGGTTGGTTGTAGGTTCAAGACCAAGGATAGTATAGCACGTCGCAGTAACTAGGTTTGTACAAACACTACACACACATGATATCGGCAATGCCAGAAAGCCGGAAAGCTGAAAGTGGCTAAATGGGCCCGGTGGGTCCTGAGGCTAGGTTGGATGAAATTGATTGATTTGATTATATGAATTGAGTTAGGCATGTATGTTACATGATCTGGAATTGTTTTGGGCCTAACGGGCCATATGAATGAGATTTGGGTCTGATGGGCCATAAGGATGTGAATTGGGCATAATGGGTTATATGAACGTGAAATGGGCTTGATGGGCTTTATGAAGACGTAGACAAGTATGCTAGGGTTTAATGGACTTTAGGCCTAGTTCTGAACAACTCTCAAACTGCATAAAACTTAATTCTAATAATTAAACATGTCCGTGGACAAGTCGCTGGGTTAGAGTGTGGCAACAGGCATATGCATGTCTAGGAGTGGATCTAGGAGAGCTTGGTACTTAAGCGGTCCTAGTGGCCCACCTCCTCTTCTTCTCTGAATCCTACCTGTGCATAGTGTCTGTTCACTTTAGCCGCGAGGACTTGTTTATGGGCCAAAGTTCATAACTAAAACCCGAGAGGGACTAAATACCCCTGATTTGAAATTTACTAAAATATCCTTAGATTTGAAAAATTACTAAAATACCCCTGATTGTAAAATTACCATAATACCTTGATTTGCAGAATCACCAAAATATCCCTGATTTACAAAATTAACTAAATACCCCTGTAGAGTAGATTTACGAAAATACCCTTGGGTAGTGAAATGACTAAAATACCCCTAAGTGCCGAATGTGTGAGAATGTGTATGTTGCATTCATGAAATATATGTTGCACTTGGGTGGGTTTTGATGATACGGAGGAAGATTTGAGGATCGCATAGTCGTTTGACGACCGTGGATCCACCGGTGGCTTTAAGCCCATTATAGCAGCTTTGCTGCAACGTTTGAGTAGTGCCGCTGCTGGTGCTACCTTTGGTGTGTAGGGATGGGTGGGTTGATATTTATATCCCCACAGGTGTGTAGGGTTGGAAGGGAAATGGTGTGCAGGGTTGGATTTGGGATGGGTGCATTGCATTCATGTGATACTGATGTGATATGAGGTCGTTATGGGCTAAGGCCCATGACCACTGATTTTGATAGGGCTTAGGCCCAATGTGATAATTGTATGTTGATTGGATTACCAAGGGTCGTACACACTGAGTTTCGAAACTCACCCCTTTTTATTAAATGTTTCAGGTGATCTTCAGTAAACGGCTCGACGTGGGAGAGGACTCAGAGATGGCCACACTACAAGATATTTAGAAGTTTTATTTATTTGTTTCAAAAGACATGATTTTAATTACTTTATTTTCGTTGGATGTAATAAGGCCTTGTACTCCGATTTGACTTTAGATTTTGGGTTTTGTTGTTTCAACTGTTTACTTAATTATTAAACCTGAGTAAATTTCTTATGTTTAAACTTGGTTTCCGAAATACTTAAAATAATAAAATGGGCTTTTATCATTACTTAACAAGGCTCAAGGATTTTGGGCTTTGGGGTCTTAAATTTTACTTAGCAAAATCATTTTGAGTTATGCCTTTGATGTGACATTCCTGGATTCGGCCATAACGTTTGGGCTGGGTCTGGGGGTGTTACACTTGTAACGGAAAGCTCACACAGAGCCATTTCGGGAAGCTCATAAAGAGCCTATCGGGAAGCTTATCTAGTGTAACACCCCGAACCCGGCCTAGAAGTTAGGCCCGAATTCGGCGTGTCACATTGAAGTGTTTTTTTACGAAAATCTTGTTTTCATTGAAAACCCTTCTAGAGAAAAGTTAAGTAAAATCCAGTTTGCTTTCAAAACGAGGTGTAGCCAAAAACCATTTCCTTGTTACTATATAACAATTTCCTTTGACAGCGGAAGCTCGTTCTTAAAACACAATTATTTTCAAAAACCTTGAAATACGTTTAAAAGAAATAAATCCAGGTTCCGTTTTAAAATTTCAATGCATAGTGAAAGTAATGGAATAATAACTAGAGGGAAAGCCTTATACAATCTGAAATAAATTAACTTAAAATAAATAACTTAAAATCCAGAATTTAGATATTAAGAAAACAAGTCTAATCGTCTTGCTAGTTGGCCACCTCTGAGTCCCTCCATCCGTCGAACCGCCTATTGAGGATCAACTGAGAAAAATAAAAGAGGGAGTGAGTTTTCGAAAACTCAGTGTGTACGACCCTCGTCAAACAAATCGCATACATATCATATTAATAACATAACAATATCATACATGCAATGCTGTGCAAACCCTCCTCAAATCATCCATCCGATACACTTCGTCTCCGTCCAACCGAAACACATCTGTGGGGATTTCTAAATCGACCCACCCATCCGATACACTTCTAGGGTAGCCCAGTTGCGGTACTACCTAACATTACAGCAAAGCTGCTTATCATATAATGGGCTTAAGAAGCCATCGGTGGATCCACAGTTGTCAAGCAACCATGCGATCCTCATATACTTCCTCTTTTCCATAATTCCCACCCATATGCAACCTAAACATAATATCATATGAATGCAACAAATGTACATGTAACATCCATAAATCTTACCTTCAACACATAGGGGTATTTTAGTCATTTTCGCCCTTAGGGGCATTTCGATCTTTTCTCATTGTTATGGGTCTATTACTTACCTTGGCCTGTTATAAAGTCCTCGTTGGCTAAAGTGAACAGATACTATGCACCGGGTAGGATTCCAGAGAAGAGGAGGTGAGTCATTAAGACCGCTTAAGTACCAAGCTCTCCCTAGATCCACTCCTAGACATGCATATACCCATTGCCACACCTTAACCTTATGACTTGTCCACGGTCACAATTAGTTAATAAATTAAGTTTTATGCAAGGTTAATAAACTTACCAAATACTAAGCCCAAGACCCCTTTCAAAGCCCAAACAAATTCATATACGTTCATATGGCCCACCAGGCCCAATCTCATTCGTATGGCCCATTAGGCCCGAATCACATTCATATGGCCCACCTGGCCCAATCACATTCATATGGCCCATCTGGCCCAAATCAATTCCAAGCCATGTAACCAGCATGACTAGCTCATCACTTATTACCAACTCATCAAATTCGCCCATTTTGAGCCTACGGCCCATCGAGCCCATTCTGTCCCTCCTGGCCCAATTGGCCAAAACACGACCCAAGTCCGTGAGATTGCTCATGGGGTCTCTGTTATCGATTCCATTTCTCTCATACGAGTGTTCGCACACTCGCAAGACTACCGAAGCCAAACTTTCGGGATTTCCCAATCCATTGTGTGTGTATAGTGTATGTACACACCTGATAACAAAACGTGCTGCGATCTCCTTAGCCATGATCCTACAAACGATGTCACTCAACGATTAATCACATATACTTATCGAATACTTTACCAAAAAGTCGAAGTCTCACCTTAACCTTACCTAAAACACCAAGCCTTAATAGCTCTTCTTTGATCACTACTCACGCGTATCTCCTAAATCTGCATCATTCTTAATTATTAAAAACAGAATAATAGGTGACTTGTATCCAACACAAGTCCCCCTTTCCCTAATTATGACCATTCGGCCAACACCTAAACCAAAATAGAGAATACTTACCCAAGAAGCAATCGGCCCAAGAGGTATTCAGTTTTTGAGATTAGTATAGTGGAAGGGGTTATTCGGCACAAATAAGAAGAAGAAGAGAAGAAGGAATCGGCTAAAACCAAAGGTGAATCAAAAGAGAATTTGAGAAGAAAAAGTATGGAAGATTCGGCTTCTGAGTACTTAGAGAGAAAAAAGTGTCTCGGCAACTCAAAAATGAGGAATTCGGCTAAAGAAAAAAAATTGGCATTACCCTAGAATTCCCAAATCGGCACCTATATATAGCCTATAGCCGAATTT
The DNA here is from genome assembly GCA_025698515.1 of Gossypium sturtianum. Lineage (NCBI taxonomy): Eukaryota > Viridiplantae > Streptophyta > Magnoliopsida > Malvales > Malvaceae > Gossypium > Gossypium sturtianum. The sequence continues at coordinate 79,597,727 of CM046944.1, forward strand.
CCTACCCCCATATTCCCAATTCGACTCCACCTCTTCCACATATCTCATCTCCTAATTTTTCTCCATGATCTCTACCTACAATCTCTCCATGACCATTTCAAACCTCCCATCCATCAGACTTTCACTGCAACACAAACTCTAGCCGTCCTGACAGCAAAATAAATACCCCAATAAAATACTATGACACTACTCGAACCTTAGACTCCCTTGCCTGCTAATGACGCCACCTCCCTGCTCCCTAAGTGCGCCACTTTTCCACTTCACCACAAGCTCTTTTGTGTCATTTTCTTCTTCATTTATTTAAAAGGCCTACTAACTGAAGTCACAGTTCCCTTGGGGCTAAAACCAATTTTTTTCCTATACCCTTACTTGATCCCAGGACATCTCCAACACCCCTAGACACTCCAAATTCACTAACCCTCAAAGCCCACATGTCAATTGTCATTTTCTCGCTCACTTAAAAATTTTCTGAGACCCAAAGCCAAAAGCCCAATAGGCCCAATTCTACTAGGCCCAAATTCGGGGCGTTACATCTAGGCTATATAACGAGAAGCTCATACGAGCCATAATCGGGAAGTTCACAAAGAACTTTATCGGGAAGTTCACAAAGAACCATATCGGGAAGTTCATAAAGAACCATATCCGGAAGTTCACAAAGAACCATATCGGGAAGCTTCGGATAGCCAATATCAGGAAGTTCAAGCAAGCACTATCGGGAAGCTCGCAAGAACCTTATACAGGAAGCTCGAGAAGGCACATAACGGGATGCTCATAAGAGCTGTGGTGTGTCTGCAACATATGCTGGACTACAACCAATACGGGAAATCTTGTATCCATCGAATTTCATTTATTCAAATGGGATTTGACATTTATCAGGCATTATCAGATATTCAATCAATTTCACATACATGACAATTATACAATTCACATATACAACATTTAATTCAATCATATAAATGTACACAATTTAGTTACACGAACTTACCTCGATACTTGTTCGTATACGAAATCTACTAATCTGAAACTTTTTGTTTTCCTCGATCCAACTCAGTATTAGGTCTTTCAGGATCTATATAAATGAATTTAACATCAATTTAATATATTTCATACTCAATTTAATTCAATTCACATCTAAGGAAAAAATATTATTTTGCCCCTATACTTTTCATAAATGATAATTTCACCCTAGGCTTGGAAAATGAAATTCATGCAATTTAATCCTTATTCTAACCGAAATTTTCATATAACTTTTACAGAACATGTATTTCACAAAATTCAGAATTTTTGCATAACTTTTACATATTTACAATTTAGTCCCTAAATCATATTTTCATCAAAATTCACTTTGTAAAAGTTGTTTATCTATCAACAACCTTTCATTTTCTACCATAAATTTCAAATTTTCAGCATATTCATACATGAAAAAACTTCTATACTTTGATAACTTTTCAAATTAATCCCCAAAATAGATAGATTAAGCTATTCCGATCTCAAAAATATAAAAATTACTAAAAACGAGACAAGAATACTTACCCAATTAAGCCAAGAAAGCTTGTTTTCTCTTTCCTAGGGTTTCCATAGAAATTTTTGGGAAGATGATGAAAATAAGATAATATTTTCTATTTAATTTAATTACCATCTTTTAATTTTTCCACTTTCCAATTTAGTCCTTGCCTTTTTCTAATTTTCCATGGATGATTCATCAAAAATATCTACTAGCTTTTCTGTAATGGTTTAATTACCATATAAGGACCTCAAGTTTTGAATTCCATAGCTATTTGGTACTTATAGCTACCAGAACTCAACTTTTACATTTTCTGCAATTTGGTCCTTTCCATAATTAAACACATAATCGGTAAAATTTTCTTATCATAATTTTCATATGACGTTCCTATCATAATGCAGATCATGGAATAATATAAAAATAAATTTTCTTTTCGGCTCGGATTTGTGGTCCCAAAACCACTGTTCTGATTTCACTGAAAATGGGCTGTTACAACTCTCACCCCTTAAGAATTTTCGTCCTTGAAAATCTTACTAGTAAAAAGGTTCGGGTATTGCTTTCTCATGGTATCCTCCGGTTCCCAAGTAGCTTCTTCAATCCCATGTCGTTGCCAAAGAACTTTTACTAAAGCTACCTTTTTATTTTTTAATTCTTTTGATTCACATGCCAGGATTTTGATCTGTTCTTCATTGTAAGTCATATTAGGCTGGATCTCAATTTCTGTAAGAGAAATAACATGTGAAGGATCTGATCTGTACCGTCGTAACATGGACGCCTGGAAAACATTATGAATTCTGTCAAGTTCTGGTGGTAATGCCAACCGATAAGCAACAGGTCCAATTCTTCCAATAATCTAATATGGTCCGATGAACCGTGGATTCAGTTTTCCTTTACGGCCAAACCAGAGAACTTTCTTCTAAGGTGATACTTTTAAAAATACCTTGTCGCCGACCTGAAATTCTATTTCTTTTCATTTAAGATCGACATAAGACTTTTGACGATCAGAGGCTACTTTTAAACTATCTCGAATCACCTTTACCTTTTCTTTCGTTTCACGGATCAAGTCAACTCTGTGTATCTTTTTCTCACTGAGTTCTGTCCAGTACAACGGAGTTCTACATTTACGACCATATAAAGCCTCATACAATGCCATTTTAATAATGGACTGATAACTATTATTGTATGCAAATTCAACCAAAGGCAAATACTTTTCCCAATTACCTTCAAATTCCAAAATACAACACCGAAGCATATCTTCCAAAATATGTATTACACGTTCGGATTGGCCATTAGTCTGAGCATGGAATGCGGTACTAAAATGCAATTGAGTACCCAGATCTTCTTACAATTTATTCCAGAATCGGGATGTAAATCGAGGATCTTTGTCTGAAATAATAGAGACAGGGACTCCATGTAGTTTAACAATCTCTGAAACATATAATTCGGCCAATCTATCCAAAGAGAAATCCATACATACCGGAATAAAGTGAGCAGATTTTGTTAACCAGTCGACGATTACCCAAATGGCATCTTTCTTCTTTTGAGATAGGGGTAATCCCGATACAAAATCCATGGTAACTCTTTCCCATTTCCATTCCAGTATCGTAATTGGCTGTAATAATCCCGAAGGCAACTGATGTTTAGCTTTTACTTGCTGACATATCAAACATTTAGCTACATATTCAGAAATATCCGATTTCATTCCTGGCCACCAGTACATCTTTTTCAAATCATTGTACATTTTATTACTTCCCGGATGAACAGACATAGTACCATTATGAGCTTCGTTCAAAATCTTCTATACAAGTTCTAAAATATTTGGTACACATATTCTGCCTCTAAATAATAAACAATCATCATACCCAATATGAAATTCTGAATCAGGATCCAACTCACACTCTTCTTGTTTAGTTTGTAATTCACTATCATCTTTCTGGGCTTCACAGATCTGTTGCAGAAATGTCAATTTAGCTTTTAACTCAGCTATAATTGAACCATCATCTGATAATGACAACTAGGTATTCATTGCTCACAAAGAAAAGAAATACTTTCTACTTAGAGCATCAGCAACTACATTGGCTTTTCCCGGATGATAGTCAATAATCAAATCATAATCTTTTAATAATTCAAGGCAGCGCATTCAAATCTTTCTACGTCATCAGATACTCCAAACTTTTATGATCTGTAAATATGTGACATTTTTCACCAAATAGGTAATACCACCAGATTTTCAATGCAAACACAATGGCTGCCAATTCAAGATCATGTATCGGGTAGTTCTTTTCATGCGACTTTAACTGTCTAAAGGCATAGGCAATTACTTTTCCTTCTTGCATCAAAACACAGCCTAAACCATTCAATAATGCATCACTATAAATTACAAATTTTTTACCTGATTCAGGTTGAACTAACACTGGTGCTTCAGTCAACAAGGCTTTCAACCTGTCAAAACTCTGCTGGCATTTATCAGACCACTCGAATTTCACATCTTTCTACAACAATCGAGTCATCGGAGAAGCTATCATTGAGAACCCTTCAACAAACCTTCAATAATATCCAGCTAGTCCCAGGAAACTTCTAACTTCAAACACATTCTTTGGTGGTTTCCAATTAACAATAGTTGAAATTTTATTCGGATCCACTCTAATACCCTCTGCAGATACTATATGTCCGAGAAAACCAACTTTTCGTAGCCAAAATTCACATTTACTGAATTTGGCATAGAATTGTTTCTCACGCAGAGTTTGTAATACAATTCTCAGATGATCAGCATGTTCATTTTCATCTCAGGAATAAACCAGAATATCATCAATAAATACTACTACAAACCTGTCTAAATATGGTCAGAAAATTCTATTCATTAAATCCATTAATACTGCAGGTGTATTTGTCAACCCGAACGGCATCACAAGAAATTCATAGTTTTCGTGCACTGTTCTAAAAGTCGCTCTTTGGCACATCGTAATCTTTTACTCAGAAATGATAGTATCCAGAAAGGAGATCTATTTTAGAAAATATAGTGGCACCTTTCAACTGATCAAGGAGGTCATCAATTCGAGGTAATGGATACTTATTCTTAATTGTAACCTTGTTAAGCTGTCAGTAATCAATACACAGCCTTAACGATCCATCTTTCTTCTTTACAAACAGAACCGGTGCACCCCAAGGTGAAAGACTGGGTTGACAAAACCCCTATCTGTCAATTCTTGCAACTGTGCTTTCAATTCTTTTAATTCTGTTGGAGCCATTCAATAAGGTGCTATAGGTATAGGAGTTGTTCCTAGAATAAGATCTATAAAAAATTCCACTTCTCTGACAGGCGGTAATCTGGTTAATTCTTTCAGAAATACATCAGGAAATTCACAAAAAACTGGCACTAACTGAATCTTCGACTCAGATACTTTAGTGTCTAACACATAAGCAAGGTAAGCATCGTACCCTTTTCTGATATGCTTCTGTCACATTAGATAGCTCATCCAGTTTATCAGATTCAACATGGATTAATTCACCATTTTGACATTTCAACACAATGTATTTCTGTTTACAATTCACCAGTGCATCATGTTGAGCTAGTCAATCCATTCCCAAAATTACATCAAATTCATCAAAGGGCAGTAGAATCAAATCAGCCAAGAAACAATAACCCTTTACCATTAACGGATAGTTTTTACAAACTTTATCAACCATAACATGCTGGCCCAGGGGGTTTGAAACTTTAACCACAAATTCAGTGAATTCAACAGGTAAATTTTTAACAGACACTAAATTTATGCATATGTATGAATGTGTTGAACTAGGATCAATCAAAGTAGTAGTATCAAGGTCAAGAATAAAAAATGTACCAGTAATAACATCAGGTGCAGAAGCATCCTCTCTTGCACGTATAGTATATGTCCTTGCCGGTGCTCTGGCTTCAGATTTCTCTGTTGAATCTTTTGCCACACCTCGGCTACCACTAACATTATCGGGGTGTCGGGGTGGTCTGCCTCTCGAGACAGAATTGCTTGGCCTAGAGGTCCGAATGCAATTATCTTTACAGCTTTTTTCAAGCGCTCTCGAGATAGTGGTCAAAAGAACCACATCTAAAACAAGCTCAACTTCTTATGCGGCATTCACCGAAATGCAATTTATTACAATGTTTGCATCTTGGTTTATGACTTCCAATACTCTCTACACTTGTAACGGATAGAGATGGAGATCTCGGATTAGAGCGTTGAGAGCCTCGTTCTTTTCCAGAATACTCCACAGATGCAGTAAAACGATTATGGTACTTCTTTGATTTCTTTGAAGTAGATGATTGTGACTTGCCTATAAATCTCTTACCAGAAATCTGGGCTTCTTTCTCTGCTTGCTTCTTTTCCTTACTTAATTCCTCGGCTTTGTGTGCTCGATTAGCCAAACCACAAATTCCCTTAATTCTAGAATTCTAACCAACAGCTTGATATCTTCATTTAAACCCTCTTCGAAATGTTTACACATATCAACCTCAGTCGAAACCCATTCCCTGGCATATTTGCTCAATCTAACGAATTCTCATTCATATTCAGATACTGTCATGCTTCCCTGTTTGAGCTCTTAAAATTCTTTCTTTTTCTGATCTAGAAATCTCTAACTAATGTACTTCTTTTTGAATTTCGTTTGGAAAAACTCCCATGTAACATTTTCTCTCGGTACAACAGAAATCAAAGCATTCCACCACTGATAAGCTGAATCTTTTAACAATGATACAGCACATTTCAGACATTCAGCTGGTGTACATGATAATTCATCGAAAACTCTGATGGTATTTTCTAACCAAAACTTTGCCCTTTCTGGATCATCTTCAGCAGTAGCCCTAAATTCTTCTGCCCCATATTTACGGGTTTTCTCTACCGAAGGCCTATCAATTCTAACAGGTTCAGCACCTTGTGGCATCTCAGGAACCAGTTGAGGAGCAGGAGGGGGAGGTTGTTGTACAGCCAGATTTTTTCTTATGAATTCTGTAAACCACTCATTCATCATTTGGAAGAAGGCTTCTTTTGCCTCTTCACCCCGGCCCTCAGATTCGGGCCTTCTACTACGAAATGCAGCTCTTTGAACTGAAGCTAGAGCATTGCTCTCAGCTTCCTCGGATTCAGCTCTAGCTTGGTTGGATGACATTACTATATGAAAAACACATTTAAAATGGTCAAGAGATATCACACTATCACAAATTATATAATGGCATGTATAGCTAAACTCGTACTTGCTACATTAGTCCGAGAATCGGCTAAACCGTAGCTTGATACCAATAAATGTAACACTCTTAACTCGTATCTGTTGCCAAAATAGGGTTACAGAGCATTACCAAAATTTATAGAAATTTACTAACATTTCATGTTATTTACTATTCATATCCGAAAATAATCATACCGTCCCTTGAATGGACCCTCGAGGCCCAATTTAAGCTTTAGAAACAAGTCGGGACTAAACCGGGATCTCAGAGAATTTTTCAAAAAATTTAAAAATCTTTCTCATATACAGGGTCACACGCCCATGTGAGTAGGCCGTGTGGCTCACACAGCCAGATGACATGCCCATGTCTCAGGCCATGTGGGTATTCGACGTGAGGTACACGGTCGTGTTCCAGCCCATGTCCTTACCCGTGTAACTCTCTGACTTGTGCCACACGGCCTGCCACATGCCCGTGTGCTAAGCCGTGTGGTCAATTTAATTTTTACAAATTAGGTGCAGGTTTCACACGGCTGAGACACACGCCCGTGTCTCTGCCCGTGTGCCCAATTTTGATCATTCTATTTCTCAATTTTAAGATGCAGGGGACACACGACCAAACCACATGCCCATGTGCCAGGCCGTGTGTCTACTCGTGTGGACAAAATAAGGTCATTTCCTAGCCTTATTTCTCACCCAAATTTGCCAATAACCTACAACAATACTTGTACATATATACCAACCAATTTCAAGCATGAAACTAAGCAAACATCATTAATATGTATAGTATAACATTACATACATTCATATAGTCAAACTTACCTTTTTGCAAGAATATATATATTTTAACCTAATTCAATCTAACCATACCTTATACATGTATGTACTAAACATGATATAACTTTATATTATCATACCAAAGTATACCATTACTAGCCATTCCAATGGCTAGATTAAAAACATCCATTTGCATATCATCATTGGTAAAACTAGCTTATACATGCCATTATGTCAAAATAAGTTTTCTATTTATACCAAAACAAGCTGGAGGATAGTGTGATGATACTCCGACCGATCTCCAACCTTTACGAGCTTTCGAGCACTATAAAATAGAGAAAAGAAAACCTAGTAAGCATTTAATGCTTAGTAAGTTCGTTTAACAAGAATTTAACTTACCATATATTTACATTTAAGATAAGCATACAATAATGCATCCAATCAATTTGGCTTATAGCCTAAATCACAACTTCACCAATCATGTTAGTCAAGTAATTCACATAATACCAAGAACATGGATGAGCTCATCATTTAATGTCTTTCATATACATATGCTTTCCATATCATTATTCCATATTACATGTACACTTTAATGACAAATCATTTCAAGTTCAGTTTAGCCATGTCAAAGCTTTACCCTTTGAATTTATTTGAAATATCGATGGATACGCTCATATAGTACACTTTAGTGTACACTACTATAATTCGTCAATTCATTTCCAGGGGTACCCAATTAGGGCACATAATCGGGAAGCACACTCTCGAGCCTTGTAACGGGAAGCTCACACAAAGCCATTTTGGGAAGCTCATAAAGAGTCTATCGAGAAGCTTATCCGAGCTATATAACGGGAAGCTCATAAGATCCATAATCGGGAAGTTCACAAAGAACTTTATCGAGAAGTTCACAAAGAACCATATCGAGAAGTTCACAAAGAACCATATCGAGAAGCTCCGGATAACCAATATCGGGAAGTTCAAGCGAGCACTATCGGGAAGCTCGCAAGAACCTTATATGGGAAGCCCGAGAGGGCTTATAACGGGACGCTCATAAGAGTTGTGGTGTGTCCACAGCATATGCTGGACTATAACCAATACGAGAAATCCTGTATCCATCGACTTTCATTTATTCAAACGGAATTTGACATTTATTAGGCATTATCGGATATTCAATCAATTTCACATACATGACAATTATACAATTCACATATACAACATTTAATTCAAACATATAAATGTATACAATTTAGTTACACGAACTTACCTCGATACTTGTTCGTATACGAAATCTACTAATCTGAAACTTTTTGTTTTCCTCGATCCAACTCAGTATTAGGTCTTTTAGGATCTATATAAATGAATTTAACATCAATTTAATCCATTTCATACTCAATTTAATCCATTCACATCCTAGGTGAAATTACTATTTTGCCCCTATACTTTTCATAAATGACGATTTCATCCCTAGGCTCAGAAAATGAAATTCATGCAATTTAATCCTTATTCCAAGCCTAATCAAAATTTTCAAATAACTTTTACAGCACATGTATTTCATAAAATTTAGAATTTTTGCATAACTTTTACATCTTTACAATTTAGTTCCTAAATCATATTTTGATTAAAATTCACTTTGTAAAAGTTGTTTATCTATCAACAACCTTTCATTTTCTACCATAAATTTCAAAATTTTAGCATATTCATCCATGGAAAAACTTCTATACTTTGATAACTTTTCAAATTAATCCCCAAAATAGATAGATTAAGCTATTCTGATCTCAAAAATATAAAAATTACTAAAAACGGGACAGGAATACTTACCCAATTAAGCCAAGAAAACTTGTTTTCTCTTTCCTAGGGTTTCCATAGAAATTTTTGGGAAGATGATGAAAATAAAATGATATTTTCTATTTAATTTAATTATCATCTTTTAATTTTTTTCACTTTCTAATTTAGTCCTTGCCTTTTTCTAATTTTCCATGGATGACTCATAAAAAAATATCTACTAACTTTTCTTTAATGGTCTAATTACCATATAAGGACCTCAAGTTTTAGATTCCATAGCTATTTGGTACTTATAGCTACTAGAACTCAACTTTTGCATTTTATGCAATTTGGTCCTTTCCATAATTAAACACATAATCGGTAAAATTTTCTTATCAGAATTTTCATATGACATTGCTATCATAATGCAGACCATGCAATAATATTAAAATAAATTTTCTTTCCGGCTCGAATTTGTGGTCCTGAAACCACTATTCCGATTTCACTGAAAATGGGCTGTTACAGGATTTATTTGAAAACTATTGAATAATTATGAAATATGATATATGTGATTTTGGAATGATTATGAATTGTTACAGCATGTGTATTGAGAAATATGGAAGTGCCTCTGATTCATGAAAGTTATAATTTTGTTAAAGTGCCTGTTTGGATGTAGTAAACGATTAGGATACGATTGGCATGCCAATAGGATTAGAATGCGCACTTGCACGGGATTTGCACTTCGGTGCCCCTGTTTGTACTTTGGTGCCCCAGGTACACTTCGTGTCCCCTGCTCGCACTACAAGACTCCCTGCTTTGCACGCTTGTGCCCCTGCCCGCACTTCCTGCCCCCCGTTATGCATCTATGATTCCTCTGGTGTGATGTAGTTACCCGAGTATCTGAGTCAAGTTACTAGTTCATCAGGCTAAATGTGAATGGAATTTACAAAATTATTTTAATGTTAAAGGCTAATGTATAGTCAAGATATTAATAAATGCTAAATGTTAAATATTCAATGAATTACTTGATCATATATGAGTATCGTTATATTGATGATCATTCAGTTAAAGATATAAGTTTATATACATATATATATGAGTTTTGATTGAATTATTATAGTACATGAAGCATACGATAAACCATTTTCAATACTAATCTTATAAGTGCTTCGTAAATGTATAACGGGTATGATTAATTTATTCATTTAGCTTTCACCTTGTTTAGTAGAAGTAAGTGATTCCAGGATGATATGTTTATAGGAACGTTTGAAATGAATGATGAATTACAGAATGATTATATGTTAAATGTGGAAGTGTTATGGTAATAAAAAAAGTTTAAGTAAAGTGGTTATATGAAATGCTTATAAGGAAAAATATTTATACATGTATATGCAAGGCTACACCAAATATTCATGAGAGGTGTAGTAAATAGAATACAAAAGTTAGCTTAAAATATAATAAAAATTATATTTAGTTGTTTATTCTAATATGTCAGCAGTTAAATTGTCTTTTTACGAACTTACTAAGCATTATTGCTTACGTTAGTTGTTTTCTTTTCTTATAGATCATCGGAAGGTTCGATTTGGTTGGAAACTCGTCAGAGATCTATCATATTATCCAGCAGTTAATTCGGTAGTTTTTGAGCATTTTTGGCTAAGGTTTATAGTGGCATGTATAGAGTGATTTGTAACGGTATTATGATGTATGTTTGATGATTGTTTTGGAATGTATGAGTTGTGCAGGTCATCTTGGTAGGTACCATTTGATATTTGATAGTTGGTGTCATTGAACTATCATAAGTTGTATGTTTTGAATGGCTCTAATGGCATGTTTTGTGACGGAATAGTAATGATCAAGTTGAGGCATGTTCGGTAAGATTTGGAACTAGTACTTGATGATTGATATGTGCTAAAATATGCATGTTTAGATAAGTGTTGTTGTATGTATTTGAGGTGCCTTATATGGCATATTAGTTGAATGATCTTAGAATAACGAATTGGTCATTTTATATAGATTTTTGGTCATGTTTTGAGGTCTTGATGATATGTACAAAATGCTTTTAGGTACTTACTTGATTTCGGTGATGGAAATGATTTGTTTTGGGCAAATTCATGTCCACACGGCCTGAGACATGGGTGTGTGACTCAGCCGTGTGCCAGGTGACACGACCGTGTATGGTTATTTTGAGAGCTACACGGCCTGGCACACGGACGTGTGGCTTGGCCGTGTGACCCAATTCAAAAAGTTACACGGGTAAGGACACGGGCTAGAACACGACCGTGTCTCTTTATTTCAATTGTTACACGGCCTGAGACACGGGCGTGTGTCTCAGCCGTGTGAGGCACACGGCTGTGTGACCCCTATAGTCAAAATTTTACAATTTTTTCCTAAACTTTCCAAATGTCTCCAATTTAGTCCCGAATTGTTTCTAATGTATTTATAAGGCCTCAAGGGCTCGAGTTAGGGACTATATGTATGTGAATGGTTATTTCATGTTATTGATTATGATTATGTATTAAAGGTATATTTAAGTGTTTCGTTTTTTCGGTAATGCTCTGTAACCCTAATTCGGAGGCGAATACGAGTTAGGGGTGTTACAAGATACATGCAAGAATCCCACGTCTTGCAAGTAATCACGAATTTTGGTGTCTGGGCTCCTTTACAAATTATGTATGAACCCTTCCAAAACACAATCATCTGCCTATTTATATCGACAAAATAGAATAATTTAAAATATTTTAAAAATTAAAAAACTTTAAATTTAACTTAATTGAAAATAACAAAATTAAAAATTTCTCCTTACCATTATCGCTTGAGCGACGAAAATGTGTTTGTCGTCAAAATGAATCGGAGAGCTTGTCATTCGTGAAAGTTTAATCGAAATGAATATACGAAATAGTTAAATTAAATTAATGTATTTTTAAACAAGTGTATAGGAAAATCTTGAAGAAAACTTGAGAAAATTGAAAGAAATTAAAGAGTTGAGAGAGAATAGAGATAGTTGAATTTGAGTGGAAAAAATGAAAAATGACCTGGTATTTATAAAAAAAAAAAGTTAACGTTGGTCTTTTAAAAAATTTTACTGTTGCCAGCGTTTAAAAATCATTGGGAAAATAACCGTTGGAGAAAAGTGCGTCCAACACTCTCTCCAAAAATGACATATTTCTCTAATTTGAAGAAAAAATAACCTAAAAAATTAATTTAAAAAAGCAGTACATATAACTAATTTAATTAAGTTAAAGAATCAAATAAATTATTATACCTTACCGTGTCTCCTTTCTACGAGTGGCACAACAGTAACTAATTAATTTACAAGTGCGCAATTGTGGACTTTTAAATTAATCCATTATTTTCAAGTTATTTGCGTAGCTAGAGTTGTTATCTACAAGGGTAGAAGGTTATAGAATTCAAATTTAGAGACGCACATCTTCCGATAATAAAATCTTGGGAGATTTATGAATGCTTGAAAAGAGAACTTTTAAATTGAGAGTACGAAATAATTCGGTATGATTCAAAAAATCAAAATAAAAGATGATTTGACCAGTCCTGACATAAATTGAGTAACCATTTTTCATCCTAAAAACGCAAAAATAAATCATTGCAAAATGAAATGAAATTGAGGGAAGAAAATGATGGAAGTTAAATATGCAATTTATAAGATTATGCATTTTTTAACATTTTCATTTTTAAATTTCATTTCTACCTAAAAATAAAAGGAAATAAAATAATTCTTCTTTACATTTTAATACACCAATGAATTTATCAATCCATTTTTCTCATTATGTTCCATATTTTTTAATTGAATTAATTACATGAAGCATTCTTAAACTATGACCTTTATTCTAAATTAGTTTTTAAATTTCATATCATTCTAATTGCATTCTCAAACTATCAATGTTATACCAATTAGGTCATTTCGTTGCTAAAATCATTAATTTAATTGTTAAATGATATATTAGCTATATGATATAAAAATGAAAATGTTAAGAAAAGTGAATATTATTAAATGGATGTTGTCAATATCTTGTTTTGATATTTTGAAAGCTTTTACAAATGCTTTATCGTTCACTCTCTTTTTTAATTTTAATTTATTTTTAATTTTTACTTTAAAAAGTTATGTTACAATGTCTTATTTAAAAAAAATCATTTTAAATTTAGCTATATAAAATTTGACTTGTCATTTAACGATTTTAAAAATTGAAAAAATTTTGATTTATATAATCTTAATAATTTAATATTTAATTAAAACAATTGAAAAATAATTCATAACGAAGGCATAATTTAAAAATGACTATAGCAATAAACTCTTTTCAATTTTCTTTTCACTCTTAGAAGCAAACCGTAAGAGCTTCTTCCTTACTATAGAGAGAAAGGCTGATGGGTGAAATGCATGTAGCTCCAAATTTAGATTGGATGTGATGAAAATATTGTTATCCATTTGACCTAACATTAATGATGCATGCGAAAGTGGGTCCTTAACTCCTAAGTAGATGTCATGACTGGCTGTTGCTTGCACCCGATCCACTAATGATTCACTGTTGCATTTGATGCTAAGGAGATTACTTAATTTCTTAACACCACTAATTAATCCCCTGTCTTGCTTTCAGCTATGGTTGTTTTCGCGCAACTTCTGTCTCATCTTTCCTCTCTTTTATATTTGTCTTTTTAATTAAATTATGTCATAGATTTTTGTGTTTTTTTTTATAGTTTTGAAATTTAATTTCTATTTTTTATTTTTAAAAATTTAATTCTTTATTTTCATATTTTAAAATTTAAATCTAATCGTTAATATTATTAAATTAAATATATTAAAATATGTTTGTATGGTATTTTGAAATAAAATAATTACTCGCATAATAGCCATATAACAAATATATATGTTATAATGAACTTAAAATTAATAAAATAATTTTAACAGTGTTAACCGTTAAAACTTAAATTTTAAATTTTGAAAGATAAAAAATTAAATTCATAAAAATAAAAGTATAATAACTAAATTTCAATTTTACGAATAGTACTAAAATTATAATTCTCTTGCATAATAAATTTCTTTATTTTTTGTGAAACCAAAATTTTTTAGGCATTCTCATATTTACTAGTTAGACATCCAACTAAATCTAAAATTAAACTAGATTGAATAGTGTTATTTTCTCTATCTATAAAACTTTATTTAAAATATATCGAATTATTTATCACAAACTAACAAGCATCTGTTAACGTGAAGTTGAATTTATAAAATTGAATTTATAAGGGATTGGAGTTGATGAAAAAAATAAAATGTGGATCCTGAATTTTACTGCGGAGGCCTATTAAATACCACCTCCAAATACCATTTCATTTTCTTCGTAAAATTTATACCGATCCTCGTGAGATGATTTCCCTCCGGTAACACATAAATTGAACACTTGAGCTTACTCTCACCTGCAAAGAAAATGTTCGAAATGCGTGATTTATTTTGGAAAAAAACAATTTAACCAACCCTAAGAAGAAAATGAAGGAATGTCAGTTAAAAAACAAAGCAATCCCAATATTTAGGAAATGAATTAATGTATATATAAATAAACACCAAAATCCAGAAAGGGCAATGGGATTGGGGGATTAAATATTTAACGTTTTACGCCTTGAGATAATCCGTCCAATATCACTTTCAAAACAACCCCCCATGTTTTGTATATCAGTTTTTACCTCAGATTCACGAGTATAAGAAGGAAGCAAGAAATGGACGCTTCTCCTTACTCAAGACCCAGTGGATAAGAACAAAACACATATTTCACTGTTTTGCACTCATTTTTCAACACATTTCTTTTTAATCCCTTCCTATTCTTTTCTTTTCTTTTTCTATATAAACACCCTTGCTTCTTGTTTGCTCCGCTCTTCTCCTTGTCATTTGTAAAATACACCTCTACTACTTCATTTGTTCCCCTGCCCCCTCCCCAACCCACCCCAGACTTCATTTGGATTAGGATCAAGTTTGATAACACAATGGAAGTTTTGCATTTCATTTTTGGTGTTTTTGGTGGGTTTTCTTTCTTTTTTCTTTTTAAAAAACTTCCTTCCATCAAACTTTCTTATGAAAATGTATTCTCTGGTTTATGTTAATGTTTTTTTTTTTTTTTTTATATAGGGAATGCCACTGCTTTGTTCCTCTTCTTGGCTCCAACGTATGTAAAATAAAGCCACTTCTCTCACCACCTCTGAAAACGAAAAAGAACAAAGCATAAGGAAAAAGATTAATCTTTTCTGTGTTTTTTATTCTTGCAACTTTAAATATAAAAACTCCATTCAAACAAGCTCTTCTTCATCAATGGAAGAACAAGTTTTCCTTTCTTTTTTTCTCTCTCTGTATCTTATGTAATAAACAAAGACAAAAATTCCCCAGTTTTTGGTTTTCATAAATACGGTGGAAACAGCAAAAATCTTCTTGTTTCTTTCCCAAAGAAAGAAGAAAGCTTCGGTTTTTCTTAATGTAATTCTCTTAAATTTCTTCTCTTTTCCTTTTCAGCAAAAATGGCTACAATTTTTTTCCTTCTCTGTACATTTTAATTTTGGGAATGATGTATTGGTTTCACCTCTTTATTAATATTTTTGTCCAAAAAGGGTAATTAGGAACAAAAACTATGAAAGAAAAAAAAAAGATTGTCAGCTACCATTCAAAGATTAATTATGAAAATTTGTGTTATGTTTTAACATTTTGAAGGATAACATTTACGAGGATCATTAGAAGTAAGTCTACAGAGCAATTCTCGGGAATACCCTATGTCATGACCTTGCTCAACTGTCTCCTCTCTGCTTGGTGAGCCTTTCTATTTCATTTTCAAGTTTCAACTACCCTAATTACCTTTTTACCCTTTTAATTAGCTGCTCAAGATATACACTGATTTTAAGTTCAATTATATAAAAAAACAATTATGTTGGCACAAATTAAAATGTTTGTTTTTAAAATCCATTCAATCTCTTATAAAATAGTTTGTCTTTATTTTTCGTGGCTTGACATGAGCTCAATGGGATGATCCGGTTCCAGACATAATGGTCCAAAATTCCTTTAGCTTATTCATATTATACTCTGCCCTGATTTTATCAAATGTTTAACTTTTAAAGAATTTATCGGATATTAACCTTTGGGGTTTCCCTTTTTATATATTTCTTTGATCCTCCTATTTCTAGATCATGTCAAATTGTTTCGCACTTGTAATTCTCAAGGAGGCAAAAACAATGTCTAAAACAACAAATGCATGGACAACCAAACCTTGTTCAACTTGTTTTTTAATTTTTATCTCATTACCAAGAGAAGTTTTCTTTTCTTTTCTTTTCTTTTTTATTTTTTAAGAAAAAGAGTAGCTTTTATAGCAGAATCTTGATTTTTAACATATTCTGTAATTTATTTTTGCCAATTCCTTAGGTATGGGCTTCCCTTTGTATCAAAAAACAACCTTCTGGTTTCAACAATCAATGGCACCGGTGCAGGCATCGAGACCATTTATGTGCTCATCTTCATCTTCTACGCACCAAAAACGGAGAAAGCTAGAATCCTTGGGCTCTTCGCTTGTGTACTCACCGTTTTCTCTGCTGTTGCCCTCATCTCCCTCTTTGCCCTCCATGGTAATGGCAGAAAACTCTTTTGTGGCCTTGCTGCTACCATTTTCTCCATTATCATGTATGCTTCACCTCTTTCAATCATGGTGAGCTCAACTTCTTCCTCACTTTTTTCTTTTTTTAATTTTAAAAACACAACCCTTTTTTTGGGTTCTAAATTTGTTGCTTTTAATGTAATATAGAGGCTGGTGATCAAAACGAAGAGTGTGGAGTTCATGCCATTTTTCTTGTCACTGTTTGTGTTCCTGTGTGGTACTTCATGGTTTGTCTATGGCCTTCTTGGTCGTGATGCTTTTGTTGCTGTAAGTTCTTTCATCATCTTATTTTGTGTAGAAATTCTTGTTTTTACCATTCAAAAAGGCAATGCCTCCATTGTGAGTGTCTGTTGTGAAATAGCTGATATGGTTTTGTGCAGATCCCCAATGGATTTGGGTGTGGGCTGGGGTTCATGCAGCTCATCCTTTACAGCATCTATCGCAACAACAAGGGCTCTGGAGAAGCAAAGAAGCCGACCGCCAATGGAACCGTTGAGATGGGAGCTGAGAAACCCCACCAAGAGAAGCCAACAAATGCCAAACTTCCTCATCTTGAACATGTTTAATCGGTCACTTTCTGGTGCTCTCACCTACAATGTTAAAATGTCCTTTAAATTTTCATTTACCCCTTTGTAATGAAAAAAACTTTAGCTTAGATGAATGAGTTGCATAAGAACACACAAGAAAATTGGTAAAAGAGGAGTCTCTTACGATGTATTTCGTCGGCTGGTTGTGGCCCACTGGACTGTCAAAATTTTGACAATTTCCTTGTTTGAATCTGCCAACAAATATATATCAACTAGTTTTTTTATCGCACGGACATAATTGCATATCTCAATTAACATTTAGGGTAAATTATACTAAATGCCACTAAACTATTAGTTAGTTCACATTTTGTTCACTCAACTTTAAAAAATTACAAAATGGTCACTAAATTTTTCGAAAGTTTTCATTTAAGTCATTAGGTATTAAAATCAATATTGTATGGCCTTCTCTATTCACGCGCCTTCAACAATCAAAAGTTCTCTTCCCCTTTTCTTCTACAGTTTGGGTTTTTTTTTTATGGAACAACTTTAAACGCCATAAATTTACGAGTAAAAGTTCAAACAATTTTTTCGCTGATATCCGACACTAACTGTCAGATTGACTTAGATCTGATGTATTTTTCTACTCGTTGATGGATATTGATCCACTGTACTGATCATCAAATCGTTCATTGGAGCTCGCTAGCCGAACCTTTTTTTTAAAAGAAAACTTAATAGCCCAATGTCTTAAATAAATACTTTTAAATTGTTCAGTGACTTAAATAAAAAATTCTAAATAGTTTAGTGACCATTTTGTAACCTTTTAATGTTGAGTGATTAAAATATAAATTTACTAATAGTTTAGTGACATTGAGTGTAATTTACCGTAAAATCTATTATATTTAGTTTTCAAATATTTATTACAAAATTTGTAACATTTTAAAGAAGATTGTGATTGAGAAAATAAAAATAATATAATATAAATATTTAACTTTTAGACACTTTATAGTTTATATTATACTCAATATAAGTTAAGAATAAAAAATTAATATTTTAAATAAACTTGAATTTACAATATATTCAAAGTAAAACAGTCATATACTTTTAAACAATTTTAAAGAAAAAACAAAAGTTTATTAGTTAAAATATTTTATAAAAGTATAATATTAATTTAAAATTAATAAAATTTTATAGTAATTTTTTAAAAATGAGCTTTAGATTTACAAATGTTGTTCATTTATTGATTATAAAACATTATATAATAATGTTTAATTTATTTTCGAGTGATTATGAATGTATAATTTTAAATAAGGTTTTGTACATATTAAATTTTAATACAACAATGTTAAAATAATATTAATATTTATTATTTGTTCTAATTAACGTTACGTATTAAAAACTACTTAATTAATTTATTAAAATAAAAAATATATTTTTAATATGTATTACTTAAAATTTTAATTTAATTTATACGTGATATAAAGTAAATGTAGTTTTATATTAGTTTTTTTAATATTTATTTTTTAAACATTTAAATATAATAATAAAATTTATCGATTAATTAATTAAAGTTTGTACTAACATTATAAATATTAAAATGTTTATTTTAATTTCATAAAAGTAATATTTTATAAGAGAAATTATTTGATATATTGTCGGTAGAGTTTTTAGACTCTACAAGTAAAGTCACGGAGTATACTAATATCTTTTAAGAGTATAATAAAATATTAAAAAATAATTAATTAAAAAAAGATACTTATCAAATTTTTAAAATTGCTTGCGAAATCTATCAAATACTAACTCGTTTTATAAATAAAATAAGATGAAAAGATATCTAGATATCTTCTTTCCTTAAAACTATGCTCATCTTTCTTAATTATCTTTTACTCAAATTTTATAAATTTGGAAATTCTAATTCAAATTTCCTTTTTAACTCTAACCACTTAACTTTCTCTTTATCAATTTATTCTTCCTAAATATTAGAATATGAAACAAAAAATTAATCTTAAGCAATTGAATATGTTTCCAATTTGAATATAATAAAAGTATCAAACCATGGCAAGGATCAAGATAATAAAATTCTTCTCCCGTAAAATGGATGCCTTTTCAGTATTAAAATTGAAAATTTTTGGTGGTGTTATTCATTTTTCTTGTCTTTGGCTTATCTAATGCGGTGAGAAACCAACTAATTAAAATAATGCACTCTGATTTGTCTAGAGCAACTATCAGTTTTTCGTTCATTCTGTCAAATCTTTTCTCCATCAACGTGATAATGATAAAAAAATTACTAAACTATTTTGTTAGTCAACCTTAATTAGGAAATTGTTTCTAGTTTGATTACTCCAATTCTTTTTGTTAATTTGGTTACTTAAAAAAAAGAAAAGGGTTAAATTTATAATATTCCTTACTCGATCTGATAACAGATTTGAGCAAAGATATTACATTAAATTTTTTTATAACATTCAAACACTTAATTTATTATTCTTGGACTCAATTTCAACCTTTAATTTTTAATTTCGTATTTTATATCAATATATATATGCACCATTCGAACTTATTTCATAGCTTTAAAATTTAAAATTTTATTCTCACTAACTCATCACAAATTAATATAATACGACTTAAACAAATATTCCAAATCACATACAAATCACAACCATTCTTATTTAATTTCATACATAATTATTAATCAAATAATTCATGGAATCAAGTATATAATTATTAGGCTTAATGGTTTAAAAGGCTCTTGAACTTTTTTGCAAAAATCAAATAAGCCATTGCGACCTTTTTGCACCCAATTGAACCCTTGAACTAACAAAACTGGCTAAATAGGCCCTTTTACTAACATTGATTGTTACAACGTTGACATGACCGTTAACGGCACTAACATGGCGCTCCATGCCACACCAGCTACCACATTAGCAAAAAAAAAAAAAAAAAAAAAATTTAATTTTTTACTTAGATGAACCTGGACATATGGTTATCCAGGTTCATTTTTTTCAAAGCTTAATTTTAAAAAAAAATTAAAAATATATTTTTTAAAAAGTTTATAATTTTTTAAAATGTTATTAAATTTTTTAAAAATATTAAATAATGTTCAAAAAATAATAAAAATAATAAAAAAATAAAAGCCATTTCAAAGTTAAGTCCATAATGAATCTAGAGATATGGTTGTCCAGATTCATTCAAAAACGATTTTTCTAAATTATATAAACTTTAAAAAATATTAAAATTTAATTTCCTCTAAAAAATTGATATGTGTATCAATGTTTAAGTTCTATTGGTACCTTTTAGGAATTGATATGTGTATCAATGTTTTAATTCTATTGGTATATTTTAGGATGTGTAAAAAACATATATTTTATAAAACAAATAAATATGAATAATTTTAATTTTACTAATAGTAGATGTAATTTTTTAATGTATGAATATATAAAATTAAAAAAGTGTATCAATTATTTTATAGCCAAAACTTTTTAAATACTTGGATGGATATTCATACGTTTTAAAAAAAATTACACAGACGATTAATAATTTAAAATTATTTATATTTATTTTATAAAATATTTTTATACATCCTAAAAATACCAATAGAATTAAAACATTGATACACATATCAATTTTTTTTAAATAAAATTAATATTTATTATACTCCCTTATTAAATATACTCACTAAGAACAACTGAATGAAAACAACTATAATGAATGGAAAAGGAACTTGATGGTTGTCTTAAGCTGTGAGAAATTTAAGATAGTCCTTGATAATAAATGCCCTCCGACTACTCAAGCTGAGGCTAGAAAATGCTTGGAGGAGTATGATGAGATAGCTCGTTGCTAAATGCGGGCAAGCATGACCAACACACTTTATAAACAACTAGAGAGTTGTAAGATGATTTGACATGATTTACACTATTATTTATATCCATTTTCATGTAATTTGAGCCTGTTTAATAGATAAATCAAGTCATTTTAGTTTTTATTTATGATTTCTTAGTTGAAGTAGTATTTTATACTTTTTAATAGTTTTTTTATAATAATTTGATACTTAAGATTTGCGTCTCGATTTTGGAAAAAGTTGCAAAAAGCTTTGGGTACAAAGTTGAATTTTAGCACCGCATTTCATCCACAAACTGACGGACAATCTGAGAGAACGATTCAGGTACTCGAAGATATGCTTCGCTGTTGTGTATTAGAGTTCGAAGGTAGTTGGGAAAAATATCTACCTTTAGTCGAATTTGCTTATAACAACAGTTATCAGTCGAGTATAAAGATGGCAATCTTTGTATGAGGCAATCAGATAGCCGCAAGTGTCAAACTCCGTTATCTTGGTAGAGCTCGGTGAGAGATGATTCACAGGGTTGATTTGGTTAGAGAAACCGAAGAAAAAGTGAAAGTAATTTGTGATTGTTTGAAAGCAGCTTTAGATCGACAGAAATCCTACGCGGATTTGAAAAGAAAATAGATTGAGTTTCAAGTTGGTGATAAAGTATTTCTGAAAGTATCTTCGTGGAAGAAAATCCTGAGGTTTGGTCACAAAGGCAAATTGAGTCAGCGTTTCACTGGGCTGTATGAGGTTATTGAAAGAATAGGGCCAGTAGCATATCGGTTAGCTTTACCGATAGAGTTGGAAAGGATCCATAATGTGTTTCACATGTCGATGTTGCGACGATATCGTTCTGATCCTTCACATGTGATTTCTCCAACAGAGATTGAGATTCGACTGGATATGACGTATGGTGAGGAACCGATAAAGATTTTGGCTCAGGAAGTCAAACAATTGAGAAATAAAAGTATAGCTCTAGTGAAAGTTTTATGGCAACGACATGGGGTCGAAGAGGCTATGTGGGAACCTGAGGAAGCTATGAGAAAACAGTACCCAAACCTCTTTTTCGGTAAGATTTTCAGGGACGAAAATCCCTAAAGGAGGGAGAGTTGTAATAACCTAATTTTTGGGTCTAGTCGGAATAGTGGTTTCGGGACCACGAATCTGACGCAGTAAAATTTATTTTTATTATATTTTTATGGTCTACAGTATTATGGAATGATTTCGTGAAAATTTCGTTCGAAAATTTTGACGTTTAGGCTCTCAATTTAGTTAAAGGGACTAAATTGCAAAAAGTGCAAAACTTGAATTCTATATGTTAAAGGTGTAACATCCCGATTTAGGGCCTAGTCAGAATAGTGGTGTGAGACCACAAATCTGAGGTTTATGAATGAGTTTTTGAGGTTTATGCTATGTATGCATGCTAGTGTGAAAGTTTCATGAAGCAATTTTGTGAACTTGCGGTTGAATTATCCAAAAGGACTAAATTGCAAAAGTTGCAAAATGTGATATTCTAGAAGGTAATTGTGTGAAATAGCTTTAGAATATTAATTAGAGGTCCTTAAATAGCAATTTTTCCAATTTCTAATATTTGGACAAAATTGGGCATGGATGAGTTAAAATAGAAAGTTTATCAAAAAGGGCATTTTGGTCACTTATCAATTAAGTGATTAAAATAGGAGAAAAGATGACAAAATTCATTCATCTTCTTCTCCAAGGCTGCCGAAATTTTCAAGAGCCATTGTTAGGGTTTTTCAAAATTTTCAAGCTTGCTAGTAAGTGCATCTAGCCTCGTTTTTGATATTCTTTGTATTTTTGAAGTCCTTGTAGCATGAGTAAGCTATTTTTAGCTATTTGATGAGCTATGATGGATGTTCAAAAATGTGGCCATGTATGACATGCATGTGTTTTGATGTTTTATGGAAGATTATGAAAGCTTGATGTAGTAGAAACATCTTTTGCTAAATGAGTTTCCATAGAAAATGCAAGTAGGGACTAGTTTGTAAAAATCTTGAGTTTGGTCATACATGTGTGTTGTGATGAGAATTGATGATTGCTTTAGTTGAGTAAGTGGTTCGGCTAAGCATGAAATGCTAGAAAGTTGAATAAAAATCACTTTACGAGCCTTGGGGGCAATTGTGTAATTATGAAAAAGATTAAGGGCAAAAGAGTAATTTCTGCCAAAGTATGAGATGTGGGTCGATTTAGTCAATGTGTGTATTGAATAAGCTGATTTATTCATTTTAGATCAAGAAAGACCAAGCCCGGATCGAAACCGAGGCAAGAGCAAAGTGGTGGACTAAATTACACGTTTCTATACTTTTGTGTATCGAGGTAAGTCTATGCATAAACAACGCATTCATACTTACAAATTGTTAATGCTAGATAGTGTATAGCATGGTTGAGAATGATTGAGAACCTATGTGGTTCAAGTGAAATGAATGGATGAATGATTAAGTAAGTAGATTTGTGAATGTGTTGTGATAATGCTAAATGGTGGGCTAAGTGCGATACCATCCTAATGTATATTAACGATGAGCTGGCTATGTGCGATGCTATCATTAGGTATATTATTTGGTGGGCTATGTGCGAAACCACTATGAATACCTAGTTGGTAGGCTAAGTGCGATACTACCTTATTAATTGATTGTGGTGGGCTAAGTGCGAAACCACCGAGACATTAGCTGTGTGGATTAGCTGTGTGGATTAGCTGTGTGGATGTATTATCAAGAAATAATGATGTGTTATATATTGTGTAAATGTGATATTGAATGCAGGGGTGCATGTCAATGGTTATGAGTAAGTGACTCATGATGTGTTGGAAATGTGGTAAGGGATAGAAAGAGTAAGCATAGTTGTACATTATATGTTAGTATAATGCTAATTGTTGTTTAGCTTATACTATGTTGCTTAATTGTTTAGGTGTAAACTTACTAAGCTCAAAGCTTACTCCCTTTCTTTTCCCTTGTCTTATAGAGTAAAGTGTTGAATCGAGATACGAGGATCAATTGGAGGATCGCCCACACTATCAGCACACTCTGGTACATTAGACTCAATGTTTTGTATATGGCATGTATAGGGGCTAGACAAGTTAGTGAATTTTGTTGTATATGGCTATGATGAGTTGGCCTTTAAATGGATAATCTATTTTGTATAATGCCATAGTTGTTGGCTACTTTATTATATGAAAAGATGTAGTTATCCAAGTGAGATTGTAAGATTGTGAGTTGATTATGGATGTGTTGGATGAGTGCATGATTGTGTATTGTGAGTTGATTATGGATGTGTTGAATGAGTGCATGATTGTGTATGCTAGAAGGGGTGAAAAGAACTTGGCAAATAGCTTTGTTCTTGTCCATGTGGATAGACACACACAGGCGTGTGTCTAGGCCATGTGACACACGGCAGCCCACGAGCGCGTGTGACTCACCGTGTGTCCCCGCATGTTAGTATTTGAAGTCAGAATAGACCACGGACTAGTCACATGGGCGTGTGCCTAGGGCGTATGGGATTAATCAGTATTGGCCACGGGCTAGCCACACGGGCGTGTGTCTAGACTCTAGGCTGTGTTAAGGTGGTCAGTGTGCACCACGGGCGGAGAGCACGGGCATGTTCCCTAGCCGTGGGGCATTGGCAGAATGCTTGAGTTTTCATGCACGGGTAGTGACCATGGGCGTGTGTGACATCCACGGGCGTGCCAAATCTTACACGGGCGTGTGAGCCCTGTATAGATGGAAAAATTTTAAGATCGTAAGAGTTTTCGATATGGTCTCAAGAGCCCTCGTGTGGTTGAGAGAGGCCTCGTAAGTCAGGACTGAGGTTGTAGTGATGGCCAAAGAGAGTGGTCATGTAGTGCCTAAGTGGCGATCTTGAGGATTTTATTACGGTAACGCCTCGTGCTCGGTTCCGGCATTGAATACGGGTAAGGGGTGTTACAAAAGGTGTCCAATTGCTATGAAATTTTAATTGGAGGTCCTTAGATGGTAATTAGACCATTATGCTTTGGTATGGACAAAAATGGGCATGGTTAGTGAAAATTTTCAAAGTTTAGGTGAAGGGCATTTTGGTAATCTAGTAAATAAAGCCTAAATAACTAAATAAAAGATGTCAACTTCCTCAAATTAGTCCCCATGGCCGAAATTCACAAGGAGAATACATATCTAGGGTTTGTTCATTTTCAAGCTCGATTGTAAGTTCGTTCTAGCCCCATTTTTAATGATTTTATGTTTTTGAGATCCTTTTAACCTAATCTAGCTATTTCAAGGACTAATTTGAAAAGATGTCAAAGTATAAAATTTTACCCATGTTAGATATTTGTGTATTTTAATGTTTAATGGTAGAAAATGTATGTTTGATGTTAGATAAACAACATTTACCAAGTGATTTTTGATGAAAATGCCTAAAAGGACCTATTTGTAAAAGTTGTAAAATATGAAGTAGAAGTGTGATTTAATGAAAAATGTGGACTGTTATGAGTATGAAAATGGTTCGGCTAGGCTTGGGTTTTGAAGAAATTGACTATATTTCATTTTACGAGCCTAGGGGCTAAATTGTAAAAATGTGAAACATTAGGGGCAAAAATGTAATTTTTCGATAATATGATTTTTGGGTTGAATTGAATAATGTGATGATTAAATGAGATGAATTGCTACTATAGATCAAGAAAAATGAAGTTCGGACCTAGATCGGGGGAAAAACAAAGTGTTTGACGATTAGGTCCAATTCTACTATTTTTGTACCGAGGTAAGTTTGTATGTAAATAATGCATTGTTATATTTATGTTTTAAATGCTTTAATATTGTATAAAATGTGATTGACTCTTTGGATGTATTCGAAAAAGTTTCGACAAACGAGAAATCCCGGTTGAACCTTAGGAATAGAATAGGATACGAGTGACATGTCACTAGGAACCCATGTGTATATGTGATTATGTGATCCGGGTGCTGGTCTTGTACATCCTATCAGTGGCTGGGTAGTCCGGCATGTGTTGCGGATACCTGACAGCTTGTGTGAGCAGCACTGTGTAGCTACGTCCTGACTGACAGCTTTTGTGAGCAGGCCCGTGAATAGCTCGAAAGCGAGCCTATATGTATTATGAGATATAAGGTAGCTTTAGCTACATATATGGCACTTATGTGCGAGATTTTTGAGTATCCATTAATATTCCGAGTGTTCAATGGGAATGTCAAAGTTGTGAAAGGATATGGCTATGATGCGAATTGGTACAAGTATGTACGTAAAACTCATAGGTAATGAGTTCGATATGTGATGAACCCTTGGTAAGGTGGTGATTGAGTAAGTTATGATCATAAGATTATAATAACATTCATGCTAATTTTTATCATGTAAATTGTATGTTAAATGTGTGGGTATGATGCTTATTATTTGCATAGGAACTTACTAAGCTATATAGCTTACTCCCCTTTCTTTTCCTTGTCTAATAGTATCACCAAGCTAGCTCGGGGTTCGGAGATCGTCGGAGATCCATACAAACTATCAACAATTATTTTGTTATCAATGAATTCAACATTTTGAATTATGGCATGTATAGGGGAATCGGTCATTTTGTTATGTATCATAATTGATTTGGCCAAATGTGTTAGCCTATGTTGGTTAGAAGTTCATTTTGTATAAGGCCATTTGAAATTGGCTAATATTGGTATAAGTATATTCATATGATGATGTCTTTCATGAATGTGGAAACTTGCATGATTTGAGTTGATAAGTTATGTGATGTTTATGTATGATAGATGTTAGCATGTGAATGATATGTTGATGCCTTGTTTGTGGATGATTTGGTTGTATGTATAAGCTTGAATTGGTGTTATGTTATGTTATGTTATGTTATGTAGGTGTGTGCATTAAAAGGGTGGCAAATGGCTTGGTAAATAGCCTTATTTCTGTCCAGACGAGTAGACACACGGGCATGTGTCTAGGCCGTGTGTGATACACGGTCTGCCCCACGGGCATGTGTTCCGGCCGTGTGTCCCCTGTACCTTAATTTTGAAAAATAGAATGTCCAGAATATAGCACACAGGTAGAGACACGAGCGTGTGTCTCAGCCGTGTGAGCTATACGGCCTAGACACGGGCGTGTGTCTTGGTCGTGTGAAACCTACACTTAATTCGAATTAAATTAATTTACCACACGGCCTAGCACACAGGCGTGTGGCACGACCATGTGGCACAAGTCAGAGAGCACCCTAATTTGAACACGGTCTGAAGCACGGGCGTGTCCCTTGGACCACACGGGTGTGTGAGCCCTGCTGTTAGCAAAAATTTTCTAAGTTTTATAAAAATTTCCTGAGTTCTCGGTTTAGTCCTGAACCACTTCCAATGCATGTTTTGGGCCTCATAGGCTCGTATTATGGACTTTATGATTGATTATGAATGGTTTCAATTTGGACGCAACTTTTATGTCTCGGAGTTTTGTAAATGCTTGTGTGGTAAATCCAGTAATGCCTCGTACCCTGTTCTGACGCTGAATACGGTTAAGGGGTGTTACAGTGCTTATGAAAATTGATTAATTGTTTGAATTGGCATTGAAAAATGTTCAAGAGATTGGTTAATTTAGTAAGTATGTATGTGCAGTAGTTAACAAATTACCAAGTTGCCGTGAAAATATTTGTGACAACATAAACATGGGTTTAGTAATTCTAAGTTAAGGAATGTGATCGATCTAACACAATTATGTCATATTGATTAAAACTCATCTTATTGAAATCGTGCATTGGAATTTTTACTTTTTATTTTTATTACTTAGTTAATTTTTAGTTTTTAAATCACTTCTTTAAAACATATTTTTCCCATCACCAAAGTGTTTTATTTACATTTCATAAATATTTTTCTTTCACAGTCCCTGTGGGTATTATAACTCGACATTTACTTGTCACTTTATTACTTGTTGCAATTGTGTACACTTGCACATTTTCGTCGTTCCACTTATAGGCAAGGATTTATTTCCCTTTTAATTAGCCAACCTACCATGAATAGCCCACCTTTTACTCCCCATGTCCCCTCACTTTCCATTACTCCCCCTTGAAACACTCCTTTCCATATTTTCCCTCTCTTACCATTGACCTTACTGTCCCATGCACCTAGACACCCTAAGTTCCTATTTTGTTTTCATTTTCAACTTTCCTCTCATCTTTTCTCTCTGTTCTTCCTCCTTTGACATTTTGCCATCATACCACCATCGTTGGCCACCACATTATCACCAAATCACCACCAGGACACCACAAAGACCTCTCCACTCTTCCACACCTCCTCCACACCTCACCACTGTCACACCGCCACCGCACCACAGCCGTGTCATTGTCGTAGCCCCACTGCACCACCACCACCGTTAGTCACCTTTTTCCATCAATTTTCATTTTCTCTTCATTTCTTTAGTTAAAACTAAATTACTAATCCTCCTCTCCTATTTTCATAGATCATTTACGATCCTAATGTATTCTTTTATATTTTTTGGATGATGATTCTCCTTAGATAATCTTCCTCAATAATCGAACCACTGTGGGATCAAGGACTCACTTATTCCTTGAAATAATCGTAAGTTTTATTTAAGGTTCTAATATCAATCTTTTCCTTTTCATTTCTTAAGGTCGAAACTAAAATTGGTTTTTTCACACTCGTGAAGTGTTCTTTCAAACTGCTCGGAACCGTATTACCGCTTTAAGAAAAGTGTACCCTTTTAGATGATCGATAAGTAAGTCTCCTCACTTGATCTTCAATATGAGAATTATATGGAACATTTTAGCAATTTAACACATGTTATTTATTTATTAATAAAAAGGATTGAAAGTCAAATTTATTCCCTTGAAGTTAGAATCGGAATCGAAATCGGTGTTGTTAGATCTACTAAACAAGGTGTGGGTTTAACTTGTTAGAAACTTTACATATGTACTTATCGTCAAATAATATATTCATATTTATTTAAGATTGAAAACTTGATAAAGATCTTCATAATGTGAAATATTGAGAATACATTAAGTATTCAAAAAGATATGATAAATCTGTAAAAGGGGGGAATACTCAAGTAAGCACTTCGAATTGATGATTTTGTGAATGTATGTTATAATTGATGTGATTTAATTATTGTTGTGAAATTATGTGTACATACCAATTCTCATGATATGTTATTTTATGGCAATTTTGGTTATGCATGATATATATAAATCATGCCACTGTTATGATAATTGAGATATGATTCACATGTTAAGCATGCTCACTGTACTGATTAAATCCGATTCGTATCTTAAGCATGCCCACTAAAAATACTATTCATATGCCATATCACATGCATGGGGTTGGGATGATTATGAAAGGAGGAAGACTTAGGCAATTTTACTGCAATACTGAGTGGCTTGGCCACAATGTTATTAAGTGGCTTGACCACAACGTGCAGCTTGTTTGCGATATGGAATGGCTTGGTCACAACATTATTCAGTGGTTTGACCATAATGTGCAGCTTGTATGTGATCTTGAGTGGCTTGGCCACAACGTTATTCAATGGTTTGACCGCAACGAGCAGCTTGTTTGCAGTATTCAGTGTCTTAACCACAACGTTCAACTTGACAACGTGGAGTGTTATTGGATGGACAAGTTTTGGGGAACCATTTATTGGTGTGTAGTAGAGATGGGTAGGAATGTTTTTGAAAAACTTATATTGATTTCTGAAAAAGCTCTACATTGACATTCTCATGCACCTTGCCATATGTGAAATTATGTTGAAATCCAAGCGTTACTATGTTTATGAAAGGTATGGATTAAATATTGTTTTCTTTTATGTTGAATTCACATTGGGTTTTAAAAGCTCACCTTTCAAATTCCTGACTTTTCAAATAACCCATGAGGTTAGGACATGGACTTGGCTTATAGAGGAGTACTTGAACATTTTGCGTAAACTTTTATACTTTATTCTTTGGTATTTTTGGGACTGTTTAATTATTATTTACGGACTGTGACATGGGTCGTTGATTTTCGATTTTGGATACTATTGCATGATTTGGTTTAAAAACAATTATAAACAAATGGTTCATCAAATCGGTACAAAAAATTGGATTTTTCAACATAATTACAATTTTGACCCAATGATTTTATTTCAAACTCAAGAATACGTTTTTACGAAACTTTAATTTATTTATTCACTTATTCAATAATTTATGAAATGTATCAAATTACGAATTTTAATCAAAAAGTAAGATTTAGGAAATTTTTCGCTACAACATTTTCAAAGTACAATGTTTTCTTCAAATGTTCAAAACTTGGACTTTCAAAGCTATTCAATTTCTGATAATTTCTTTCCAAATAAATTCAAAGAAATTACTTTGGTTTTCCCAAGCAAATCAACACGCTGATTTTAAATGAAAGATAACGATTTTTGAAATAAAATAGCTAAACATTTACCACGCCATCATCATGGCCAATGTGACCTTCGAGATTCGGCCATAACGTCTAGGCTGGGTTTAGGGGGTTACATAGTGTATCAACAGATGAAGGCTGAGCACTAGGTTCCGTCAAGGTTGTTACAACCTATTATGATTCCTGAGTGGAAGTGAGAATGAGTTACGATGGATTTCGTATCAGGTCTGCCTTTATCACCAAAAAAGTAAGATTTTATTTGGGTAATCATAGACAGATTGACGAAATCAGCACATTTTATTCCCATTAGAACTGATTATTAACTCGAGAAACTAACCAAATTGTACATCTCTGAGATTGTCAGATTATATGGTGTCCATTATTTTTTATTGAGACCCGAGGTTTACTTCTAAATTTTGGAATAAACTACACGGGGCTTTGGCCACTAAGCTTAATTTTAGTAAAGCTTTTCACCCACAAATTGACATACAGTCAGAGTGAGTAATCCAGATCTTGGAGGATATTTTATGTTGCTGTGTTCTCAAGTTTGAAGGTAGTTAGGAGAAATACCTACCGTTGGCCGAGTTTGCCTATAATAATAGCTATCAGTCCAGCACTAAAATGGAACCATTTGAAGCTTTATACAAAAAAAAGGCAGAACTTCGTTGTACTGGTCAGAATTAAGGAAAAGAAAGTTAGTCGGAATAGAATTGATTAGAGAAACTAAAGACAAAGTTTGGATAGTTCGAAACTATTTGAAAGTCGTGTTGAATCATCAAAAACCATATGCCGACTTAAAAACAAAATACATTGAATTTCAAGTTGGCAATAAGGTATTCCTAAAAGTATCGCCTTAGAAGAAAATTCTCCATTTTGGCCGAAAAAGAAAACTCAGTCTGAGGTTCATTGGTCCATACAAGGTTTTCAAGAGAATAGGGCCAGTAGCGTACCTTTTGGCTTTGCTGTTAGAACTCAAAAAGATTCATAATGTTTTTCACATATCAATGTTGCGAAGATACAGATCTGATCCTTCCCATGTGATTTCTTCGGTTGAAATTGAATTATAGCTTGATATGACATAGCGAGGAACAGATGAAAATCTAGTTCGAAAAGTTAAAGAGTTGAGAAATAAACCAATGGCATTAGTAAAAGTTCTTTGGTAGTGTCACAGTATCAAGGAAGTGTAACAACCCATTTTCAGCGAAATTGGAATAGTGGTTTTGGGACCACAAATCTGAGGTTGAAAATTTTATTATTATTATTATTTTATTATCTACATCATGGTAGAAATACCGCATAAAAATTTCGTTAAGAAATTTTACCATTTACACGCTTAATTTGATAAAAGGACTAAATCACGTGAAGTGCAAAAGTAGTGTTCTATCAGCTAAAGGTATTAAATAGCTATATAACTTTAAACTGGATGTCCTTATATGGTAATTAGCCCATTAAGGTTATTATTGAATGAGCATGATTTGCTATTATTGAAATTTTGATTAGTTTTTAAGGTTAATTTAGTAAATAGGTAATAAATGATAAATTAAAACAAAACAAATATATCATCATTTTCTATCATCTTCTTCCACCAATTTTTCATAAGGAAAGAAGCCATTTTTGTTGAGCAACATTCGTCCAAGCTTATATTGCCCAATTAGGTATGATTTTCTCCTTTTTTAATGATTTCTACGTTTCCGGGATTATTGTAGCTTAATCTAGCTAGCCTGGGGACTAATTTGTAAAAATGTTAAACTATTAGGGTCTTTCCATTAATGAGTATGCTTGAGTTTTGAAGTTTGATGGTAGAAAATGAATGGTTGTTGTTAGATAAACAACTTTTGTAAAGGAATTTTTAGTGAAATTGTCAAATAGGGACTAAGTTGAAAAATAGAAAATATTATGTAGTAAATTTGAGAATTTGTGAATTTGTGAAATATATGGGCTGCTATTAATATGTATAGAAATTGGCTAGGCTTGGGTAAGGGGAAAAATTGCATGAATTTCATTCTCCGAGCCTAGGGACTAAATTGCAAAGAAATTAAAAGTATAGGGGCAAAATGGTAATTTTTCCAAAAATATGTTTTGGATTAAATTGAATGAATTAAATGTTGAAATGAGTTAAATTTATCCGTATAGATCCATTTAAACCTCGTACGGAGTTAGATCGAGGCAAAGAGAAAATCTCATATTAATTGCCTCCGTATCTACGTATACTCGTTGAGGTAAGTTCGTGTAATTAAATTGTGTAATTATATGATTTAATTAAATTATATGTATGTGATTTGCATTATTTTCATATATGAATATCGATCGCATATCCGACGACGTACGACGATTACCGAGTCCCATTTGAACCTTAGGAATTCATAGGATACAATTGACATGCCATTAGGGTTACTGATTCTCAACTCGAGAGAGCTTACTGATATTCAGCTCGCATGAGCTTATCATTATTCAGCTCGTATGAGCTTACCATTTATAGCTCGTAAGAGCATACCGATTCAGAGCTCGTATGAGCATACATGTACAGGAATTGATGGATTACAGTTCAGTACACCTTGTGTGTGTTACCCGAGTATCCAATGATATTCTAAATGGTTGAACGAGCAATATTCTGTTATAAGATTATATGAGTTCGATATGAACTACAGTAGGTGATTACATGAAATACATGGAAATGATGTTACATGACATTTATTGATATATAAAATGAATGATACATGTATATGAAATTTGAATATTTGTTGAGTTCATCCATGAATATTGGATATTATATGTGCTTTACATAGCTAACATGTTGGTGATTGTGTGTTTAGGCTTTTGGCCAAATTGAGTTGGGATATGTTATGTTTACTTACCTAAATTGTGATTAAATGGTAAGTTAAATTCTATGTTATACGAACTTACTAAGCTTAAATTCTTACTCTGTGTTATTTTTGTGTTTTATAGTGGCTCGGAAGCTCGTTCGGGTTGGAAGCTTGTCGGAGCTATATCACACTATCCATTGGCTCACTCGGTACTTTCGGTTGTTAAAATTTGGTTATAATGGCATGTATAGGTTATTTTGGCTAATGTTAGCCTATATGTGTTTTGTTGAGATTGGCCACTTATTTTGCTTGTGTTTTGGCACATTTTGGTTTGTGCATAATTGCCTTATATAGTTGATGTGTGGCTTGATTCATGGTTGAATGATGAAAGGTAAATTGGTAGTTGAATATGCTTATGATATATGTTTTATAATTTGGTGTGAATTGGTGCTTTGTTATGGAAAGCAAATATGTATATTGATGCAAAATGGCTTGGTAAATTATTGGCTTATTTGGTTTAATGGTGTACATGATTATACATGTTTGCATATTGTCATTTGAGGTGCCTAAGGGCATATTGGTTGTATGCGAATATACCACATGTTTAAAGTTTGCTCATGCTTGTTTTGGATGTTTGATTATAGCTAGTGTATGTGTGCATTTTTGGGTGCAGGTTGGTGCCAAATTGGGTGAGAAATGTAGCTTGTAAAATGGCCTATTTTTGTCCACACGAGCGTGTGAGGATACTTTGAAGGGTACACAGCCTAGCACACGGGCGTGTGGCTTGGCCGTGTGACCCAAGTCAATGAGTTACACGAGTAAGGACATGGGCTGGGACACGATCGTGTGTCCCTATTTCGAATGCCCACACGGCCTAAGACACGGGCGTGTCTCTTGGCTGTGTGAGTCACACGACCGTGTGACCTCTGCAGCTTTGAAAATTTTCAATGTTTTTTGAAAAATTCTATGAGGTTTTTATTTAGTCTCGACTTATTTCTAACGTGTATTTAGGGCCTCGAGGGCTTGTATAAGGAATAGTATGTATGATTTTGTTTGATTATGATATGAATATTGATATGATTTGAAATGTTTGGAATTTTTTTTGTTTGATCTGTAAACTCTGGTAATGCTCTGTAACCCTGTTTCGGCGACAAATACGGGTTAGGGGTGTTACAAGAAGCCACTTGGGAATCGGTGGAAACTATGAAATTATAGTATTCGAACCTTTTCTCTGGTCAGATTTTCAAGGACGAAAATTCTTTTAGGGGAAGAGTTGTAACAACCTGTTTTCAGTATTGTCAGAAATAGTGGTTTCAGGACCACGATTTTGATGAGTGAGTCAATAAATAGTATTTATTTAATATTTACGAGGTCATTAGAGTATCATATTAAAGTTTGATCTGGAAATTTTGATGTTTCAATAATTAATTATGGTATAAGGACTAAATAAAAAAATCGCAAAAGTTAATCACTATAAAATTATATGTGCTAAATCAGTATAACATAATTAGAAGGTTTTAAAAGGCAATTAGACCATTTAATCTTGTAGTGGACGGTTTATAGATTATTTTAAAGTAAATTATATGTTATAAATATTAAAATTTAAGTAAAAATAAAATAAGAAAAAGAAAGAAACATGGTCATCATCTTCATTTCTTTGTTTCCAGAAAAACCACCATTAAAAAAGAAAAAGAAAGCGTCAAGCATCTTTGGCATTCGGTTCTTGCATGTGAGTTGTCTCTAAGCCCTTTTTAGTAAATTTTATATTTTTGATATCATCGTAGCTTAATCTAGCTAACCGTAAACCTTTTAAAGATTTGAAAAGTTACCATTAATGAATTTGAAGTTTTTAGATGTTAAATGGTTGAGTTTGAAGATTTGATTTGAAATAGGATTGTTTTGTAAAGTTATTTTGGTCAGTTTTGAGTTTAAGGACTAAAATGATAATATGTTGAAATTGCCATGAAATTCTTATAAATTTAGATGCTAGAGAGCTGGAAAGGGATGAGAATGAATTTGGTTTTAAAATTTGGGGCTTAAATGCAAAAAATATGTAAGTTTCAATTTTAGGGACTAAATTGAATAAAAGGTAAAAGTTCAAAGAAATATTGATCGAGAATTATTAATTGAGTTAAATTATTATATAGATCAAGAAACAGATCAATTGATCGATAAATGCGGAAAAAGAAAAATTGTTGAATAGTCATCGGTGTTGTGTTCGTTGTTGTTTTGTTTAACTAAGTTCATATTAGGTTCATTTTTTATTAATACTTATTTATGTTTGTATTATGTATATTTATGTGCTGGTATAATTGGTTTGATTTAAATACTGAAAGTGAGATTGAAGGACTAAATTGTAAAGTATGGTATTTATATATGTTTGGAATGAATTGAAAGATGATATGGAATGCCAATTGGTACATGGTGTTATATTAGATTATGTTATGATGACGGAAAAAATATGGGAATTGAATTAAGGGTCATGTGAACTTAGTGAATGTTTAGGATACAAATGACATATCATTAGGGTTAATATATCAGGTACTTTGTATCGGTGATTTCATTTTATCAGGTACTATGCACTGGTGACTATATTATTAGGTACTTTATACCAGTGTTCCTATTATCTCAGGCACTATGTGTCGATGCTTATATTTATCATGTACTATGTAACAGTGGTGGATACAATACTAATGGTTGAGATCTAGCATTTGTTGCTGATTCTCCACAACTCATGTGAGTAGCATCGAGAAATGGTTAATGTCCTTATTTATGACTCGTGTGAGCAAAGTTGTCCTGAGTATTCAATGTTAAATTGCTATAGTTCTTCGGGAAAAACAAAGATATGGAAATGACTGGAAAGGAAAGCCTATGGTATAAGATGTTATTCATGAAAAGAACGTAAATGTTATGTTTATTATGCTATCTATATGTCTTGATGTTCATTATATGATCATGAACTAACCAATTCGATATGGTAGGGAATATGTAAGGTGACAAGAAATACTATGTTATTATGTTAATTTCAATTAGTAAGATTTTAAATGACAGGTATGTTGTGTTTAAATTTATACGAACTTACTAAGCCTTAAGTAAGATTACCTTTGTTTCATTTTTATTCCTTGTAGATTGTCAAAAAAACGTGTTGTCAATTGGATTGTAACCCCCTAAACCAGGCCTAGACGTTATGGCCAAATCTCGAAGATCACATTGGCCATGACAATGGCACAATAAAAACATTTAGAAGTTTTTCTCTTTTAAAAATCGCCTTCGCAAAACGTCTTTGAGTCTTATTTTAAGTAAAACCAAAATTTAGTTGATATCGTTTAACTTTAGAAAAACACAAGTATTGAGAGTGTTTTAGGAAAACATCGTAATTCAATTGAAATATCACAGCGGACAAATTTCTATATCTAAAACTCATTTGTCGTTTTGAAAACTTTGATTAACAAACATCTCGTAAAATATCAGTTTCGTGAGCAGATTGTGTCGTGTAATGGAAACTTAGTATTGAATTTTTGAAAACATCATTATTGAGATTTTTATTATTTTATATAAAATCCATCTTAAGTTTTTAATTTCGCAAATCTTTTATACGATAGTTTTTAAAACATAAACCATGCAGAAAAATCCCAATCCATATTCCAAAGTCCAAAAAAAACCATAGCCCAAATCCAAAGTAATAAAACAAATCCCAGAATATCAAATACAAATAAATATAATGTTTTTTTTTTGAAAAATGACTGAGAGCTCCTCCATAGCCAAGCCCATCCTAACATCGATTATCTAAAAAACTAGAATTTAAAGGGGTGAGCTTAAAAAGCCTAGTTTGGGTTACCAATAGTAACAATAACAGAATTTAACTCATAACAACATCAATTTAAGCAGATCATAACATGCCAATATTCATTCACATAATCAGATATGGCAGAATGCACAATGACGATGTCTATGCAACCCTTTTCAGAAATCAATGTAGATTTTTAGAAAACAGATATGTAACACCCTAAAATAAGGCCTAGAAGTTTTGAGGGTATTTTAGGAATTTTAGCCTTAGAGTGTTAAGAATTTTGCGACATGGTTTATTGGTAATGTTTTTTTTTACTACGGTTTTTAGCAAATTAAATCATTTTTTGAAAAAAAAAAGTTTTAGAAAGCTATAATTTTAGAAAAAGGACTAATTTGTAAAAAGGTCTAAGGTTTGAGTCTCTATGAAGCAATTAAACAAAATTTTAAAATTCAACCTAATACTTTCCCCACCAACATATATTTCACGTTAGTTTCTTCCCCTCCCACTCTTATTGTCGTCCCTTTGTTTTCCCTCACCCTCTCCATTCGATTTTTTATTCCAAACTCTAGTCTTTTGATTTTCATCATCCTTACAACATTAAACCTCCATAACACTTTAAGAAAAACACCCAAAAAACACCATAGATTCCTCTATTGTCAAGCTTTTGAGTTTTTCGAGTTTTCGATCAAACGCTCAGTTTTTCTTCATCTAAGGTAATGATTCAACTCCTAAATAGTTTTAAATGTTATTTAGTCTTTAAAACTAAGTTTTTAGCCATTAAATCGTATGTTTTAAATAAAAGCCGAAATTGGGTCGTCAATGGTGAATTATGGGTTTTTGAGTAAAAACATGGTTTAAAAGTATTTTTCAACTTGTTTTAACATGATTAGAATGTTTCAAAATTTACTTTCAAGTTTCGTTAAAGATTTCTTGAGTTTTAATGAATTTTCGAAAAATAACTAAAAACATGTCGAAAAAGTTGATATTATGAATTGAGTAGTTCTGTGTAGTTTAAAGGTTTGGAATTGGTCATTGATGAATAATTAGATGAATTAAACTCGTTTTAGGTGAAAAGATTAAGTGTAGATCGAGATATTTGGATTTCAAGTTGGTTATGTTAAAGGTTTCAGGTACATGAGAACTTAATTTAGACTTATGTTTTGTTTGCTTCTAATGAGTCCTTGGTTGATTTTTGGATGTATTGTTGTGTGAAATTGTTGTGTTGAAGTTCTGGATTCGATAGAACCTTCTACGAGAAGAGGTAAAGGCAAGAAAAAGTTAGTTTGAGCTTTATGCTTTTCGGTGAAAGCATAATTGGTGAATGTTTTGAATAGTTGCTTGTAGACATGATTCAATGTGTTATTTGGGAATTTAGCAGTAGACTAAAACCCTACTCTAAATTTCGAGTGTAAGCTTTCTCATACCTATGTTATCTTATGAATAAAGTGCTTATGTGTTTGTGAATATGTGAATTGAGATGAGATGCTATAACATTTGATATGTGGTTATGATAACTGTTGTGAAAGTGCAAATATGAAAATATTATGTATATGTTAAATGTTAGTACAGTGTTTTGCTAAAGATGCAAATATGCAATGATTGTGCACGAATAATCGGTGACTTTTGATATTTTGGCCTTATGACCTTGAAACTGTTGGATATAGTTGGCATTCCATAGGACTGTGAGTACTCAACAATATGTACAGTGATTTTGGGCATTGAGGCCCTGGGACATGTTTGAGGGATAAGGGAATGTGAGCTAAGCTCCATTCAACGGGACATGTGAGGGGAAATAAGGAGAGTGTTAGCTTTATGCTTCACTTTTGGGACATGTTTGGCTTTATGAGTCTATGTTTGGTGTGTTGGACATCTGTGTATCCGATGAGTGATAATTGATCTCACTTTTATGTTTCATAGCTCAAGAGTCAAATTATCTTAAAATGTATATATGTGTAAGGTGATGTATGCCTAAATGAGAATGTGGTTGCTATGCAAATCATCCTAAATTATGAATATGTGTGTATTGTGATATGTGTTTATATGACATGCGACCATTATGCAATTTATCAATAAAGATGTTTTGGATATTGTGTTGTATGCTTGAATGTTAGGTGATTATGTGTAGTAGGATATATGCTTAAAAGTGAATATGTTTACCAGGTAAAAGAACTAGAAAATAACGCATGAGTAAGTATAGTATGACACTAGTGTTGGAACTATTGAGGAGGTTGTGTTACATGCTTATTTCATTGATGCTTGATGAATTGTTTGCATGGTAGTTATTCTAGGCATTCACTGAGCTTGTTACGCTCACCCACTACTTTCTTAAATCCTTGAAGATTAGTTGTGTGCCGGTGTGAGCGGTGTGGTTCCTGGGAGGTGATCCAAGCAAGTCTATTTGTTATTTCGTAGGTGTTCTATATTTATTTACATTTTAGGGATAAGGCAATGTGGTAGACTTGTTAATAGCCATGTTATCTTCTAGACATTTTTCTAGTTTTTGGTTTGGTTTATAAGGATTACATGTTATTGTTATACTTGGGTTCATGAACATAAGGATGGATTTTCGTTACTTGCTCAAACATGATTTTGCGATATTGAACTATTAATTAGGCCGTTGAATGATTATTTGTCGAAGTAATTGATGTATGATGTTTAGGAACTAAATTGGAGTGGATTGTTTGCTTAAGTATGCTACATTTTTTAGGTCTAGAGTAGAGGTATCAATAATCGGGTTTTAAAATCGATACCTCTGTGTTTTGAAATGTCAGTGTAACAGCCCGGTATAGATCCTAATCGGAATAGTGGTTTCGAGACCATAAATCTGAGGTCAGAAAAATATTTTAATATTATTTTTGGTGTTTATAATATGTGATTGAGCATGTGTGAAAGTTCTGTATGAAAATTTTATCGATTGTGTGCTTAATTAGAAAAAAGGACTTAATCGCATAAAATACAAAAGCTGTGTGCTGAATGTTAAAGTGCTAGATTGTTATGGCTTTTAAAGTGAGGAGTCCTTATGTTGTTATTATTGTAACATCCTAGAATTAGGGGTTCTGCATTTTATGTTTTTCTGTGTGCTTGGCTTGTTCTGCTTGTTATTTGGATGTGCTTGGGAGTCCTGGGGAGGCTCGGGTTCAAGCGAGCCTTGGCGAAATTTTTGTTTTTTGGGCTTAAGGGGGGAGAGCTAGTGGAGGCAGGCCTTAAGGTTATTTGCGTGTGCTTGTTGACACAAAGGAGCTTGTGTCCAAGTGGGGGTGACGTCATTAGTAGAGCAAGGGGGAAGGAGTTCGAATCCCATCTGCAGCATCTAGAGCTTTAATTTTTGTGCTCAAGGAGAGGAGGAGGTAGCATTCGGCTGGGACTCTACTAGGAGGAGTTTGAATGAGTCAAATGAATTTGAATGGATGGATGAGAGGTGATAGAGGAGTTGAAGTGGTCAAATTGGTTTGAATGGGTGATGGGGAGCAAATTGTGGAGTAAAATAAGGGATTTGGAGTGTGGTGGAGGTGTTGGCCGAATGTGGGGGTCTTGGAGGGGAGAATTTCGATCTTGAAGGGGGTCTTGAGGGTGAGTGTTTTGGTTTTGGGGTCATGTGAGTGTGTACCGAAATACTCAAGCCATTTTTCTTCTCTTCTCTTCAACTTGGTGTTGGCCGAAACTTTTTGTACCTCTCTTCTGCTCTCTTTTCTTTACCGAAACTGTAAGTGATTACCCTTATTACTTTCCAATTCTTTTCTCTTCTCCCTCAAGTTTGATAGCCGAAACTTCAACCTTCCCTTTCTTCTTGTTTTTTTTTTCCTTTCTTCCTACTTTTTTTCTTCACCACTAGCCGATTTCTCTTGAAGCCCTCATTGCCGAACCTTTCTCTTTTTATTTCCTCCATAGCCGAACCTTTATACTTCTTCTTTACTTCTCTACCCTCTCCTTTAAAACGAAACCCCTGCTTCTAGTGACTCTTGGTTAGTATTCGTCCATAGCCGAATAGTTCTGGGATCTTGCTGAGGGTCGAATCTCGATTTTCATCCGGCACTTTCTTGTTATTTCAATAAGGGTTCTTCTTTCCCTATTTCTTTTCGTTCGTTGCTCTTCTCTCGTTGTCTTGTTAAAACCGAAGATCGTAACTCACTTCTTTTTGGGCTTTGGCCGATTGTAGAGAGGATTAACCTTACCTTCTCTTCTTCGTTTAGCCTTCATTCGGGGGGTTTCTGGTAAGTGGTGGTGATGACCGAAGAGTTGGGGGGCCTCTTTCAAGTTTTAGTTTGGCCGAAAGGCCGTTTCTTTATTCTTATTTAGGACATCGGTCCTAACCCCTTGTGTTATTTAGGGACTCATCCGGTTTCGTAAGTCGAATCTTCTGGTGTTCGGTCTTCCTTTGATCAAGGTAAGGAATCATCTTTTTAGTTTCTTGACTATTAAATTCCTACACGTTTTCGTCTGCCTTAATCAAATTCCCTTGATAGACAACCTATGTTTCTCTTTGAGTACTGATCAAGGCTCTCTTCATGGATGCGAGCGCTAGCCATTCCAAGGGGGTATCGTTAAAGGAGCTTGAGGAGAGTGAACCCGTAGTCTCTGCTCCTAAGTTTAAACGACATGCTGTGTCGGCGGTTCGAGACTTTCCACCAGGTTGTGGTAGGAAGCCGACATCTGCCTGGGATAGACAAATCGCAGTTGTTTCTTCTAGTGAGAGTGTTGACGATCTAGAGTGTTTAGTTTTACGCGTAATCAGGTGTGTAATGCTCACACTTTTCTTTATTACTTTGTGTTAATAACTGTGTTGGCTGAAAGCCGAAAAACAATCAGATAGACAGTAGAGAGACACCCTTGTGGGAAAGGTTGGAGACACCGGTAAAATATCTTTGATTATGATTGCCTTTAGTATAACATGATTATGTATGATTTGATTATCTGCTGTATATTGTTAATATGTTTGCATGGGCTTTGGGATATGATTGAAAGGGGAAGTTTGATTCAATGACTTTTGTCACAGTGGTTTGGAACCACATATACATTTATCAGTGACTGTCACAGTGGTTTGGAACCACAGTGGGTTGGCCCCACATACATTTATCAGTGACTGTCGCTGTGGTTTGGAACCACTGTGGGTTGGCCGCACATACATTTATCAGTGACTCTATCACAGTGGTTTGGAACCACAGTGGCTTGGTGCCACGGGTGTTTGCCTGATTCAGGTGATGTAGAGGATGGAAAACTAGGTTGGGCTGGGTTGCATTGCATCCAATTTCTGATATGCTATGTTGTGAGGGCTAAAGCCTAATGTGCATCTGTGGGCTTAAGGCCCAGATTGCGTTATAAGGGGTATTACACACTGAGTCTTGGTGACTCACCCTTCTACTTAATTTTGCAGGTAACCCTTAGTTGCGGATTTGGAGCCGAGGTGGACTTTGAGGTGGCCATGCATTACTACTTCCGTAAATCTTTCATTTCTTTATTTTAAACTTACTTTTATTTTGGGTTTTTGTAACACCCCAAACCCAGCCCAAACACTACAACCGGATTTGGCATGTCACTAGGAAGAAGTTTAGGAAGTTTGACAGGTTTTGGAAAATTCTAAGTCATTTTAAAATCTCGAATTTCGTGGTTCAGTTGAAAACCCGTTGTTTAGTTAACTTTGAAAATTTGGTTAGTCGAACCCTTGCGATTAGGTGACATTTGAAAACACTTACGAATTATTCGTTTATCAGGTTTCTTTTATTGTAAGAAACGTTATTGGGCAGGTTATAAGAAAACTTTAGTTTGCAGTTTTAAAAATGTCCCACTGAGCAGTCTATAATTAACATGTCCAAAATTAAAATTCGAAAGTAAATTCCAAGTTTTGTAGTGGCCTTATTACAAATCAAAGAAAAATACCCAAAAGTTATAAACGATATATAAAATAAAGTTTACTAGTAACCCATGCGTGGCCACCTCTGGTTCCTCCATTGATCCATCATGCTAAGAATTACCTGCAATTGTTTAAACAAAAGAGTGAGTCACAAGACTCAGTGTGCAATTAGTCCACATACTCCACAATTGGGCCTAAGCCCCCAAATCACCATCGTAGAAGCCCAATCATACAAAGATAAACAAATAATTAACATGCTAGCCCAACCCAAATTTAGTTTTTCCATCCTCTACACTCCACTTCATATGTCCAACCTCAACACACACAGGGATTTCTACAATCAACCCTCCATCCTCTACACTCCACTTTGGCAGTCATGCTGACAGAACACACTGCTCAAAGACAATAACACGTGGCCTAGCCACCGATCACTATGTGACCAAATCACCGATACAATAATGTACCATCAATAGGTGTGACATTGTCACCCATAAGCACTTCCCCTTCATATCATAACATCCCGATATCCCATGCACATGCAACATAGTATAATAAACAAGTTATATGTAATGTCACACACAATCATGCTATCAAAATGTTAAGGTTTAACCAAGATACACTAACCTGATGTTTCGGTTTTACCCAACAGGGATAACTCAATCTCCATTGCCGGGATTT
This sequence comes from Gossypium sturtianum, assembly GCA_025698515.1. Lineage (NCBI taxonomy): Eukaryota > Viridiplantae > Streptophyta > Magnoliopsida > Malvales > Malvaceae > Gossypium > Gossypium sturtianum. Next base: position 79,641,413 of record CM046944.1, read on the forward strand.
TCGGCTTTCATAACACATACACGATTATTACAATAACAAAAGGGGTAGTGTGATAATTACAAACCTGTGAACACGTAAGACTATACTATCGATCTTGCTAACGTCCTCACTTGTAGGGATCACAGCGATCTGTCTATCCCTTTCAGAAGCCGGCCCACACCCCGGTGGCTAATCTCGAACGGCAGACACCGCACGTCTTTTGAACTTAAGGGCTGGGATTACGGGTCTAACCCCTTCCGTCGCTTGGCTGGCATTTGATTCCATCCAAAAGGTCTTGGTCAGAAGACCGAGTTAAAACATCGAAGCAGAGAAATCAAGGATATACGCCGAATAACATAGTGATTTCTTACCTAAGTCGATAGAACCTGGAGACTACTACACTTGGATTAGCAAGCCACTGGAATCCCAACACAACTCCATAATAGAATCGGCCATCTTAGATATGGTAAAAAAGAATGGCCTTTCGGCCTAATCAAAAGATGCAAACTCCCTTACCTTGGTTGACCGATTGCCCCTCCTAAGATCCTTCAATATCGCTTAGATGCAAAAAGAATGTGAATGGAGGCCCCTTTTACATTTGGCCAAAGATAGACAGAACATGGTTAACCCCACCGGTTACCAACCCAATAGAGATTAAAAGAGAACAGAGAAGGAGGCTCGCGCTTACCACTTAATCAGGATGGAATCGATTTGAAAGGGAGATAGGAGGATGAGTGACGACAATTTCCTTAAACAATAATCGAGTAAGAGATGTGAACACAACAAGGGATTCAGCAAATCAAGAAAACAACTCAGGAAGAAAGAAGAGAAAGTAGGTTTCAGTTTATGAAGAAATAAAGAGAAAATGTGAGAAGAATTGGCTATGGAGGTTCGGCTAAAGAGAAAGAGGAATAAGGCAAGGTTAGAAAGGAGATATGGCAGTAGTTTCGGCCTAGAGAAATAAAACTAGAAGAGAAAGATTTGATGTGAGGTGGGTTTCGGCTATGAAGAATAGTTAAGGGAAATATGAAGAATAAAATAGAGAGAAGAGAGGCTAATGGGTATTTCGGCTTTTAGTGAAAAGAAATGGGTGTGAGAATGAGTGATTGCCGAAAAGGTGAGTCCCCAAAGGTGATTTCGGTCAATTATGAAGAAGAAGTGGTAGAAACCCTATTTGGTAGAAAAGAGAAACAATATCGAAAAGGAGGTTTAGCCAGATGATTCGGCAATGGTCCTCAAAGAAAATGGAAGTGAAATCTAGAACCAACCCAAAAGGAGAACCTAATTGAATTTCGGCACACCTACTACAAGCCTAAACCGATTTCTCCCCCCCTCCTCAAGCATCCAAAATTCGGCCACTACCTTCACCAACCCTCAATCCCATATTTTCCTCCTAAATTCCCTCTCGCCCACTCATTCAAACTAATTTGAACAATTCAAACTCCTTTCTCTTCTCATAGCCACACATTTGAATAGTTTGACCCAATCAACACTCCCCCTTGAAGTGTCCTAGCCGAACTCCACCTCCTCCCTTCCAGACGTCAAAAGAATTCCCAAAAACAATTCATGCAACTCGAACCTGCTCCCCCTCTGCTTCCCCTGAGGCATCACTTACCAGCTCCTTAAGTGGCGCCTCCTTGCCACTTTACCATCTTAGTTCTTGTGTCAACAAGCACCAACAATAAACCTTAAGTCCTGCCCCAAATCAGCTTCCCTCCTAAAGTGCCCAAAATTAAAATTTTGGCCAAGGTTCTGGCTTAACCCCGGGCCTTCCCGAAGACTCCAAACACACTCAAACAACATACAAAGTATACCAAACACACAGAAACAAGATAGATGCAGAGCCCCTAAATCCCGGATGTTACAGTTCTACCCCCTTAAAGAAATTTCAGCCTCGAAATTTCCTGGTCAAAAGCGATTCGGGTACTGCTGACGCATCGCATCCTCTGGCTCCCATGTCGCCTCTTCCATTCCATGATTTTGCCATAAGACTTTAACCAACGGAACCGATTTCCTTCTTAGCACCTTGACGTCTCGTTCCACGATCTGGATTGGTTCCTCCTCGTAGGACAAGTCTAGTCTTACCTCAATTTCCTCCACTGGCACGACGTGAGATGGATCCGAACGGTAGCATCTTAGCATTGAAACATGGAATACATCATGCACCTGTTTCAATTCTGAAGGTAACTCCAGTTGATACGCCACTGGTCCCACACATTTCAAAATTCGATAAGGCCCAATGAACCTAGGACTTAGCTTGCCATTTCGTCCAAACCTCATCACCTTCTTCCAAGGTGAAACTTTCAAGAAAACCCGATCACCCACTGCAAACTCTATTTCTTTTCGCTTCAGGTCTGCATAAGACTTCTGCCTATCAGACACTTCTTTTAATCGAGCCCTAATTAGCTTAACCTTCTCCTCTGTCTCAGTAACCAATTCTAGACCCAAAATCTGGCGTTCACCCAATTCTGTCCAACAGGTAGGAGTACGACACCTCCGCCCGTATAACGCTTCATAGGGCGCCATCTGAATACTAGATTGGTAGCTGTTGTTGTATGCAAATTCCGCCAATGGTAAGAACTCTTCCCAACTACCCTTGAAATCGATGACACATCCCCTCAACATATCCTCCAAGATCTGAATCACTCTCTCGGGATCGACCATCACCTCCAGTGGATGAAAAGTCTTTGAAGTCCGCTTGTACCCAATGCCCGATCTGATGCCCTCCGAATCGTGGACGTAAACCTAGGGTCTCTATCTGATATGATCGATCACAAAAACCCCATGCAACCTCACAATTTCGCCACATACGACTTAGCCAACCTCTGAAGAGAATAGTCGACATGAACAGGTATGAAATGGGTAGACTTCGTCAACCGATCCACAATCACCCATACCGAGTCTTTCTTAGTAGGCGTGAGAGGTAGCCCACTAACAAAATCCATAGTGATCCTTTCCCATTTCCACTGTGGAATCTTCACCGCTGCAACAACCACGAAGGCAAAGCGATGCTCTGTTTTAACTCACGACAAGTTAAACACTTCCCCACAAATTCCGTAACCTCCCGCTTCAAACCAGGCCACCAAAACTATTCATGCAGATCCCGGTACATCTTACTTCCTCCAGGATGCATAGCGTAAGGACTACTGTGCGCTTCCTAAAGAATTATCTGCCTCAATTCTACATCCTTCGGCATGCAAACCTTCCCACGAAAGCACAAAACCCAATCACTGTTCAAATTATAATCTTCTACCCCACTATTCTATACTTGCAAAAGTCGAGCGCTCAAGACATCATCCGATAACTGTTTCTCTTTAATCTGATCTACCCATGTCGGCTTCACTTGAAGTTCAGCTAACAGGCTTCCGTCATCATACAAACTAAGATGGGCGAACATTACTCTCAAGTCTGATATTACCTTCCGACTTAACGCATCTGCTACCACGTTAGCCTTACCCGGATGATATTTGATCGAACAGTCATAATCTTTCAACAGCTCAATCCACCTTCACTGCCTTAAATTCAACTCTTTCTGAGTTAGAAGATATTTCAAACTCTTATGGTCGGTGTAGATAATGACTTCTCTCCATACAAATAATGTCTCCATCTCTTGAGCGAAAACTACCGCAGCCAACTCCAGATCATGAGTGGGATAATTAATCTCATGCGGTCTTAACTGCCGAGACGCATAAGCAACAACCTTTCCATCCTGCATTAACACACATCCTAATCTCGTGTGTGAAGCATCACAATAAACCACGAACTCCTTTCCGGCCTCAGGCTGAATCAACACTGGAGCCTCTGTCAAAATCCTCTTCAGCTTCTCAAAACTTTCCTGTTGCTTGTCAGCCCAAACAAAAGGTACCCCTTTCCTCAACAACTTGGTTAAAGGTGCCGCAATTAATGAGAACCCTTCAACGAACCTTCGCTAATACCCAGCCAGACCAAGGAAACTCCGAATCTCTGCCACCGACTTAGGTGATTTCCACTCTAACACCGCTTCAATCTTCCGGGGATCCACCCTAATCCCTTCTGCAGATACCACATGACCCAAAAATGTAACTTCCTTCAACCAAAACTCACACTTGCTAAACTTGGCGTACAGCTACTTCTCCCTCAAAATATGCAGAACCACTCGAAGATGCAAATCGTGCTCCTCCTTAGTCTTGGAATATACCAAAATGTCGTCTATGAACACAATGACGAACCAGTCTAGATAGGGCTGAAAAACCCGGTTCATCATATCCATGAACACAGCTGGTGCATTTGTCAACCCAAACGGCATCACCAGGAACTCATAGTGACCATAGCGAGTTCGAAAAGCCATTTTGTAGATATCCGCTTCCTTGACCTTAAGCTGATGATATCCCGACCTCAAATCTATCTTTGAAAAGACTGAGGTCCCTTTGAGCTGATCAAACATGTCATCTATCCTCGGCAGCGGGTACTTGTTCTTGATAGTCAGCTTGTTCAACTGGCGGTAGTCAATGCACATTCGCATGGACCCATCTTTCTTCTTCACAAACAACACCGGCGCTCCCCACGGAGATACACTGGGTCGGATAAAACCACGGTCTAACAACTCTTGGATCTGAGCTTTAAGTTCAATTAGCTCCTTCGGCGCCATCCTGTAAGGGGCGATGGACACCGGAGCCGTTCCCGGAAGTAACTCAATTCTGAACTCCACCTCACGATCCGGAGGCAACCCTGGAAGTTATTCAGGAAATACATCCACAAATTCCTTTACTGTTCTAACCTCATCCACGGTCACTTCCTTTGCATCCAAGGCACTGACATAGGTTAAGAAAGCCATGCACCTTTTCCTCACCATTCTTTCCACCTTAAGAGCAGACACTACATTGGACAAATAGTCTCTCCTCTCACCTATCACCAAAACTTCGTCATCCTCAGGAGTCCTTAACACCATGCGCTTAGCAGCACAATCCAAGTTTTCACGATATCTTGGCAACCAGTCCATGCCTAAGATCAAATCGAACTCCCCGAACGGTAGTTCCATCAAATTGGCCGGGAACTTCTAGAGGCACATTCCTAAAAAGTTTATTTACTACTACAGATTGCCCTAGAGGACTAAGTATCATCATCTCCTTAGAAGCAGTTTCAGAGTTCATGTTCAAAGTTCCAGACACTACACTAGCAACATAGGAATGCGTCGACCCAATATCAATTAATACAATAAAGGGTAAACCGAAAATGAGGAATGTACCCGTTATAACATATGGTGCGTCACCCTCTTCTCGGTGTCTGGCTGCATAAACTAACTCGGGCTATCTTGCCTCAGTATTCCCAGCACCTCTGCCCGGCACTCCACGACCCCGACCAGAACCATTCCCTCCTCTGTTCGGTCCACGACCTCTCGGCATCTGCTGCCCACCCTTTCCTGGCTGTACATACCCCTGACCTACCATCTGAGCCCTAGTCCTTTCTAACGGACAGTCCCTGATCAAATGATCCTTTGACCCGCACCTGAAACATACCCTATCTCTTCCCCAGCACTCTCCTGCATGTGACCTCCCACACTGAGCACATTGTCAAAAAATAGCAGCTGGCATTGCAACGCGACTCGACCCATCAACCCTGGGCCTCTTTTGGAAACCCCTAGATGACCCTGACTGTCCATACCTGACTTTATCCTTGTCCCTGTTTTGCCTTTCGGTCCGCGTCACCTCCTCGGCTATTTTAGCTTTTTTCCACCAGAATAGCAAAATCCCTCTCCCGCTGTGGAGCTATCAACACTCGCAGCTCATCTTGTAGCCCATCTTCGAACCGTACGCAACGCTCATGATCTGTCGCAACTATCCCTCAAGCATACCGGCCCAGCCATAGGAATTCTGCCTTATACTCAGCTACCGTTTTACCCCATTGGACCAAATTCAGGAATGCCTTCCTCTGAGCATCCACGTAACTGGCCCCAACGTACTTCCCTTAGAATTTCATCTTAAAGAAATCCCAATCAACTCGGTCCACCGGAGTACCCTCTCTCACGGTAAGCCACCACTGGTAGGCCTCATCCCGAAGTAGAGACACCGCACCCTTCAGCTTTTCCTCTGCCGTGCAGTCCAAGTCATCCATGATTCTCTTGACTGCCTCTAGCCAATACTCAGCCACGTTTGGAGCTACTCCAGAGATACCTCTAAACATTTCGGCTCCATTCGCTCGAAGTCACTCAGGGATAGACTTTCGAGTTGCTGTTCCACTGCCTGTCCCAGCTACTCGTTCCAACACACGCAACATTGCCTGAGACAGAGCATCATCTCCACCAGTTCTGTCTTGTAGTCCCGCTTTCGCCACAGGTGATGCGGGCACTTCACCCTCAGGCTCATATTCTGCTTCCGAGAACTCAGCTTCAACACCTCGGCCTCTATCACGGCCACGTGCGCCACATCCACGTCTAGCACTCATGTCTAACGTTTCGTCTTATCTGATTACAAATTTTATGAATTAGTATTTCTTCCACTGTTTATTACCGAGTAGTTTTATGAAGATAAAATTATAAGTAGTTTTTCCGCAAGCATGTGTATACCTAAAGGTTTTCATCTCTACAGCACAGTTTCTTAATTCCATCATCCATAACAACACATTCACATAATACATCAACTTTATGCAATCACTTAGCCATCAGAAAACTTACCTGGCAGACTTGGGCTGGAGACTCGGGTGCCACACCTCGAAAACAGATCCACGTATATATTTTTCTTAAAAGTGAAATCTGAAAAACGTTTTGAACCCAAAACCCAAGGGCGAGCTTTTTAAACCTGGCTCTGATACCAAACTGTAACACCCCAAACCCAGCCCAAACACTACGACCGGATTTGGCATGTCACTAGGAAGTAGTTTAGGAAGTTTGACAGGTTTCAGAAAATTCTAAGTCATTTTAAAATCTCGAATTTCGTGGTTCAGTTGACAACCCGTTATTTAGTTAACTTTGAAAATTTGGTTAGTCGAACCCTTGCGATTAGGTGACATTTGAAAACACTTACCAATTATTCGTTTATCAGGTTTTCAATGAAAATGTCTTTTATTGTAAGAAACATTATTGGGCAGGTTATAAGAAAACTTTAGTTTGTAGTTTTAAAAACGTCCCACTGAGCAGTCTATAATTAACATGTCCAAAATTAAAACCCGAAAGTAAATTCCAAGTTTTGTAGTGGCCTTATTACAAATCAAAGAAAAATACCCAAAAGTTATAAACGATATATAAAATAAAGTTTACTAGTAACCCATGCGTGGCCACCTTGGGTTCCCTCCAGCCCAGTCCATCATGCTAAGAATTACCTGCAATTGTTTAAACAAAAGAGTGAGTCACAAGACTCAGTGTGCAATTAGTCCACATTCTCCACAATTGGGCCTAAGCCCCCAAATCACCATCGGCCGAAGCCCAATCATACAGCATAAACAAATAATTAACATGCTAGCCCAACCCAGCCTAGTTTTTCCATCCTATACACTCCACTTCATATGTCCAACCTCAACACACCTGGGGATTTCTACAATCAACCCTACATCCTCTACACTCCACTTTGGCAGTCATGCTGACAGACACACTGCTCAAAGACAATAACACGTGGCCTAGCCACCGATCACTATGTGACCAAATCACTGATACAATAATGTACCATCAATAGGTGTGACATTGTCACCCATAAGCACTTCCCCTTCATATCATAACATCCCGATATCCCATGCAAATGCAACATAGTATAATAAACAGGTTATATGTAATTTCACACACAATCATGCTATCAAAATGTTAAGGTTTAACCAAGATACACTAACCTGATGTTTCGGTTTTACCCAACAGGGATAACTCAATCTCCATTGCCGGGATTTCCAGCTTTCATAACACATACACGATTATTACAACAACAAAAGGGGTAGTGTGATAATTACACACCTGTGAACACTCAAGACTATCCTATCAGTCTTGCTAACGTCCTCACTTGCAGGGATCACAGTGATCTATCTATTCCTTTCAGAAGCCGGACCACACCCCGGTGGCCAATCTCGAACGGCAGACACCGCACGTCTTTTGAACTTAGGGGCTGGGATTACAGGTCCAACCCCTTCCGTTGGTTGGCTGGCATTTGATTCCATCCAAAAGGTCTTGGTCAGAAGACCGAGTTAAAATATCGAAGCAAAGAAATCAAGGATATACGCTGAATAATATAGTGATTTCTTATCTAAGTCGATAGAACCTGGAGACTACTACACTTGGATTAGCAAGCCACTGGAATCCCTACACAACTCCATAATAGAATCGGCCATCTTAGATATGGTCAAAAAGAATGACCTTTCGGCCTAATCAAAAGATGCAAACTCCCTTACCTTGGTTGACCGATTGCCCCTCCTAAGATCCTTCAATATCGCTTAGATGCAAAAAGAATGTGAATGGAGGCCCCTTCTACATTCGGCCAAAGATAGACAGAACATGGTTAACCCCACCGGTTACGAACCCAACAGAGATTAAAAGAGAAGAGAGAAGGAGGCTCGCGCTTACCACTTAATCAGGATGGAATCGATTTGAAAGGGAGATAGGAGGATGAGTGACGACACTTTCCTGAAATAATAATCGAGTAAGAGATGTGAACACAACAAGGGATTCGGCAAATCAAGAAAACAACTCAGGAATAAAGAAGAGAAAGTAGGTTTCAATTTATGAAGAAACAAAGAGAAAATGTGAGAAGAAATGGCTATGGAGGTTCGGCTAAAGCGAAAGAGGAATAAGGCAAGGTTAGAAAGGAGATATGACAGTAGTTTCGGCCTAGAGAAATAAAACTAGAAGAGAAAGATTTGATGTGAGGTGGGTTTCGGCTATGAAGAATAGTTAAGGGAAATATGAAGAATGAAAAAGAGAGAAGAGAGGCTAATGGGCATTTCGTCTTTTAGTGAAAAGAAATGGGTGTGAGAATGAGTGATTGCCGAAAAGGTGAGTCCTCAAAGGTGATTTCAGTCAATTATGAAGAAGAAGTGGTAGAAACCCTGTTTGGTAGAAAAGAGAAACAATATCGAAAAGGAGGTTTAGCCAGATGATTCGGCAATGGTCCTCAAAGAAAATGGAAGTGAAATCTAGAACCAACCCAAAAGGAGAACCTAATTGAATTTCGGCACACCTACTACAAGCCTAAACCGATTTCTCCCCCCTCCTCAAGCATCCAAAATTCGGCCACTACCTTCACCAACCCTCAATCCCATATTTTCCTCCTAAATTCCCTCTCGCCCACTCATTCAAACTAATTTGAACAATTCAAACTCCTTTCTCTTCTCATAGCCACACATTTGAATAGTTTGACCGAATCAACACTCCCCCTTGAAGTGTCCTAGCCGAACTCCACTTCCTCCCTTCCAGACGTCAAAAGAATTCCCAAAAACAATTCATGCGACTTGAACCTGCTCCCCCTCTGCTTCCCCTGAGGCTTCACTTATCTGCTCCTTAAGTGGCGTCTTAGTTCTTGTGTCAACAAGCACCAACAATAAACCTTAAGTCCTGCCCCAAATCAGCTTCCCTCCTAAAGTGCCCAAAATTAAAATTTTGGCCAAGGTTTCGGCTTAACCCCAGGCCTTCTCGAAGACTCCAAACACACTCAAACAACATACAAAGTATACCAAACACACAGAAACAAGATAGATGCAGAGCCCCTAAATCCTGGATGTTACAGTTTTTGCTATGTAATAAGACGTCCATAACTTTAATTTGGGTTTTGCTTTAATACTGTTTATACATATTTTATGAAATGTCAAATATGAAGTTTTTCTAAAATAAAAATATAACCAACCATTTTTTTTCAAAGTGTTAACAAAAGATGACAAGCGAATAACTAATTAATTCAGAAAACTTTCTTAAATAACTCAACAGTGCTTTTAAAATATCATGTTTATGAAAATCCCTAATTTCGGCTTTTGTATAGTAAACCTATTTACGACTCATAGTTCATATTAATAAGAAGTTGGTAACAAACCCTTAAAACTTATTTTAATTTTCAAGATGGAAACTCAAAACGGAAAGTTTTCTAAATTGCGATGTTTCTTTAAAATTTTCAAAACTATCTTTCCCTGTGACATACCAGATTCGGTCGTAACGTTTAGACCGGGTTTAGGGTGTTACAATTTTGGTATCAGAGCCAAGGTTACAAAACTCGGCTGTGGAATGGGTTCAAAAATGTTTTCAAGTTGGTTTGGAATATGATTTAGAAAAATACATGTTTTTTGGAAGTATGGCACCCGAGTCTCTGGCACCAATCCGTACTGTAAGTTTTTTTGATAACTGCTTGATTTCTTGTGAAAAGATTATATTATGTTGTGATTGATAGTTTTAAGAGATTCAACTTTAGAGATTGAGACCTTTAGAAATATGTTTTGCGAAAAACTACTTCTAATTCTATTTTCATAAGACTATCCGGTAATAAACAGTGGAAGATATACTAATTCATAAAATTTTAATTAGATTAAGTCGATTTCGTAATCATGAGCGCTAGAGGACGTGGACGTGGTATACGCAGTCGTGGTAGAGGCCGAGGTATTGAGGATGAACCCTCAGAATCAGGGCTGGGCCGAAAGGCAAAGTGCCAGCATCACCAGTAGTGAAAGCGGGGTCTCAGGACTGAACTGGAGGGGACGATGCTATGTCCCAAGCTATGCTGCGTGTTCTAGAGTGGGTTGCTAAAGCAAGCACGAGATCCGTAGCTCGGAAATCTATTCTTGAGCGACTCCGAGCTAATGGGGTCGAGATATTCAGGGGTATTTCTGGTGTGGCTCCTAACGTAGCTGAGTACTGGCTGGAAGCGGTTGAACGAATCATGGACGATCTTGACTGTACCGTAGAGGAAAAGTTGAAAGGAGTAGTGTACCTCCTTCGAGATGAGGCATACCAGTGGTGGCTCACGGTAAGGGATGGTACATCAGCGGACCGTATTACCTGGGATTTCTTTACGACAGGTTCGAGGGAAGGTATGTTGGGGCGAGTTACGTGGACACTCAGAGAAAGGCATTTTTAAACTTGGTCTAAGGGAATAAGTCAGTGGCTGAGTGTGAGGCGGAGTTCCTGCGTTTAAGTCGTTATGCCCGGGGTATCGTCGCAACTGATCACGAGCGTTGTGTCCGATTTGAGGATGGTCTGAAGGACGAGTTGCGAGTACTGATAGCTCCGCAGCGGGAAAGAGAGTTTGCCACTCTGGTTGAGAAGGCAAAGATAGCTGAAGTGGTGAAGCGGTCAGAGAGACTGAATCAGGATAAAGATAGGGGTAGGAATAAGAGGAACTATGGGTCGTCAGGATCTGCTGGAGGTTTCTAAAAAAAGCCTAGGTTTGATGGGCCGGGTCGAGTTGCGAAGCCTGTTACTGTTGGTCGGTCTCAACCATGTGCTAGATGTGGGAATTTTCATTCGGGGGAGTGTTGGGCACAAAATAGAGAATGCTTCAGGTGTGGATCTGTATGTCATCTGGTAAGGGACTGTCCAAAAGAGCCAAACAGGGCACGGCCAGTAGGTCAAGGATATGTACAGTTTGGAAGAGGTGGGCAGTAATCACCGAGAGGTCGTGGTCCGGCCAGAGGAGGAAATGGTTTTGGTCGAGGGCGTGGAGCACCAGGCAGAGGTGCTAGGAATACAGATGCGAGACGGCCTGAGTTGGTTTATGCAGTTAGATGTCGAGAGGATGGAGATGCACCAGACGTCATAACCGGTACGTTCCTTTTTTTTGGTGTGCCCTTTTTAGCTTTGATAGATATTGGGTCTACATATTCATATGTTGCTAGTACTGTGTCTGGAACTTTGAATATAGAATCTGAGGTTGCTTCTAGAGAAATGAATGTGATTAGCCCTTTAGGACAATCTGTAGTGGTGAACAAACTATTTAGGAGTGTGCCTTTAGAAGTGCAAGGGATTGTTTCCTGGCTGATTTGATGGAATTGCCGTTCGGCGAGTTTGAGTTGATTTTAGGCATGGACTAGTTAGTTAAGTATCGAGCAAACTTGGATTGTGCTGCTAAGCGCATTATATTGAAGACTCTTGAGGATAAGGAGGTACTGGTGATAGGTGAGAGAAGGAATTACCTGTCCAATGTGGTGTCTGCTTTAAAGGCTGAAAGGATGGTGCGAAAAGGGTGTGAGGCGTTTCTAGCTTTCGTCAGTGCTTTGGAGGCCAAAGAATTATTTGTAAGAGATGTGAGAACGGTGAAGGATTCCTCAGACGTTTTTCTAGAAGAACTTCCAGGGTTACCTCCGGATCGCGAGGTGGAGTTTGGCATTGATCTACTTCCAGGAACAGCTCCGGTGTCTATTGCCCCATATAGGATGGCACCGAAGGAGCTGATGGAGCTTAAAGCTCAGATTCAAGAATTGTTGGACCGTGGTTTTATTCGACCAAGTGTGTCTCCGTGGAGAGCACCGGTGTTATTTGTTAAGAAAAAAGACGGGTCGATGCGGATGTGCATTGACTACAGGCAATTGAACAAGTTGACGATTAAGAACAAGTACCCGTTGCCAAGGATTGACGACTTGTTCGATCAGCTGCGAGGCGCATCAGTCTTCTCGAAGATGGACTTGAGGTCAGGGTACCATCAGCTTAAGGTCAAGGAGGCGGATATTCATAAGACTGCTTTTCGAACTTGTTATGGTCACTACGAGTTCTTAGTGATGCCGTTCGGGTTGACGAATGCACCAGCTGCATTTATGGATATGATGAACCGGGTATTTCAACCCTACCTAGATCGGTTGGTCATAGTGTTTATAGACGATATTTTGGTATATTCAAGAACAGAAGAGGAGCATGATTGGCATCTTCAGATTGTTCTGCAGATTTTGAGAGAGAAGCAACTGTATGCCAAATTCAGCAAGTGTGAATTTTGGCTGAGGGAAGTTACCTTTTTGGGGCATGTTGTTTCTGCCGAGGGGATTAGGGTGGATTCCCGAAATATTGAAGCTGTTTTGGATTGGAAACCACCAAAGTCGGTAGCAGAAATTTGAAGTTTCCTTGGGTTAGCTGGATACTACAGAAGGTTCGTTGAGGGATTCTCGTTGATTACTACACCATTAACCAAGCTATTACGGAAGGGGATACCGTTTGTTTGGACAGATCAACAGTAGGAAAACTTTGAGAAGTTGAAGAAGATTTTGACGGAGGCACCAGTGTTGATTCAGCCTGAGGCTGGAAAGGAGTTTGTCGGCTATTGTGATGCGTCGCACACAGGGTTAGTATGTGTGTTGATGCAAGAGGGGAAGGTGATAGCGTATGCGTCTCGGGAATTAAGACCGCATGAAGTGAATTATCCCACTCATGATCTGGAATTAGCTGCGGTAGTGTTCGCTTTGAAGATTTGGAGACACTACTTGTATGGGGAGAAGTCAATTATCTTCACCGATCATAAGAGCCTGAAATATCTCCTTACCCATAAGGAGTTAAATTTAAGGCAGCAAAGATGGATTGAATTGTTGAAAGACTATGACTGCTCGATTGAGTATCACCCAGGTAAAGCTAACGTAGTGGCGGATGCGTTGAGCCGTAAGGTGATATCAGATTTGAGGGTAATGTTTTCTCATCTCAGTTTGTATGAAGATGGAAGCTTGTTAGCCAAACTTCAAGTGAAGCCTTCATGGGTAAGTCAGATTAAAGAGAGACAGATGTCAGACGAATTGTTAAGTTCTCGACTTCAGCAAGTGGAAGGTGGTGAGACAGAAGATTTTGGTCTGAACAGTGATGGAGTGTTGTGCTTCCGTGGAAAAGTTTGTATGCCAAAGGATTCCGAATTGAGACAGAGGATTCTGCAGAAAGCGCATAGTAGCCCCTACGCTATGCATCCCGGTGGGATTAAAATGTATCGAGACTTGCGTGAACAGTTTTGGTGGCCAGGTCTAAAGTAAGAAGTTATTGAGTTTGTGAGTAAGTGCTTGACGTGTCAACAGGTGAAGGCGGAACATCAGTTGCCTTCGGGGTTGCTACAGCCAGTGAAGATTCCACTTTGGAAGTGGGAGAGAATAACGATGGATTTTGTTAGTGGGCTACCTCTTACGCCTACTAGGAAAGATTCAGTGTGGGTAATTGTCGATCGGTTGACGAAGTCCGCTCACTTCATACCGGTTCGTGTTGATTACTCACTACAGAAGTTAGCCAAGCTGTATGTAGCAGAGATTGTGAGGTTACATGGGGTACCAGTGTCTATCATATCAGACAGAGACCCTAGGTTTACATCGCGATTCTGGAAGGCGTTACATAAAGCGTTGGGTACAAGACTGGATTTCAACACGGCGTTTCATCCAGGCATGATGGTCACCGAAAGGGTAATTCGGATTCGGAAGATATGTTGAGAGGTCATGTTATCGACTTCAGGGTAGTTGGGAGGATTTCTTACCATTGGCGAGTCGCATACAACAATAGCTATCAATCCAAAGATTACGATGGCACCCTATGAAGTGTTGTATGGTCGTAAGTGTCGTACTCTCTACCTGCTAGACAGAGTTGGGTGAGCGACAGTTGTTGGGTCCGGAATTGGTTTTAGAGACGGAGGAAAATGTTAAGTTGATTCAGACTCGGTTGAAAGAAGCTTTCGACAGGCAGAAATTGTATGCAGATCTGAAGCGTAAAGAAATAGAATTTTTAGTGGGTGATCAAGTTTTGCTGAATGTTTCACCTTGGAAGAGGGTTTTAAGGTTTAGACAAAAAGGCAAGTTGAGCCCCAGATTTATCGGGCCTTATCGAGTGTTGAAACGTGTGGGACCAGTAACGTATCAGCTTGAGTTACCACCGGAGTTGAATCGGATACATGATGTATTTCAAGTTTCAATGTTAAGGCGCTATCGTTCGGATCCATCTCACATAGTGTCGGTAGAGGAAATTGAAGTAAGACCTGATTTGTCTTTTGAAGAAGAACCAGTGCAGATCTTAGATCGAGATGTTAAAGTATTTAGAAGGAAGTCAGTTCCATTGGTTAAAGTTTTATGGCAGAATCACGGTACAGAGGAAGCCACATGGGAGCCAGAGGATGTGATGCGACAGCAATACCCTCACCTCTTTTGATCAGGTAAATTTCGAGGCCGAAATTTCTTTAAGGGGGTAGAACTGTAACATCCTAGAATTAGGGGTTCTGCATTTTATGTTTTTTTGTGTGCTTGGCTTGTTTTGCTTGTTATTTGGATGTGCTTCGGGGTCCTGGGGAGGCTCGGGTTTAAGCCAGAGCCTTGGCGAAATTTTGGTTTTTGGGCTTAAAGGGGGAGAGCTAGTGGAGGCAGGCCTTAAGTTTATTTGCGTGTGCTTGTTGACACAAAGGAGCTTGTGTCCAAGCGGGGGTGGCGTCATTAGCAGAGCAAGGGGGAAGGAGTTCGAATCCCATCTGCAGCATCTAGAGCTTTAATTTTTGTGCTCAAGGAGAGGAGGAGGTAGCATTCGGCTGGGACTCTACTAGGAGGAGTTTGAATGAGTCAAATGAATTTGAATGGATGGATGAGAGGTGATGGAGGAGTTGAAGTGGTCAAATTGGTTTAAATGGGTGATGGGGAGCAAATTGTGGAGTAAAATAAGGGATTTGGAGTGTGGTGGAGGTGTTGGCCAAATGTGGGGGTCTTGGAGGGGAGAATTTCGGTCTTGAAGGGGGTCTTGAGGGTGAGTGTTTCGATTTTGGGGTCATGTGAGTGTGTGCCGAAATACTCAAGCCATTTTTCTTCTCTTCTCTTCAACTTGGTGTTGGCCGAAACTTTTTGTACCTCTCTTCTGCTCTATTTTCTTTACCAAAACTGTAAGTGATTACCCTTATTACTTTCCAATTCTTTTCTCTTTTCCCCAAGTTTGATAGCCGAAACTTCAACCTTCCCTTTCTTCTTGTTTTTTTTTTTCCTTTCTTCCTACTTTTCTTCTTCACCACTAGCCGATTTCTCTTGAAGCCCTCATTGCCGAACCTTTCTCTTTTGATTTCCTCCATAGCCGAACCTTCATACTTCTTCTTTACTTCTCTACCTTCTCCTTTAAACCGAAACCCCTGCTTCCAGTGACTCTTGGTTAGTATTCCTCCATAGCCGAATAGTTCTGGGATCTTGCTGAGGGCCAAATCTCGCTTTTCATCTAGCACTTTCTTGTTATTTCGGTAAGGGTTCTTCTTTCCCTATTTCTTTTCGTTCGTTGCTCTTCTCTCGTTGTCTTGTTAAAACCGAAGATCGTAACTAACTTCTTTTTGGGCTTTGGCCGATTGTAGAAAGGATTAACCTTACCTTCTCTTCTTTGTTTAGCCTTCATTCGGGGGGTTTCTGGTAAGTGGTGGTGATGACCGAAGAGTTGGGGGGCCTCTTTCACGTTTCAGTTTGGTCGAAAGGCCGTTTCTTTATTCTTATTTTGGACATCGGTCCTAACCCCTTGTGTTATTTAGGGACTCATCCGGTTTCGTAAGCCGAATCTTCTGGTGTTCGGTCTTCCTTTGATCAAGGTAAAGAATCATCTTTTCAGTTTCTTGACTATTAAATTCCTGCACGTTTTCATCTGCCTTAATCAAATTCCCTTGATAGACAACCTGCGTTTCTCTTTGAGTACTGATCAAGGATCTCTTCATGGATGCGAGCGCTAGCCATTCCAATGGGGTATCGTTAAAGGAGCCTGAGGAGAGTGAACCCGTAGTCTCTGCTCCTAAGTTTAAACGACGTGCTGTGTCGGTGGTTCGAGACTTTCCACCGGGTTGTGGTAGGGAGCCGGCATCTGCCTGGGATAGACAAATCGCGGTTGTTTCTTCTAGTGAGAGTGTCGACGATCTAGAGTGTTTAGTTTTACGCGTAATCAGGTGTGTAATGCTCACACTTTTCTTTATTACTTTGCGTTAATAACTGTGTTGGCTGAAAGCCGAAACAATTGTAGAGACAGTTGAGACACCCTTGTGGGAAAGGTTAGAGACACCAGGTAAGTACCGTTATGATTGCCTTTCGTATAACATGATTATGTATGATTTGATTATCTACTGTATATTGTTAATATGTTTGCATGGGCTTTGGGATATGATTGAAAGGGGAAGTGTGATTCAGTGACTTTTGTCACAGTAGTTTGGAACCACAGTGGTTTGGAACCACATATACATTTATCAGTGGCTGTCACAGTGGTTTGGAACCACAGAGGGTTGGCCCCACATACATTTATCAGTGACTGTCGCAGTGGTTTGGAACCACAATGGGTTGGCCCCACATACATTTATCAGTGACTCTGTCACAGTGGTTTGGAACCACAGTGGCTTGGTGCATCGGGTGTTTGGCTGATTCAGGTGATGTAGAGGATGGAAAACTAGGTTGGGCTGGGTTGCATTGCATCCGATTTCTGATATGCTATGTTGTGAGGGCTAAAGCCTAATGTGCATCTGTGGGCTTAAGGCCCATATTGCGTTATAAGGAATTACACACTGAGTCTTGGTGACTCACCCTCTCGCTTAATTTTGCAGGTAACCCTTAGTTGCGGATTTGGAGCCGAGGTGGACTTTGAGGTGGCCATGCATTACTACTTTCGTAAATCTTTCATTTCTTTATTTTAAACTTACTTTTATTTTTGGTTTTTGCTATGTAATAAGGCCTCCATAACTTTAATTTGGGTTTTGCTTTAATACTGTTTATACATATTTTATGAAATGTCAAATATGGAGTTTTTCTAAAATAAAAATATAACCAACCATTTTTTTTCAAAGTGTTAACAAAAGATGACAAGCGAATAACTAATTAATTAGGAAAACTTTCTTAAATAACTCAACAGTGCTTTCAAAATATCACGTTTATGAAAATCCCTAATTTCAGCTTTCGTAAAGCAAACCTGTTTACGACTCATAGTTCATATTAATAAGAAGTTGGTAACAAACCCTTAAAACTGATTTTAATTTTCAAGATGGAAACTCAAAACGGAAAGTTTTCTAAATTGCGATGTTTCTTTAAAATTTTCAAAACTATCTTTCCCTGTGACATACCAGATTCAGTCGTAACGTTTAGACTGGGTTTGGGGTGTTACAATTATTCCATTGAAATATTACATGGACATAAAAACCAAGAGATAGTGGAATCTAAATGAAAATAAAAAGGTTAGTTTGGTAATTAGTAAAATAAGTAAACATTAATAAAACAAAACCAATTGAATGTTCATCTTTTCTTAATTCTCTAGCCGAAAATAAGAAAATAGTTAGGGCTTGGAAGCTTTGTTATATTCGGCACTCATTTAGCTAAATTGAGGTATGTTTTTTACTCGGTTTTTGATAATTTCTACGTTTTTGTGATTGTTGCTTTGTGCTCTAGCTAGCCCATGCTCTTATTTTAGAATTTGATGGTGAATTTGAGATATGCCATTGATGAATGTTTAAGCTTTGTGATAGTTGATGATGAAATATGAAAGATATGTGAAAGATTAACATGTTTTGTCTTTGAATTTTTGGTGAAATTGAGTAATTTGGACTAATTTGTGAAAATAATATTTTGAGGGACTAAAATGTGAAATAAATGAAATGTGTGGGCTTGTATGGACATAGGGAGAATTCGGTTAGGCATGGGTGGAATGAAATTTTGTGTATTTGATGATTTTATGAAATAGGGACTAAAGTGTTAAAATGTAAAAATGTGAGGGCTATTTTGTAAAATGCCCTAAATATGTGTGTTTGGACTAAATTGAATGAATTAGTGATTGAATGAGTTAAATTTGAATATGTATAGACCAAAAAAGGAGAGATTCGGATCGAGATCGAGGCAAAGACAAAGTACTCGATTGATCGGCTAGTTTCGGTATTTCGACGTCCGAGGTAAGTTTGGATATAATACAAGTTGTTAAATTTATATCTATGTGATGAGAAATGAATGAATTGTATAGTTAATGAAATAGCAATGTTATATATGAAAATTGAGTAACGAGGCACTATGTGTGCGTAATTTGAAATGAGACAATGATGATTGGCACTGTGTGTGCGAAATAGTAGAAGCTTAGGCTTATTGATTTGGCACTGTGTGTGCGATACCGAGATAAGTTCGGTTTAAAGTACAGGCACTAAGTGTGTGATGAAATTTATGTTTCGGCTTCAAAATTGGCACTAAGTGTGCGATTAAATCAAATGAATAACAAAGGTTGATTGAAATGTAATATCGAGCATTGAGTAGTATGAATGGTGAATAACTATGTGTTGATTAAGGTATGTATTGAACCTTTGTGGTTGATGAAATTGTATATGGAATTATGAATGGTTGAATGAGTATTTTAGCTATGGATGATATGGTGTGAATATTTAAGAGTTAATCTATGTAATGGATTCACTTTGTATATTGTATTTGATTTATTAAATTGAATGTATTATGTTACGAACTTACTAAGCTCTTAAGCTTACTGTGTGATATGTTTCTCTGTTTTTTATAGTGTCAGTAAAGCTAGCTCGGATCAGGGGATCGTCAGCGAATTAATCACACTATCGGCCATCTATTTTGGTATTTTGAAAGATGTATATATATGTGGTATATAGCATGTATAGGCTATTGAATGTGGCATATTTTGAGTTGTATAAATCTAGTCATGAGATATGGCTTAAAAGTTGAATGATGTTAGTATATATATATGTGGTTAAGTGAGTGATGAATATGGTATGTATCGTGCTTAAATGAGTGATGAAAATTGTGGTTTAAATGTGATTTGTGGTAAGGTTTATATAATGCTTGATCTATATGTTTTGGGTTGTGAAATTAAGTGTCTTGGATGGACTTATTTGAGTAGAAATTGAGTATAAGAATAGATGGTATAGTTGATGATTATTTGGTGCTTGAAATGGTATGTTTTGGTTGCATTTGAGGCATGAATTGGTATTGATTTGATGTCTATAGATGATACCAAAGAGTGGTTGGTAATTTGGCCTTGAAAATGGCCTATCATTGCCTACACGGTTGAGCACCCGGGTGTGTGGCTCGACCGTGTCTTTTGAGTTTGGAAATTGAAACAAGTCAGGCTCGACCACGGGTTGGACACACGGGCGTGTGACTGGCCGTGTGGTGCAAGTCAGTGTCGACCACGGGTGAGGCACATGGGCGTGTCTCAGGCCGTGTGAACAAGTCAGTATGTATGCCCTGTTTTGCCACGGCTTGGACACACGGGCATGTCCGAGGCCGTGTGAGGCACACGGCCTACCCACACGGGCGTCTGACCTCTGTAACTTAGAAAAATGTTTGAATTTCAGAAATTTTTGAATGTGTTCGGTTTAGTCCCTACCCCTTTCTAACTTGTGTTTAAGGTCTCATTGACCTATTTAAGGGACTATATGAATGTGAATTGTTATGTTTGGTTGTGATTTGATATGACATGTTCAGAAAAGAGTAGTAATGCCTCTTAACCCTAATTTGGCGACGGTCACGGGTTAGGGGTGTTACAGTTAGGGAGTCAGAATAGAGATTTGGTATCTATACATTTGCTCGAGTATCGATACTCGCGGTTAAAATATTGATATTTCGTTGCAGGTACCGAAAATTTTCTAGACTTTGACTTTCAATTGAGAAATAGAATGCAAGTTTGGTATCGTTTTTCAAGGTGGTATCGATACCACTTAAAGAAAATATCGATACCCTAGTGTCAGTATCGATACCTACGTGACAGTTTTTAGATTTTGTTAAATGGACCTTATGCATGTTTGATTATTATTATAATACTTGTTTATGTATGGTTAGCATGTAACATTGATAACTAACAAATATAATTAACTTAAAACCTATACGAATACTAAAATGGAAGATGCTTCGTTTAGATTAAACTTTTACTTGTTGTATATGACACGAGACAGTGGTGTGGCATCCCATATTCAGGCTAGGAGACCAGGCCAGGTATAGGGTGTTACATTTGGTGGGATCAGAGCTCTAGGTTCATTAACTCTCGGACCTAGGCGATTGTTGTGTGCTTGGAGTTTTAAAACTCATGAGTCTAAATCTCTCTGTTTTCTTAAAATTGTTTGAAATGATCTGACTAAATTGCATGGAATTGTTTGAAATGTCTTTGATTGAATTGCATGTGGAGCAGGAACGGGAACACATTGCCTTAACCCTAAAGTTTGCTTGCAGGAATGAGACTTGGATCATCTCCTCGTCACTCACACCGATTATTTGTTTGTTTGTTTGTGTGTTAGATTATTAGATATGCCTCCTAGACGTGTTAATGTTAGAGCTAGTTCTCAAGAGGATGGTACATCCTTTGCACCTTCTCTGTCGCCGCATAGAGTGAACATACCTGATGAGGGTGTAGGCCCTCTGATGGAAGCTATAATTGGATTGTTTTAGCGAATTATTGGTCCTAATCCTGCTCTTGCACCTGCCAATCCTGCACCTGTGAATCATGGGTTACCGCTTGAACGTCTTCGGGCCTTGGGTGGTAAAGAGTTTTCTAGAGTAAAAGGTACTGATCCGACCTAGCTGAGTATTGGTTGGAAGGAGTTGAAAGGATCCTCGAGCAGATGTCATGTTCTGATGAGGAAAAGTTGGATTGTGTTGTGTCCTTACTTGACGGTGAGGCTCATTGTTGGTGGAATACGGTTAGGTGGGGTACTGTTTCTAATAGATTGACTTGGAATTACTTTCTTGAAGTTTTTAAGAGGAAGTTTATGGGCAAGCAATATATGAAGGCTCGTAAGCGTGAGTTTTTGGATTTGGTTCAAGGAGATTTGTCTGTTGCTGATTATGAGGCTAAGTTTGTGCGACTTAGTCAGTATACTCCTAAGATGATACTTTCTAAGAGGGATCGATGTAAGAGGTTTCGATTTGGGCTTAATCGTGAGATTCGGGTTTATTTGGTAGCCTAAAATGTAGAGATGTTTGATGAGTTGGTTGAGAAAGCCAAAGTAGTTGAGGAAACTTTGGCTGAGTTGCTTCATTCTGTGGTAACTGAATCAGGTAAGAGGATTTCTGATGGTGCATTTGGATGGCCATCTAAGAGAAGACGTGAAATTTAGGGTTCCGATGGGAGTGTACGTCACGAGTTTCGACTAAGTGAGTCTAAGCAGCAGAGTAAGGTAGTGGTTAGTAATGGTGGTTCGACAGGTGGTTTTGGATGGCCTCTTTGTGTGCATTGTGAACGTAGGCATTCTGGTGAGTGTCGTAAGTTGACAGGTGGTTGTTTTAAGTGTGGCTCGAAGGAGCATTTTTTGAGGGATTTCCCAAATAGAGTTAAGGTTTTGCAGACTCAGAGTTTGGCACCTGCTTCTGTGCCTGCTAAAGGCCATGGTCGCGATAGAGGTAATGGGAGACCGGTTGAGCAACGAATTGTTTCTCATACTATTGCTACAACGGTTGAGTCTGGAGGCCCAACTTGAGTTTCTGCTATTAGGGAACCACAGGATCAAGATTCAAACATCGAGATTGAGGGTGTTCTTGCCTTATAATCACTTCTTTTATTCCCGTTGATAGATTTAGGTTCTATGCCTTCGTAAATTTTAAGTGAATTAGCTAATAAGTAGAGAATCCCAATAGAGACTAGTGAATTAGGAAAAATGGTTACAAGTTCATTAGACGAGAGTGTCGTAGTGAGTAGAGGGAATTGTTAGCAAAGTTCGTGGTAGTGAATAAGATCTTTAAGAAAAGAAGTAGGAAGTTAAAGAGAATAAGGATCAAAGTGCGCAATAAAAGTGTGATAGTTAGTTTAAAAGTAGAAAAAACATATTTTGTGATTAAGCAAGTGACGTGTTAGCAGGGAATTTCGAGGACAAAATTCTTTTTAGAGGGGGAGATTTGTAACACCCCAAAATAAGGCCTAAGAGTTTTGAGGGTATTTTAGGAATTTTAGCCTTAGAGTGTTCGAAATTTTGCGACTTGGTTTACTGGTAATGTTTTTTACTATGGTTTTTATAAAATTAAATCAATTTTTGAAAAAGAGTTTTAGAAACCTATAATTTTAGAAAAAGGACTAATTTGTAAAAAAAGTCTAAGGTTTGAGTCTCTATCAAGCAACTAAACCAAATTTTAAAATTCAACCTAATACTTCCCCCACCTACATATATTTCACGTTAGTTTCATCCCCTCCCATTCTTGTTGACATCCCTTTGTTTTCCCCCACCCTCTCCATTCGATTTTTTATTCTAAACTCTAGTCTTTTGATTTTCATCATCCTTACAACATTAAACCTCCATAATACTTCAAGAAAAACACCCAAAAACACCATAGATTCCACCATTGTCAAGCTTTCGAGTTTTTCAAGTTTTCGATCAAACACTCATTTTTTTGTCGTCTAAGGTAACGGTTAAACTCCTAAATAGTTTTAAAAGTTATTTAGTCTTTAAAACTAAGTTTTTAGCCATTAAATCACATGTTTTAAATAAAAGCCAAAAATTGGGTCGTTAATGGTAAATTTTGGGATTTTGAGTAAAAACGTGGTTTCAAAGCATTTTTCAACTTGTTTTTCCATCATTTGAAGGTTTCTAAACTTACTTTCAAGTTTCGTTAAAGAATTCTTGAGTTTTAAATTCTTTTCGGAAAATAGTTAAATTCATGTCGAAAAAGTCGATACTATGAATTGAGTAGTTTTGTATAGTCTAAAGGTTGGGAATTGGTTGTTGATGAACAATTAGATGAATGAAACTCGTTTTAGGTGAAAAGATTATGTGTAGATCAAGATATTTGGATTTCAAGCTGATTATGTTAAAGGTTTTGGTTACATGAGAACTTAATTTCAGCTTATGTTTTGTATGCTTGTAATGAGTCCTTGGCTGATTTTTGGATGTATTATTGTGTGAATATTTTATGTTGAAGTTCCGGATTCAATAAAACCTTCTACGAGTAGATATAAAGGCAAGGAAAAGCTAGTTTGAGCTTTCAGGTTTTCGGCGAAAGTGTAATTAGTGACTATTTGGAATAATTGCTTGTGGACGTAATTCAATGCGTTATTTGGGAATTTAGTAGTAGTCTAAACCCCTACTCTAAATTCCAAGTGTAAGCTTTCTCATACCTATGTTATCTTGTTAATAAAGTGCTTATGTGTTTGTGAATATGTGAATTGAGATGAGATGATATAAAATGTGATATGTGGTTATGATAACTGTTATGAAAGTGAAAATATGTACATGTTATGTATATGTTAAAAGTTAGTGACAGTGTTTTCCTAAAGCTGCAAATATGCAGTGATTGTGCATAGATAATCGTTAAGTGGTATGTGTTTAACTTCGGATATTTTGGCCGTTCGATCTTGAAATCGTTTGATATAGTTGGAATGCCATAGGATTATGAGTACTCAACTATATGTATAGTGATTTTGGGCGTTGAGGCCTTGGGACATGTTGGAGGGATAAGGGAATGTGAGCTAAGCTCCATTCAATGGGACGCGTGAGGGGAAATAAGGAGAGTGTTAGCTTTATGCTTCACTTTTGGGACATGTTTGATTCTCTGAGTCTATGTTTGGTGTGTTGGAGATCTGTGTATCCGATGAGTGATGATAGATCTCACTTTTATGTTTCATAGCTCAAGTTCCAAATTATCTTAAAATGTATATATGTTAAATGAGATGTATGCCTAAATAAGTACGTGGTTGCTATGCAAATTATCCTAAATTATGAATATATGTGTATTGTGATATGTATTTATATAACATGCAACCATTATGCAACTTATCTATAAAGATGTTTTGAGTATTGTTATATGCTTGAATGTTAGGTGATTATATGTGTAGTAGGATATATGCTTAAAAGTGAATATGTTTACCAAGTAAAAGAACTAGAGCTAATGCACGAGCAAGTATAGTATGACACTAGTGTTGGAACTATTGAGGAGGTTGTGCTATATGCTTGTTTCGTTGATGCTTGATGAATTGTTTGCATAGTAGTTATTCTAGGCATTAACTAAGCTTGTTAAGCTCACCCACTCTTTTTTTATATCATTGAAGATTAGTTGTGTGCCGGTGTGAGCAGTGTGGTTTCCGAGAGGTAATCCAAGCAAGTCTATTTGTTATTTTGTAGGTGTTCTATATTTATTTATGTTTTGTGGAATAAGGCAATATGGTAGACTTGTTGATAACCATGTTATCTTCTAAACATTTTTTTGGTTTTTGGTTCCGGTTATAAGGATTACATGTTATTGTTATGCTTGGGTTCATGAACATGATGATGGATTGTCGTTACTTGCTCAAACATGATTTTGTGTTATTGAACTGTTAATTAGGTCGTTGAATGATTATTTGTCAAAGTAATTGATGTATGATGTTTAGGAACTAAATTGGAATAGATTGTTTGCTTAAGTAGGCTGCATTTTTTAGGTTTGGAGTAGAGGTATCGATAATCGGGTTTTAAAATCGATACCTCTGTTCCAAACCTAAAATATGCAGCCTGCTTAAGTAAACAATCCATTCCAATCCGGGTTTTAAAATCGATACCTCTGTGTTTTGAAACGTCAAGGAGTCAGAATAGAGATTTAGTATCTATACATTTGCTCGAGTATCAATACTCGGGGTTAAAATATCGATATTTCATTGCAGGTACCGATAGTTTTTGAGACTTTTACTTTTAATTGAGAAATAGAATGCAAGTTTGGTACCGTTTTTCCAAGTGGTATCGATACCACTTAAAGAAAATATCGATACCCAAGTGTCAGTATCGATACCTACGTGACAGTTTTGAGATTTTGTTAAATGGACCTTACGCATGTTTGATTATTATTATAAGACTTTTTATGTATGGTTAGCATGTAACATTGATAACTAACAAATATAATTAACTTAAAACCTATATGAATACTAAAATGGAAGATGCTTCGTTTAGATTGAACTTTTACATGTTGTATATGACACGAGATGGTGGTGTGGCATCCCATTTTCGGGTTTGGTGACCAGGCCAGGTATAGGGTGTTACAAGATCCTACCCAACTTTGCTACACACCATAAAGAGTTCCCTAGAACTCATCCATCCAATAGCACACCAATAATGTGGACTAGCCACCAGATAGTGTAGTCGAGCTGCCAGAAACAGAATAATGTGGTCGAACCACCAGATATTGCAGATTCACTTCCAGATACAGAATATTATGGACAAGCCACCAGATAATCTAGATTTACTGACATATATTTACTCCATACATATTTTCCCAACCCCATGTATGTGATATGGCATACAGAATAGATTTCAGTAGGCATGCTTTACTTGCAAATTAGAATAACGGAATATGGCATGCTTAACATGTGGATCAGATCTCGTATATATTTTATCACAATGGCATGCTTAACATGAAAATCAGAATAAGAAATATGGCATGCTTAACATGCTAATCAGAAGATCAGAATAGTAACATATTTTTCAGATCATTTGCACATACATAATCCAATAGTCATAAATCACATGTCATGAGTAACAAAAATCACACGATTAGATATTGTAACACCCCCAAACCCGGCCCACAAGTCCTGACCGGATCTGGTTATGTCACTGCGGAATGACGGTTAAAAATCTTTGTCTTTAGAGTAAAACTTGAAAATTTTGTTAACTTTCGGGAAGTAAGTCCATTAAAATTATGAAATAACATAAGCTTGGTTTGAATTAAAACTTTATTATAATTTATTATAATATAAATCCTTTGTAAAAATATTACTAAATACTATGAAACCTTTATCAACTATAAATAGAGTACTTTAATCAAAAGTGGCCCTTATTACAAAATAATTAATCCAAGTACTTCAAACTAAAATGCATAAAGAAAATATTTAAAACGTCTCCTTCTGGCAGGGGCCACCTTGCGGCCTCTCCGACCCGGTCCGATCAACAAGTCACTGCGAGGTTGGATAAATAATTGGGTGAGTCATACAGACTCAGTGTGTAATTAAACCACTGATATCCACCCACATGCTAGCCACAAATCAACCCAAATATCAAATGCAACATATAAATATAATCATTTAAACATTACCACAATGGCTTGGCCCCACAATCAAATCATATCAAATCTTGGGCTAGGCCCTTTTCTCATCAATCCATCGATTCGGGCTTGGCCCATTTCCGCGTATGTTCTCAAAACATACAAATCCACAAGTCATATTGGGCTTGGCCCATTTCCATATCAATTCATAACGAAACCATGCAATCATGATACCCAACCCAATCCCAAAGTCCATCCGCTACACACCCCTTTATCCAGCCTACCACACACCAGGGGACTATCAAGTCACCCTCTCCTTTTCCCTCCATAAAGGCAACCAATGCCATCCACGATGTAGCGTATAGCTAACATCAAACCACGATGGAGCACACAGCAATCCATCAAGCCACGATATGGCATAAAGCCCATATCAATCAAGGTAACCACGCGAACCAAATCGCAAAGATCCACAACGCGACCTCAGTCAGCGCCAATCCACGATGTAGCACAAAGCTGACATCAACCACGTACTCGAAGTACACCCGTACCTTCTTTCAAAACCCACCCATGCACATGTAACATAATATGATGCTGAGATGATGCATGTACATGATATTCACAATCATAGGCATGCTCACATAGTTAAAATCAATTATCACATATTAGCCAATTTGCTACTAACCTGGTCGTCATCATACCCTTTAGGGTATCCATTACACATATGGCACTGCATTCATTAGTAAACATATACCACAACAGATATCATACAAATCCCGGAAACAATGGTCTAACTACACACCTTATTACTTGGAGTTCTAGACTCTCGGTCCTCGACGCTATCGTTAAGCGAGACTACGGCTATTTGCCTAACGTTTTCTGCTGCACGTCCACACCCCGGTGGCCAATCCCGAACTGCCGAGACGGCTCTTTTCTTAAACTTCGGGATAGGGACTTTCCCTTGTCCTCCTTGACTGGTATTGGTCTCCATCAAAAAGCTTAATCAGATAAACGGGTTAAACCTCCAGGTCATAAACTAAATGTTGAACCTTTACCAAATATTGCTTACCAAAATATCTTGAATCCCGGAGAATTGATCTATGTCCCTAAATATCCTTGCTCCTACACCAACCAATCACTAAGATGAGCAACATAGGCCATTTGGCCAAACCAAGCGAATCTCAAAGGGTTAACACATATCTCCCACCTCAAGGCTGATTTGATTTCCAATCAAATCTCAAGACTACGGAATGGTCCTTTTTGCAATCGACCACACCCTAAAACGCATAAATGATTAGCCTTAATAGCCTTCGGCTTTCGAATAATAAAAGAATAATTACAACATGGATCTTTACCACCACTTACCGAATCTGACTACCAACGATTGAGGAGAAGAATCCAAAGAGATCCACACCACACCTAGAATTCGGCCAAGGTGCAAACTAATAAAAGAGGAGAAGTTTCGGCTACCAAGGGATTAAAAGAGAATTAATAAAAACAACCATTGATTAAATGGTCAAAGAAGAAATTGGCAAAGGTATATGCTTGCTTGGGGTTTTCGGTTTCAAGAAAGACAAAGAGGAATGTCACTGAAGATTCGGCTAGCTATTAAAGCACCAAGGATTCGGCTTTGACTTAAGGTGACCGAAAATATACTCTAGGCTCCTAAGAAAATTCGGCAAAAAGTCTAAAAGAAAGCATAAAGAAGGTCTGCCCATTTAAAAGAGAATTTCGACACTTGATTTCCCTATTTATAGCATTCGGCCACCACTGCTAATTCAAAGTAATTTGAATTAGCCCAAATTCCTATTTTGCTCCATTCAAAATAAATTTGAATGGTTTTAACAATTATCCCCAATAAAATAATAATCCTATAATTATTTAAAATAATAAACTAATCACATATTTATCACCTCCTACCAGCCGAATTCAAAAGTGATTAAACAACCTTAGTTTAATCCTTATCCAATGAAGCTCCATGTGCCGTCCCCACCTTCAAATTGCTGCCAAAAGAAAAACTTCAATTGTCACTTGCCTTGGTTCGAACCTAGCACCAACTCTTTGCTCACCTATCCCCAACGCCCCTGAGCCACTCGGCCACAATGATTTTCTTGACATAAAGCCCCCACATTTAACTTTAAACCCTTCTTACTTCAGCCCATCACCAAATAACAAAATAAAACGCCAAAATGCTGCTGCCCCCACTCGAACCAGCGCCCTTGCTCTCCTTCAGCGCCTAAGTGGCGCATGAGTGCCACTTAGCCAACTGGACTTCCATGTCCACCAAGCCACACCATTAATTTTTAAGGCCTACCTAGCCCAGTCCTTTGGCTGACGTAAAAACAAAAATTTGCTGCCTTAGCAGCTCGAACCCTTGCTCCCTTAGGCGTCCCCTTTCAAAGCTCCAAGCAGCGCCTCCATGCCACTTTGCCAGATCCTTTCTTGTGTCCTAAACTCCACCAATTTATTTTAAGGCCTTCTTGCCCTATTCCCCTTTTTACACTAAAAATCCAAAATTTCCAAAGCCTTCCCCTTTCATCCGAGCATTCTTAAAACCTCTAAAACACCTCCAAACACACCCAAAAACCTACCAACACCTGAATTATACTTAAATTGCATAGCCCCTAAATCAGGGTGTTACAGATATTTTACAGAATCGCCAAATCACAATCATTATCATAGATCTGAAGTTTCAAGAACTAACTTGGTATCCTCTTTTATCGAATCTTAAATCAATCCTAAAGCATACTTTTGTGTTCACCCAATATTTCATTATCCAAGAATAATATTAACAATAATATTTTATTACTTATTAAATTATTTTTATCAATACTATCATTAACCATCATTATTAAAAGTAAATCCCCACACCTTGTAAATTCGATTTCACAAATCTCGATTCCACTTCGAAAGGGGAGAGTTCGATTCTTAAGTCACTACGATTTTGACCAAATACTCGTATTAGTATGAATTTAATAAATAAATAAACAACCCTTGATTAAAAATGATTGTGATTCAGTAAGGCTTACGCAACTGATCGTCAAACCGCACACTTCTATAAATGGAATACGATTCTGGGATTTTTGAATGGCAATTTATGAAGGTACGGTAAACAAAATGTTAGTAACATCATAATCGAAATAATAGTTTGAAAGAAAGTCATGAACCAGAGGATTCTTCCGTACTTACGTAATAACGGAGGGAAAAGGGTTGACAATATTTCTTGAAAAGCCAACTAAAGAGGAGGATTCAACACTAAAACACGCAAAATAATGAGTTAGAAAGATAAGATAAGAAGTGATCTTTTAATTAAAAAAAACAAAATTGAGGGATTACAGAGATGAGTTTCAAAAAAAGGAGAAGAAAAGAAGAAAAATGGAGAATTTTGGTGGTAGCTAATAGCGGCGGCACGGCGGAGATATAGTGACGTGACGGTGACGGTGATGGTGAAGCAGAGGTGGTGGTGTGGTGGAGGTGTGACGGCCTTGCGTGGTGGTGGAGTGGAAGAGAAATGAGGAAAAAATGACTTCTAAGGTGGTAAAAAGGAAGAAAATGAGAGAAGAATGGAGGAGCAAAGTGGTAGTGCGGCTAAAGGAGAGGAGGAGAGAAAAAGGTAGAGAATAAAAATTAAATGGGGAGTGTCTAGGTTCAATGGTTGGCCAAGGTAAGGTAAGGGAGTGGTTTTGGCAAGTTGAGGGGACAATGGCACCATGTAACACTCCAAAATTAGGCGTAGGAATTTTGGGGGTATTTTAGGGATTTTAGCTTTAGTAAGCTCAGGAATTTTGTTAGCATGATATTTAGAAATGTTTTTGTCTATGGTATTTTGAAAATTAAATCAATTTTTGAAAAAGATACCGAAAAGGCTTTCAGTTTTGAAATAAGGACTAATTTGTAATAGGGTCAAAATTCTGTGTTTATGAAGCAGTTTTACCAAATTTTAAAATTCAACCTATTTTTCCCTTCTTCTACAACAAACTCAGGATAGTTTATTTCCTTTGCTTTGTTTGTGTCGTCCCTTGTTCTCCCTTGCTCTCCCATTCGATTTTGATTTCCAAACTATATTCCCTTTATTTATATAACACTTAAGCCTTAAACCTCAATACAATTTTAGGAAAAACACTAAAAAATACCATCGATTTCTCTAGTGTCAAGTTTGTGGATTTTTTGAGTTTTCAACCAAGAGCTCATTTTTCTTCCATCGAAGGTAACCGTTCGTCTTTCTATTAGTTTTTAATGTTATCTAGTCTTTAAAACTGAGTTTTTAGCTATCGAATCACATGTTTTAAATATAATCCAAAAATTGGGTCGTTAATTGTGAATTTTGGGTAAAAACGTAGTTTCAAAGTGTTTTTCAATTAGTTTTGATGAGATTAGAAGGCTTATAAACTTACTTTGAAGTTTCGTTAAAGATTTCTTGGGTTTTAATGAATTTTTGTGAAATTAGCCATAACTTGTTGAAAAAGTTTGATACCATGAATTGGGTAATTTTGTGTAGTTTAAAGGTTGAGAATTAGTCCTAGGTGAATAATTAGATGAATGGAATTAGTTTTAGGCAAAACTATTGAGTTTAGATCGAGATAATTAGGTTTTAAGTTTGATGTGTCGAAGGTTTCGGTTACTTGAGAACATAGCTTAGGCTTTATGTTTTTTATTGTTTAAGGTGAATCCTTAGCTGATTGTTGATTGTGTTATTGTGTGAATTATTGTGTTGAAGCTTCAGATTCATTAAGACCTTCTACATGCTAAGGAAAGGCTAGTTTGAGCTTTCAACATTTCGGCGAAAGCGTATTGGTGAGTGTTTAGAATAGTTGCTTGCGGACACGATTCAATGTGTTAATTGGGAATTTAGTAGTAGCCTAAACCCCTACTCTAAATTTCGAGTGTAAGCTTTCTCATACTCTTGATTTAATATGTGAATATGTGTTGTGAAATTGTGGATTAAATTGTGATATTATGACATGTGATATAAGCTTATGATGGTTATTGTGAAAGAGTTGGTCGTGGGCATGATATACGTGCCATATGACAGTAATTATATCGTGAATATAGTGTAATTGGGCAGTGAAAAAGTGCATAAATGATAATTAAAATATGTGTTTAATAACAGATATTTTGGCCTTGTGAACCTTGATACTATTGGATATAGTTGGCATGCCATAGGATTGTGAGTACTCACCTGTATGTGTTATGTGATTTGGGCATTGAGGCCCTAGGACATGTTGGAGAGATAAGGGAATGTGAGTTAGGCTCCATTCAACAGGACATGTTTGGTGTGATGGAGAGTGTTAGCTATACACTTCACTTTTTGGGATATGTTCGACTTTATGAGTCATTTGGTTTGTTGGAGATCCGTATATCCGATGAGTGGTGATAGAGCCCACTTTTACGTTTCATAACTCAAGTGCCAAATTATCTATAAATATGTTTATGAGTATTGTGATATATGCTTAAATGTTATGTGATTATATGTGTAATGTGATATATGCTTAAAAGTGAATGTGATTACCATGTAAATGAACTAGTAAATAATGCATGAGTGAGTATAATATGAAACTAGAGTTGGAACTATTAAGGTTGTGCTATATGGTTGTTTCGTTAATGCTTGATCAATTATTTGCATGGTAGTTGTTCTAGGGATTCACTGAGCTTGTAAAGCTCACCCACTCATTTTAATCCATTGCAGATTAGTAGCGTTCTAGTGTGAGCGGTGTGGTTCCAAGGGATTGATCCAAGCGAGACTCTAGTAATTCTTCACAGGTGATTTATTATTTGTTTATGATTTGAGAAGTAATAGAAATTTGGTAGACTTTTTGCTGGTATTTTCCATGATATTTTCGATGTTTCCATAGCTTATTTGTTCTTAGGATTTCAGGATTTGAATCATGATATGTTGATTATACTCGGACTTATTCTTGATGCTTGAAACTGTTACTATAGTCGTTGTGATGTTTACTTGATATGGTAAAAGATGTATGTTGAATAGACTTGTGTTGGAATGGTTTGTATGCTCAAATATGCTGAATTTTTACTGTCTGGAGCAAATGTATTGATATTTGAGTTTTAAAAATGATACCTCTGTGATTTTCAAATGTGCAAGAAGTCATAATCGTAATTTGGTATCGATGCCATATCATGAGTATCGAAACTCGGGGTAAAATTACCGATACTTATTGGAAGGTACCGATAATTTTTGGTGTTTCATTTTTAGGCGAGAAACAGAATGTTGTTTTGGTATCGATTTTCCAATTGGTATCAATACCGTGTAAGGGAAATATCGATACCCATGTTCCAATATCGATACCAACGTAGTCAATTTTGAAAATTTTCTAAGTGACCCTCATGTATGTGCAACTGTTGTTATAATATCAATTAAAATGTGTGTAGCAAGTCTTAATGATAATTAGGAGTATATTTGACTTAAAACTCGTGTAAATGCTAAAATGGAAGGCGTTTCTTTAAAAATGAGCTCATTTGTTGTAACATCCTATACCCAGCCCAGTCCCTAAGCCCGAATATTAGGATGCCACACCACCATCATACATCATACGTAATATAAATAATCTCATTATTAAACAAACATATTCTATTTTAGCTTTTGATTGATGATAGGTCATACGTATTCTAATCATCATTAAAAACATGCTAAACATACATCAAATGAACTTATAACAAGAATCAAACATGCATTAGAACCACTTAGCAAAATTCCAAAACAAATCACGTAGGTATCGATACTGAATCAAAGGTATTGATATTTTCCTTAGATGGTATCGATACTTCTTGGAAAATTGATACCAAATCAGTATTTCGTTTCTCGTTTAAAAATCAAAACCATAGAAATTATCGGTACCTTTCATAAATTATCGATTATTTTACTCCGGGTATCGATTATTTTACTATGAGTATCAATACTCGTGATATGGTATTGATACCAAATTGCGTTACTGACTTCCTGCAGTTTCAAAAAATCATGGAGGTATCGTTTTTAAAACCCAAATATCGATACCTCTACTCTAGACTACAAAAATACAGCATTTTAAAACAATCAACTCAACCTAGCTTAAATCCAATCAACATGCAACTTTCACATCTTCAAACAATCATCGAAACGACTATAATAATAATTCAAAACATCAAATTATGTCCTAGTAAGAATCAACATATCAAGGCCCAAGTCCTTAAATCCTGAGCGCAAATAAGTTACGAAAATACTCAAGACATCAAGGAAAATTCAGCTAAAACATCATGGCAATATAATGCAACATTTCTACCATATTGCCTTATCCCCACAATTCAGCATAATAATTATAAAACACCTACAAAATAAAGCTAATGTCTTGCTTGGGTCACTCCTTTGGAACCACACCGCTCACACCGGAACACAACTAATCTACAATGGTTTAAAAAGGAGTGGGTAAGCTTACAAGCTCAATGAATGTCGAAGTAACCACAATGTATACATAATATCAAAGGTTAAACAATAGCATACTACAACACATTCACAACCCACATTCTAATCAAGTTAGAATTACGTGTTCATGCTTCATTAATTCATTTTACAATAATTCATCAAGACTAAACAACGTATACATGCTTCAAAAACTCACAAGTTTAGTTTATATATTCACATGCATTCACAAGTTAAATGAGAACAACTCAAACCACAATTACATATGCAATTTACTATAAGAACATACTAACATTTTCATGAAACTTAAATAAACTCATTTAACATATTATTCACATGATTATGTGTCCATCTCACATTGTATTATCACAACAAATAAGATCACATATAAATGATAATTTGGCACTTGAGGCTATGAAACATAAAAGTGGGCTCTACCACCACAGATCAGATACACGGATCTCCAACACACCAAATGACTCATAGAGTCGAACATATCCCAAAAGTGTAGCATATAGCTAACACTCTCCAACACACCAAACATGTCTCGTTGAATAGAGCTTAGCTCACATTCCCTTATCTCTCCAAGCTGCCTCAGGACCTTAATGCCTAAAACCACAATACATATAGGTCAGTACTCACAATCCTATGGCATGCTGATCGCTGTAAATCAGAGTTTTAAAATTTATAAAAGAATGATCGAACCTGGAAACCAACTCTGACAACGATTGAGGCAAGTGCACCTATCGGACAGTAGTATAGTTTAGGCAAGACCGGATTATCGAACCCAAAGGAACTAAAAGTACTAATACTCACCGTCTTTTTATTATTTAGCCTTAATATAAAGTGATGATTGTTTAAACTAAAACTAATCTACTTACTAAGCTAAGACGCAAAGACAAAAAGAATGAATTCGGGAAATAACTTTTGGGAAAACTCAGTTGACTCAAGCGATACCCTTAGGAAAAATCCACCTAGACTTCACTTGTTATTTAACCTTGAACCATATGATTTATTTACTTAGTTTGATCCGTGAGACTCCCTAACGTATATTAAACCCTCTCTCGAGGCGAATAACGTCTAACCCTAGGTTAATTAGTGGAACTCTCGTTCACTTATAATGACCCCTAGAATAGCAGTAAATCGATCTGTGGACTCCCCTATTAGGTTTCACCCTAATCCGGAAAAATCTCGTCACCCTATCTCTAGGCGTACGATCAACTCCGCTTAATTATGTTGGATCTACTCTTAGGCAGGGTCTATTCCTCCTCCACCTAAGCACATTGGATTTGGATTAAGTTCACACAATTAAGAACAAACTAAGTTATTATCATATAATTCAAAAATCAAATAACAAGATTCATCATAGGTTTCATCCCCTTAGGGTATCCGAAGGTTTAGTTCATAATAATAAAAGACAACATCTCAAAAGAAAAGATAAAACAAAACATAAGAAATCCCTAAAACCCCCTGAAGGAATTGAAAAGGAGATCCTCCGTCTTGAGTAGAATTCTGGCTTCTTGAGATGGATCAACTGGCTATCTTCGAGTGATTCCCCCAAATCTGACCTTTTCGGCTTGGCTTCTTGGCCTAGCTCGCCGCCCCCTTTCAGCTGGTACCTAGGGTGTATTTATAGGCTTTTGAAACATGTTTCTTTCTCCCTAAGTATCCTTTCCCGAATGGAATTGCTCTTCTCCACGGCAGAGGCACGGCCATGGCACACGCCCGTGTAAATCATGGCCAGGCCGTGTTCGACACTGTTGAATGAGGCATGGCCGTGTAAGTCATGGTAAGGCCGTGTTCTAGTAGGAATGGTGGCACGGCCGTGTGGCTTGAAGCCCAGGCCGTGCTAATTTCGTGGCTTGGCCCAATTTGGTTCGTTTTAAGCCCGTTTCTTGTTGTTTCCGTCATCGGGTGCTTTCCTGAGTATAAGACATGAAAAGAAAGGATTAAGAGCACCTTTTTACATAAATTGGGGCTTAAATCATCCAAAAGCATACTAAATGTGGGCTTAGAATATGTTACTTTTACGGTTTATCAAGTACCCCCACACTTAAGCTTTTGCTTGTCCTCAAGAAAAATTCTCAACTTACAATTAAAACGAACTTCCTGTAATTCATAATTCCTATTGATAGTGCCTCATAATAATTCATAGATAATTTATACATGGATAATTCAATTCAAAGTGTCCTAAAAATTCAAACAGTATAAGTCATAGATTTTGTAGCTCGAAAACATAGGCGTCTCCCCTTATCTAGATAATTACCTTTAATTTGAAATCGACAAGGATTGGCATCCTCACAAAAGATTCACTCAAATCACTCAAAGTGTTTAAGGTTCAGAATTTAGGCACTCAAAAGTCAAACATGAAGAGTTAATCCCATAAGCTTGCATGAAAATCAAATCTCCACCACTGAAATATGAGATAAAACACAAATCAAAAGGTCTTTGTTAGGGTTGTAACGGGGCTAAGGTTAAGGTGTGGAAAAAGCCTGAATTAGAGGGTTAGAATCGAGATTGAATTGACAAATTACCTAACTAAGAACTAATGAACTAATAATAATAATTACATCAGTTGAGAACTAATAATACTAATAATACGAGCTTCTTCTTTGATATCTGGGATTCAAGCGTATAAGCTCATTTAATCACAACTAATAATGAATATACTCTTGATGATTTTTTTTTAAGAACAAACTATAAATACATAACTGAAATAAAAAACTATTTAGGCTATTAATCAAATCAAATCTCGATATAAGGGTAGTCAAAAGGAATGGTGATAACAAAAACAAAGGGGTTCTGGGTTAATATTAGTGGGTGAGTCAATAAATAGGGTTGTTAGGATTAAAAGGGGTTCACTATGGGTTAGTTATGGAGGTAGGATTTTTATGGAATTAGTGGGTTAAAACCTAGGTGCCTTTATCATCTCTGTGTAACAAAAAAATGTGGTCTTGACATGTATAATCGATGCAAGTTCTAGAATAACAAATCAGTGTTGACATACTCATAATCAATAAATTGAGCAAGAAAAAGAATTTATGCTCTATAAGGCTCAAAAACTCACAAAAATTATGGGTATTTTGATGTCAACCTCGTAAATCTCTAATTTCAAAGTAATATTTAAACTCAGCTCGACCACCTAGAAAATTTTTAATTTCTAAAAAATAGACTTATCATGCTTGATTCTCTAGTATTCTTCAAATTTAATTATCAATGCACAATTATCAATGACTTAATCTGAAACATATCAATAAAAATCATAAATCATCAGAAATTTCATCCTAATTAGTAATATGAGTATATTACTTAAAAACAAGACTAAATTCAGGCTTTGAGTTAGGTGTCTTTTTAGGTTGTTCACCCCCCACACTTAAGATGTACATTGCCCTCAATGTATAAAGTTAGATAATAACACAATAATATTAAAATCATAAGATATGGGGAAAAGTGAAACTTCCTGAATTATGGATGGACACCTTGAGAGGAGATTGTGTCTTTGGTGGTGGTAATGGTCCGTCTGGATGGTGTTGGTGTTGGCTGATGACTTGAGTAGTGGTTTATTGCTCGTTGAAACTGCTAAGTCATCAGTTAGAAATCTTTTGGGGTGTAATAAATGTTAGGAACACTCGAAGGTAAGGAGTTGATGATAATCATGATAAAATTTATCAAATGTATAATTAAAATGTTCAAACTCAAGATGAATCGAAATTAAATTAAAATAACTAGAAAATAAAATGAAATAAAAATAAAAATAAAAAACTTAAAAGTAAAAGAAAACTAGATAAAAGGACTCAAAAGTCCTCATCCTCACGTCGATCTGTGGTGGTTCTGGTGGTGAGATATGAAGGTGCTGGCATATTTGTTGAAGGGTGGCCTCTAACCCGTCAAAACACCGAGTGTTTTCAGCAAAATACAGCTCGAACTAGTCAAGTCGTGCAGAGATGTCCGCTAATGATGGTTCTGTTCGGGATGGTCGCTGACTCAGAATCGGTACCTCCTGTGCTGGTGGTGGGACATCATCGATGTGTCCTCGCCTTCCCTCTCGTCTGTGGTTGTCATTAATCGGTATTGAGGGGGATCGGTCCCTCGACGATGTTTGATCATCCTCATGTGTAGCATCTTCTGGATGCCCTGAGGTGCCATATTGCCTATTAGTGTGAGGAAGGATCTCTAGTCATCGGTGTTGAGGAGGTTGAAGTGTCGAGCTAGCCTTGTTATATATGGGCCCATCGATAGAATTCCCTTCTTGTGTGCCTCCGTTTGATGCTGGATTGCGCATGCAATGAAATATGCCAGGTCAAATACATGCCATTCTGCCATGCACGATAAGTAGTATACATCGTGCTTGTTAACCACGCCGGTGCTCTCACGTCGTCCTATGATAGTGTGAGCTAGAATGGCGTGAATATACCTTAGGGGTGGGAGAAGCGTTGTCACCTTGGAGCGGCTTGGATCGTAAATGCTTGTAGTGGGGTGTAGGTTTCGCCAGCATTTGATCGGAGTGCAGTGGAGCTCACGGTTTAAATCATCAACTGGGTTTTCTTCTATGAATTCCGGTGTGTAAAGTCCTAGAGCTGTCCCGAATTGTGGTATGCTCAGTCGACATACCGTACTTCTAGACGAAACTGCATCGCGTTCGGATCATCGAACTGTGCCATCACAGTTTATAAAGTGAAGGTGGTGCAAAACTCGAGGGTAAGCTCCATGTATGTGGGCTCGATGATGGAAAAGAACTGCTCCCACGGATCGGTTGAAATAAAGGCTCGGATATCGGTTACGAGCCCGACGTGTTCCAATACGTCCCAATCGATGCGCCTATCAGTGTCGAGGGGTCTATCCCAGAGTGCTTTGTAACGCTCTTCCTGAGTGTTCTGAGAAAATCGGAGGAATGGATGTCTGACCTCGGAAGAAGCACTCGTGGAAGACGATCCGGGCCCCTTTCTTTTCTTGCTTGGGGCGGCTGTGGATCGCTTTGGTCGTGGTGACGACATTTGTACCTGAAAAAATAATCAAATATAAAGCAAGTTCCTTAACAATAATATAGCCAAATTATTTCGTACTAAATCAAGCCAAATGGTAATTAGTGGATATTGACAGTAATGATTCTTTCAAACAAAGAAGTATATCAAAACAAATGCAAAAGTTTATTCCTAAAATGAAACCAATCAGCAACCAATTCATCAGAGATTTTTACTAAGTATTCATGAGTTTTTGAGAGAAATATCTAAATATAAATCATGCTTAATATTAAACAAAAGGAAT
Source organism: Gossypium sturtianum (assembly GCA_025698515.1). Lineage (NCBI taxonomy): Eukaryota > Viridiplantae > Streptophyta > Magnoliopsida > Malvales > Malvaceae > Gossypium > Gossypium sturtianum. The sequence continues at coordinate 79,680,852 of CM046944.1, forward strand.
AAAGCAAAATGGCATAATATTTATCAAGTTTTTAGTCAAGAAATTAAGGTAGTGAAGGGAACCATGGGTTGTGATGGTGGGAGATGATCAAGCACGGGCGGAGCACGGCGGTGGTGCGAGTTTTTGTAGGACTAACACGGCGGTGGGAGGGGCGTGGAGTTCGGCGGCACGGCTGTGGTGCGGGTGTGCGAGCGGTTTTTGGATGGTTTTTGGAGAGAAAAGGCAAGGGGAGGATGTTTTGGATGGGGAAGAATGTATGTGCGGCCGAATTTGGGAGAAAAGGGTGTTTAAAACTGATTCTAGGGTTAGGTTTTGGGGAGGAAGACGGTTGGATTTTATATAGGGGCGGTGGTACGGTCCATCGCCACGCCCGTGTTCATTTGAAAATGCCCGTGCTTTTCGTGATTTCCAAAATTTGGGCGCATTTCAGGGTTCTTGACACGGCCGTAGATAAACTAGCACGCCCGTGTTTTAATTGACAGTATGTTGGCACGGTGAGGTCGCACGGGCGTGTGTTACCCATGTTCGATAAGTCAGTTACCTTGCACGGTTGTAAGACACGGGCGTGTTTAGCCCGTGCTCGATAAGTCAGTAGCCTCGCACGGTTGTAAGCCACGGGCGTGTTTAGCCCGTGCTTAATAAGTCAGTAGCCTCGCACGGAAGGTTGGCACAGGCGTGGTCTGATGTCGCAGCCTGTGTGGGGAAAATCGTTCGTCCCTGTTTGTGCACGGCTATTGGCACGCTCGTGTTTTATCCCCTGTCTTCCACACGGCCATTAGCACGCCCGTGTCAAAAGCCGTGTAGTTTAAAACATGCGCTTTTATTATTCTAAGTTAGTATGGAGTTAGATGTTGAGTAAAAGAAATAGAAATAAAAATTTGAAAATAAAATGTTAGTGAATTAGTGCTCAGGTTGCCTCCCGAGAAGCGCTTGTTTATAGTCTTAAGCTAGACTTTCCCTGTTTTCGGTTCTAAAAGAAGGCTCATGGAGCATGAGCTCCTCTCTCATATCTCCAAAATCTGTACCATTATAAATTTTAAGTCGGTGACCATTTACCTTTAATGTGCCTTTAGTGGGATGAGTTACCTCGATGGTGCCATATGGAAAAATTGTTTTGGTCATAAATGGGCCTGACCATCTTGATTTTATCTTTTCCGGAAATAGTTTAAGCCTTGAGTTGTATAGTAGGACCAGGTCTCCTACTTCAATTTGTTTTGATCTCTTGAGATGAGCATCGTGGCGTCGCTTTGTTGCTTCCTTATACAGTTTTGAGTTCTCATAAGCTTCCGTTCTCCACTCGTCCAGATCGTTCATCTGTATCATTCTTCTTTTTCCAGCAATTTTGAGGTCAGAATTCAAAAATTCGAATGGCAGATGACCTCTTTGCGTATACAAGTTTGTATGGGGATGTCCCTAGAGGTGTTTTAAATGCTGTTCTATAGGCCCATAAAGAATCATCTACTTTAACTGCCTAGTCTTTTCTATTTGATTCAACCGTTTTTTCTAGAATGCACTTAAGTTCTCGGTTCACTACCTCAACTTGCCCGCTGGTTTGAGGATGATATGGGGTGGCTGTCCTGTGGTATACTCCATATTTTTTTAGGACTTTTGCAAATTGAGTATTACAGAAATGAGTACCCCTATCACTAATGATGGCTCTCGGTGTGCCAAATTGGGAAAACAGTTTCTTAAGAAACTTGACTACTACCCTAGCATCGTTGGTAGGTAAAGCTTCCGCTTCTACCCATTTTGACATGTAATCAACTGCCACTAGGATGTACTTGTTTCCAAACGAACTAGGGAATGGTCCCATGAAATCAATACCCCACACATCAAATATTTCACATGATAACATATATGTTTGAGGCATTTCATCACGTTTAGAAATATTACCTATTCTTTGGCATTTATCACACGAGGTAACATACCTGTTGGCATCTTTAAATAGAGTGGGCCAATAAAAACCTGATTCGAGTATTTTGTGTGCTGTCTTAATACCACTGTAGTGTCCTCCTGATAGTCCTGAATGGCAATGCTCCAAAATTTTTCTCGCTTCTTGTAACACCCTAGTTTTAGGGGCTAGATTTTTGGTACTTAGCTTGAGTGTTGGCACACTTCAGTGTGTGGTTGGGTAAGTTTTAGGGGTCCTGAGAACCCTAGGTGGTGGTAGGTTGCCTTAGAAAATTTTTTAGTTTTAGGGGCTAAAAAGGAGAACTTGGATAGAGGGGGCCTTAAGAGAATTTTTGGTGGAATTTTGGCATAAAGAGTGGCTTGGTAGAGTGGCAAGGAGGCGCCACTTAGAGCATGGAGAAGTGACGCCATTTGCAGGGGGAAGGGGCTCAGGTTCGATTCGCAAGGGTAGCATTTTGGCCTTGTTTTTGCGTCATTTTGGTGGGGTGGATGGACGGTTTGAAAGGCTTAAAAAGTGGAGAAGACTTGGTCATCTTTTTTTTTAAATTTGGCTAGTAAAAGTTTGACTCATTCAAACTTTTAAAATGGGTGGTAGGGAGCTATTCTAGGAAGATTTTAGGAGCTATTTTTGGGGGGTTGGAGCTTGGCCTTCTAGTATAAATAGGGGGAGGGGGGATGCTCATTTCATTCATCCATCTGTCTCTTCTCCTCTCTTCTCCTCTCCTTTGCCGAATTTTGTTCCCCATCTCCAAAGCTTGTTAGCCGAACCCTCCACTCTCCCTATTTCCCTTCCCTTTTCACTTCAAAACCGAAAGTACACCCCACACTTCTTTTGTCCCTCCTTTAAAATACCTCTTTGGCCGAAATTGCTATTCCCTCACCTTTATTTAATTAGTAGCCGAATCTACCCCTTTGCCGAATTTCCTTCTAGCACTTGGGGCCGAGTGTTAACTTAGATCTTTTCGAGTTCCGTGACTGAGATACTTGGGGTTTTAGTGGTTGGCCAAGCCTCCGTTGTAGCAGTCAGTTTGATCAAGTGGAGGTAAGATTATTTATTAAGGTTTAATGCTTAAGTGGTGTTTTGGGGGTTAACCTGTTTACCTGATTAAGCTTTTCCATGGAGGCCACAACCAGTCAGAGTGGGCAAGGGAAGGCCCCTGTCCCAAAGTTTAAGAAAAGAGCGGTTCTGGCAGACGTGATTGGCCACCGGGTGTGGGCCAAAGAACAGAAGCATTAAGCAAAAAGCCGTAGTTTCGCTAGACGATAGCGTCGAGGATCGAGAGTCTAGAACTCCTAGTGATAAGGTGTGTAATTAACCATTGTTTCCGGGATTTGAGTATATCCGCTTATGTTATATGCTTACTAATAAGTGCAGTGGTAAAAGTGTGATAAATACCCAAAAAGGGGTATGACGATGATCAGGTTAGTAGCAAAGTTTGTAATTATGTGAACACTGATTTTATTGTGTGAGTATGCCTATGATTGTGAATAGCATGCACATGCATCATCTACGCATTATATTATGTTACATGTGCATGGGTGGGTTTATGAAAAGAAGGTACGGGTGTACTTCGAGTACGTGGTTGATGTCAGCTTTGTGCTACATCGTGGATTGGCGCTGACTGAGGTCGCGTTGTGGATCTTTGCGATTTAGTTCGCGTGGTTACCTTGATTGATATCGGCTTATGCCATATCGTGGCTTGATGGATTGCTGTGTGCTCCATCGTGGTTTGATGTTAGCTATACGCTACATCGTGGATGGCATTGGTTGCCTTTTTGGAGGAAAAAGGAGAGGTGACTCGATAGTCCCCGTGTGTGGTAGGTTGGATAAGGGGTGTGTAGCGGATGGACCCTAGGTTTGGGTGAGTTTCATGATTGCATTATTCCGTTTATGAAATAATATGAGAATGGGCCAAGCCCAATGAATAGGTATGTTTTGGGGACATACGTGGACATGGGCCAAGCCCAGTTGATATGTGGACTAATGTGGAAAGGGCCTGGTCCAGTTTTTGTAATAATTTGAAGGTGGGCCAAGCCCAAGATTGTGGTAATAATTATACTTGCATGTTGCATTTGATAATTGGGATGTTATGTGGTTAGCATGTGGGTGGATTTCGATGGTTTAGTTACACACGAGTCTTTGTGACTCACCCAATCTCTTATCCAACATCGCAGGTGGAAGGATGATCGGACCGGGTTGGAGTGGATACAAGGTGGCCCATGCAAAGGACGTTTTAATATTTTCTTTATGCACTTTATTACCAAGTACTTGGAATCATTATGTTGTAATAAGAGCCTCTTAAGTTATTTGGTTTTCTTTTGGTAATTTATGTCTAAAGAGATTTGGGAATAATGTTACTTTTATGAACTAAGCATAAGCCACTTGAGCCTGATGTTTTAAACGTTTCCCAACCTAAGCAAATTGACAACTAAGAGTTTTAAAAACGAAACCCCGAGATTTCAAAGTAACCTAACGGTTTGCAAACAAACATGCCCAGGATTTCTGCAAGTAAAACTAGTCTAGAGGAGTTTAGACAAAAGTTAAACGGCAACTGTTTTTCGCCAATAAGTTTTTCCCATAACATAACCGTAGTTCGGTCGTAGTGAATGGGCCTGGTTTGGGGATGTTACTGATTTAATATCGAGCCTTGGTTCAAAACTCGGCTTTGAGGGTTTTGGGCCCAACAACCTTTTCAAAGAGAGCTTTTTAAGAAACTTTTTCAGGTAATCTGGCATGGCACCTGTACCTCCGACCCGAAGTCCACCAGGTAAGTACTTCGGACTTTTGAAGTGAATTGGTTGTATGAATTGTTATGGGTTTATTTGGGCTCGTAGAATAGAATACTAGGATCTGTTGGACCCTAGGATTAGTCTACTCAAACACTTGCATAAAATTTAAAGCTCGTAAACAACCTGTGAAGTAAGTCGCCGAGTTAAGGTGTGGCAACCATTGTGCGCATGTCTAGGAGTGGATCCGGAAGAGCTAGGTACTTAAGCAGTCCTCGTGACTCACCTCCTCTTCGCAGGAATCCTACCTGGTGCGTAGCTACGGTTCACCTTAACCAAGAGGACTTGTTCATAGGCTAAACCAATTATTAAAACCCGAAAGGGATTAGCCTTGCTGTTTTAAAATTTTCTGTTTTAAAATTTTTCAAACTTACCCCTTTGGTTTGTGAAACTCTAAATCAGATTTTGAAAGATGTTTTCTCAATTTGCAAAATTACCAAAAATACCCCTGTAGGAAAATGACGAAATTACCCCTGGGTAGGAAAAGGAAACTTGATTGCTCGAAAGAACTACTCTCGAAACCTTCATTGCATAAGATTGCTCGTGGATAAAACAGTGAAACAATAATTTCTAATTCATAAAACTTTCTAAACAGATTAAATCGAAGCGCTAGAGATGAGTTCTAGGGGACGCGGTAGAGGTAGAATGACAACCTTCGAACCCGGTAGGGTCCGGCTATGGGTCGAAAGCGAAGTGCCGCCAAGAGATGGATGTAGAGGAACAAGATCCGATAAGTGAAGAGAACGCAGTGTCGCAGGCTATGTTACGCGTGCTTCAGCAAGTGGCAAGAGCTAGTAGGGGAAATGGAGCTCGGAAGTCAGTGCCCGAGAGGCTTAGGTCCAACGGGGCTGAAGTTTTTAGGGGAGTATCTGGAGTAGCCCCGAACGTAGCGGAGTATTGGCTAGAAGGAGTCGAGAGAATTATGGACGACTTGGATTGTGCCCCGAGAGGAAAAGTTAAAAGGTCTTTGTTTCGCTTCTTGGGATGAGGCTTATCGTTGGTGGCTCACTATCAAACAAGGTGTACCGGCAGATCGATTGGATTGGGACTACTTTAAGGAAAAGTTTGAAGGAAAATACGTTGGAGCAAGCTACCTAGATGCGCAAAGGAAGGCGTTTCTAAATCTAGTACAAGGAAGTAAGTCGATAGCTGAGTACGAAGCAGAGTTTGTACGGCTAAGTCAGTATGCTAAGGGAATTGTGGCCACTGACTATGAGAGGTGTGTCCGGTTTGAAGATGGATTGCGAGATGAGCTTGAGTCTTGATCGCTCCATGCAGAGGGAAAGAGACTTCGCGGTGCTAGTGGAGAAAGCTCGTATAGCGAGAAGAAGAAGTTAAGAGGACGGTAAGGGAAAACCGAGAAAAGAAGAGGAACGTGAATAAGAGAAATATTGGGTCGTCAAAGATCGTTAGGTAATGTCCGAGAAAAGACCAAAGATCGAGAATCCTGTAAGTGCACTTGTACCGTGAATCGGAATTGTCTCTGTGCTCGATGTGGAAGACCTCACACAGAGAGTCTTTGGGAAATAGTAAAGAATGTTTTCGTGTGTGGATCTAAGGCACATCCGGTTAAGAATTGTCCTCAAGCGACGAGGGTCGTGGTTCAAGTCTTGGAAGGAGTGGTTCTAGTCTGAGTCACCAAGGATGTGATTCTAGGTAAGCTCCTTTGCTTGGGTACTTGCGTTAATTGCTTTGTTTGCTTCGAGTTAGCCTTTCCTGTTGCTAAGAGAGGCGTTTGAATTTTGAGTGCGGAATTGGAGATTGTGTGGGACGATAGCCTTAGTAAGATCAGAGTCGCGCAGATAAGCGTAAGGTGGTGAGATAGGTTGTATGGACATTTGTTAGTAAAGTAATTTCGAGGACGAAATTATTTTAAGGAGGGTAGAATTGTAACACCCTAGTTTTAGGGGCTAGATTTTTGGTACTTAGCTTGAGTGTTGGCACACTTCAAAGTGTGGTTGGGTAAGTTTTAGGGTCCCGAGAACCCTAGGTGGTGGTAGGTTGCCTTAGAAAATTTTTTTTAGTTTTAGGGGCTAAAAAGGAGAACTTGGATAGAGGGGCCTTAAGAGAATTTTTGGTGGAATTTTGGCATAAAGAGTGGCTTGGTAGAGTGGCAAGGAGGCGCCACTTAGAGCATGGAGAAGTGACGCCATTTGCAGGGGAAGGGGCTCAGTTCGATTCGCAGGGGTAGCATTTTGGCCTTGTTTTTGCGTCATTTTGTGTGGGGTGGATGGACGGTTTGAAAGGCTTAAAAGTGGAGAAGACTTGGTCATCTTTTTTTAAATTTATTAGTAAAAGTTTGACTCATTCAAACTTTTAAAATGGGTGGTAGGAGCTATTCTAGGAAGATTTTAGGAGCTATTTTTGGGGGTTGGAGCTTGGCCTTCTAGTATAAATAGGGGAGGGGGATGCTCATTTCATTCATCCATCTGTCTCTTCTCCTCTCTTCTCCTCTCCTTTGCCGAATTTTGTTCCCCATCTCCAAAGCTTGTTAGCCGAACCTCCACTCTCCCTATTTCCCTTCCCTTTTCACTTCAAAACCGAAAGTACACCCCACACTTCTTTTGTCCCTCCTTTAAAATACCTCTTTGGCCGAAATTGCTATTCCCTCACCTTTATTTAATTAGTAGCCGAATCTACCCCTTTGCCGAATTTCCTTCTAGCACTTGGGGCCGAGTGTTAACTTAGATCTTTTCGAGTTCCGTGGATCGAGATACTTGGGGTTTTAGTGGTTGGCCAAGCCTCCGTTGTAGCAATCAGTTTGATCAAGTGGAGGTAAGATTATTTATTAAGGTTTAATGCTTAAGTGGTGTTTTGGGGTTAACTGCATTTACTGATTAAGCTTTTCCATGGAGGCCACAACCACCGTCAGAGTGGGCAAGGGAAGGCCCTGTCCCAAAGTTTAAGAAAAGAGCGGTTCTGCACATGCGTGATTGGCCACCGGGGTGTGGGCCAGCAACAGGAAGCATTAAGCAAAAAGCCGTAGTTTCGCTAGACGATAGCGTCGAGGATCGAGAGTCTAGAACTCCTAGTGATAAGGTGTGTAATTAACCATTGTTTCCGGGATTTGAGTATATCCGCTTATGTTATATGCTTACTAATAAGTGCAGTGGTAAAAGTGTGATAAATACCCAAAAAGGGGTATGACGATGATCAGGTTAGTAGCAAAGTTTGTAATTATGTGAACACTGATTTTATTGTGTGAGTATGCCTATGATTGTGAATAGCATGCACATGCATCATCTACGCATTATATTATGTTACATGTGCATGGGTGGGTTTATGAAAAGAAGGTACGGGTGTACTTCGAGTGCGTGGTTGATGTCGACTTTGTGCTACATCGTGGATTGGCGCTGGCCCGATCGAGGTCGCGTTGTGGATCTTTGCGATTTAGTTCGCGTGGTTACCTTGATTGATATCGGCTTATGCCATATCGTGGCTTGATGGATTGCTGTGTGCTCCATCGTGGTTTGATGTTAGCTATACGCTACATCGTGGATGGCATTGGTTGCCTTTTTGGAGGAAAAAGGAGAGGGTGACTCGATAGTCCCCTGGTGTGTGGTAGGCTGGATAAGGGGGTGTGTAGCGGATGGACCCTAGGTTTGGGTGAGTTTCATGATTGCATTATTCCGTTTATGAAATAATATGAGAATGGGCCAAGCCCAATGAATAGGTATGTTTTGGGGACATACGTGGACATGGGCCAAGCCCAGTTGATATGTGGACTAATGTGGAAAGGGCCTGGTCCAGTTTTTGTAATAATTTGAAGGTGGGCCAAGCCCAAGATTGTGGTAATAATTATACTTGCATGTTGCATTTGATAATTGGGATGTTATGTGGTTAGCATGTGGGTGGATTTCGATGGTTTAGTTACACACTGAGTCTTTGTGACTCACCCAATCTCTTATCCAACATCGCAGGTGGAAGGATGATCGGACCGGGTTGGAGTGGATACAAGGTGGCCCATGCAAAGGACGTTTTAATATTTTCTTTATGCACTTTATTACCAAGTACTTGGAATCATTATGTTGTAATAAGAGCCTCTTAAGTTATTTGGTTTTCTTTTGGTAATTTATGTCTAAAGAGATTTGGGAATAATGTTACTTTTATGAACTAAGCATAAGCCACTTGAGCCTGATGTTTTAAACGTTTCCCAACCTAAGCAAATTGACAACTAAGAGTTTTAAAAACGAAACCCCGAGATTTCAAAGTAACCTAACGGTTTGCAAACAAACATGCCCAGGATTTCTGCAAGTAAAACTAGTCTAGAGGAGTTTAGACAAAAGTTAAACGGCAACTTGTTTTCTTAATAAGTTTTTCCCATAACATAACCAGATTCGGTCGTAGTGAATGGGCCGGGTTTGGGGATGTTACACTTCTCTTTGTAACACATCTTCGAATTATCCGATCTGCATATATACGAAAAAGAAAGGATCTTCCCAAAATAAATTTTCACATCAAAGAAAGAATCGCTTCTTTTGGTGATGTGTTAATTTCTTTGGCAAGACATTAGTCGCTAAATAATTTGCAATATTAGCAAACCATGGTACCTCGTAATGTGTTATAGAAAAGAGTTGTTCTTCTGAAACGAATCATTTATTTCACCTTCATCGATTTCTTTGGTGTGTGGATTTTCAAGTCTAGAAAGGTGATCTCGCTGCAAGATTCTCGCTCCTTCTTATCTTGTATTTCTAAGTCGAATTCCTATAAGAGTAGAATCCATCGTATGAGTCTGGGTTTTGCATCAGGTTTGTTTAAAAGATAACGAAGAGCTGAATGGTCAGTGAAAACAACTTTAGACAATATTATATACTGTCTAAATTTATCAAAAGCAAAAACTACGGCTAACAATTCTTTCTCTGTGGTGGTATAATTTTCTTGTGCGGGTATTAGTGTTCTGCTAGCGTAGTAAATTGGCTGAAAATGCTTGCCTCTTTGTTGTCCCGTAACTCGCACCTCTCATGAAGTCACTTGCATCACACATTAGTTCAAAGGGTAGATTCAAATCAGGTGTAATTATAATTGGAGCATTAATTAGTTTATCCTTAAGGATATTGAATGCATCTAAACATTCCTGATCAAAATTGAAAGGAACATCTTTTTCTAGTAATTTTGTTAAAGGCTTAGCTATTTTAGAAAAATCCTTAATGAATCTTCTATAAAATCTCGCATGTCCTAAAAAGCTTCTAATGGCCTTAATCGAATCGGGAGGAGGTAATCTTTTTATGGTTTCAATCTTTGCTTTATCTACCTCGATCCCTTTACTAGAAATTTTATGTCCTAATACTATTCCCTCTTGTACCATGAAGTGACATTTTTCCCAATTTAAAACAAGATTTGTTTCCTCACATCTCATTAGGACTCGTTTTAAATTTTTAAGGCAAAGATGGAAAGAATTACCGTAAACTGAGAAATCATCCATAAATACCTCCATGATATCTTCCACGAGTTCATCAAAGATTGCTAGCATGCAACGCTGAAAAGTAGCAGGAGCATTACATAATCCAAAAGGCATTCTACGATAAGCAAACGTACCGTATGGGCATGTGAACATTGTCTTCTCTTGATCTTCAGGTGCTATGGGGATTTGGAAATAGCCGGAGAGTCCATCTAGGAAGCAATAGTACATGTGTCCTCATAACCTTTCTAGCATTTGATCAATAAAGGGTAGGGGAAAGTGATCTTTTCTAGTGGCGTCATTCAGTTTCCTGTAATCTATGCAAACTCTCCAACCTATGATTGTCCTGGTAGGAATTAGTTCATTCTTTTAGTTAGCTACCACGGTCATGCCTCCTTTCTTTGGAACAACTCACACAGACTCACCCACTTGCTGTCAGAAATAGGATAAATTATTCCAGCATCTAGAAGTTTAATTACCTCGGCTTTCACGACTTCTTTTACGTTGGGATTTAGACGTCTTTGTGGTTGCACACATGGCTTGTACTCATCTTCCATTAAAATTTTGTGGGTACAAAATGTTGGGCTTATTCCCTTAATGTCGATATTTTCCAAGCTATGGCTTTTTATGCTCTCTCGATTGCTCAGATCAACTCCTCTTTTCCTTGGGTTCTAATTCAAAGAGATAATTACTGTAACGTAGAATTTTCCCCAAGGAATGCGTACTCTAGGTGCTTTGGCAGTTGTTTTAATTCTAAATTGGGTGGTTCATCAACAGAGGGTTTTTGTTTGAAATCGTCATCAAATTCGATGCTCTCTTTCTCCGTTTGTTTTGATGATAATTTTAGCTCAGAAGCTTCATCTTCTTCCCCCTCTTCTTGAGTGAGACACAGTTCCATCATGTCATCGTGCAGGATTTCCTGTAAAGAGTTTTGAACAAGATGGTCTTTGGTATCAACAAAATAACATGAATCATCTTGTTCTCTGGAATATTTCATGGCATCATAAATTTGAAAACTAATTTCCTCATCACCTATCCTTAATGCAAGTTTACCATCACCTACATCAATAACAGCCCTAGCAATAGCTAAAAAAGGGCGTCCTAAAATTAAGGGGACCTCAATGTCTTCATCCATGTCAAGCACAACAAAATCAACGGGAAAAATAAATTTATCAATTTTTACCAAGACGTCTTCGATAATTCCCCTAGGATATTTAATAGATCCACCGGCTAACTGAATACTCATCCTAGTGGGTTTTGGTTCCCCGAGATCTAGTCATTTAAACATCTTATAAGGCATTAAATTAATACTGGCACCTAGATCAGCTAATGCTTTCTTAACATTTAAACTGCCAATTAAACAAGGAATAGTAAAACTTCCTGGGTCTTTTAATTTGGTTGGTAGCTTGTTTTGGAGGATGGCCGAACATTCTTCACTAAGCTCCACCATTGATATTTCTTCAAGCTTCCTTTTATTCGTCAGGAGTTCTTTTAAGAATTTCGCGTACGTCGGCATCTGTGAAATAGCTTCAACAAAAGGTAAGTTAATATGTATTTGTTTAAAAAGCTCGAGAAACTTACCATATTGGGAGTCTAATCGTTCTTTCTTCAACCTTGCTGGATATGAGATCGGTGGTTTACTTTCTTTATGTACTGGAATTACATCCTCAATTTTCATACCCTGTGTTTTGTCATCTACGGGTGGCATTCTTTTCTCTGGTTCGACTAGCTCCTTTCTGCTTCTTAGTGTAACTGCCTTTACCTGTTCTGTTTCTTTAGAGAAAACCGCTGATCGAATTTCAGAAACCATCTCAGTAAGTTGTTTAATTGACTTAATAAATTCCCCAACTTGACTCTCGATCGTTTTGATCGCTTGTTTGTTGATTATCTATTGTTGTCTCGCCTTTTGGAGCGGGCCTCTGCGATGCTATGAATTTGTTCAGCGTCTCTTCAAGACTCGGCTTCTTTTCCTGTGGATAGGGCTGATTTTGGAAATTTTGAGGAGGTTGTTGTCTCTGATTTCCTTGATTTCCATGTCCTCCCCATGAAAAATTTGGGTGGTTCCTCCAACCTGGATTATAATTATTACTATATGGGTTATTATTGGATCTGAAATTGTTACCTATATAGTTCATCTGTTCGTTCTCTGTGCCCGGTTGGTAGGGTGGGTACTCAGGATTCGCCACATTTCCACCTATGTCGCACTGCATTACTGGATTTACCTTCGAAGAACACAAACTATCAATCTTTTTATTCATCAACTCTACCTTATTTGATAGCATGGTTACTGCGTCGAGGTTATAAACTCCGGCTGTTTTTGTTGGCCTTGTTCTTGTAACTTGCCACTGGTAGTTGTTCAGCGAAATCTCTTCAATAAAATCGTAGGCTACCTCAGGAGTTTTATTATTCAGGGTTCCACCGGCGGCTGAATCAATTAATTGCCTCGTTGAAGGATTCACACCGTTGTAAAAAGTTTGGACTTGGAGCCACAATGGTAATCCGTGGTGTGGGCATCTCCTTAAGAGATCTTTGTATCTCTCCCATGCGTCGTATAATGTCTCTAAATCCATCTGCACAAAAGAAGATATATCATTACGTAACTTGGCTGTTTTGGCCGGTGGAAAATATTTTAATGGAAATTTTTCGGTCATTTGTTCCCATGTAGTGATTGACCCTCGTGGTAACGAGTTTAACCACTGTTTAGCTTTATTTCTTAGTGAAAAGGGAAATAACCGAAGACGTATGGCATCATCAGAAACGCCATTTATTTTGAAGGTATCACAGAATTCTAAAAAGTTAGCTATATGAGTGTTTGGATCTTCATCCTGCAAACCATCAAATTGAACAAACTGTTGAATCATTTGAATAGTGTTAGGCTTTAATTCAAAATTATTAGCAGCTATAGTAGGCCTAACAATACTCGATTACTTACTCGTTAAATGAGGTTTAGCATAATCATACATAGTACGAGGAGCATTCTGATCGGCCACATCGTTTTGTGGCGGTGGATTATTTTCGTCCATCCTTTCAGTAGGATTGGATCTGTCTTCTCGCTCTCCTTGGTAATTTAGGGCTCGCCTAATTTCTCTGCGATTTCTTCGAGTGGTAGCTTCAATATCACTGTCGTATTCTAAAGGTCCTCTCGGGTTCCTTCTAGTCATAAACTAGAAGTACCTGCTAGGAAAAAAAAGAAAGAAAGTTTAGCAAATTTAAATTAAAACTAAAAAATAGAAAAATAAATTGCAAAAAATAAAAATAATGGCTAAAGTAATAAAAATAGAGTTTTCTTAATATTTTAGTTTCCCGGCAACGGCGCCAAAAACTTGATCGCTGTAAATCAGAGTTTTAAAATTTATAAAAGAATGATCGAACTTGGAAACCAACTCTGACAACGATTGAGGCAAGTGCACCTATCGGACAGTAGTATAGCTTAGGCAAGACCGGATTATCGAACCCAAAAGAACTAAAAGTACTAATACTCACCGTCTTTTTATTATTTAGCCTTAATATAAAGTGATGATTGTTTAAACTAAAACTAATCTACTTACTAAGCTAAGACGCAAAGACAAAAAGAATGAATTCGGGAAATAACTTTTGGGAAAACTTAGTTGACTCAAGCGATACCTTTAGGAAAAATCCACCTAGACTTCACTTGTTATTTAACGTTGAACCATATGATTTATTTACTTAGTTTGATCCGTGAGACTCCCTAACGTACATTAAACCCTCTCTCGAGGCGAATAACGTCTAACCCTAGGTTAATTAGTGGAACTCTCGTTAAACATAATGACCCCTAGAATAGCGATGAAATCGATCCGTGGACTCCCTATTAGGTTTCACCTAATCCGGCAAAATCTCGTCACCCTATCTCTAGGCGTGCGATCAACTCCGCTTAATTATGTTGGATCTACTCTTAGGCAGGGTCTATTCCTCCTCCACCTAAGCACATTGGATTTGGATTAAGTTCACACAATTAAGAACAAACTAAGTTATTATCATATAATTCAAAAATCAAATAATAAGATTCATCATAGGTTTCATCTCTTCGGTATCCAAGGTTTAGTTCATAATAATAAAAGACAACATCTCAAAAGAAAAGATAAAACAAAACATAAGAAATCCCTAAAACCCCCTGAAGGAATTGAAAAGGAGATCCTCCATCTTGAGTAGAATTCCAGCTTCTTGAGATGGATCAACTGGCTATCTTCGAGTGATTCCCCCAAATTTGACCTTTTTGGCTTAGCTTCTTGGGCTAGCTCGCTGCCCCCTTTCAGCTGGTACCTAGGGTGTATTTATAGGATTTTGGAACACATTTCTTTCTCCCTAAGTATCCTTTCCCGAATGGAATTGCTCTTCTCCATGGCGGAGGCACGGCCATGGCACACACCCGTAAATCGTGGCGTGTCGTGTTCGACATCATTGAATGAGGCACGCGCAGTGTAAGTCGTGGTAATGCCGTGTTCTAGTAGGAATGGTGGCACGCCGCGTGGCTTGAAGTCCGTGCCGTCTTGATTTCGTGGCTTGGCCCAATTTGGTTCGTTTTAAGCCCGTTTCTCGTTCTTTCCGTCATCGGGTGCTTTCCTGAGTATAAGACATGAAAAGAAAGGACTAAGAGCACCTTTTTACATAAATTGGGGCTTAAATCATCCAAAAGCATACTAAATGTGGGCTTAGAATATGTTACTTTTACGGTTTATCACATGCCAACTATATCCAACGGTTTCAAGAGATCACAAGGCCAAAATATCCACAATTACACATTTTTAATTACTAATTTAATGCACATCATCTCTATTCATATTCATCAGTTTACATCACAACTTGTACATAATGCATGCTTATCAGATTCACATTTAATTGCACTTTAAGTGCCACAAATGCTCATTGAGCCATCACATATCCTACCACATATGTGTGCATTAAAATTAGTACATCATATATACATACGAGTATTCTCACATATTACCTATCATAATAATATCACATTCCATAATTCAACACATATATACTTACTGAAATTCCACTCACTTTCACTACATATTTACATTATTAACATATCATTATCTCTATCATTTGGCATGTATATCATGCCCACAACACAACAATTCACAATAGTCATCACACATGTCTCATATCTCAATATTGTATCATGATAATCAATCCAAAATTATTCACATAATCACATAATTTTCCAAAATAAGGTAAGGGAAATAGAAAGCTTACACTCAGAACTTAGGATAAGGGTTTAGGTTATTCATAAGCTCCCAATTAACACTATGAATCATGTCTACAAGTAGCTATTCCAAACACTCATCAATACGCTCTCTTCGAAATGTTGAAAGCCCAAACTAGCATTTTCTTAACTCGTAGATGGTCTTAATGAATCTGAAGCTTTAACACAACAAATCACACAACAACACATTCAAAAATTAGCTGAGGACTCAACTCATGCAATCAAAATACAAGCCTAAGTTATGTTCTCAAGTAACCGAAACCTTCGACATAGAAAACTTGATATTTAAATATCTCGATCTATACTCATTCTTTTTGCCTAAAATGAATTCCATTCATCTAATTATTCACCATTCTCAACCTTTAAACTACGCAAAACTACTCAGTTCATGGTATCGAAATTTTTGACATATTTATGGTAATTTTCATGAAAATTCATTAAAACTCAAGAAATCTTTAATGAAACTTCAAACTAAGTTTAGAAACTTTCTAATCATGTCAAAACTAATTGAAAGACACTTTGAAACCACGTTTTTACTCAAAATCCCAAAATCCACCATTAGCGACGCAATTTTCGGCTTTTATTTAAAACATGCAATTTGATGGCTAAAAATTCAGTTTAAAGGATCAAATAGAGTAAAAAGCTAACATGGAATCGAATCGTTACCTTAATTGACAAAAAAAACAAGCGTTTTATAAAAAAAACCCCGAAAACCCAAAATCTTAACAATGGAGAAATTTATGGTGATTTTGTGTGTTTTTCTTGATATTTTATGGAGGTTTATGGCTTGGGTGATGATAGAAATCAAACGGAATCAAGTTTGTACAAGCAAATTGAATGGGAGAGACTTGGGAGAGCAATGGACAGCTAGACAGTTGAATGGGAAGAAAAATAACGTGAAACTTGTAGGTAAGGGAAGATATTAGGTTGATTTTAAAGTTTTGGTTTAACTGCTTCATAAACACACAGAATTTTGCCCCTTTAACAAATCAGCCCCTATTTCAAAATTGAAAACCTTTTCAACATTATTTTCAAAAATTGATTGGATTTTCTAAATACCATAAAGAAAAACATTTCTAAATACCATGCTAACAAAATTCCCGAGCACACTAAAGTTATATTCCCTAAAATACCCCTAAAACTCCTAAGCTCTATTTTGGGGTGTTACATTTGTACTGTGTGTGATATGAAGGTGGTGTGGCACCTTGGTATTCGAGCTCGGCGACTAGGCTGGGTATAGGGTGTTACACACCAAAAGTGGATCATGGGAGTGAAAAAGGGAGAACTTTGGGAAGGTTGACCTTGTAATCAAGGAAAGAATGTTCCCTTGTACAGTAAGAGTGTTCACACTAGCTCAAAATTGTAAAAAAAAAATTAATTAAAAGATGTGCTTGTGAGGGCTTGAACTTGGGACATTATGGAAACAACTATCACACTTAAACACTAGACCATTAATTCCCTTCTAACATAAACTAGTGCACATAAATAAATAAAATCTAGAGCGTGACAATTCTACCCCCTTTAAAATATATTTTGTCCACAAAATTTACATGATCCGAACAAGTGAGGATAGTAGTGACGCATCGATTTTTCGGGTTCCCAAGTGGCTTCGCTAACACCATGGTTCTGCCATAGGACTTTCATAAGAGGAATATGCTTCTTCCTCAATCTCTTGACCTCGCAGCCCAAAATCTGTACCGGCTCTTCCTCGTAAGTTAAATCAGGTCTAACCTTGACCTCATCGATCAAAATCACATGGGATGGATCAAAAAGATATCTTCTCAACATAGAAACATGAAACACGTCATGTATGCAGTCCAGTTCCGGAGGTAACTCTAACTGGTAAGCCACTGGTCTAACCTTTTTAAGAACTCTATACAGTCCAATGAACCTCGAGCTCAACTTGCCCTTACGTCCAAACCTCAACACCTTTATCCATGGTGAAACCTTCAGGTAGACTTGATCCCCAACACTAAACTCAATATCTCTATGCCTCAAGTCGACGTAAGACTTCTATCGATCAGATCCTGCTCTTAACCGATCCTGAACCAGCTTTACCACATTCTTGGTTTCTTGCACCAAATCTGGACCCAATACCTTACTTTCCCCCAATTCTGTCCAACATAGAGGTGTATGACATTTGCGACCATACAATGCTTCATAAGGAGCCATTTGGATGCTCGACTGAAAACTGTTATTGTATGCAAACTCGACCAACGGCAAGTGTTCCTCTCAACTGCCACTTAAGTCAATCACACAACCCCTCAACATGTCTTCCAAAATTTTTATGACCCACTCCAATTGCCCATCAATGGGTGAAAAGCTATACTAAAGTTTAATCAAGTCCCTAAAGCCTCGTGTAAATTTTTTCAAAATCGAGATGTAAACCGAGGTCCTGATCGAAAATAATGGATAACGATACACCATGAAGTCCCACAATCTTCGAAATGTACAACCTCGCCAACCTATGCAGAGAATATTCAGTACAGACAGGTAGAAAATGGGCTGACTTGGTCAGCCAATCCACTATAACCCAATCTAAATCTTTCTTAGTAGGCGTCAAAGGCAGCCCACTAACAAAATACATGGTCACACGCTCCCATTTCCACTGAAGGATTTGAATAGGCTGTAACAAACCCGAAGGAAATTAATGCTCAACCTTAACTTGCTGGCACGTCAAACACTTACTAACATACTCGGTCACATCTTGCTTAAACCCTAGCCACCAATACAACTCTCTTAAGTCTCGGTACATCTTATTCCTTCTAGGATGCATAGTGTAAGTGCTACTATACTCTTCTCGAAGTATAGACATTCCTCAACTCTCGATCATTGGGCACACGGTATCTCCCACGGAATCACAGAACTCCAATAGAATTAAAGCTACAATTGGTAGTCTTACCTTCCTTAGCCTATCTGAAACGAGGTGCAAGAGACTTAACAGCAGATTTCTTCGACTGAATCTCATCCACTAAGGTAGGCCTCACTTGCAATTCTGCAAGTAAACCTCCATCATCAGTCAAACTCAAATTTACGAACATTGCCCTCAAATAAGACATCGACTTTCTACTCAGATTTGGAATATATTAAAATGTCATCGATGAAGACCACAACAAATTGATCAAGGTAGGGTTGAAAAACCCGATTCATTATGTCCATAAAAGCTTCCGGAGCATTCGTGAGACCAAAGGGCATCACAAGGAACTCGTAGTGACCATACCAAGTCCTGAAAGCAGTCTTAGGAACATTTGTCTCTTTCACTTTCAACTGATAGTAACCAGACCTCAAGTCAATCTTGGAGAACACTTTTGCACACCTAAACTAATCAAATAGGTCATCGATCATCAGTAAAGAGTGTCAATTCTTTACGATCAACTTGTTCAGTTGTCAGTAATCGATGCATAACCTCATGGACCTATCCATCTTCTTAATAAACAAAACTCGAGCTCCCTATGGCGACACACTCAATCTAATAATTCCTCGGTCCAGAAGTTCTTGCAGTTGCGCCTTTAGTTCCACTAGCTCTTTGGGGGCTATGCAATATGGAGCGATGGACACAGGAGCTTTTCCTGGAAATAATTAATGCCAAACTCTACCTCATACTCTAGAGGTAATCCTGGTAACCCCTCTAGACAGACATCAGAATAGTCCTTCACAGTACGGATGTTCTCAACAGAAGGCCCATTGACACTCGTATCCATAATGTAAGCCAAATATGCCTCGCATCCCTTGCATACCAATTTTTCAGCCATTAGGGCGGAGATCACATTAGATAAGTAATATTTACGCTCTCCAACCATGACTATCTCCTTCCCATCTAGAGTCTTCAGAGTGACCCTCTTAGTAGCATAATCAAATATGACTTGATGTTTTACCAACCAGTTAATTCCTAGAATGAGATCGAATTCGTCGAAGGGTAATTCTATCAAATCTGCCAGAAATATTTCTCCTTGAATCTCTAACGAACACCATTTGTACACTTTATTAATAGAAACAAATTATCCTAAGGGACTAAACGCAGTCACATTACTAACAGTATCCTTTACCTCAATACCCATTTTATCAGCCATTAAACATGAAACATACGAATGGGTTGATCCAATGTTAGTCAGAGCAAAATATGGTACAGTATTAACAGTAAAGGTACCTTCTATGACGTCGGCAACATCATGGTCCTCTCTACACCTAGTTGCGTACAACTATGCAGGCTATCTGGCATCAGCTCGGTCAGCACCCTGACCTTGGGCTCTCTACCTCTACCCACATTACCACCTCTATCCGGACCTTGACCTCTCGAAGGCCACTATCCCACTCCTGATTCTGAACACAAATCTGATCCGGTGCTTGCATATGCTTATTACGAAGTGGGCAATCCTTGATCTTATGCTTTAAAGATCCACATTTTAGGCATGCGCCCAAACTCCTCTAGCATTCTCCCGGATGCCTCTTACCACAAGTGGCACAATATTAGGCTCTCCCTCCATCTGCAACAGCAGCAACATTTTGCCTAGGTCGATTGTCTCAGGCTCGTTTATCAGGTTACAGAGCCTGAACAGTTGGACCGGCATCTCTCTTGGTAGGGATTCTAGCTCTATCCCTTGATTTGCATTCCAAACGCTTCACTTTCTCCATAATTTTGGTTTTCTCCACTAACGTTTAGAAAACCCTTTCTTGTAGAAGGGCCACTTGCATCATTAACTCATATCTCAACCCGTTCTCAAATATGACATACTTGTCTTGCTCAGTCACAACCATCTCCTGGGCATAGTGACTTAATCGCAGAAATTAGGCCTCATACTCGGCCACAGATCTATCCCTCTACTTGAGCTTAATGTACTCCAGTCGACAGGCCTTAATGTATCGCTTACCCACATACTTATTCTGGAAAGCCTCCAAAAGTTACTCCCAAGTCAATCTCTCAGCCTGGGTACCTGTAACACCCCTAACCCGTATCCGTCGCCGGAACAGGGTTGCGGAGCATTACTGGAGTTTACAGTTCAATTACAATTAATTTATGTCATTTACTATTCAATTATGAAAATCAATCAAAATCATTCATAATGTCCCTTATATCGGTCCTCGATGCCCAAAATACATATTTGAATCGAGTTGGGACTAAACTGGAATCACATAAAATTTTTCGTAAAATCTCAAAAATTCTTAGGTGCAGGGGACACACGCCCGTATGGCCAGGCCATGTGGCTCACACAGCCAATGACACACCCATGTCTCAGGCCGTGTGGGCATTCAATGTGAGGCACATGGTCGTGTCCTAGCCCGTGTTCAAATTAGGGTAGCTACTGACTCGGGTCACACGGCTAGCTACACGCCCGTGTGCTAGGCCGTGTAGACAATTTAATTTTTTTAAAAAATAGGTGCAGGATTCATACAGCCATGTCAGACAACCGTGTGCTAGGTCGTGACTCAAATGGCTGAGACACACGCCTGTGTCTCTGCCCGTGTGACCAATTCTGAGCATTCTGTTTCTAAATTTTTAAAATGTAGGGGACACACGGCCAAACCACACGCCCGTGCGTATGGCCGTGTGTCACACACAGTTGAGACAGACGCCCGTGTGTCTGCCCGTGTGGTCAAAATAAGGCCATTTTCTAAACCTTATTTCTCATCCTTTTTACCTTGCACCTATATCAACACTTCAATATATTCAACAACCAATTCAAAGCATATAAATCAAACTAATATTTAAGTTTTATACATGACATGTTTTCCCACACTTTCAAGTATTCATCATACTCTTTCCTAATCATATACTTACCCAAGTGTGATTATATCTAAGTTACTAATTCAAGCATACTCACATACCAAACATGATATAACTTCATGCATAATTATATTAAATATGTTATCACTAGCCATTCCAATGGTTAATTACAACCAAAACATTTATATACCCTTAATTGTCACCATTAGCCTATACATGCCATTATCCCAAAGTAAGTTTCCTATTTATACCAAAACAAGCTGGAGAATAGTGTGACGATGCTCCGACTGATCTCCAACCTTTATGAGCTTCCGAGTACTATAAAATAGAGGAAAATAAAACAGAGTAAGCATTTAATGCTTAGTAAGTTCGTATAACAAGAATTAAACTTACCATGTATCTACATTTAAGATTATCATACAAAACATGCATCCAATCATTTTGGCCAATTTCCTAATCGCATATAATCATCAAAACAGTTAGTCATGTAATTTACATGAATTTCAAGAAAACAGAGATGAGCTCATCAAACATAGATTTACAAATATTTCAGGAATTTCTGAGATATAACCCATTTAGTTCTTATATTTTTCTCACATCAGAAATTTTGTCCGTTGAATTATTGAAATGTCGATGGAAACCCAGGTAGTATACTCGAGTTATATAAATCAATGATCCATCAACTCATGTTCAGGGGTACCAATAAGGGCACATAATCAGGAAGCACACTCTCGAGCCATATATCAGGATGCTCATGTAAGCCATTTAACAGGGAGCTTATCCGGGCTAAATCAGGAAACTCATAAGAGTTTTAATCAGGAAGCTCATTGAGCTTAACAGGTAACTCCGTAGAGTTATTAACAGGGAGTTCTGGATAGCATAACGGGAAGTTCAAGTGAGCCATGTCAGGAAGCTTATAAGATCTTATATCAGGACGCTTACGAAGAGCTGCGTTTGTGTCCATAATAAATGTTGGATCACAACCGCTCAAATCGTGTAATAGGATGCTCACAAAGAGTTGTGGTAGTGCGCAACACATGCAAGATCACTATCGATCAGGATGCTCACAGGAACTATATAATAGGAAGCTCGAGAGGGCTTATAACAGGATTGCTCATCCGAGCTATAATGTCTGCAACATATGCAAGACTATAATCTATACGGGAAAATATTGTATCCATCGCATTTCATTATTCAAACTGAACTTATCATTTATCGAGCAATATCGGCATGTGATTAATTTCATACACTAAACATTTATGCAATTCACACAAATACAACATTCGACTCAAACATATTAATACACATAATTAAGTTACACGAACTTACCTCGATACTTGTTCGTATACAGAAATCTACTAATCTGGAACTTTTTCTTTTTCTCGATCTAACTTCGTATTTGAGTTTTTTGGATCTAAATAAATGAATTTAACATCAATTTAATCCATTTCATACTCAATTCACTTCCTAGGCAAAATTACTATTTTGCCCCTATACTTTTCATAAATGACGATTTCGTCCCTAAGTTCGGAAAATGAAATTCGAGCTATTTAATCCTTATTTCATGCCTAACCAAATTTCACATGTTACAATAATAGCCCATGAATTTCACTGTAACACCCCTAACCCGTATCCGTCGCCGGAACAGGGTTAAGAGGCATTACCGATCAAATCATAACATTTAACCTTCATTATTCATACACCATTAAATCATAATCAAACAATGTCACTAAGTCCCTTAATAAGGTCTACGAGACCTTAAACATGCATTGGAAAAGGGTCGGGACAAAACCGAGCACATATGAATTTTTTTCCAAAAACTTAACATTTTTTTCAAAGTTACAGAGGTCACACGCCCGTGTGGGTAGGCCATTGCCTCACACGGCCTCAGACACACCCGTGTGTCCAAGCCGTGGCAAAGCAGGGCATACATACTGACCTGTCCACACGGCCGATGACACGCCCATGTACTTAACCCGTGGTCGACACTGACTTATTTCACACGGCCAGTCACACGCCCGTGTGTCCAGCCCGTGTGCGAGTCTAACTTATTTCAATTTGAAAACTTAAGAGACACGGTCGAGCCACATGCCCGTGTGCTCAACCGTGTGGGCAAATATAGGCCATTTGCAAGGCCAATTTGCCACCCACACTTTGGGTCACACCTACAAGCATCAAACCATATAAATTCATACCTCAAATTGCTTCCAAAACATACCAATTTATGCACCAATTAACCTTCAACTATATTATTTATTTCCATACTCAATTCCAACTCAAGCATACCTATCCAAAGTATCAATTTCACATCCAAATCATATAATCCATTCATCATTCAATCCTTACCAAATCTAAACATGAAACATACCATTTCCATTTTACTAATTTAAGCCAAAATGATCATTCACATAGAACACACATACACATTTTAATCATTCTTTTCACTTATCCAAAACATATACCAAGATCATTAAACTATCAAGCCATATCACATGGAAAGATCTATACATCTCAAAACATACCATAATCACTAGCCTATACATGCCATATACCAAATATACAACTTCCAAAAGTACCAAAATAGATGGCCGATAGTGTGACTGAGTCGCTAACGATCCCCGGATCCGAGCTAGCTTTAATGACACTGTAAAACAGAAAAAGCTTCACACAGTAAGCTTTGAAGCTTAATAAGTTCGTCTTATAATACATTTAACTTAACCATTCGAATTCAATATATACAAAATAAACTATCACATGGTTCAATTCACAATGATATACAATCTCATTCATAGTCATTACTAACATAATCTTCCATTTATCCATGTGCGATATCATCAACCACATAGGTTTCGTACATACCTGGGCCAATACTTAGTTAACGATCACTTTTGCTACCCAATACTCACTACCACATTTCGTTCAATCTTCATTAATCATTCGATTCACTCGCACACTTAGTGCCAATTCCTTAGCCGAAGCTTTAATATCATCGCACACTTAGTGCCTTTACATTAAACTGAATTTAACTCGGTATCGCACACACAGTGCCAATCAATATAGTCGATGCTTTCTTTATTTCGCACACACAGTACTGTTCACTACCGTATCAATTCTATTTCACACACTTAGTGCCACATCTTTTCAAACCCATCATTCACATCACTAACTCAATAGCCACATTTCCATTCATTGCAATATATGTGAACATAAATTTAACAATTCGTATTATAAACGAACTTACCTCAGACATCGAAATTACGAAACAAGTCGGTCAATTGAGCACTTTGTTCTTGCCTCGATCTAAGTCCAAATTTCTCTTTTCTTGATATATACATATTCAAATTTAGCTCATTCATTCACCAAATCATTCAATTCAATCCAAATATACATATTTAGGGCATTTTACAAAATAGCCCTCACATTTGCAAATTTTGACATTTTAGTCCCTATTTCGTAAAATCATCAAATACACATAATTTCCATTTACCCATGCTTAGCCGAATTTTCCCCTAGCTCATATTTCATTTATTTCACATTTTAGTCCTTCAATTTTTCATTTTCATAATTTAACCCAAAATAGTCAAATTCATCAAAAATTCAAATACAAACTATGTTAACCCAACT
Source organism: Gossypium sturtianum (assembly GCA_025698515.1). NCBI lineage: Eukaryota > Viridiplantae > Streptophyta > Magnoliopsida > Malvales > Malvaceae > Gossypium > Gossypium sturtianum. The sequence continues at coordinate 79,705,527 of CM046944.1, forward strand.
TTAAACTTTCATATTCCACCAACTATCAACACCAAGCTCATATATTCACCAATGGCACATCTCAAATTCATCCTCAATTTCTAAAATTAAGACATGGGCTTGATAGTATGCTAAGCAATGATCACAAAAACGTAAAAATCACTAAAACTTGAGCTCAAAACATACCTCAATCAAGCCTTGTATGTGCCGAAAATCCAAAACTCATTAACCCTATGTGTTCTTTCTATTTTCGGTGGAATAAAGATGATAAAATGGCCACCAAATGTTTTTGTTTTAGTTATAATATTCATTAATTCTATTTTTACCATTTTAACCCTTTTAATATCATTCAAAATCCACTAACTATGTACATATATGTCCATCTCCACTATCAAGGGTCTAATTACAACATAAGGACTTCCCATTTAATAAGCCATGACATTTAAGCACTTTAATAATTAGCACACGGCTTTTGCATTTAATGCGATTAAGTCTTTTTTTTTGCAAATTTAACACACAAACGATAAAATTTTCACACAGAAATTTCACACATGCTTAATCACATACTGTAAACACCAAAAATAATATTAAAATATTTTTTCAACCTCGGATTTGTGGTCCTGAAACCACTGTTCCGACTAGGGTCTAAACCGGGCTATTACAACTCTCCCCCCTTAGGGATTTTCGTCCCCGAAAATCTTACTAGTGAATAGATTCGGATATTGCTCTCTCATAACATCTTCAGGCTCCCACGTAGCCTCTTCAACTTAGTGTTTGTGCCACAATACTTTCACTAAAGAAATTCTCTTATTTCTTAACTCTTTGATCTCACGTGCCAGAATTCGAATCGATTCTTCATTATACGACAGATCAGTCTGAATCTCAACTTCTGTAGAGGAAATCACATGTGATGGGTCAGATTTGTATCGTCGAAGCATCGATACGTGAAACACATTATGAATCTTCTCTAGCTCAAGTGGCAACAACAATCTATAAGCAACCGGCATGATACGTTCGATAATCTCATACGGCCCGATGAACCTCGGACTCAATTTGCCTTTTATGCCGAAACGAAGTATTTTCTTCCACGAAGATACTTTCAAAAACACTTTATCACCGATCTCAAACTCAATATCTTTTCGTTTCAAATCTGCATAAGACTTCTGACGATCTGACGTGGCTTTCAAACTGTCACGAATGACTTTCACTTTATGTTCAGTCTCTTTAATCAAATTGACCCCGTGAATCTTATTCTCACTAAGCTCAGTCCAATATAATGGAGTTCTACATTTACGACAGTAAAGAGCTTCATATGGAGCCATTTTAATGCTTGATTGAAAACTATTATTATACGCGAATTCAATCAACGGCAGATACTTTTCCCATGTACTCTCAAACTCAAAAATACAACATCTCAACATATCCTCAAGAATCTAAATGATCCGTTCGGATTGACCATCCGTTTGCGGATGAAATGCAGTACTGAAGTGCAGCTTCGTACCTAAAGTCTCTTGCAATTTCTTCTAAAACCGCGAAGTAAACCTCGGATATCTGTCGGACACAATGGATAATGGTACCCCGTGCAATCTCACAACCTCGAAAATATACAATTCAGCTAACTTATCAAGTGAATAATCTGTTCTCACTGGAATAAAATGAGCTGATTTCGTTAATCTATCAACTATCACCCAAATTGCATCTTTCTTTCTCGGAGATAAAGGCAACCTTGACACAAAAAGTCCATTGTGATTCTCTCCCATTTCCACTCGGGAATCATGATCGGTTGTAATGCATCGATGGCACTTTGATGTTCACTTTAACTTGCGACAAACTAAACATTTCGAAACAAACTCTGATATATCCCGTTTCATCCCATGCCACTAATAAAACTGTTTCAGATCATTATACATTTTCGTACTTCCCGGATGAAAAGACAAACAACTATTATGAGCCTCGTTCAAAATCAATTGAATTAATTCTGAATTTCTAGGAACACAAATCTGATCTCGGAATCTCAAACAACCATCACTATCAACTCAAAATTCTGAATTAGAATTCAAACCACATTGAGCTCGTTTTGCCATCATCTCAGCATCACTTTTCTGGGCATCACAAATCTGACGTATAAACATTGGCCTCACTTTCAACTCAGCCAAAATCGAACCATCATTATACAAATCTATCTGAGTACTCATTGCTCGTAAAACAAATAAAGACTTTCGGCTCAAAGCGTCAGCAACAACATTAGCTTTTCCCAGATGATAATCAATTACTAATTCATAGTCTTTTAGTAATTCTAACCATCTTCGCTGTCTCAAATTCAATTATTTCTAAGTCATCAGATATTTCAAGCTCTTATGATCAGTATAAATGTGACATTTCTCTCCAAATAGATAGTGACGCCAAATCTTCAATGCAAATACAATAGCTGCTAATTCAAGATCGTGAGTAGGGTAGTTCTTTTCATGCGGTTTTAACTGTCTCGAAGCATAGGCTATAACTTTACCTTCTTGCATCAACACACAGCCTAAACCATTCAACTATGCATCACTGTAAACTATGAATTCTTTACCCGGTTCAGGTTGAACTAACACTGGTGCTTCTATCAACAATACTTTCAACTGTTCAAAACTCTGCTGACACTTTTCTGACCACTCGAATTTAACATCTTTTTGTAGCAATTTCGTCAACGGAGTTGCAATCATCGAGAAGCCTTTCACAAACCGTCTATAATATCCCGCTAGTCCCAGAAAACTACATACTTCAGACACATTTCTCAGAGGTTTCCAATCTAGAATTGCTGAAATCTTGTTCGGATCAACTCGTATTCCCACAGCTGACACTATATGTCCCAGAAAACCAACTTCGTGCAACCAAAACTCACATTTACTAAACTTTGCATACAATTGCTTCTCACGCAGAGTCTGTAACACGATTCTCAAATGCTCGGCATGTTGCGTCTCATCACAAGAGTAAATCAAAATATCATCAATAAACACAACTACAAATCGATCCAAATACGGTCTGAATATTCGATTCATCAAATCCATAAATACTGCAGGAGCGTTCGTTAGTCCAAAAGGCATAACTAAAAATTCATAATGTCCGTACCTCGTTCTGAAAGTAGTTTTCGGCACATCTAATTCTTTAACTCTCAACTGATAATATCCCGATCTCAGATCTATTTTCGAAAATACTGTAGCTCCTTTTAACTGACCAAACAAGTCATCAATTCGCGGTAAAGGATATTTGTTCTTTATTGTCACTTTATTCAATTGTCGGTAATCAATACACATCCTCATAGTACCATCTTTCTTTTTCACAAACAACAGAGGAGCACCCCAGGGCAAAAAAATCGGTCGTGCAAATCATCTATCTGTCAACTCTTGCAACTGAGGCTTTAACTCTTTCAATTCTGTCGGTGCCATTCTATACGAAGCTATTGAGATAGGAGTCGTCCCCAGCACTAAGTTAATACCAAACTCAACTTCTCCTATCGGAGTTAATCCTGGTAGTTCTTCAGGAAATACATCAGGGAATTCACAAATCACAAGCACAGATTCAACTTTCTTTTCTGGCACTTTTGTATCTATCACATATGCAAGATAAGCTTCACATCCCTTTTTCACATAATTCAAATCTTTAATTGAAGATATTACAGCTGGTTGCCCATTCAAATCACTGGATTCAATTCGAACTATCTCACCTTTCTGACTTCTCAAATCAATACTTTTCCGTTTGCAATTCACAATAGCATTATGCAACGTTAACCAATCCATACCCAAAATTATATCAAATTCATCAAAGGGTAGCAGCACCAGATTAGCCGGAAAACAAATATCCCAAAACATCAACGGACAGTTCTGGCACACTTTATCAACCAGAGCACACTTGCCTAAGGGGTTCGATACTCTAATTACAAGCTCAGTAGACTCAACAAGCAGAGTCTTACTAGATACTAAGTTCACACACACATATGAATGAGTAGATCCTGGATCTATCAGTGCAATCACATCAGTATCAAAAAGAGTAAAAGTACCAGTAATGATGTCTGGAGATGACGCTTCCTCTTGAGTGCGAATAGCGTAAGCTCGGGCAGGTGCTCCCGCCTTCGATCTCACAGCTGTATCCGTTGTTCCTCTCTGACTACCACTTACATTTCCAGTGTTTCTGGGTGGTCTTCCCCTAGCTGTCGTGTTACTCGGCCTCACACTCTGAACATTATCTTTCTCAGCTAACTCTGGGCAATCTCGAATAAAATGATCTCGTGATCCACATTTGTAGCAAGCTCTATTATTATACTTGCCCCATCATTCTCCGATATGACGTCTCCCACACTATCTACACTCAGGCTTATTACTTATAACAATGCCAACACTCAATTCAATTGGAGTTTGAGTTTTAGAACCAGTATTTTGTTTCACACAATCTTTACTTGAATGTCCAAACGAAACATTTGAGCAATTAGTTGCATCTTTGAATCTCTTTGACGAAGAATGATACGACTTACTCATCGACCTCTTTCTTTCGTCTCTAGCTTCTGAATTCGCTTTCTTCTTTTCTTTACTAAGCTCCTCGGCTTTGCAGGCTCTTTCAACCAATACTAAAAATTCATTCAAATCAAGAATTCCGACTAGAAGTTTAATGTCTTCATTCAATCCTTCGATGAATAGTTTACACATAGTAGTTTCTGTTGAAACACATTATCATGCATATTGGCTTAATCTCATAAATTCCTGCTCGTATTCCGTAACAGACATACGGCCCTGTTTCAGCTCTAGGAACTCTTTACGTTTCTGGTCTATACACCATTGACTGATATATTTCTTTCGAAATTCAGCTTGAAAGAAATCTCAAGTGATTCTTTCTCTCGGGACCACAGATATCAATGATTTCCACCAATGATATGCTGTATCTCTCAATAATGAAACAACACATTTTAAGCATTCGTCAGGAGTACATGATAATTCATCAAAAACTCTTACGGTATTCTCAAGCCAAAATTCAGCTCGCTCAGCATCATCATCAACTGTGGCTATGAACTCTTCGGCCCCATACTTTCGAATTTTATCCACAGGAGGTTTACTTAATCAATCGGATCTGAAACTTGTGGCACTACAGGAACTTGCGGGGGTGGAGGTTGTTGAGCAGCCGGATTCGTTCGAACGAACTCCGTAAACCACTCACTCATCATTTGGAAGAAGGCTTGCTTTGCCTCTCCCTCATGACTACTGGCTATCGGCCTAGATTCAGCCAGCGCTGTCCCTTGAGCGGGAGCAGGCGCATTACTTTCGACATCGTCAGCTTCTGCTCGATCGAGATCCATTTGCTATATAAAACACATTTTTAACTGTCAGGAATCATCACACTATCACAGGCATATATATATGGCATGTATAGCTAGAATCTCACACGCTACGTTAGTCCTAGAATCGACTAAACCGTAGCTCTGATACCAATAAAAATGTAACACCCCTAACCCGTATCCGTCATCGGAATAGGGTTAAGAGGCATTACCGATCAAATCATAACATTTAACCTTCATTATTCATACACCATTAAATCATAATCAAACAATGTCATTATGTCCCTTAATAAGGTCTACGAGACCTTAAACATGCATTGGAAAAGGGTCGGGACTAAACCGAGCACATACAAATTTTTTTCCAAAAACTTAACATTTTTTTCAAAGTTACAGAGGTCACATGCCCGTGTGGGTAGGCCATGTGCCACACACGGCCTCAGACACACCCTTGTGTCCAATTCGTGGCAAAATAGGGCATACATACTGACCTGTCCACACGGCCGATGACACGCCCATGCACTTAACCCGTGGTCGACACTGACTTATTTCACACGCCCAGTCACAGACCCGTGTGTCCAGCCCGTGTACGAGTCTGACTTGTTTCAATTTGAAAACTTAAGAGACACGGTCGAGCCACACGCCCATGTGCTCAACCGTGTGGGCAAATATAGGCCATTTGCAAGGCCAATTTGCCACCCACACTTTGGGTCACACCTACAAGCATCAAACCATATAAATTCATACCTCAAATGGCTTCCAAAACATACCAATTTATGCACCAATTAACCTTCAACTATATCATTTATTTCCATACTCAATTCTAACTCAAGCAAACCTATCCAAAGTATCAATTTCACATCTAAATCATATAATCCATTCACCATTCAATCCTTACCAAATCTAAACCTGAAACATACCGTTTCCATTTTACTAATTTAAGCCAAAATGATCATTCACATAGAACACATATACACATATTAACCATTCTTTTCACTTATCCAAAACATATACCAAGATCATTAAACTATCAAGCCATATCACATGGCAAGATCTATACATCTCAAAACATACCATAATCACTAGCCTATACATGCCATATACCAAATATACAACTTCCAAAAGTACCAAAATAGATGGCCGATAGTGTGACTGAGTCGCTGACGATCCCCGGATCCGAGCTAGCTTTAACAACAATGTAAAATAGAGAAAAACTTCACACTGTAAGCTTTGAAGCTTAGTAAGTTCTTCTTATAATACATTTAACTTAACCATTTGAATTCAATATATACAAAATAAACTATCACATGGTTCAATTCACAATGATATACAATCTCATTCATAGTCATTACTCACATAATCTTCCATTTATCCATGTGCGATATCATCAACCACATAGGTTTCGTACATACCTGCGCAAATACTTAGTTAACGATCACTTTTGCTACTCAATACTCACTACCACATTTCGTTCAATCTTTATTAATCATTCGATTCACTCGCACACTTAGTGCCAATTCCTTAGCCGAAGCTTTAATATCATCACACACTTAGTGCCTTTACATTAAACAGAATTTAACTCGGTATCGCACACACAGTGCCAATCAATATAGTCGATGCTTTCTTTATTTTGCACACACAGTGCCGTTCACCACCGTTTCAATTCTATTTCGCACACTTAGTGCCACATCTTTTCAAACCCATCATTCACATCACTAACTCAATAGCCACATTTCCATTCATTGCAATATATGTGAACATAAATTTAATAATTCGTATTATAAACGAACTTACCTCGGACATCAAAATAACGAAACAAGTCGATCAATCGAGCACTTTATTCTTGCCTCAATCTAAGTTTGAATTTCTCTTTTCTTGATCTATACATATTCAAATTTAGCTCATTCATTCACCAAATCATTCAATTAAATCCAAATATACATATTTAAGGCATTTTACAAAATAGCCCTCACATTTGCACATTTTGACATTTTAGTCCCTATTTCGTAAAATCATCAAATACACATAATTTCCATTTACCCATGCTTAGTCGAATTTTCCCTAGCTCATATTTCATTTATTTCACATTTTAGTCCTTCAATTTTTCATTTTCACAATTTAACCCAAAATAGTCAAATTCATCAAAAATTCAAAAACAAACTATGTTAACCCAACTTTAAACTTTCATATTCTAGCAACTATCAACACCAAGCTCATATATTCATCAATGGCACATCTCAAATTCATCCTCAATTTCTAAAATTAAGACATGGGCTTGATAGTATGCTAAGCAACGATCACAAAAACGTAAAAATCACTAAAAACTAAGCTCAAAACATACCTCAATCAAGCCTTGTATATGCTGAAAATCCAAAACTCAAGAACCCTATGTGTTCTTTCTATTTTCGGTGGAATAAAGATGATAAAATGGCCACCAAATGTTTTTGTTTTATTTATAATATTCATTAATTCTATTTTTACCATTTTAACCCTTTTAATATCATTCAAAATCCACTAACTATGTACATATATGTCCATCTCCACTATCAATGGTCTAATTACAACATAAGGACTTCCAATTTAATAAGCCATGACTTTTAAGCACTTTAACAATTAGCACACAGCTTTTGCATTTAATGCGATTAAGTCCTTTTTTTGCAAATTTAACAACAAACGATAAAATTTTCACACAGAAATTTCACACATGCTTAATCACATACTGTAAACACCAAAAATAATAGTAAAATATTTTTCTGACCTCGAATTTGTGGTCCCAAAACCACTATTCCGACTAGGGTCTAAACCGGGCTATTACATTCACAAAAATTAGATTTTTTTTCATGGGTTTTACCACATTTCAATTTAGTCCCTAAATCATAATTTCATCAAAATTCTCTTTGTAAAAGTTGTTTATCTATTAACAACCTTTCATTTTCTACCATAAATTTCAATTCTTTAGCATATTCCTCCATGGAAAAATTTCAATACTTTGATAACTTTTCAAATTGATCCCTAAAATAGATAGATTAAGCTATTCCGAACTCGAAAATATAAAAATTACTAAAAACGGGACAAGATTACTTACCCAATTAAGCCAAGAAAGCTTGCTTTCTCTTTCCTATGGTTTCCATGTATTTTTTGGGAAGAAGATGATATAAAATGATGATATTAAACTTTTATTTAATTTATGATCTTTTAATTTTTCCACTTTCAAATTTAGTCCTTTTCTTTTTTCTAATTTTCCATGGATGATTCACCAAAAAAATATCTACTAACTTTTCTATAATGGTCTAATTACCATATAAGGACCTCAAATTTTGAATTCCATAGCTATTTGATACTTATAGCTACTAGAATTCAACTTTTGCATTTTATGCAATTTGATCCTTTCCACAATTAAACATGAAATCGATAAAATTTTCTTATCAAAATTTTCATACATCTTTCCTATCATAATACCAACCATGCAATAATATTAAAATAAATTTCTTTATGACTCGAATTTGTGGTCCCAAAACCACTGTTCCGATTTCACTGAAAATGGGTTATTACAACTCTCCCCCTTAAAAATTTTCATCCTCGAAAATCTTACCAGTAAAAAGGTTCGGGTATTGCTTTCTCATGGTATCCTCCGGTTCCCAGGTAGCCTCTTCTATACCATGTCGTTGCCAGAGAAATTTTACTAAAGCTACATTTTTATTTCTTAACTCTTTTGTTTCACGTGCCAAGATTTTGATCGGTTCTTCACTATAAGTTATATCAGGTTGAATCTCAACTTCTGTCGGAGAAATAACATGTGAAGGATCTGACTGATACCGTCGTAACATAGACACGTGAAATACATTATGAATTTTGTCAAGTTTCGATGGTAATGCCAATCGGTACGCAACAGGTCCAATTCTTTCTGTAATCTCATACGGTCCGATGAACCGTGGACTCAATATTCCTTTACGGCCAAACCGAAGAACTTTCTTCCAAGGTGATACTTTCAAGAATACCTTATCACTGACCTGGAATTCTATCTCTTTTCGTTTAAGATCAGCATAAGACTTTTGACGATTAGAGGCTGCTTTCAAACTATCCCAATTTACTTTCACCTTTTCTTTAGTCTCACGGACTAAATCAACCCCGTGTATCTTTTTCTCACTGAGTTTTGTCCAATACAACAGAGTTCTACATTTACGACCATACAAAGCCTCGTACGATGTCATTTTAATGCTCAACTGATAACTATTATTATATGCAAATTCAACCAAAGGCAGATACTTTTCCCAGTTACCTTCAAATTCTAACACATAGCACCGAAGCATATCTTCTAAAATCTGTATCACACGTTCTGATTGACCGTCAGTCTAAGGATGAAATGCAGTACTGAAATGTAACTGCGTACCCAGAGCTTTTTGCAATTTTTTCCAGAATCAAAATGTAAATCGAGGATCTCTATCTGAAATAATGGAAACCGGCACTCCATGTAGTCTGACAATCTCAGAAACATATAATTCAGCCAATTTATCCAAAGAGAAATCCATACGTACTGGAATAAAGTGTGCAAACTTTGTTAAACGGTCAACAATTACCCAGATGGCATCTTTCTTTTTCGGAGATAAGGGTAATCCCGACACAAAATCCATTGTAACTCTTTCCCATTTCCATTTCGATATCGCTACTGGCTGTAGTAATCCCGAAAGCACCTGATGTTCAGCCTTGAGTTGTTGACATATCAAACATTTAGATACAAGTTTAGAAATATCTCGTTTCATTCCTGGCCACTAGTACATCTTTTTCAAATCATTATACATTTTATTACTTCCCGGATGAACAGACATAGTACCATTATGAGCTTCGTGCAAAATCTTCTGTACAAGTTCTGAATTCTTCGGTACACATATCCTACCTCTGAATAATAGGCAACCATCAGACCCAATCTAAAATTCTGAATTAGAATCCAACTCGCACTGTACCCGTCTAGCTTGTAATTCATCGTCACACTTTTGAGCTTCATAGATTTGTTGCAAGAATATTGGTCTAGCTTTTAACTCAGCTATGATTGAACCATCGTTTAATAATGACAACCGGGTATTCATTGCTCGCAAAGCAAACAAAGACTTTCTGCTTAGAGCATCAGCAACCACATTGGCTTTTCCCGGATGGTAATCAATAACCAAATCATAATCTTTTAACAATTCAAGCACTGTCTTAGATTCAAATCTTTTTGCGACATCAAATACTTCAAACTTTTATGATCGGTAAATATGTGACATTTTTCAACAAACAAGTAACGCTGTCAGATTTTCAATGCAAATACAATAGCTGCTAGCTCCAAATCATGTATCGGGTAATTTATTTCATGTGGTTTTAGCTGTCTAGAAGCATAGGCTATTACTTTACCTTCTTGCATCAATACACAGCCTAAACCATTCAAGGATGCATCATTATAAATTACAAATTCCTTACCCGATTCAGGCTGAACTAATACGGGTGCTTTAGTCAACAAGGCTTTCAACCTGTCAAAACTCTGCTGGCATTTATCAGACCACTCAAATTTCACATCTTTCTACAATAAACGAGTCATTGGAGAAGCTATCATTGAAAACCTTTGAATAAATCTCCGATAATATCCTGCTAGTCCCAGAAAACTTCTGACTTCAGACACATTTTTTGGTGGTTTCCAGTTAACAATAGCTAAAATTTTATTCGAGTCCACTCTGATGCCTTCAACAGATACTATATGCCCAAGAAAACTGACTTCCTGAAGCCAAAATTCACACTTACTGAATTTGGCATACAGTTGTTTCTCACGCAAAGTTTGCAGTACAATTCTCAAATGATCAGCATGCTCATTTTCATCTCAGGAATATACCAAAATATCATCAATAAACACCACCACAAACCTGTCTAGATACGGTTTGAAAATTTTATTCATTAAATCCATGAATACTGCAGGTGCATTCTTCAAACCAAATGGCATCACAAGGAACTCATAATGTCCATACATGGTTTTGAAAGCTGTCTTCGGTACATCTAAGTATTTCACTCGCAATTGATAGTATCTAAAGCGAAGATCTATTTTAGAGAACATAGTGGCACCTTTTAGCTAATCAAACAGGTCATCAATTCGAGGCAATGGATACTTGTTCTTTATCGTGACTTTGTTGAGTTGTCTATAATCAATGCATAACCTCAGAGATCCATCTTTCTTCTTTACAAACAAAACTGGTGCACCCCATGGTGAAAAACTGGGTCGAGCAAACCCTCTGTCAGTAAGTTCTTGCAACTGTGCTTTCAACTCTTTCAATTCAGTAGGAGCCATTCTGTAGGGTGCTATAGATATCGGTGTTGTTCTCAGAACAAGATCTATAGAAAATTCTACCTCTTTAACTGGTGGTAAACTAGGTAATTCCTTCAGAAACACATCAAAAAACTCACAAACAACCGGTACTGATTTAATCTTTGATTTTGATACTTTAGTATCCAACACATATGCAAGATAAGCATCATACCCTTTTCTGACATATTTCTGTGCTGATATAGCTGAGATTACATTAAATAACCCATCCAGTTTATCAGATTCAACATGAAGTAAGTCACCATTCTGACATTTTAATACAATGTATTTTTGCTTACAATTAACCACTGCATCATGTTAAGTTAGCCAGTCCATTCCCAAAATTACATCAAATTCATCAAAAGGAAGTAGCATCAAATTAGCTGAAAAACAATAACCCTTTACCATCAACGGAAAGTTTTTACAAATTTTATCCACCATAACATACTAGCCCAGGGGGTTTGAAACTTTAACCACAAATTCAGAGAACTCAACAGGTGAATTTTTAACAGACACTAAATTCGTGCATATGTATGAATATGTTGAACCATGATCAATTAAAGCAGTAATATCAGTATCAAGAAGAGAAAATGTACCAGTAATGACGTCTGGTGCAGAGGCATCTTCTCTTGCACGAATAACATATGTTCTTGCGGGTGCTCATGCTTCAGACTTAACTGTTGAATCTTTTGTAGTGCCTCCACTACCACTGACATTACCGGAGTGACGAGATGGTCTATGTAACACCCCTTACCTGTATTCGACACTGGAATAGGGTACGAGGCATTACCGGAACACATACACTTGTAAACGTATTAAACTGAGTCATAAAATTTCATCCAAATTAAAAAATTTCAAATTTTTCTCTTTGAGTCCCTAAATAGGTCCTACGAGGCCCAATTCATACCTTGGAAGTGGTCCGGGACTAAACTGAGAACTTTGGAAAACATCAGAAAATTTCTTGAAAAATAGGGGCACATGTCCGTGTCCAAGGCCATGTCCTTTACATAGCCGAGATACACGCCCGTGTGTTAGGCCGTGTGGCATTTCAAATTTCCAAAAATCAAGTGCAGACTTCACACACCCTGGGCACATGGCCGTGTGGCTGCCCGTGTGGACACAAATAAGGTTATTTACCAAGCCCTTTGCCACCCCAAAACACTTGTACATTTATACAAATTTATCATCACACAACATGGTATTATTAAGCATTCAAACATCCACGCTAAGACATCCACATACCATTTACAAACCACATTAATCATGCATAATCACACACACACACACACACTTAACCATTCACATGCAAGCATACACATCCTTGAAATGCATCATCATAGACTTATAACATAACAAATATTGGCCACATTAAATGGCCTTATACAAGAATAACCTTCTAATAATATAGGCCAACATTCTAGGCCAACTCATAATAACATATACACATAATCAAGTCCCTATACATGCCATAGACTTAAAAATGCTTGAAGATCATTGATACAATACCAATCAATAACTTGTTAGTGTGATAGAATCTCTGACGACCTCCAACTCGAGCTAGCATCTGTGACACCATAGGAAAAAGGAAAGGAAGGGGGTAAGCATTATAGCTTAGTAAGTAGGTATGTAAATAATAAGTGATTTATTAACAGGCTTTTATAAATCTTCACAATATGTTCTCAAGATAATACAATCATAATTGCACATAGTTCCACTATTTATTCATGTTCATCTCAAGCTGTCTACTCGAGTCATAGTCACTAAATTATTTATATCTTGAACTAAAAAACTCCAAATTAAGATCTACTAATTTTCCCTAAAACTAGAATCACATATATTCTTACCATATAATTTTCAGAATTTTTGGTTTAGCCAATAAATACAGTTTATTCTTTAAAGTCTCCCCTATTCTGCTGTCTGACAGTTTCGACCCTTCTTCACTAAAAATTAATTATATTCTTGTACAGAATTCATATGATTCATATGTTTGTTTATCTTGAAAATAGACTCATTCAGAGTTTTAAAAATATAAATTATAACCCATAATTATTTTTATACAATTTTTAGTGATTTTCCAAAGTCGGAACAGGGGATTCCGAAATCATTCTGCCCTGTCTTACAAAAATTCAAATATCTCAGAATATGAAATTTTTTCGCTTACACCGTTTCTTTTATGCGAAAATAGACTCAATAAGCTTTAATTTCATATATCATTAAACTTCTAATTCAATTTCCACCATTTTTGGTGATTTTTTAAAGACACATAACTGCTGCTGTCCAAAACTGTTTTATTTCTAAATTTCACTCTTTCATGTTTTCTTTATAGTAACTTTCATTGTAACACTTACTCCATATCAATCTTACCAAAGTTCGATCACATATCAAGCACATTGCTCATAAGTTTACACACACATACCTACACTTATTAATCACATAGTCATATTCGTTTGCACTTAGTCATTTCCCGTTGAACGCATTGGAATAATAACGGATACACGGAAATTTGCACATAAGTGCCACACTTGTAGCTAAAAATACTTCATATCACACTTTTCACATAGGCTCGCTCTCGAGCTAATCACATTCACGGTTCTGCTCACACAAGCTGTCGGTCATACGTAACTACTCAGTGCTGCTCACACAAGCTATCAGGTATCCGCAACACATGCCGAATTACCCAGCCACTGGTAGAACTTATAAGACCAGCAACCGTTTCACATAGTCACAATCTCGGGTCTACTCACACAAGCTATCGGTCATGACGAAACTACACGGTGCTGCTTACACAAGCTTTCGAGTATCCGTAACACATGCCGGATAACTCAGCCACCGGTAGAACGTACGGACCAGCACCCGGATCACTTATTTCACTTAGATTTCACATAGGTTTCTAGTGAACATGTCACTCGTATCCATTTTTATTCCTAAGGTTCAACCGAGAAATTTCTCACTTGTCTATATTTTGTCAATTACATCAAATATTCAGCCACAGTTCATACCATTTATCAAAATATGAAAACGTAAGTAAAAACGATGCATTATTTACATACAAACTTACCTCGGTAGCATAATCGGTGAAAAGGACTTAATCGTCAATTTCTCGTTTTTCCTCGTTCTAGTTCCAAACCTCATTTTCCTTGATCTATAATATCACTTTTATTTATTTATTAGTCACATTATCCAATGTGACCCAAAAATCATATTATGGCAAATTTATGTTTTTGCCCCTAAAGTTTCACATATTTATAATTTTTCCCCTAGGCTCGTAAAATGATTTTCATTCAATTTCTTTATACTTTAAGCCTAGCCGAACCATTTTCATAACTATAAAAGCCCACAATTTCCATTAAAACACACTTTTATGACACATTTTATAACTTTTACAAATTAGTCCTTTTAGGCATTTTCACCAAAAATCACTTAGTAAAAGTCATTCCTCTAACCATAAACATGCATTCTCTACCATTAAACACAAAAATAGACACATATTCATCATGGGTCAAAACCCTAGACTTTAACCATATCTCAAATTAGTGGTAGAAATAGATAGATCTTGTTACGAGGATTTCAAAAACATAAAAATCATTAAAAACGGGGCAAGAACGGACTTACAATCGAGCTTGGAAGCTTGAAAAACCCTGGCCATGGTTTCCCCTTGTGAAATTTGGCCATGGGGTTGAATATGGACAAAAATTGGCTTTTAATTTTGTTTATTTAATCATTTAATCACTAAATGACCAAAATGCCCCTAACTTAAAAATATTCTATTACACCTATTTCAGGTCCATTTTTGTCCAACAAATTAACCAATGGTCTAATTACCATTTAAGGACCTCCAATTTAAAATTTCATAACAATTGGACACCTCTAACATGTAGAACTCAACTTTTGCACTTTTTACAATTTAGTCCTTTTGACTAAATTGAGTGCCCAAACGTCGAAATTTACACGAAATCATTCCGTGAAATTGTAGAATAAATTTTTCCTCGTCGGATTTGTGGTCTCGAAACCACTGTTTCGACTAGGCCCAAGTTCAGGTTGTTACAGTCTACCTCTCGAGGCGGGGTTACTCGGCTTCGAAATTTTATCAGTATCTTTTTCAATCCTTTCTGGACAATCTTTAAGATAGTGGTCAAGAGAACCACATCCATAGCAAGCTCTGCTTATCATACGACACTCCCCAAAATGAAATTTATTACAATGTTTACACCTCGGTTTGGGGTTACCAACACTTCCAACACTTGTTACAGATGGAGACGAAGATCTTGGATTAGAACGTTGAGAGCCTCGTTCTTCTCTGGAATATCCCACAGATGCGGTAAAACGATCACGGTATTTCTTTGATTTCTTTGAAGCAAATGATTGTGACTTGCCCATAAATCTTTTACCAGAAATTCAGGCTTCTCTCTCTACTTGTTTCTTTTCTTTACTTAATTCCTCGGCTTTGTGTGCTCGATCGACCAATACCACAAATTCCCTTAATTCAAGAATTCCAATCGATAGCTTGATGTCTTCATTTAATCCTTCTTCAAAACGTTTGCACATATCAGTCTCAGTCGAAACCCATTCTCTGGCATACTTACTCAAGCTAACGAATTCTCGTTTGTACTCAGATACTATCATGTTTCCCTGTTTAAGCTCTAGAAATTCTTTCTTTTTCTGATCCAAAAATCTCTGGCTAATATACTTCTTTCTGAATTCTATTAGGAAAAACTCCCATGTAACATTTTCTCTCGGTACAACAGAAGTTATGGTATTCCACCACTGGTAAGTTGTGTCTTTCAACAGTGATACAGCACATTTTAGGCACTCAGCTGGTGTGCATGATAATTCATACAAAACCCTTATAGTATTTTCCAGCCAAAATTCAACCCTTTCCAGATCATCTTTGGCAGTAACCCTAAGTTCTTCTGCTTCATATTTATGAATTTTATCTACCGGAGGCTTACCAGTTCTAACAGGTTCAGCACCTTGTGGCATGTCAGGAACCGGTTGAGGAATAGGAGGGGGAGGTTGTTGTACAGCAGGATTTGTTCTTATGAATTCTGTGAGCCACTCATTCATCATTTGGAAGAAGGCTTCTTTTTCCTTCTCACCTCGACCCTCAGATACGGGCCTTCTACTCCTACTAGATGCAGCTCTTTGAACTGAGGCTTGAGCAGTGCTCTCAGCTTCCTCAGATTCAGCTCTAGCTTGATTGGATGACATTACTATATGAAAAACATGTTTAAAATGGTCAGGAGATATCACACTATCACAAATTATATACTGGCATGTATAGCTAAACTCATACTTGCTACGTTAGTCCGAGAATCGACTAAACCGTAGCTCTGATACCAATAAATGTAACACCCGTAACCCGTATCCATCGCCGAAATAAGGTTGCGGAGCATTATCGAAGTTTACAATTTAATTAAAATTAATTTATGTCATTTACTATTCATTTCCGAAAATCAATCACAATCATTCATATTGTCCCTTATATGGGCCCTCGATGCCCAAAATACATATTTGAATCAAGTCGGGACTAAACTTGAATCACATAAAAGTTTTCGCAAAATCTCAAAAATTTTCTTAGGTGCAGGGGACACACGCCCGTGTGGCCAGGCCGTGTGGCTCACACAGCCAATGACACACCCGTGTCTCAGGCCGTGTGGGCATTCGATGTGAGGCACACGGCTGTGTCCAAGCCCGTGTTCAAATTAGGGTAGCTACTGACTTGGGTCACACGGCCAACTACACGCCCGTGTGCTAGGCCATGTGGACAATTTAAATTTTTAAAAAATATGTGCAGGATTCACACAGCCATGACACACGCCCGTGTCTCTGCCCGTGTGACCAATTATGAGAATTTTGTTTGTAAATTTTTAAGATGCAGGGGACACACGGCCAAACCACACACCCATGCGTATGGCCGTGTGTCACACACGGTTGAGACAAACGCCCGTGTGTCTGCCCATGTGGACAAAATAAGGCCATTTTCTAAGCCTTATTTCTCACCCTTTTTACCTTGCACCTACATCAACACTTCAATATATTCAACAATCAATTCAAAGCATATAAATCAAACTAATATTTAAGTTTTATACATGACATGTTTGCCCACACATTCAAGTATTCATCTTACTCTTTCCTAGCCATATACTTACCCAAGTGTGATTATATCTAAGTTACTAATTCAAGCATACTCACATACCAAACATGATATAACTTCATGCATAATTATATTAAATATGTTATCACTAGCCATTCCAATGGCTAATTACAACCAAAACATTTATATACCCTTAATTGTCACCATTAGCTTATACATGCCATTATCCCATAGTAAGTTTCCTATTTATACCAAAACAAGATGGAGGATAGTGTGATGATGCTCCGACCGGTCTCCAACCTTTACGAGCTTCCAAGTACTATAAAATAGAGGAAAATAAAACAGACTAAGCATTTAATGCTTAGTAAGTTCGTATAACAAGAATTAAACTTACTATGTATCTACATTTAAGATTATCATATAAAACATGCATCCAATCATTTTGGCCAATTGCCTAATCACATATACTCATCAAAACAGTTAGTCATGTAATTCACATGAATTTCAAGAAAACAGAGATGAGCTCATCAAACATAGATTTACAAATATTTCAGGAATTTCTGAGATATAACCCATTTAGTTCTTATATTTTTCTCACATCAGAAATTTTTTCCGTTGAATTATTGAAATGTCGATGGATACCCAAGTAGTATACTCGAGGTATACAAATCACTGATCCGTCAACTCATGTTCAGGGGTACCCATAAGGGCACATAATCAGGAAGCACACTCTCGAGCCATATATCAGGATGCTCATGTAAGCCATGTAATAGGAAGCTTATCTGGGCTAAATCAGGAAACTCATAAGAGTTTTAATCAGGAAGCTCATTGAGCTTAACAGGTAACTCCGTAGAGTTATTAATAGGGAGTTCCGGATAGCATAACAGGAAGTTCAAGTGAGCCATGTCAGGAAGCTTATAGGAGCTTATATCAGGACGCTCACGAAGAGTTGTGTTTGTGTCCGCAATTAATGCTGGATCACAACCGTTCAAATCATGTAACAGGATGCTCACAAAGAGCTGCGGTAGTGCGCAACACATGCAGGATCACTACCGATCAGGATGCTCACAAGAACTATATAACAGGACGCTCGAGAGGGCCTATAACAGGATTGCTCGTCTGAGCTATAATGTCCGCAACATATGCAAGACTATAATCAATACAGGAAAATATTGTATCCATCGCATTTCATTATTCAAACGAAACTTATCATTTATCGAGCAATATCGGCATGTGATTAATTTCATACATTAAACATTTATGCAATTCACACAAATACAACATTCGATTCAAACATATTAATACACATAATTAAGTTACACGAACTTAACTCAATACTTGTTCGTGTACAGAAATCTACTAATCCGGTACTTTTTCTTTTCCTCAATCTAACTTCGTATTTGAGTTTTTCGGATCTAAATAAATGAATTTAACATCAATTTAATCCATTTCATACTCAATTGAACTCAATTCACTTCCTAGGCAAAATTACTATTTTGCCCCTATACTTTTCATAAATGACGATTTAGTCCCTAAGCTATGAAAATGAAATTCATGCAATTTAATCCTTATTTCATGCCTAACTAAATTTTACATGTTACAATAACAGCCCATGAATTTCACAAAAATCAGAATTTTTCCATTGGTTTTACCACTTTTCAATTTAGTCCCTAAATCATAATTTCATCAAAATTCTCTTTGTAAAAGTTGTTTATCTATTAACAACCTTTCATTTTCTACCATAAATTTCAAATTTTCAGCATATTCATCCATGGAAAAATTTCAATACTTTGATAACTTTACAAATTGATCCCTAAAATAGATAGATTAAGCTATTCCGAACTCAAAAATATAAAAATTACTAAAAAACGGGACAAGATTACTTACCCAATTAAGCCAAGAAAGCTTTATTTCTCTTTCCTAGGGTTTCCATGTATTTTTGGGGAAGAAGATGATATGAAATGATGGTATTAGACATTTATTTAATTTATCGTCTTTTAATTTTTCCATTTTAGTCCTTTTCTTTTTTTTTTTTAATTTTCCATGGATGATTCACCAAAAAATATCTACTAACTTTTCTATAATGGTCTAATTACCATATAAGGACCTCAAATTTTGAATTCCATAGCTATTTGATACTTATAGCTACTAGAATTCAACTTTTGCATTTTATGCAATTTGATCCTTTCCATAATTAAACATGAAATTGATAAAATCTTCTTACCAAAATTTTCATACGTCTTTCCTATCATAATGCCAACCATGCAATAATATTAAAATAAATTTCTTTATGACTTGGATTTTTGGTCTCGAAGCCACTGTTCTGATTTCACTGAAAATGAGTTGTTACAGTACCCCTCGCAATGACTTTCCACCAGCGGTAAGCCTCATCCCTCAGAAGCGAGATTGTACCCTTCAGTTTTTGCTCTGGGGTACACTCTATATCGTCTAAGATCCTTTCCGTAGCCTCTAGCCAATACTCTACCACAGTAGGGGTTGTTCTAGCAACGCCTTTGAATAACTCGGCTTTGTTAGTTTGGAGTCTCTCAACAATGGTATCACGTTTTCCAAATCCACTTTGGGCCCCAGCAACACGCTGTAGCACCCTAAGCATGGTCAGTAGGCTCCTGATGGTCCTCCTCCATAGTTTGCGTATTCTCAACCTGATCAGCCACTAACTCGGGTTCGATAATGGTCTTAAATGTATCCACTCTTGACACAGACGAATCTATTTGGGTCCCTAGACCCTGCTCTCTGCAAGCTCTCATACCCCTAGTACGAACGCCTTGTGTAACACCCCAAACCCGGCCTAGAAGTTAGGCCCGAATCTGGTGTGTCACATTGAAGTGTTTTTCGAAAACCTTATTTTCATTAAAAACCCTTCTTGTTTAAAAGCTTAAATAAACTCTCAGTTACGTTAGTTTATTTTAAAACGTGGTACATTGAAAAATTATTAATTTTATTCCCAAAATATCTTTTTAGTTGCGGAAGCAAATTTTGAAAGAAATTGATTTACGAAAAAGATTAAGTCATGAAACCATTTCGCGAAAACGTAGTGCTGTTTAAAAACAATTAACATTTTGGAAAATCGTGATTTACTTCTAACAAATATAATTCAAACATAAATAAAACCCAAAGTTAAAATCCAGAAACTTAAAGAGGCCTTATTACAAAAATTAAAACCCAAAATAGAATCTAAAGCATAAATGAAATCCAAAGGCAGTCGTGTGGCCATCTCTGAATCCCTCGCAGCACCAATCCTCCTAAAGATGGGGATTACCTTTTGATTAAAAACGGGTGAGTTTGTGAAAACTCGGTGTGTAATCCTCCTAACTAAAACAGATTAGTAAAACAGGCATGTAAATCATAATCGATGCAGTAGGAGCCCAATTACAAAGAATAGAACAATATGTGTGGATCTAAGCCTAGTACAATTTCACTTGGGTCTCAGCCCTTATCAGAACCAAATGGGCCTATCCCATTCTCCATATCAGTAACAATTGGGCCTAGCCCATATCAGAATCAATTCCGTATGCATAATGTGTGATGCATGCTAACCCATCCCATCTAACCCCCGCACTTGCCTCCGTCCAACCTCGCACTACTGCGGGGAATAAATCACCCACGCCATCCCTACACTCCCAAGGTTAGCACCGGTTGCGGCACTAACCAAAATCACAGCAAAGCTGCTAGTATATATATATATGGCTCTAAGCCTTGATGAGATATTATAATTGACACAAAGCCATCGATGGCTCAGATTATGTTTGGCACATAGCCATCAATGACGGTATATAATCGGCACCACGACCTTGGGTAAATATGATCGACACAGAGTCGTCAATATATATGTTAGGCACATAGCCACGGTAAATACGATTGGCACAAAGCCATAATCAAGATGGCACAGAGCCATATTTAGGTTGGCACAGAGCCATAATCGATTACGCGACTTTAAGCCATCCGTCGGTCCACGATCGTCATGCGACCCGCGACCTTAACATATCAATCTTCGGATCCACGATCGTCATGCGACCCGTGCGACCCTATCGTAACTTCCTCCGTATCAAAGTCCCAACCCCATGCAATATGCCGTGTATGTCATGCTCAATCATTACACGTATGCAAAATGGCCATGCTCGATGAATGATCATTTACACACATATTGAAAACATATCGACCATATAATCCCGATCAAATCGGTTAAAACACGGTCATACATTCACAGTTAGATCAATCATAGTCCTAATCGATCGATTTACTGTAAGGGCAAAATAGTCATTTTACCTTATAAGGGTATTTCGGTAATCCTACCCTTCAGGGGTATTTCAGAAATTCTACCCTACAGGGGTATTTCGGTAATTCTACCCTACAGGGGTATTTCGGTAATTTCATAAATCAAGGGTATTTTTGTAATTTTCCAAACTGAAGGTATTTCAGTAATTTTGCAAATTAGGGGTACTTTGGTAATTTCACAAATCGAGGGTATTTTGGTAATTTTTACAAACTGGGGGTACTTCGGTAATTTTACAAGTCGAGGGTGTTTTAGTAATTTTGTAAACCAATGGTATTTCAGTAATTTTGTAAAGCAAGGTGTTCTAAACAGAGATAACGATGCGAATGGGCCTAGGGCCCATTCTCGGCCCAAATGGGCCCACACGCTCGTGTGGCCCATTTAGCCCAAATCTAGCAACAGATATGAGATTCACATAGTCCAGTCCAATATTTACTACACAATCATACAACTTATCAGATTGGGCTCACGGGCCCATTGGCCCCACATGGCCCCTTTCG
The DNA here is from genome assembly GCA_025698515.1 of Gossypium sturtianum. Classification (NCBI taxonomy): domain Eukaryota; kingdom Viridiplantae; phylum Streptophyta; class Magnoliopsida; order Malvales; family Malvaceae; genus Gossypium; species Gossypium sturtianum. The sequence continues at coordinate 79,728,021 of CM046944.1, forward strand.
GCCCATCGTTGCCCAAACAGCCTAAACCCACAAGAACACTCATGATGGCCTCAACTATCGTGTCGAAGCTCCCACACGTGCGCTCGCACACTCGTGTGGCTACCATCGCCGTGTGACCGGCATTTCGGCATTTGCCGCTCTACAGCTAGAGTAGTGCGGAATACACACCTGATAGGAATCTGGAGTTAATCTGCGCTCCTAACACTCCTATGCCCAAACGCAAACCAAGGTATGCTTACTCTCCTCATAGATCGCTCTATTTAAAGCCACCTTCTTGCCTACTCTCATGCTATCTTCCCGATGTGGGATCCCTCCAACAATCCTCTAAAACCGTCCCAACTGCAAAATAAATATCCCTTTTTGCTTGCAATGGGATTCGAACCCACTCCCTCTTAAATGCCTAACACGCCGCTTGCCACCAATAACACAAGATCTCTTGTGACTTAAAATATGCGCAAATATTTATAAAACCTATGTGCCAGTGTCCAGATTCTTATAAGAGCCAAAAATTAAAGAAATTCTGTAAGAGCCAAGATTTGAACCCAAGCTCCGCAAATATTTATAAAACCTATGTGCCAGTGTCCAGATTCTTATAAGAGCCAAAAATTAAAGAAATTCTGCAAGAGCCAATATTTGAACCCAAGCTCCCTTACACCCTTAATGACGCCACAACCACTAGGCCACATGCTTCCTTGCACAATTAAATACCTATTTGCAGCCTCCTTACGGACCCATACTCAAGGCCCAATACTTCTAGGCCCAAATTCGGGGTGTTACACCTTGAGTACTCATCTTTTTATTATCGAATTCTTAAGTTTTATGTAGTTTTATCTGACAATTAGAAACTAGCTTTAATTATCAATCCAAAATGTTCCAATTCTAAAGTTTTGTCACTAGAGTATCAGTATCAATAATTTTTAAAGTCTAGAGTTTCACGGTGTAGTTTTCAGAATCTATAGTTTCAGAATCTACAGTATACTACAATCTCATATAAAAACTTAGTAAGGTAGAAGTACTTATCTGGGCCAGCTTCGGAGTCTCGGTATTTTTATAACAGAATAAATTTTTTTAACTAAAGTATGAATTTTTCCCAAAATACCCTTTTTTCATTAATATGCATGTATTTTTGAAAATAAACCACAGTCCGAGTTTTTGAACTGAGCTTTGATACCACTAAATGTAACCCCCTAAACTCAGCCTAGATGTTATGGTCGAATCTCAAAGATCATATTGGCCATGACAATAGTGTTGTAAAAACATTTAGAAGTCTTTCTCTTTTAAAAATCGCCTTCGCAAAACGTCTTTGAGTCTTGTTTTAAGTAAAACCAAAATTTAGTTGATATCGTTTAACTTTAGAAAAACTTAAGTATTGAGAGTGTTTTAGGAAAAAGACGTAATTCAATTAAAACATCGTAGCGAACAAATTTCTATATCTAAAACTCATTTTTCGTTTTGAAAACATTGATTAACATACATTTCGTAAAATATCAATTTCGTAAGCAGATTGTGTCGTGTAATGGAAACTTCGTATTGAATTTTTAAAAACAATGTTATTGAGCTTTTTATTATTTTTTATAAAATCCATTTTAAGTTGTTAATTTCGTAAATCATTTATATGATAATTTTTAAAACATAAACCATATTGTAACACCCCTTACCCATATTCAACGCCGGAACAGGGTACGAGGCATTATCAGACTTATACAAAAGCAATTATGCAAAACCGAGACATGACTTTCCACTCAAGATTTAAAACTTTTCATATAACCTCTTAAACAAGCCTACGATGCCTAAATCACACTTTAGGAACGGTTACGGATAATATCGAACTCTTTAAAAGATCTCTAGAAAGACTTCGAAAATTTTCATCAAACAGTCCACACGCCCGCGTGGGGAAAAAGACACGCCCGTGTGGAACTTCACATGCCCATGTTCCACACCCGTGTAGATTTATTTCTCATTTCGAACCTACAGGGGTTTTCACACAGCCGGACACACGCCCGTGTCTATGGCCCGTGTCCCACACATGGTCTAGACACGCCCGTGTCTTAGCCCGTGTGCAAAAACCTTGAAATTTTGTTTCTGATTTCATCACCCCATAAATGTCACACGGCCAAGGCACACGCTCGTGTCCTTTGACCGTGTGGCGAATTAAATTCCTAATTCAGGTGCAGACTTCACACGGCCTGGGTACATGCCCATGCTTAAGGCCGTGTCTTCCACACGGTTGAGACACACGGCCGTGTCTCTGCCCGTGTGGTTACTACTGAGCATACTGACTTGCCAACTTAGCATGCAGGGGGACACACAGCCTAACCACACGCCCATGAGGTTGGCTGTGTGTCACACACAGCCTAGACACACGCCCGTGTGCCTACCCGTGTGGACAAGAACAAGGCTATTTGCCAAGCTCTTTCTACCACCCCAACTCATACAAACATAATTCACATCAAACCATCAACTCATTCATGCATAATTAAGCCAAGCAAATCAACCATGCAACTTGCACATTCATGAATAACCTCGTTATTTCATAGATTAATAAGAAAGAGCCATCAACTATGGCCTTATACAAAATAATTCATCTTTGAATGGGCCAACACATTTGGCCAAAACAATATGACATTCAACTAAGTCTAGTCCCTATACATATCATACTCAAAATGCTAAATCTAACTATACCAAGATATGCTGATAGTGTGGGTGATCCTTTGTTTATCTCCGTATCCCGAGCTGGCTCTTCGACACTATAAAACAAGGGAAAAGAGAAGGGAGTAAGCTTTAAGCTTAGTAAGTCTATATGTGAACAATAAGCATCATACCACATTCCAATAAATCAAAAACATTACATACTATGTAAAAGAAATTCATATCCTCATAATCATGCTTACTCATTTCAAACCTTACCACATCCCAAACACATATCATAAACATTGCTCACATTTACTTGCACTTATGCCCTGCACTTATCACCACAAAGCCACATGTAATTTCACTTAGACAAGTTTCTCGATGAACACTTCGGAATATCGTTAGATACTTGGTGGTTTCGCACATAGTCCACCATTAATAATTTACAATGTGGTATCGCACAAAGCCCACCATTAATTACATGTTTACGGTGGTATCGCACACAGCCCACCAATGATAATAAATATGATGGTATCGCACACAGTCCATTGTTAATAAATAACAAGGTGGTATCGCACACAGCCCACTAACAATAATAATTACATACTTACGGATATTTATCCGTATCCATATTCCTATCCCTAAGGTTCATCCGAGAATTTCCTCATTTTCTACCATTTTTAATAAATCTCACCAACAAGAATTTACATCCACACAATGCATTAATAGGTAAAAACATACGTAATAAGGATGTATCGTTTACACATAAACTTACTTCGATACAAAATAGGTCAGTTTGCAATTTTGTCCGTAACCTTGCCTTTTCCCCGGTCAAGGTTGATTCCATGTTCTTCTTGATCTATAATAATAAAATTTACTCATTTAATAACTACACAAATCAAGACACTTCAAAATTTCTACTTTGGCAAAAATTACCGTTTTGCCCTTATACTTTGGCAAAATTATGATTTTGCCCCTAGGCTCGTAAATCATTTTTCATCAAATTTCCTCATTTAACAAGCCTAGCTGAACATTTACTACTCTTATAACAACTCACAATACCAATCATTTCATGCATTTACTACCCATTTTACAACCTTTACAAAAAGGTCATTTTAGGTGTTTTTATGGAAACACCTTTCACAAAAGTTGTTTATTTAACAACCATAATGCATTTTCTTCCCTAAAAACTCAGCAAACAACATAAGCACTCTCATGGCAAATCCCTAAAATTTCAACCATTTTGTAAAATAGTCCCCTCTTTAGCTAGCTTAAGCTTTAGGGGTTCCAAAAACACAAAAATCATCAAAAATAACCATCATAATCACTTACTTGCAAGAGGATAGCTTGGCTGAAAGTTTGAGCTTCAAAAACCCCTGTTCTTGCTAGAATTTTCGGTGGAAGAAGAAATAGAAATAGGAAAAGATGATAGCTTCTTGTTTTTCTCTTATTTTATTCATTAATCACCTAACACCACCAAACATTGACTAAATTAAGCCTCTTGTCCCCCCTATGGCCGGCTATGACCTTTAGAAGCGCCTAATTTCACATTAAGGGCCTCCAATTAAATTCTATAGCTATTTGACACTTCTAGCTTCTAAATTAAAACTTTCACACTTTATGTGATTTAGTCCTTTTTCGCGATTAAGCATGAAATCATCAAAATTAATGCACCAAAATTTTCATGCACTCATATAATCATCATGTAACACATAAAATAATATTTAAAAAAATAATTTCTCTGGTCTCGGATTTGTGGTTCCAAAACCACTGTTCCGACTAGCCCTAAAATCGGGCTGTTACAACTCTCCCCCTTTAGAGATTTTCGTCCCCGAAAATCTTACCGGTAAAAAGGTTTGGGTACTGTTCTCTCATGGCTTCTTCCGATTCCCATGTAGCCTCTTCTACACCATGTTTTTGCCACGACACTTTCACTAATGCTATACTTTTGTTCCTCAACTGTTTGACCTCTCGAGCCAAAATCTTAATTGGTTCCTCTTTATAAGTCATATCCGATCGTATCTCAATTTCGGTCGGAGGAATCACATGCGAAGGATCGGAACGATATCGTCGCAACATCGACACATGAAATACATTGTGTATTCTCTCCAATTCTGCCAGCAAAGCTAACCGGTATGCTACTGGTCCAATCCTTTCAATAATCTCATACGGCCCTATGAATCGCGGACTCAATTTACCCTTTCGACAAAATCTCAATATTTTCTTCCACGGGGATACTTTCAGGAATACTTTATCACCCATCTGAAACTCAATTTCCTTCCTTTTCAAATCTGCATATGACTTTTGTCGATCTAAAGCAGATTTCAGACTATCACGGATCACTTTCACTTTCTCCTCGATTTCTCTAACTAGATCAACCCCGTGAATTTGCTTCTCACTAAGTTCGGTCCAATACAAAGGAGTCTGGCACTTGCAGCCATATAATGCTTCGTACTGCGCCATCCGTATACTCGGCTGATAACATTGTTGTAAGCAAATTCAACCAAAGGTAGATATTTTTCCCAACAACCTTCGAATTCTAAAACACAGCATCAAAGCATATCCTCAAGAACTTGAATCACTCTTTCGGATTGACCATCAGTTTGCGGATGGAACGCAGTACTGAAATTCAATTTTGTACCCAAGATTTCTTGCAACCTTTTCCAAAACCTCGAAGTAAACCTTGGATCTCTATCCGAGATAATGGACATAGGCACTCCATGTAACCTCACAATTTCGGCAATATACAGCTCAGCCAACTTGTCAAGTGAGTAATCAACGCGTACCGAAATAAAGTGAGCCGATTTCGTTAATCTATTAATGATAACCCACATAGCATCTTTCTTTTTAGGAGTCATAGGTAACCCCATTACAAAATCCATCGTGATTCGGTCCCATTTCCACTCGGGAACCATCACTGGCTGAAGTAATCCCGAAGGTACTTGATGCTCTGCTTTCACTTGTTGACAGATCAAACACCTTGAAACAAACTCAAAGATGTCTCTTTTCATACCCGGCCACCAATACAATTTCTTCAAATCATTATACATTTTTGTACTGCCCAGATGTACTGACAAACAACCATCGTGTGCCTCATGTAAAATTCTCTGAATCAACTCATCATTTTTCGGTACACAAACTCTGTCACGAAACATCAAACAATCATCTGAACCAACCCGAAAATCAGAGTTATTTCCCGATTCACACTGAGCTCTCTTAGCTTGCATTCCACTATCATTTCTTTGAGCTTCACAAATTTGATGAAGAAACAACGGTCTAGCCCTTAACTCGGCCAAAATTGAACCATCGTTAGACAAAGCTAAACTTGTGCTCATAGCTCGCAAAGCATACAGGGATTTTCTGCTCAAAGCATCAGCGACCACATTCGCTTTCCCTGGATGGTAATCAATCACCAGCTCATAATCTTTCAATAATTCGAGCCACCTCCGTTGTCGCAAATTCAAGTCCTTTTGGTTCATCATGTAACACCCCAAACCCAGCCTAGACGTTACGACCGGATCTAGCATGTCACATGAAAGGGTTATTGGAAGATCGCGCGTTTGATAAAACTTTATATCCTTTTGAAAACTTCGAGTTCAGACGTTTGTTTATAAAGACCCGTTTTACCCACTGTCCATTTTAGAAAAAGTTGTAATTAATTTTGAAAACTGTCTTTGTTATGAAAAATCGAATTTGAACATTTGCGGGTACGTGATATTTTGGAAAAACGGTTTTCAATGTTTTAAGGAAAACATCCGTTTTAAACATTTAAAAAAATAAACAATAACAGAAATGTAAGTTTAAAGGAAAGTTAAAACCAATGGCCTTATTACAACAATAATCCTCAATTAAATAGTATCCTAAAATTAAGGCGAAATGGAAGTTTACTAGAATTCACGATGTATGGCCACCTCAGAGTCCTCCTCAGCTCCAAATCCACTAACGCTGGGGATCACCTGCAAGGTTGAACAACGGGGTGAGTTACGAGAACTCGAGTGTGTAATCCCTAAACAGATTATTATTGGGCCCGAGCCCATACGAAATCCCAATTGGGCCGAAGCCCTATTCAGTAACAATCTGGGCCTTAGCGCTATACAGTATCAATCTGGCCCACGGCCCCAAAATCATGGTAAAGCAAACAAAACATGCAACCCTCCCCGAACCTAACAATCCATCCGCTACACTCCTCCCGTACCACTTTTCTACACACACGTGGGGATTTCTAAATCGACCCACCCATCCGCTACACTCCAAAAATGCGGTCAAAGTCGCCATTATAGTCGCGACAAAACCGCGATGATCGATATATTGTGGCATAGCCACCATGATCGATGTTGCGGCAGAGTCGCCAAGATATGATACACTTCCTCTTGATATCTTGAGAGAAAGAGTATACAAGAGAATCACTAATTCTAAAAAGCTATTTCTATTTTTCGATGCCTTGTTTAGGCTACAACAACTCCTATTTATAGTGTAAATTCTAAACTCTAATTTATTTACAATTGAAGTCCGCACAGTATCCTAATAAGGATGACTTTATTATCGGCTCGATAGTTGCTTCCACGTAGCCTTCTGAATCTGACAAAATTAATCAAGTATACACAACAAAGCATAACTACCCCTCAGGGCATAATAGTCATTTCCCCAATGAGGGCATTTCAGTAATTTACCCTCCAGGGCGTATTTCAGTAATTTTACCCACCGAGGGATTTCAGTAATTTCACATTTATCGGCCACTCTGAAGGCCCACTGTCGCCTCGAGCGACTCAGCCACCATTTTCGGTCGTTACCGGACTATTGGGCCTAAAACCCGATTTCAGCCCATTCGGGCCCACACACTCGTGTGGCCCATTTCGCAAGGTTTCAGTCATAGATTTCTAGTTTTTTACAACCGTACTTACTCTTTGAAAATTTTGCTATCTTCGCCCATGTGGGCCGAGAAGCCCATTGGGCCTGTTAAGCCCGTATCGGCTCGGTTAGGCCCGTTACAGCCCAAATGTCGCGAGAGCACTCGTGACGCTCTCAACGTATTTCCGTCACTACTCGTATCTTGATTTACTACTACGAGCACTCACACGCTCGAGTGGCACAGATACTGATTTTCTGGCTTTTCGGCTTTTGGCCGATTCGCAAGTCATCACATGCAGACATTCAGAAGAGTGTGAGATTACACACCTAAAACGAGCGTAAATTTAATCCTCGAAATTACGCACCTAAGAATCCATACACTTAACCCATTAGTCTTAAACTCAATAAGTCGTATCCATAGATTTGAAAATGACAACCCAATTCACATCACTTACCAAGAACGTCAGCAACTCTTTGTTACGTTTGAGAGTTCGGTACCCTTCCTCCGATCACAAATCGAGTCCCTAAGAAGGAGTACGAGTCAGTTATGATATCACAAGATGACGACAAAACGACCTTTCGGCCTAAATAGACTTAGAAAAACAAATGTTCATCCACCACCTTTATTCGGCCAAACTATCTTACCAATGAACTTCCGGTGACCACAGTTAAAAGAATGATGAGTGGTAGCAAAGGGTGATTTGATTCGGCCCTTACCCCAAAGGAGAACAAAAAGAAGTTTAGAATACCAACTGATAGATAACTCGACTTAGCTAAGAGAAGAAGAGTTAAGAACAAAGGAGATAGAGGCGTTACCTTTGATAAAAGAGAAGTCGACTAGAAGAAAAAGGTTCGGCCCCCCAAAAGTAAAACCCCCAAACAATCGGCCTCAAGGATCTATGGTGACTATTGATCAAAGAAAAGAGAAGAATTAAAGAGTAGAAGGAGGGGTTCGGCAAAACTGTGCACAAGAGAGAGATGAAACAAAAAGGGAGAATGGAAACACAAAAGAGAACAAATGGAAGAAGAATAGACGAAAAACAAGAAGAAAGGAAAAATGTTTAAAAGAGAATAGCAGAAAACGTGCAACACAAAGGACCCGAAGTGTCTAGGAAGAAAGCCTAAAATGTTAAAAGAAGAATGCTAAGAACACAAGGGAATTTCGGCACACTCTCTCAAAAGGTTTCGGTTTTCACTCCTCCCTCACCAAATGTCGAATTTGCCTACCAAAAACACTCCTAGCCGAAACTCACCTCCCACCAACTCCCATATTCGGCCAACCATCAACACACTCCCCAAATCCCTTGATTTACTCCTTAATTTGCTCCTCCACTCACTCCCCATCACCCATTCAAAATATTTGACCAAGTCTTGCCTCTCTCCTACAGAGTTTGATCTCTACTCAGCCACCTCCCTTGCCTGAGCACAAAAATAAAACCCCCGAAATGCTTCTTGTGAGATTCGAACCTCACTTCCCTTGCTTCACAAGTGACGCCAACTCCACCCTTACACTTGCTCAACTTGTGCTAGCAATCTACCAATAATTTCACTTGAGCCCTGCCTCCCACTGTCCTCTCCCCTAAAGTGCCCAAAACCAAAATTTTACCAGGGCTCAAACTCGACCCCAGGCCTCCCTAGGACCCCTAAACACCCTTAAACCACACACAGGACCAACACAACATGCAATAGCACAAATTTTACAGACCCCCAGATTTTAGGATGTTACACATCAAGTACTTCAAACTTTTGTGATCAGTAAAGATTCGGCATTTTTCACCATACAAATAATGACGCCAAATCTTCAAAGCAAAAACGATGGCAGCCAACTCTAAATCGTGCGTCGGATAATTCTTTTCATGTGGTTTTAGTTGTCTCGAGGCATAAGCTACTACTTTAGCCTCTTGAATCAGCACACAACCAAGACCATTTAATGATGTATCACTATAGATCACAAACTCTTTTCCCGACTCAGGTTGTACTAAAACCGGTGCTTCAGTTAATCGTGTCTTCAACTTCTCAAAACTTTGTTGACATCTATCGATCCATTCAAACTTAACATTCTTTTGCAACAACTTAGTCATCAGGGAAGAAATCATCGAAAATCCCTCGACAAAATTTCGATAATACCCAGCTAAGCCCAAAAAGCTTTTAACCTCGGATATATTCTTTGGCGGTCTCCAGTTAACAATCGCCGAGATTTTGCTCGAATCAACCTGAATACCATCATCTGAAACTATGTGTCCCAAAAATCTGACTTCACGAAGCCAAATTTCACTTTTATTAAACTTAGCAAACAATTTCTCCTCTCGTAAAATCTGCAATACCATTCTTAAGTGTTCGGCATGCTCGGCCTCATTTCGGGAATAAATCAATATATCGTCTATGAACACTACTACAAACTTATCCAAATACAGCCGAAAGATTCAGTTCATCAAATCTATAAACATAGTTGGTGCATTTGTTAGACCGAAAGGCACCACAAGAAATTCGTAGTGTCCATACCTCGTTCTAAAGGCAGTTTTCGACACATCGGATTCTTTGACACTCAACTAATAGTAACCGGATCTTAAATCTATCTTGGAGAACACAGTTGCTCCCTTCAGTTGGTCGAACAAGTCATCAATTCTCAGCAATGGGTACTTGTTCTTTATAGTTACTTTGTTAAGCTTATGGTAATCAATACAAAGCCTCATTGTTCCGTCTTTCTTCTTTACAAATAATACAGGACCACCACAGGGAGAAAAACTCAGTCTAACAAATCCCTTATCGGTTAACTCTTGTAGTTGAGCCTTTAACTCTTTCAATTTAGTCGAAGCCATTCTGTACGGAGCAATAGAGATCGGTGCCGTCCCGGGTACCAGATCAATAGCAAACTCAATTTCTCTAACAGAGGCAACCTAGGTAATTCTTCCGGGAATACATCTGGAAACTCACAAACTACTGGCATAGTTTCGAGCTTTGACTCAGTCATCTCAATATTCAACACATATGCAAGGTATGCTTCGCACCCTTTTCTCATACACTTCTGAGCAGACATGTACGAAATCACCACAGACATCTTATTTGAGTTATCTGCTTCGACCCAAAGAATCTCACCATTTTCACATTTCAGCTCAAGAGTTTTCTGCCTACAATTTACCTTAGCATCATGTAATGTCAACCAATCCATGCCCAAAATAACCTCAAGCTCGTCAAACTGCAATAACATCAAATTAGCCAGAAAACAGTGACCTTGAATCGTCAAAGGACAATTCCTACAAACCTTATCTACTAACACATACTTGCCTAAAGGATTTGACACCTTAATCACAAATTCAGTCAATTCAACAGGTATTTTCTTACTATTTACCAAATTCACACAAACATAAGAATGAGTGGATCTGGGGTCAATTAAAGCAACGACATTAGTATAGTAAAGAGAAAATATACCCGTAATCATGTCGGGGGATGATGCATCTTCACGAGCTTGTATGGCATAAGTCCTTGCAGGCGCTCTGCCCTCTGATCTCACAGCAGAATCTCTAGGTGCACTTTTACTGCTAGCCCCACTTCTCGAGTTCCTCTATGGTCTACCCCTCGATGGGGCATTGCTCGCTCTCACTTCTTATTTTCTGTCTTTCTCATCTATCTCAGGATAGTTTCGAATGAAGTGGTCTAGTGAACCGCATTTGTAGCAAGCTTCATTATTTCCCCAACACTCCCCAAAATGTTGTCTACCATAATTTGGACACTCGGGTTTATTTGGCTTCGCATTACCCACGCTTGCCATCGAGGTGGCTTGAACTCTAGAGCCCGAATATGTGTTACCACGATCTCGGTGTGAATGCCCAGCTGAAACGGTCGTCCGAGGGTTTGTTTCTTTGGACCTCTTTGATTGAGTTTGGAATGACTTACTCATCGGCCTCTTCCTTGCATCTCGGGCCTCAATCATAGCTTTTCTCTTTTCCTTATTCAACTCTTCCGCCTTGCAAGCTCTATCGAACAATACTACGAAATCTTTCAACTCCAAAATTCTAACAAGTAATCTAATATCCTTATTCAGCCCATCCTCGAATCTCTTGCACATAATAGCTTCCATAGACACACACTCTTGAGCATACTTACTGAGTCTAACGAATTCACGTTCATACTCTACAACAGTCATTTTTCCTTGCTTCAATTCAAGAAACTCTTTCCATTTCTGATTAATAAATCTCTGACTTATTTACTTCTTTCGGAACTCTTCTAAGAAGAAGTCTCATGTCACTCTCTCCCTCAGTACTACAGATATCAGCGTTTTCCACCAGCGATATGCCGAGTCCCTTAGTAATGATACAGCACATTTTAAGCTCTCCTTGGGCGTGCAAGAGAGTTCATTGAATACCCGCATAGAGTTCTCAAGCCAGAACTCTACTTTCTCAGGGTCATCGTCTATGTTGGCTCTAAATTCCTCAGCCCCTTGTTTTCGAATCTTATCGACCGGGGGTTTAGTCGTTCTTACTAAATCTATACCTTGAGGAGCTACGTGGACTGGCTGAGGTATAGGAGGGGGTGGAGGAGGTTGAGCATTAGGGTTTGCTCGAACGAATTCAGTGTACCAGTTACTCATCATATGGAGAAAGACTTCCCGAGCCTATTCTCCTTGACCCAAAGTCTCGGGTCTACTTTCTACTGGCACAGTCCCTTGCGCGGGAGCCGGCGCATTACTAGCAGCATCATCAGCAGTAGCTCGGACGGGATCCATTTACTATATGGAAGCACAATTTAAAATTGTCAGGAGTCACCACACTATCATAATATATTTATAGCATGTATAGCTAGACTCTCACACACGCTACGGTAGTCCGAGAACTGACTAAACCATAGCTCTGATACCACTAAATGTAACACCCCTAACCCATATTCAATGCCAGAACAGGGTACGAGGCGTTATTAGACTTATACAAAAGCAATTATGCGAAACCGAGACATGACTTTCCGCTTAAGATTTAAAACTTTTCATATCACCTCTTAAACAAGCCTACGATGCCTAAATCACACTTTAGGAATGGTTAGGGATCAAATCAAACTCTTTAAAAGATCTCTAGATAGACTTAGAAAATTTTCATCAGACAGTCCACACGCCCGTGTGGGGAAAAGACACGCCCGTGTGGAACTTCACATGCCCACTTTCCACACCCGTGTAGATTTATTTCTCATTTCGAACCTACAGGGGTTTTCACACGGCTGGACATACGCCTATGTCTATGGCCTGTGTCCCTCACACGGCCTAGACACGCCCGTGTCTTAGCCCGTGTGTAAAAACCTTAAAATTCTGTTTCTGACATCATCACCCCATAAATGTCACACGGCCAAGGCACACGCTCGTGTCCTTTGACCGTGTGGCGAATTAAATTCCTAATTCAGGTGCAGACTTCACACGGCCTGGGTACATGCCTATGCTTAAGGTCGTGTCTTCCACACAGTTGAGACACACGGCCGTGTCTCTGCCCGTGTGGTTACTACTGAGCATACTGACTTGCCAACTTAGCATGCAGGGAGACACACGGCCTAACCACACGCCCATGAGTTTGGCCGTGTGCCTACCCGTGTGGACAAGAACAAGGCTATTTTCCAAGCTCTTTCTACCACCCCAACTGATACAAACATAATTCACGTCAAACCATCAACTCATTCATGCATAATTAAGCCAAGCAAATCAACCATGCAACTTGCACATTCATGAATAACCTCATTATTTCATAGATTAATAAGAAAGAGCCATTAACTATGGCCTTATACAAAAGAATTCATCTTTGAACGGGCCAACACATTTGGCCAAAACAATATGACATTCAACTAAGTCTAGTCCATATACATGCCATACTCAAAATGCTAAATCTAACTATACCAAGATGTGCTTATAGTGTGGGTGATCCTCTGTTTATCTCCGTATCCAGAGCTGGCTCTTCGACACTATAAAACAAGGGAAAAGAGAAGGGAGTGAACTTTAAGCTTAGTAAGTCTATATGTGAACAATAAGCATCATACCACATTCCAATAAATCAAAAGCATTACATACTATGTAAAAGAAATTCATATCCTCATAATCATCCTTACTCATTTCAAACCTTACCACATCCCAAACACATATCATAAACATTGCTCACATTTACTTGCACTTATGCCCTTCACTTATCACCACAAAGCCACATGTAATTTCACTTAGACAAGTTTCTCGATGAACACTTCGGAATATCGTTAGATACTTGGTGGTTTCGCACACAGCCCACCATTAAAAATTTACAAGGTGGTATCCCAAACAGCCCACCAATGATAATAATTATGATGGTATCGCACACAGCCCATCGTTAATAAATAACAAGGTGGTATCACACATAGCCCACCAACAATAATAATTACATACTTACGGATATTTATTCGTATCCATATTCCTATCACGAAGGTTCATCCGAGAATTTCCTTATTTTATACCATTTTTAATAAATCTCACCAACAAGCATTTACATCCACACAATGCATTAATAGGTAAAAACATACGTAATAAGGATGTATCGTTTACACATAAACTTACCTCGATACAAAATAGGTCAGTTTGCAATTTAGTCTGTAACCTTGCTTTTTCCCCGGTCAAGGTTGATTCCACGTTCTTCTTGATCTATAATAATAAAATTTACTCATTTAATCACTACATAAATCAAGGCACTTCAAAATTTCTACTTTGGCAAAAATTATCGTTTTTCCCTTATACTTTGGCAAAATTACGATTTTACCCCTAGGCTCGTAAATCATTTTTCATCAAATTTCCCCATTTAACAAGCCTAGCTGAACATTTACTACTCTTATAAAAACTCACAATACCAATCATTTCATGCATTTACTACCCATTTTACAACCTTTACAAAAAGGTCCTTTTAGGTGTTTTTATGGAAACACCTTTCACAAAAGTTGTTTATTTAACAACCATAATGCATTTTCTTTCCTAAAAACTCAGCAAACAACATAATAACTCTCATGGAAAATCCCAAAACTTTCAACCATTTTGTAAAATAGTCCCCTCTTTAGCTAGCTTAAGCTTTAGGGGTTCCAAAAATAAAATAAAAATCATCAAAAATAACCATCATAATCACTTGCTTGCAAGAGGATAGCTTGGCTGAAAGTTTGAGCTTCAAAAACCCCTGTTCTTGCTAGAATTTTCAGTGGAAGAAGAAATGGAAATAGGAAAAGATGATAGCTTCTTGTTTTTCTCTTATTTTATTCATTAATCACCTAACACCACCAAACATTGACTAAATTAAGCCTCTTGTCCCCCCTATGGCCGGATATGACCTTTAGAAAGGCCTAGTTTCACATTAAGGGCCTCCAATTAAATTTTATAGCTATTTGACACTTCTAGCTTGTAAATTAAAACTTTCGCACTTTATGCGATTTAGTCCTTTTTCGCGATTAAGCATGAAATCATCAAAATTAATGCACCAAAATTTTCATGCACTCATATAATCATGATGTAACACATAAAATGATATTAAAAAAACAATGTCTTTGGTCTCAGATTTGTGGTTCCGAAACCACTGTTCCGACTAGCCCCAAAATCGGGCTGTTACACATATAGAAAAATTCTAATCCAAAATTCAAAGTCCAAAAAAAAACCATAGTCCAAGTCCAAAGTAATAAAACAAATCTCAGAATATCAAATACCAATAAATATAAAGTTTTTTTTTTAAATGACCAAGAGCGCCTCTGTAGCCGAGCCCATCCTAATCTCGATTATCTAAAAATTCAGAATTTAAAGGGGTGAGATTAAAAAGCCTAGTGTGAGTTACCATAATAACAATAACAGAATTTAACTCATAACAATATCAATTAAAGTAGTCATAACATGCCAAATATTCATTCACACAATCAGATATGGCAGAATGCATAATGACGATGTCTATGCAACGCTTTTCAAAAAATAGTACAGATTTTTAGAAAATAGATCTTGTCACATGTAACCCCCCAAACCCAGCCTCGACGCTATGACCGAATTCGGAAAGCTACATTGGCCACCGAAAATGCCCAGAAAATCTTTCATAGTTTTCAAACATACTTTTTTTAACTATTTGTGTAAATCATTTCAAACTAGTGAAATCGAGAATTTTAGAAATCGATGACTTCGGTATTTTGATTTGTAAAAGTTTGATCGTTGTTCAAAACTTTCGTAATTTCAATCATATTTCAAAATCATTTATTCAAAACTAAAGAACTTGACTATTTGTCACTATTTAAAAAAAACATGTTAAATTCATAAAATCAAAGGTCTTTAGAAATTTCATTTGTAAACATTATAAATTTTGAAATTAAGTCTAATTTTAATAAGAACTTATTTATCCGATTTGCAGCAAAAAAATGTAATATTGATATGTTTTTACGAAAATCACAATGAACCATTTTGCTAAAACCATATTTTACTAAAATCAATATTTCATGTAAATTCAATAAAACATCAATAGGCATTTTACAACCTTAAAAAAATATATAAAAAGAGTGGGAGGGTTCGGTCACAATATTAAGAGAAAAGAGAAAAGAGAAAATAAAAGGAATAATGCAGGAAGGTTTTCTTGCGATGGTTCGCGGCGGCGACGGTGGCTGTGAAGGGTGGTGATTGAAAGAAAAGAGGAGGAGAAGAGAACCTTGGATGGTGGTGTGGAGGTGGTGAAGCTATAGCTTGCGGTGGAGGAATTTTAGGTGGTGGTTGAATGTGGTGGTTGTTTGTCAAAAAGGAGAGAAAATTAAAAAGGAAGAAATGAAAAAAAAATGAGAACAAGGGAGCAAATGAGTGGTATGGACGGTAAGGAGTTGGGGTAAGCTTGGTCAACTTTAACCATGTAACACCCCTAACCCATATCCATCGCCGGAATAGGGTTACGGAGCATTACTAGACATAATAATTAAACAATCATACGTTTCTCATACATTTTCCAGTCCCGAATAAAAGTCATTCCCAATCAATCATACAGTCCCTAATACGAGCCTACGAGGCCCAAATCAAGCATTAAAAGTGGTTCGAGACTAAACCGATAACTTAGGAATTTTTTTGGAAAACATAGAAAATTTTTCAAAATACAGGGGACACATGCCCGTGTGGCCTGACCGTGTGTCTCACACGGCCAAAGACACACCCGTATCACAGGCCGTGTGGACATTCGAAATGGGATCACATGGCCGTGTCCTATCTCGTGCCCGACCACGTGTAACTCCCTGACTTGGGTCACACGGCCAACCATACGCCCATGTGACTAGCCCGTGTACCCCTCGAAATGGCCTCACACGCCCGTGTGCTAGACCATGTGCTAGGCCATGCCAAAACTGTAGGGTATACTGACTTAAGCCACACGGCCAAGTCACACGCCCGTGTGTTGGGCTGTGTGGAGCACACTGACTTGGTTTCTAAATAAACATCAGGGGACACACGGCCGTGTCACCTGATCATGTGTCACACACGGCTGAGACACACGCCCGTGTCTCTACCCATGTGGACAAAAATAGGCTATTTTTCAAGCCATCTTTCTCACCCAATCTTGCATTTACCTACACAAACCAAATGGCATATAACATAGCATCAATAGGCATTCAAACCAATCTCATCTAAGCCTAAATCATGCTATTTCCATACCAAAAATTATAAAACTCATAAGATCATGTTTTGCCAATTCAAAACATACCAATTTCACATTCACAAATCACCTAAATGGTCACTTTCAATTATGCATTATTTTACCTAAAACCACAAGCATACCAATCTCAAATTTCAACCATTTGATACTCAAATTACCAATCCACAAACAAGCATTCACCTAGCAATTACCAACCACTTAACAAAAAAAACATTTATACATATATATATACCACACCAAGTATACCAAAATGAGCCAAATCACATGGCTATACACATAACCAAAACTTCAACATTTACAAACCAAATCACTTGACTAAATTCATTACCAACATATGAACCATATTAACCACAACTATTATACATGCCATATAACCAAATACATAAGTTCAAAAGTACCAAAATGACAGTTGGATAGCGTGATGAGATCTCCGACAACTCCCAAACCGAGCAAGCCTCGATATCACTATAAAACACGGAAAAGTAAATAGAGTGAGCTATAAAGCTTAGTAAGCACGTATTCTTAATAAATAAACTTACCATTCAAGTACAATTCAAGTACTTAAACATCACATAAAGTAATTCAATTTAAATCCAAAACTTAACACATATATTCAATCCTAAAGGTTAAACATGAATTCCATCAATTTCTTCGATTCAACAATTGTATAGTTCACGTACATACCTGTACTAGCTCGTATAAATTTCATACTCTTCAAATTCATCGATATACCCGTTGAACCATTTGGAATAATATCGGATACTTGGGAATCTCGCACCCTAAGTGCCAATACATAGCCGTAGCTATCTCAATCTCATATCTCATATAATGCTCACTCTCGAGCTATTAACGGGTATGCTCACACAAGCTGACGGTCAAGACGTAACTACACTGTGCTGCTCACACAAGCTGACGAGGATCCACAACACATGCCAAATAACTCAGCCACCGGTAGAACGTACGGACCAGCACCCAAAACACATAACCCCTAATGACATGTCATTTGTATCCTATCTATTCCTAAGGTTCAATCAGGATTTCACATTGCCGAATCTTTGTCGAACATTTCAATAAGGTCGTATTCACAATTAATTCAATAACAAAGAATTTAAAACACAATTAAATTTATGCTTATTAACATACGAACTTACCTTGAACACAAAAACGACGAAATGGATCGACTAGTCCAATACTTTATTTTTCCCCCGATCTATATCCAAACTTCACTTTTGTAACACCCCAAACCAGGTCTATGCGTTAAGACGAGATTTGGTTTGTCACACCGAACGAACATCCAAAATTCTCTAATGACTTAAGTAAAACAGAAATGCAAAACCTTTAGAAATAAGGTTTGATAAAAACTAAGTACAATGATTATGAATTAAGGAAAATACTTGTTTGAAATCTCATATATATATTAGTCAAAACCTTAACGTAGTTTTAAAAGAATTTGAAAGAAATTGAAAAGTAATTTAGGTGTCCAAAATTTTTATAAAACACAATATTTTTAAGAAAACTTTATAGATTTAACATAAGCCCATATTAAGAGTCTTAAAATAAAATTAAATCCATCCACACATAAAAATCCATAAAAACATAATTAGAGGCCTTATTACATCATACCCAAAATAGTAATTAAAATAAGTAACTTAAATAAGTTCATAGTTTATGAAACCCAAGCTTGTAGTATGGCCTCCACCATGTCATCTCCTACCCAAGTCCACATCAATTTCCATTACCCGAGATGGATAATAAAGCGGGGTGAGTTACAAAGAACTCGATTGTGTAACTCACTTACCACCATTATTGGGCCGGACCATCAAGGCATTAATTTGGGCTTGAGCCCAATTACAAATTTTAACAATATAAAATGAAATAAAATATATAAAATGCATGTAAAATGAATTTCCCAACCAAGCCTAATTTCCATCCGCTACACACCCCGCACCAACCAAAGACACCTGTGGGGATCAAGTCAACCCACCCCGCCAAACACACCAATCGTAGGCATTTAGCCTTTTAAATAATATTGTAGTGCACTCATCAACTAGATTGTGACATAGTCACCGAACTAGAGGCATTAAGCCAAAATTTTGTGTGCGAGCCACCGAACTAGATACGTGGCCACAGGCCTTTCTTCTCTTCATCAAATCCCATCCCATGCATTTATGTATGAATAACAAACTTTAATCATAAATAATTTATCAAGTAACCCATAATACAAATGAGTTTTTTTTAATAAAACCTTTCATTTGGGCCTATTAACAATATAGTATTAAACTTTGGCCCATATCTCGAACTAGAGGGTTTCCGGCCCATTAGCGATCTAGCAAACTTTTATGGCCCAATTTATCGATCTAGCAGTTTTATGGCCCGATTTATCGACCTAGCAGTTTTATGGCCCAATTTATCGATCTAGCAGTTTTATGGATTTACACAAAAGTGCTTATTACTACAACATTTTTGATTTGGCCATTTTTACGATTTATCATAATACTTACTGTTCAGTATCTAACCCGAAAGATAAGTGTGAAGTTACACACCTGGTTATAGTGAGAACTAGACTTTCCCGCTCGTCAACACCTATACATATCACGATAATTAGAATCACTATATTTTATTAACGAAATCAATCTTAGAAATTAACGATCTAACTTTTACCCTCGGATTTTTGAACTACTTCTACTTGCGGTTTCTCCCCGATTGATGGTTCGTCAACCGAATCAAATCCACGAACAAATAATGGTTCGGGAGTACGAACTACTTCAAACAATTGATTCTCCTCGGATGAACGTCCACAACCCGGTGGGAAATCCCGGATTGCTGAAACAGTCCTTTGTTTATACTTAGGGGGAATAACGGAACCACCCCTCTTCCGAACACTATTCACCGCCCTTTTCTTCCCTATTTTGATTGTCTTCAAAGACAAAAGATCGTTAATCCAATCTAATATTACATTGAAATATGACTAAGGGTTAAAGGGTGAAATTTGCTTACCACAAAGATCCTTGTTCCAAAAATGAGAATCGAACAAATCGTTTTATGGTACTCACGAACACTTGAGTTCCGGTCTTCCACTATTGCACTAAAGTATAACGAATAAAAATGTTAATAGAACGAACGTTTATTTCGATCTAAGAAGCCTTTATACCCCTTATCAAGATTCGGCCATGACAACTATAACTAACAATAACTAAAAAGAATCCTTACCTATTGTCCACGGTTGAGAAGAGATGATTGAGAAAGATGTTTGTGCAAGATGGAGGATTAATTGTGTAAGACCAAAGAAAATAGAAAAATGATTCGACTATGGGTACATCAACATTCGGCCATGAGAGAATTAATGGAGAAAATTTTGATTGAAAAGAAATAAAAGAAATAAATAAAAGATGGAAGAAAAAGATGATGATGAGGATTCGGTTTTCAAAAAGAAGGAAAAGAGAAAGAAAAGATGTGATAAGAAGCAAGGTACATTCGGCAATGGGAAAAGAGAAGGAAAAGAATGGTCTTTTTGGTGTTAGCAATTTCGGCACTATGACAAAGCAAACAAAAGAGTACTAGTGTGATATGCAAAAATGACCAAATGGTCAAAAGATTAAGGTTTACCAAAAGCTCAATTTCGGCCAAGGAGAGGTTGAAAAGAGAATTGCAAACCTTTGCATAAAATGCTAGGAATGACCAAAACAAACTCCTAATCCTAGCCAACTACTAGCAAAATTCGCCAACCTTCCCCTAGCCATATTGCCGTCCAAATTCATTGGTCAAATGACCATGAATTTGTTTCCAAAACACTTTCCTTGATACTTGCCCTATGTCTCCATATCTTTCCATATTTTCTTGATTCCCTACCAAAAATTCACTCTTACCTTATTCCTATGATATACTAACCAAAATAACAAAGTCAACACTTACCATAAATAAGCTTGGCCGACACTTACCATAGAAGAGCAAAATAAAAGTTGTCAAAATGCCATCCAAGGGATTCGAACCACTCTCCTCAAGCTATAACCCATGCGCCAACACCACCTTGCCATTTACTCATCTTATGCTACTATTTAACACTTAATTTAACTTAAGTGTCAATGCCACTGCTCCACTTCAATAAATTCTCAAACTATAAAAAAATTATTCCATACCCGAATAATTCTATACTCTTCTTCTTCAGGACTATAATAGGCACAAAAGAAATAAGAAAATTTTTCCTTCATAAACTAAACACCAAAACATGCAATAAATCGATACTTGAATTTTAGGGTGTTAAAACTCTACCCTCCTTAAAGAAAATTTCGTCCTCGAAATTTACTTGGTTGAAAAAGGTGAGGGTATTGTTGCCAAATTGCATCTTCAGGCTCCCACGTAGCTTCCTCCACTCCGTGATTTCGCCATAAAACCTTGACCAACGGCACGGTTTTCTTTCTTAGCACCTTAGCATCTCGGTCTAAGATTTCCACTGGTTCCTCCTCAAAAGACAAGTCTGAATTCAACTCCACTTCTTCTACCGGTACTATGTGCGAAGGATCCGATCTATAGCGCCTCAGCATGGAAACATGAAAAACATTATGAATCTGACTCAACTCCGGAGGTAATTCGATCTGATAGGCCACTGGACCAACACGCTTCACCACACGATATGGTCCAATGTATCTAGGACTCAACTTGCCCTTCTTCCCAAACCTGAAAATCTTCTTCCAAGGTGAGACCTTCAAGAAAACTTGATCCCCCACAGCATACTCGATACTTCTACGCTTCAGATCTGCATACGACTTTTGTCTATCCGAAGCTTCCTTTAACCGTGCTCGTATAGCTTTTACTTTTTCTTCCGTTTCAGAGATCAGCTCAGGACCTAACATCATCGTTAGCCCAATTCACCCAACAACTAGGAGAACGACACCTACGACCGTATAATGCCTCGTAGGGTGCCATCTGAATGCTAGACTGATAGCTATTGTTGTAAGCAAATTCTGCCAATGGCAGAAAATCCTCCCAACTACCTTTGAAGTCGATTATACATCCCCTTAACATGTCTTCCAGAATCTGAATTACTCTTTTTGATTGACCATCTGACTGAGGATGAAAAGCCGTACTAAAGTTTAGCTTTGTTCCCAAAGCTTCATGCAAAGCTTTCCAAAACCGTGACGTAAACCTAGGATCCCTATCTGATATAATAGACACAGGTACCCCATGCAACCTCACGATTTCGGATACGTACAGATTAGCCAACTTCTGCAACGAGTAATCCGTACGAACTGGTAGAAAATGAGCAGTCTTCGTCAAACAATCAACAATTACCCAAACGGAGTTTTTCTTAGTAGGTGTTAAAGGTAACCCACTAACAAAATCCATTGTTATCCGCTCCCATTTCCAAAGAGGAATCTTTACCGGTTGTAATAATCCTGACGGCAATTGATGCTCCGCCTTCACTTGCTGACAAGTTAAACATTTTCCCACAAATTCAGAAATCTCACGCTTCAATCCTAGCCACCAATATTGTTCACGAAGATCCCGATACATCTTATTTCCTCCGGGGTGCATAGCATAAGGGCTACTATGCGCCTCCCGTAGAATCATTTGTCTCAGATCTGAGTCCTTAGGCATACAAATTCTCCCACGAAAACATAACACACCTTCCGCGTTTATGCTAAAATCCTCTATTCCACCATTTTCAACTTGTTGAATTAATGATCCCAATTTCTTATCGATATCTGTTTTCCTTGATTTGCTCTAACCACGGAGGCTTCACCAAGTTCCGCTATCGGACTACCATCCTCGTACAAACTTAATTGGGCAAACATTGCTCTCAAATCGAGATACCACCTTACGACTTAACGCGTGCGCTACCACATTAGCTTTTCCAGGATGATACTCGATTGAGAAATCATAATCCTTTAACACTCCACCCATCTTCGTTGTCTCAAGTTTAATTCCTTCCGAGTAAGAAGATACTTAAGACTCTTGTGATCCGTATAGATGATAGACTTTTCACCGTAGAGGTAATGCCTCCAAATCTTTAGAGCAAACACTCTGCAGCCTAACTCCAAGTCATGAGTAGGATAGTTTACTTCGTGCGGTCTCAAATGACGAAGCATAAGCCACCACTTTCCCACTTTGCATCAATACACATCCTAAGCCCGTGTGTGACGCATCGCGATAAACTATAAACTCCTTTCCAAACTTCAGAGTTGAATCGATCTTGGCGCTTCCGTTAAAATCTTCTTCAATTTCTCGAAACTTTCTTGCTTTGTTTATCGGTTCATATATATGGTACTCCCTTCGCAATAGCTTAGTTAGGGTGCAGCAATCAACGAAAACCCCTCAACAAAGCGTCTATAGTAACCACCAAACCCAAGAAACTCCGAATCTCGACTCACGACTTTGGTGGTTTCCAATCCAATACACCTCAATCTTCCGAGGATCCACCCTTATTCCTTCGGCTGATACCACATGACCCAAGAAAGTCACTTCCCTTAACCAGAATTCACATTTACTGAATTTGGCATACAGTTGATTATCTCGAAGTAACTGCAATACAATTCGCAAATGCGAGTCATGCTCCTCTTCATTCCTTGAATATACCGAATGTCATCTATGAATACCACCACAAACCGGTCTAAATATGGTTGAAAGACCCGGTTCATCATATCCATAAATGCAGCTGGTGCATTGGTCAACCCAAACGGCATCACCAAAAACTCATAATGTCCATAACGAGTTCGGAAAGCCGTCTTGTGAATATCCGCTTCTTTCACCTTAAGGCGATGATAACCCGATCTCAAATCAATTTTGAGAAAAGCTGAAGCTCCTTCAATTGATCAAACAGTCGTCAATTCTTGGCGAGGGTACCTATTCTTGATCGTCAATTTATTTAGTTGCTCGTAGTCAATACACATACGCATCGACCCATCTTTCTTCTTAACAAACAAAACCGGTGCTCCCCACGGAGACACACTCGGTCGAATAAAGCCTCGATCTAGCAATTCTTGAATTTGAACTTTAAGCTCACAACTCCTTCGGTGCCATTCTATAAGGAGCAATGGACACTTTGGAGCTGCTCCGGCAAAAGCTCAATACCAAATTCCACTTCCCAATCTGGAGGTATGCCAGGAAGTTCTTCAGGAAATACATCTGGAAATTCCTTCACTGTTCTCACATCTTCCACTGACAACTCTTTGGCATCTAAAGCACTAATAAATGCTAAAAATGCTCCATACCCTTTTCGCACCAACTTTTCTGCCTTAAGTGCAGATACCACATTTGCCAAGTAATTCATTCGCTCGCCTATCATAATTATTTCTTTATCCTCTACCGTCCTTATTGACATCCGCTTTTCAGCACAATCCAATTTCGCCCGGTGCTTAACCAACCAATCCATGCCCAAAATGATATCGAACTCGCCAAAAGGCAATTCCATCAAATTCGCCAAAAATATTTCTCCTTGAATTTCTAAGGGCACATCTCTAAACAGTTTATTTACCAATACCGACTGTCCTAAAGGACTAATTACCTTCATCTCACTATCGGAAATTTCAGAGTCTAAATTCAAGTTTCCGGATATGGTGCTAGCAACATACGAATGGGTAGAACCAATATCTATCAAAGCAATAACAGTACATCAAAAATGAAGAACGTGCAGCTTATCACATCAGTGCATTGCCATCCTCACGGCGTCTAACCGCATATACCAATCCCGGCCGTCTTGCATCCGTGTTGCCTCTAGGACCATTGCCTCGACCCATTGCACCTTGACCACGTCCAATTTCATTACCACCACGACACGGTCCACGACCTCTCGGTGGTTGCTGAATTCCTCTTGCCGGTGGTGCATCGGTATTACGAGCTTCCCGAGTTGTATCCATTCGGCGAGGGCAATTCTTATATTGATGATCCATCGACCGCATTTATAGCAAGCACCCGTTTTCTTCCAAAGACTCTCCGAATGCCTTTTCCCATAATCAGCACAATCTTGACTCGATTCCACGCTTATAGGTGTTCTACCTTGAGTGGTTCATCATTCCGAGGCCTCTTGAAACCTTCTTGAAGAACCCGAATACTTCATATCTCTCTTGCCTCTAGCTCGTTCTCGATTTTTGACGTTCGAGTTCTTAGCCTCTTCGGCTATCTTGGCCTTTTCCACAAGCGTGGCAAAAGTTCTAACTTGTTGTGGGGCTATTAAAACCCGCAATTCATCGTTCAAGCCATCCTCAAAGCGTATACAACGCTCATGATCCGTTGCCACTATTGTTCGAGCATAGCGACTCAAGCGCAAAAACTCGACTTCATATCTTGCACTTGTCTTATTCCTTGGACCAGATTCAGAATTCCTTCCTTCTCGCATCAACATAACTTCGTTCCTACATATTTCCCTTGGAAGGAAACTTTAAAGAATTCCCAATTAACTAATGCAACTTGATGCCTTCTCGGACGATAAGCCACCATTGGTATGCTTCGTCCCTTAACAAGGACACCGCCCCTTAGTTTTTGTTCCACCGTGCACTCAAGATCGTCCATAATTCGCTCCACCGCCTCAAGCCAATATTCAGCGACATTTGGAGCTACACCGAGACACCTCTGAAAACCTCAAGACCACTTGATTTCAATCGTTCCGATATCGACCCACGAGCCGTTGGCCCAGCGGTTCTAGCTCCAAATGACCCTTTCAAGGACTCGCAGGCATTGCTCGCGTCACGCATTATCTTCTTCCATATGATCATGTGATCCCGTCTCACTTTCGAGTGGCGCAGTGCATCCATTTCCGCATATGATCCGGCGCTTCAGTTGCGCCTCTAACACCTTGTCCTCTACCACGGCCACGTCTACCGCGTCCACGACCACGTCCTCTAGTGCTCATAGTGACTGATTTAATCTGATTATGAGTTTTATGAATCAGAATACTATTTCAGTGTTTATTAACGATATTTTATGATATGAAAGAGATAGAGTTGTTTTCGCAACCATATCCTATTGTCTCAATCTCTACGATTTTCAACACCTAAAACTAGAAGTTCTAGAGTGTTTCTTATGATCATATCACAATGATAATAAACGATCAATATACAAATACTTACTTGACTTGGCGCTGAATACTCATGGTGCCATACTACCTTTAAATCAAAAAGTCTAGAAATTTGAGTTGTTTCTCAAACAAATATCTTTGTTGAACCCAAACCACAGCCGAGTTTTGAAACTAGCTCTGATACCATTAAATATAACACCCCAAACCAGGTCTATGCGTTAAGACGAGATTTGGTTTGTCACACCGAACGAACATCCAAAATTCTCTAATGACTTAAGTAAAATGTAAAATGCAAAACCTTTAGAAATAAGGTTTGATAAAAACTAAGTACAATGATTATGAATTAAGAAAAATACTTGTTTGAAATCTCATATATATATTAGTCAAAACCTTAACGTAGTTTTAAAAGAATTTGAAAGAAATTGAAAAGTAATTTAGGTGTCCAAAATTTTTATAAAACACAATATTTTTAAGAAAACTTTATAGATTTAACATAAGCCCATATTAAGAGTCTTAAAATAAAATTAAATCCATCCACACATAAAAATCCATAAAAACATAATTAGAGGCCTTATTACATCATACCCAAAATAGTAATTAAAATAAGTAACTTAAATAAGTTCATAGTTTATGAAACCCAAGCTTGTAGTATGGCCTCCACCATGTCATCTCCGGCCCAAGTCCACATCAATTTCCATTACCGAGATGGATAATAAAACGGGGTGAGTTACAAAGAACTCAAAGTGTAACTCACTTACCACCATTATTGGGCCAGGACCATCAAGGCATTAATTTGGGCTTGAGCCCAATTACAAATTTTAACAATATAAAATGAAATAAAATATATAAAATGCATGTAAAATGAATTTCCCAACCAAGCCTAATTTCCATCCGCTACACACCCCCGTACCAACCAGCACACCTGTGGGGATCAAGTCAACCCACCCCGCCAAACACACCAATCGTAGGCATTTAGCCTTTTAAATAATATTGTAGTGCACTACCGAACTAGATTGTGACATAGTCACCGAACTAGAGGCATTAAGCCAAAATTTTGTGGCAGAGCCACCGAACTAGATACGTGGCCACAGGCCTTTCTTCTCTTCATCAAATCCCATCCCATGAATTTATGTATGAATAACAAACTTTAATCATAAATAATTTATCAAGTAACCCATAATACAAATGAGTTTTTTTTAATAAAACCTTTCATTTGGGCCTATTAACAATATAGTATTAAACTTTGGCCCATATCTCGAACTAGAGGTTTCCTACCCATTAGCGATCTAGCAAACTTTTATGGCCCAATTTATCGATCTAGCGCTTTATGGCCCGATTTATCGACCTAGCGCTTTTATGGCCCAATTTATCGATCTAGCGCTTTTATGGATTTACACAAAAGTGCTTATTACTACAACATTTTTATTTGGCCATTTTTACGATTTATCATAATACTTACTGCTCAAATATCTAACCCAAAAGATAAGTGTGAAGTTACACACCGGTTATAGTGAGAACTAGACTTTCCCGCCACAACACCTATACATATCACGATAATTAGAATCACTATATTTTATTAACGAAATCAATCTTAGAAATTAACGATCTAACTTTTACCCTCCGATTTTCGAACTACTTCTACTTGCGGTTTCTCCCGATTGATGGTTCGTCAACCGAATCAAATCCACGAATAAATAATGGTTCGAGAGTACGAACTACTTCAAACAATTGATTCTCCTCGGATGAACGTCCACAACCCGGTGGGAAATCCTTGATTGTTTGAAACAATCCTTTGTTTATACTTAGGGGAATAACGGAACCACCCTCTCTTCCGAACACTATTCACCGCCTCTTTCTTCCCTATTTTGATTGTCTTCAAAGACAAAAGATCGTTAATCCAATCTAATATTACATCGAAATATGACTAAAGGTTAAAGGGTGAAATTTGCTTACCACAAAGATCCTTGTTCCAAAAATGAGAATCGAACAAATCGTTTTATGGTACTCAAGAACACTTGAGTTCCGGTCTTCCACTATTGCACTAAAGTATAACGAATAAAAACGTTAATAGAACGAACGTTTATTTCGATCTAAGAAGCCTTTATACCCCTTATCAAGATTCGGCCATGACAACTATAACTAACAAGAACTAAAAAGAATCCTTACCTATTGTCCAGGGTTGAGAAGAGATGATTGAGAAAGATGTTTGTGCAAGATGGAGGATTCGGCTATAAGACCAAAGAAAATAGAAAAATGATTCGGCTATGGGTACATCAACATTCGGCCATGAGAGAATGAATGGAGAAAATTTTGATTGAAAAGAAATAAAAGAAAGAAATAAAAGATGGAAGAAAAAGATGATGATGAGGATTCGGTTTTCAAAGAGAAGGAAAAGAGAAAGAAAAAGATGTGATAAGAAGCAAGGTACATTCGGCAATGGGAAAAAGAGAAGGAAAAAGAATGGTCTTTTTGGTGTTAGCAATTTCGGCACTATGACAAAGCAAACAAAAGAGTACTAGTGTGATATGCAAAAATGACCAAATGGTCAAAAGATTAAGGTTTACCAAAAGCTCAATTTCTACCAAGGAGAAAGGTTGAAAAGAGAATTGCAAACCTTTGCATAAAATGCTAGGAATGAGCAAAACAAACTCCTAATCCTAGCCAACTACTAGCAAAATTCGGCCAACCTTCCCCTAGCCATATTGTCGTCCAAATTCATTGGTCAAATGACCATGAATTTGTTTCCAAAACACTTTCCTTGATACTTGCCTATATGTCTCCATATCTTTCCATATTTTCTTGATTCCCTACCAAAAATTCACTCTTACCTTATTCCTATGATATACTAACCAAAATAACAAAGTCAACACTTACCATAAATAAGCTTAATGACACTTACCATAGAAGAGCAAAATAAAAGTTGTCAAAATGCCATCCAAGGGATTCGAACCACTCTCCTCAAGCTATAACCCATGCGCCAACACCACCTTGCCATTTACTCATCTTATGCTACTATTTAACACTTAATTTAACTTAAGTGTCAATGCCACTTGCTCCACTTCAATAAATTCTCAAACTATAAAAAAAATTATTCCATACCCGAATAATTCTATACTCTTCTTCAGGACTATAATAGGCACAAAAAGAAATAAGAAAATTTTTCCTTCATAAACTAAACACCAAAACATGCAATGAATCGATACTTGAATTTTAGGGTGTTACAACTTTTCTTGATCTATATAATCAAATTTAACTTATTTAATTATCATTCTATTCAATTTAATCCAAATTTCATATTATGGCACTTTTACACTTTTGCCCCTAAACTTTTGAATTCTTTTCAAATTAGTCCTTAGTTCATAAAAATGCAAATTCATGAAATTCAACTTATACCCATGCTAGCCGAATTTCCTTATTATCATAGCAGCCCATATTTTTCATTATTTCACACATTTACCACACAATTTATCACATTTCTCAATTTAATCCCTAATTGACATTTTTTTTCAAAAATCACTTAACAAATGTTGTTTATCTAACCACAACCATTCATTTTCTATCATCAAAAATCAAGATACACACATATTCATCAACGGTAAAACCCTAAACCTTTAATAGTTTAGCAAATTAGTCCCTAGGCTAGCAAGATTAAGCTACAACGACTCCGAAAACATAGAAATCATTAAAAATCGAGTCAAAAATTATACCATGCAAAGAACTTGAATATTCGAATGCTTAAGCTCCTTCAATGGAGTTTCCTAGTTCAATTTTCGGTGGAAGATGATAGAAAATTAAGGATGATATCATGTTTCTATTATTTTACTAAGTTATTTACTAATTTACTAATTTAACCTTAATGAATAACCTTTAAAAAACTTAATAATATGTCCATATATGTCCACTAAAATATAAAATGGTCTAATTACAACATAAGGACCCCTACTTTAAGGTTCCATAGCTATTAAACACTTTTAACTATTAGAACACCACTTTTGCACTTTACGTGATTTAGTCCTTTTTATCAAATTGAGCACTCAAACGATAAAATTTCTTAACAGAATTTTCATACAATCATACTATCATACTGTAGACATTAAAATAATAATAAAATAAATATTTTGATCTCAGATCTGTGGTTCTAAAACCACTGTTCCAATTTAACCAAAAATGGGCTGTTACAGACCAGGTTCATTGAATCATAGCAAATAGGCAAGAATAAAGTGAAAGGAAATAGAGGGAACATAGGAGCATAAAGGGGGATCATGTTACCTCAACATATGGTAAGTTTAACTCATAAAGAGGGAAAGGAACCCTCCTAAACATGGTAACAATAGGGTGGACGGCAAGCACATTACGCACATGGAAATTGTGTTCAAAAAACTAAATAAAAAGATGAGAATAAGGGGACTTCAACTTATGACCTCTAGGATAGCTTAAAAGCACTTGACCACTTCACCTCCTTATTTTAATTCCTACCACATTTATTTTAAAAACATGGTGTGACCTTTGTTAAAGTTTGAGGTAAAATTGCACCACATTGAAAATAGTATGAAGGAAGGGATCCGAACACAAGTCATCATGCACAGCTCCACCAATACTCAACCACTATACTTAATATTTATTAATATCAAAAGATTATCTAAAATAAATAAATAAAATTTGGGCGACCACTCTCTCGGTTCATTAACCTAATTTCTACTAACCCGGTTTTTGGTATGTGACATCACACCCCAAAATTGGGCCTATAAGTTTCGAGGGTAAAATGGGAATTTTGTCACGGATTAGGTTCGGAAGTTTTGAATTGTGGTAATCCGAAATTATTTTTGTCTATAGGTTTTTGAAAATTAGAACAATTTTTAAAAATAATGTTCAAAATACTTTCAATTTTGAAATAAAGATTGATTTGTAAAAGGGTCTAAACTATAAGTTTTTAAAAGGCAACTAAACCAAATTCTAATTTTCACCCTATTCTCCCCCTTCATCTTTATAAAACCCACGTTAGTCTCTTTTCCATAACTTTGTTTTGCCATCCATTGCATTTCAAAACTCATCTCATTCAATTTTGATTCCCAAACTTAATTCCTTAAATTTCTATCATTCCCCAAGCTATAAATCTCTATAGTATTTCAAGAAAAACATCCAATAACACCATAGATTTCTCCATTGTTGAATTTTTGGGTTTTTGGGGTTTTCGATCAAACTTTCGGGTTTTTTTTCAAATAAGGTAATGATTTGATTCCTTATTAGTTTTTGATGTTATTTGATCTTTTAAATTGAGTTTTTAGCCATTAAATCGTATGTTTTAAATAAAAGTTGAAAAATTAGGTCGTTAATTTTGGATTTCGGGATTTTGGGTAAAAACGTGGTTTTAAAGTATTTTTCAATTAGTTTTGACATGATTCGAAGGTTTTTAAACTTACTCTAAAGTTTCGTTGAAGATTTCCAATGTTTTAATGAATTTTCATGAAAATTATCATAAACATGTCGAAATTTTTTATACCATGAAGTTTTACATAGTTTAAAGGTTGATAATCTATCATAGGTAAATTATTAGATGAATGGAAATTGTCTTAGGCAGAAAGATTAAGTATAGACCGAGATGTTTGAATTTCAAGTTTGCTATGTCGAAAGTTTCGATTACAAGATAATTTAGTTGAGGCTTGTGTTTTGATTATTTGAAGTGAGTCTTTGGCTGATTGTTGATTGTGTTGTGTGATTTACCTTGTTGAAGCTTCAAAATCATTAGAATCTTTAACGCGTAAAGCGAAAGGCAGGGAAAAGCTAGTTTAAGCTTTTGGTAACTAGGCGAAAGCACGAATGGTGAGTGCTTGGAATCACTACTTGTAGACACGATTCATAATGTTAATTGGGAGCTTAGCAATAGCCTAAACCCTTATCCTAATTTCTGAGTGTAAGCTTTCTATTTCCCTTGCTTTATTTTGGTAATTATGTGATTATGTGAATAATTGTGGATTGATTATTACGATACGATATTATGATATGAGACATATGTGATGACAATTGTGGATTATGTTGTGTTGTAGGCATGATATACATGCCAAATGATAGTGATAATGATATGCTAATAATGCAAATATGTAGTGAAAGCGAGCAGAATTTTGGTAAGTATATATGTGTTGAATTGTGGAATGTAATATTATTATAATAGGTAATATGTGAGAATACTTGTATGTGATCTATGATGTGTTGATTTTAATGCACACATATGTGGTCAGGTATGAAATGGCTCAATGGGTATTATTGTGGCACCTAAAGTGCAAGTAAATGTGAATCTGATAAGCATGCATTATGTACAAGTTGTGATGTAAATTGATGAATGTGAATAGAGATATGCGCATTAAATCAGTAATTAAAAATGTGAAATTGTGGATATTTTGGCCTTGTGATCTCTTGAAACCGTTAGATATAGTTGGCATGTCATAGGATGTGATATCTTGAAGCATGTATATGTTGTTTAGTCTTAATGAATTATTGTAAAATGAATTACATATAAAAGCGAGTTGAGTGTAATTGCATGTAGGAGTATATGTTAGTTTTATGATTTAATGAAATGTGAATATGTTATTTTGATTAGGTTAGAATATGGTTGTGAACGTGTTGTAGTATTCTCTTGTTTAACCTTTGATATTGTGTATACTTTGTAGTTAGTTTGACAGTCACTGAGCTTGTTTAAGCTCATCCATTCTCTCTAACCATTGTAGATATTTAGTGTTTTTGGTGTGAGTGGTGCGGGGATACCAAGGAAGTGATCCAAGTTAGGCTTTAGTATTTGCGTAAGTGGTATTAATATTATTCTTTGATCTATGGGGATAAGGGAATGTAGTTAGACTTTGATAGATTATTATTGTGGTCACTGTTGATGGATTTATAATTATTTCATTGATATTGTTTTGGGTTGAATATTTGCTATGTTGAAGTGTCATGAACGGTATGTATGGTCAATGGGCATTGAATAATGTGGTAGAATTGGTGCATGAACTTTGCCATAATGTTTTGATTACTTTCATAGCTTATTTGTTCTTAGGATTTATGGATATTGTTCTTGTTATATCGTTTGCTTACTCGGACATGTTTTCTATGATTGAACTGTTATTGTGGTCATTTTGGTGATTACTTGATAAGGTAAAAGTTGAATGTTGAGTAGTTATTATTTTTAATGAATTATATGCCTTAAACTGTTGAATTTTTGTGGTTTAGAGTAGATGTATCGATATTTGTGCTTTAAAAACGACACCTCCATGATTTTTGAAGGTGCAAGAAGTTAGTAACGTAATTTGGTATCGATACCATATCATGAGTATCGATACTCGGGGTAGAATAATCGATACTTTATGAAAGGTACCGATAAATTCTGAGATTTTAATTTTAAGTAAGAAACATAATGCAGTTTTGGTATCAATTTTCCAAGCAGTATCGATACCATTTGAAAGAAATATCGATACCTTTGATTCAGTATCGATACCTACGTGAATAATTCTGAAATTTTGTTTGGTGGTCTAAAAGCATGTTTAATTCTCGTTTTAAGTTTGTTTGGTGAATGTTGAGCATGTTTTAATGATGACTGGAATATGTGTGACTTGTAATTATTCAAAAGCTAAATTGGAAGATGTTTGCTTAATAACGAGACCATTTGTAATGCTTATTATGTGTGACGATGGTGTGACATCCTGTTATTCGGGCTCGATGACCGGGTCGGGTATAGGGTGTTAGAAATCCTACCCAACTCCGCTACACACCATAAAGAGTTCCTCAGGACTCATCTATCCAATTACACACCAATAATATGGACTAGCCACCAGATAGTGCAGTCGAGCTGCAAGAAACACAATAATGTGGTCAAACCACTAGATATTGCAAATTCACTACCATATACAAAATATTGTGGATAAGCCACCAAATAATGCAGATTTACTGCCAGATACTTCCTCCGTACTTTTTTCCCAACCCCATGCATGTGATATGGCATACAGAACAAATTTTTAGTAAGCATGCTTTACATGTGAATCAAAATATCAGAATATGGCATGGTTAACATGCGGATCAAATCTCGTATATATTTTATCACAATGCCATGCTTAACATGCAAATCAGAACAAGAAATATGGCATGCTTAACATGCTAATCAAAAGATCAGAATAGTAAAATATTTTTCACATTATTTGCACATACATAATCCAATAGCCATAAATCACATGTCATGAGTAACTGAAATCACAAAATCATAATCATTGTCACAGATCTGAAGTTTTGGGGAACTAACTTGGTATCCTCTTTTATCAAATCTTAAATCAATCCTAAAGAACACTTTTGTGTTCACCCAATATTTCATTATTCAAGAATAATATTAACAATAATATTTTATTACTTATTAAATTATTTTTATCAATATTATCATCAATCATCATTATTAAAAGTAAATCCCCACACCTTGTAAACCCGATTGTACAAATCCCAATTCCACTTCGAAATGGGAGAGTTCAATTCTTGAGTCACTACAGTTTTGACCAAATACTCGTGTTAGTAAGGATTTAATAAATAAATAAACAACCCTTGATTAAAAATGATTGTGATTCGGTGAGACTTACGCAATTGATCATCAAATCGTACATTTCTACAAATGGAATACGATTCCAAGATTTTTGAATGGCACTTCATGAAGGTGTGGTAAATAAAGTGTTAGTAACATCCTAATCAAAATAATAGTATGAAAGAAAATCATGAACCAGAAGATTCTTCCATACTTACATAATAATGGAGGGAAAAGGTTCAACAATATTTCTCGAAAAGCTGACTAAAGAGGAGGATTCGACACTAAAATGCAAAAAATAACGAGTTAGAAAGATAAGATGAGAAGTGATCTTTTAATAAATAAAAATAAGCATTGAGGGATTATAGATATGAGTTTCGAAAAGAGGATAAGAAAAGAAAAAAATGAAGAATTTTGGTGGTGGCTGACGACGACAGCGGTGGCGAAGGAGAGGTGGTGGTGTGGTGGAGGTGCGATGACCTTGCATGGTGGTGGAGTGGAAGAGAAATAAGGAAAAATGGACTTTTAAAGTGGTAAAAAGGAAGAAAATGAGAGAAGAATGGAGGAGGAAAGTGGTGGTGCGGCTAAAAGAGAGTAGGAGAGAAAAAGAGAGGAAATAAAAATGAAATGAGGAGTGTCTAAGTTCAATGGTTAGCCAAGGTAAGGTAAATGAGAGGTTTTGGCAAGTTGAGGGGACAATGGCACCAAAAGTGGATCATGAGAGTGAAAAGGGGAGAACTTTGGGAAGGTTGACCTTGTAATCAAGGAAAGAATCTTCCCTTGTACGGCAATATGTGTTGGACGGCAAGAGTGTCCATTCTAGCTCAAACTTGTCAAAAAATTAAATTATAAGATGAGCTTGTGGGGGCTTGAACTTGGGACATTATGGAAACAACTAACACACTTAACCACTAGACCATTAATTCCCTTATGAAATAAACTAGCACAGATAAATAAATAAAATCTAGGGCATGACATAGATTGTCCCCAGAGCTTACACTATCCACCAACTCTTTTGGTAGACTTTTTTCATTTTGCTCCGGTTATAAGTGTAACATCCCGAAATTGGGCCTAGGAGAATTGGGCCTATTGGGCCCAGAGCGTAGAAGCATTTTAAAATTTTTGGGAATATGAGAACGGCATTGTTTCAAGTTGGACCTGTTAGGAAGATGATTTTGGAAGGTTACGGGGTTTCTATGAAGTCCCGGGTTCAAGTTAGGCCATAGGAAAAATTTTGATTTTTGGCTCTTTAGGGGAGAGGGCTACTGGAAGTAGGACTTAAGTAAAATTGGGTGTGTTTAGGAGACACAAGTGGAGTGTGTGGTGTGGTGGTTATGGCGTCATTGGCAGAGTAGGAGGTGAAGGGTTCGAATCTCACAAGTGTCATTATGGTGGCTTTTATTTTGTGCCTTGGAAGAGGAGGAAGTAGAGTTGGGACCAAACTCTGCCATGGTGGTTGGAGAATGAGTCAAACAGTTTGAATGGGAGGTGGAGAGAAATTTGTGGAGCAAAAAGGGGAGAAAATCGTGGGATTCAAGTGGAAGGAGGTGTTGGCCGAATGTGGGGGTCTCTAAGGGGGAATTTCAGCTAAAGTTGGGGATTTGGGGTAGCATTTTCGGCTTTGAGGGGGAAGGAGTGTCGTTTTTCTCAAGTCCAATTTGGGGTGTGTTGCTTTTTGGACGTTTTGATATAGCATTTGGGGTTCATTTTCTCATTTTGGCCTTTGCCGAATTGTTCAGCTTCATCCTTCCTCTCTTGTTCATTTTGTTTTGATATTTTGTTCTCTCTACTTGTTACCTAAACACCATTTGGCCGAACCTCTCCCTTCCACCTCTTTTTGCACATTCTTTTCTACTCTCCTCCCACCTTTTTTCTCTTGTGTTCACCATAGCCGAAACCTCTCTTCTTCTTTATTGTTTTCTACTCTTTTCTTCATCGACCGAATTTCCTCTTTTTCTCATTTGAATCGGTTTCTCTTTTCTTTTGTTAATAGCCGAACACCTTGTAGCCGGAAGCTTGGTGTTCTTTGGTCTGCCGAATCTGCCTGGTCTATTCGGCTCTTCTGTGATCAAGGTAATGCTTCTTTTCTCTTTGGTTCTTTTCCCTTCTTTTCTACTCTCCCTTTTCTCTCACGTAAGCAGAATCTCTTACCTTGTTTCTTCTGTGGTCAAGGCCAAATCTGAGTTCCTTCTCCATCTTGGGTCTCGTTCACTCTTTCTTTGGTGTGGAAGCCGAAATCCTGGTTTTGAACTACCGATTTGGTGGCACTTTGGTAAGTGTATCTTTGGCCGATTAGGGGGTTGATCGTTGTTTTATACGATGTCAAAGTCTTAAAAATTTATAATGAGAATGATCGAGCCTAAAAACTAACTATGAAACGATTGAGGCAAGTGTACCTATCGAACAGTAGTATAGCTTAGTGGCAAGACCGGATTGTCGAACCCAAAAGAACCGAAAGTACTAATACTAACTTTCTTTTTATTATTTAGCCTTAAAATTGAAGTGAATCGGTTTATTCTAAAAAATTAACTAACTACTAAGCTAAAGACGATGAGACAAAAAGAATGAAATTAGGAAAATACTTGTAGGAAAAACCAATTGATTAAAACAATACCCAAGGAAGAATCCACCTAGACTTCACTTGTTATCTAACTCTGAACTGCACGATTTATTCATTTGACTTGATCCGTAAGATCCCCTAATGTATATTAAACCCTCTCTCGGCTTTAATAACGTCTAACCCTAGGTTGATTAATTGAAATCTCTTTCTAATTAAAACCCCTAGAATTGCATTAACTCGATCTATGGAATCCCATATTAGGTTTCACCCTAATCCGGCAAAAAATCTCATCACCCTATCTCTAGGCATGCGATCAACTCGCTTAATTATGCTAGATCTACTCTTAGTCGGGACTTTTGCTCCTCCACCTAAGCATATCAAACTTGAATTAATATCCGCGAAATATCAACACAAGAATTAAGAACACATAATTAAGAACAAGTCAAATATTTATTATATAGTTCAGCAAACGATAACAAGATTCATCTAAGTTTCATCCCCCTCAGGTATTTGAGGGTTTAGTTCATAATGATAATAAAATACATCTCAAAAGAAAAGATAAAACAAAACATAAGAAAAACTTTAAAAAAACCCTGAAGGAATTGAAGAGAGATCCTCCGTCTTGAGTATAACTCTGGCTTCTTGAGACGAATCAACTAGCTTTCTTCAAGTGATTTCCACAATTCTGATCTTTCTGGCTCGGCTCCTTGGCCTAGCTGGACCCCCTTTGAAAGTTGGCCTCTAGGGTGTTTATATAGGCTTTTTGAATGTGTTTCTTTACCCCTGAGTATCCAAATCCGAGTGAAATTCCTCTTCTCCACGGCAGGGACACGCCCTTGGCACACGCCCGTGTGAATCGTGGCTAGGTCGTGTTTTGGTCTGGTTAGGGAGGCACGGCCGTGTCGCTTGGGCCCAGGCCGTGTCGATTTCGTGATTTGGTCTATTTGGCCCGTTTTAAGCCCGTTTCTCATTCTTTTCATCCTTCGGTGCTTTCCTGAGTATAAAACATGAAATCAAAGGATTAAAAGCACCAAATTACACAATTCAAGGCTTAAATCACCCAAAACCATGCTAAATGTGAGTTTAAAATATGTTACTATTTCGGTTTATCAAATACCCCCACACTTAAGCTTTTGCTTGTCCTCAAGCAAAATTCTCAACTCATGATTAAAACGAACTTCCCTCAATTCATAATATTCATCAATAGTGTTTCATCATAATTCAAAGATAATTCATACATGGATAATTCAACTCAAAGAGTCCTAAAGATTCAAACAGTCTAAGTCATACATCTTGTAGCATAAAAACATAGGTGTTTCCCCTCATCTAAATAATTACCTCTGATTTAAAATGGACAAAGATTTACATCCTCACTAAAGATTCACTCAAATCACTCGAGGTGTTTAAGGTTCAAAAATTAAGCACTCATAAGTCGAACATGAAAAGTTAATCCCATAGGCTTGCATGAGAATCACATCTCCACCACTATAATATGAGATAATACACAAATCAAAAGGTCTTTAACAGGGTTGTAACGGGGCTTGGGTTAAGGTGTGGATATAGGCTGAATTAGAAGGTTAGAATCGAGATTGACCTGACAAATTACCTATCCAGAAATAATGAACTGATAATAAACAATTACATCAATTGAGAACTTGTAATAATAATACTATTAATAATACGAGCTTCTTTTCCAACAATTGGAATTTAACGTATAAGCTCACTTAATCACCGAACTAATAATGAATATACTTCAATTTTTTTTATCATAAGAACAAGTCAGATATATATCATAATTGATGAATTTACTATCGAAATCAATAGGCAATCGATCAAATCAAATCTCGATATAAAGGTAGTCAAAAGGAATGGTGATAACAAAAACAAAGGGTTTTGGGATAATATTAGTGGGTGAGTCAATAAAAAGGGTTGTTAGGATCAACGGGGTTCACTAGGGGTTAATCAAATGGGTAGGCTTTTTAGTGGAATGAGTGGGTTAAAACCTAGGTGCCTTTATCATTTTAGTGTATCAAATCAAAGGTGTGGTCTCGACATGTATAATCGATGCAAGTTCTAGAATAACAATTCAATGTTGACACACTCATAATCAAAAAGTGAGCAAGAAAAAGAATATATGCTCTATAAGGCTCAAAATCTCACAAAAATTATGGGTATTTTGATGTCATCCTCGCTAAATTTCAAGCTTCAAAGTAATATTCAAATTCAGGTAGACAACCTAGAAAAATTTTTAATTTAGAAAAATAGACTTATCATGCTTGATTCTATAGTATCTTAAAGTATAAATCATCAATGCACAATTATCAATGACTTAATCTAAAACATATCAATAAAAATCATAATTCACAGGAAATTTCATTCTAATCATAATATGAGAAACTTACTTAAGAAACAAGACCTAATTCAGGATTTTTCAAATAATACTATAGTTAACCCCCACACTTAAGATGTACATTGCCCTCAATGTACAAATATAGATAATAGCATAATAAAATTAAAAGATAGGGAGAGAAGTGAAACTTCCTGAATTATGGATGTAATCCTTAGAGGATGTTCCATGACGAATGTGATGACTAGGTATAAGTGATATTTTTCTTCCTTGAGTTGTATATTTAATCTATTTAATCTGCGAAGTCATCAATTAAATGTTCAAGGAGAAAAATTTAATGAGAGTTGTTAGAGATAATCGAGGGTTAGACAGCCAGTGATAAAAGAAATGAAACTGTACTAATAAAAGTTGTAAACATGAAGGACAAAAAGTCTTAATTAAAACAAAAATAGATAAAAAATAATAATGTAAAATAAAATTGAAAAATGAAAGCAATAAAAGGACTCAAGGGTCCTCGTCATTGGCTGGGTCGCGAGGTGGTGGCGGCGATGATATGTGAAGGTATTGACATATCTGGTGGAGAGTGGTGCCAATATGGTCGAAGCGCTGGAAGCATTGCTGCTCGAATCGTGCTAAGCGCTCAGATATGTCTGTAATAGATGCCTCCATATGAGATGGACGAAGACTCGGTGGTGGTGCTTCCTCTGAGGAGGGAACATCCTCAGTGATGTCCTCAGGGTCCTCCTCATCGATGGTCGGTGCTAGTCGATATTGGGGAGGATCGTTCCCACGTCGACGTTTAATCATCCTCATGTGCAACATCGTCTGGATGCCCTGTGGGGACATCTGACCTATTAGTGTGAGGGAGGTGGTCTGAGCGTCGGTGTTGAGGAGGCCAAAATATCGAGCCAAGCGTGTGATGTAGGGACCCATAGAGATGACCCCTCTCCGGTGTTGCTCCGTCTGATGTTGGATGGCGCGAGCTATGAAATAAGGTAAGTTGAAAATGTGCCCGTTTGCCATGCTCCAAAGGAAGTAGGCATCGTGAGTGTTGACGACGCCGGTGCTCTCTCGCCGACCTGTCAGAGTATGAGCTAAAATTGCATGTATGTACCTTAGAGATGGGGTGAGGGCCGTCGCCTTGGAGCGGCTGGGATCATAATTGCCCTTGTTGGGAGCTATATCGTACCAACAGTTCGTGGGGGTGTTGTGGATGTGGTGAGGGAGCTCCGAGAGATCATTCTCCTCCATGAAGTCATTGGTCAAGAGTCCTAATGCAACCCCGAATTGGGGAACATTCAATTCTCGTACAATACCTCCGAGACAGAATTGGATCGTACCGGGGTCATCATGTTGCGCCATCACCTTCTGTAGGTGGAATGTGGAACAGAGCTCCAAGGTGAGTTCCAAATATGTGGGCTCGATGATGTTGAAGAATCGGTCCCACGGGTCGGTAGTTAGGAGAGCCCGTACGTCGTCAGCTAGATGGACTTGCTCTAATGCGGCCCAATCTATACATCTTTCAGTGCCGAGGGGTCACGATCGAAGTATCTTAAAAAGATCTTCTTGAGGTCCTGGAGGGAATCGTAGGAATGGGTGGCGCACTTCGGTGGATGCTGTGGCTGACGATGAACCGGGTCCCTTCCGTTTTTTAGAAGCGGGGACTGCGGTTTTCTTGGCTCGGGATGATGACATTCTTGGTCCTGAAAATATCAGATATTGATGATCCA
Organism: Gossypium sturtianum; assembly: GCA_025698515.1. Taxonomy (NCBI): domain Eukaryota; kingdom Viridiplantae; phylum Streptophyta; class Magnoliopsida; order Malvales; family Malvaceae; genus Gossypium; species Gossypium sturtianum. Next base: position 79,769,330 of record CM046944.1, read on the forward strand.
AGTAAAATTTTATCAAAGGCTTCATCGCTTATCCAAAATATTCGAGAGACTAACTTTTAATATGATAGTTCAACCATGTTCAAAGATGGGCAAGAATTTGACAAAGAATTATTCTATCTAATTCTAATATTATTTAAACAAAAATTAAATGACTCAGTTAATCTAGGATAATAATACTAACTTAATATTAAACTTAACTAATTAGATCAAATTCTAAGTAATAAACAGTTGAATGTAAGTAAATGTGATAAAAAGAGGTGACCCGAAGTGTTTTTGAGGAGTGACGGCGTGGTTTGGGCGGTGCACGGGCGTGGAGGTGCAAGGCACGGGCATGTTCTGTAATTTTTTGAAATGACACGGCGGTAGAACACTGTTGGGGTGGGCGTGTACTCTGTTGGCACGGCCGTGTACCTGTTTTGATGTGTTTTCTTTTTTAAGGAAGGAGGGAGATAACGGGTAGGGGAAGTCAAGGGTGGTGATTTCTAGGATGGTGGCTGGAGTGGGGGAAAGGGATTTTGAGGAAAATGTTTTAGGGTTGGGAATTTGGGGGAGTTTGAGGGTGACGGTGGACAATGGTCTTAAATAGGGTAGGGGACACGGGTAGGCGCCACGCTCCTGTGGATTTAATTCAGCCCGTGTTTTTCGTGATTTTCAAATTTAGGCACGGTTGAGATGTTGCCCACGTCCGTGCTCCTTGGGCGTGTGCTATTATGCTCGCTTCTCCCACGCCCGTGCTCATGTTGCCACACCCGTGTCCTTGTAGTCAGTGTCTCACACGGTTAGTAGGCATGGGCGTGGCCCATGCCTGTGCTGGTTACTCAATTTAGACCACGGTTGGTAGGCACGGGCGTGGCCGGTGCCCGTGCTAGTTATTCAGGATAGACCACGGCTGCATCGCACGGCCGTGGTTATGTTATCGCAGCTCGTGTTGGGAAAAAAAATTTCGTCTTTATCCCCCACGACTACCAGCACGCCCGTTCTTCGTCCCATGGCGTCCCCACGGCCATGGGCACGCCCGTGTGTAAGGCCGTGTGGTTGGTTAACCTGCACTTCATTGAATCGGTTAGTTTGGGGTTAGTTGCTAAAAGTCACAAATAAATTGTTAGGGAAGTTAGTGCTCGGGTTGCCTCTTGAGAAGCGCTCGTTTAAAGTCTTAAGCAAGACTCACCCTGTCTTTATTTCTAAATGAAGGTTCACGGAGCTGAAGCTCCTCTCTTAATTCCTTGAAATCTTCACCATTATAAAGTTTTAGTCGGTGACCATTTACCTTGAATGTTCCCTGAGTTGGATGGGTTACCTCAACTGTGTGCGTAGGAAAAATAGTTTTGATCACAAATGGGCTCGACCACCTTGATTTCAGCTTTCCAGGAAATAGTTTGAGCCTTGAATTATACAGCAAGACTAAGTCTCCTACTTCGAATTGCTTTGATTATTTTAAGCGAGCATCGTGACATCTTTTTGTTTCCTCTTTATATAGCCGTGAGTTTTCATAGGCTTCACTGCCATTCATCCAAATTTCGTTCAATCAAGCATCATCCTCTTCTCACCTGCGGTTTTAAGATCGTAATTCAAGAATTTTATAGCCCAGTAAGCTTTGTGTTCTAACTCAAATGGTAGATGACAACTTTTCCCGTAGACAAGTTTGTACGGGGATGTTCCTAAAGGGGTTTTAAAGGCTGTTCTATAAGCCCATAAAGCATCATCTACTTTTATTGCCCAATCTTTCCTGTTGGATTCAACTGTTTTTTCTAAGATCCGCTTAAGCTCTCGATTTGCCACTTCCACTTGCCCACTGGTTTGAGGATGATAAGGGGTAGTTGTTCTGTGGTGTACTCCATATTTTCTTAAGACTTTCTCAAATTGAGTATTGCAAAAGTGAGTACCCCTATCACTGGTAATCGCTCTGGGTGTTCCAAAACAAGAGAACAGTTTCTTAAGAAACTTTACTATAGCTCTAGCATCGTTAGTAGGTAAAGCTTGGGCTTCCACCCATTTGGACATGTAATCTACTGCTACTAAGATGTATTTATTTCCGAATGAACTAGGGAATGTACCCATAAAATCAATACCCCATACGTCGAATATTTCACATGATAACATATATGTTTGAGGCATTTCATCGCGTTTAGAGATATTACCTGTTCTTTGGCATTTATCACACGAAGCGACATACCTGTTGGCGTCTTTAAACAGAGTTGGCCAATAGAATCCTGATTCGAGCGTTTTGTGTGCCGTCTTAATCCCGCTGTAATGTCCTCCTAAAGGTCCTGAATGGCAATATGCTAGGATTTTGCTAGCTTCTGCCTTTGTAACGCATCTCTGAATTACTTGATCTGCACAAATGCGGAAAAGAAAGGGGTCCTCCCAAAAATAGTTCTTCGCATCGAAGAAAGAATCGCTTCTTTTGATGATGTGTTAGCCTTTTGTAGGGCGTTAGCGAACTAAATAATTTGCAATATCTGCAAAACCATGGTACCTCGAGAGCAAGTTATAGAAAAGAGTTGTTCTTCAGGGAACGAGTCGTTTATCTCACTTTCGTCGAGTTCCTAGATATGTGGGTTTTCCAGCCTTGAAAGGTGATCTGCTGCGAGATTTTCAGCTCCCTTCTTATCTTGAATTTCCAAATCAAATTCCTGTAAGAGTAAGATCCAACGTATGAGTTGAGGTTTTGCATCACGTTTAGTTAAAAGATAACGAAGAGCTGAATGGTCAGTGTAAACGACAACTTTAGATAATATCAGATACTGTCTAAATTTGTCAAATGCAAAAACTACAGCCAGTAATTCTTTCTCTGTAGTAGTATAGTTTTCTTGTATAGGCGTCAATGTTCTGCTAGCATAATAAATTGGCTGAAAATGCTTGTTTCTTCGCTGTCTCAAAACTGCACCTACTGCAAAATCACTCGCATCACACATTAGTTCAAAGGGTAGATTCTAATCAGGTGCAATTATAATCGGAGCATTTATTAGTTTATCTTTGAGGATATTAAATGCATCTAAGCACTCCTGATCAAAATTGAAAGGAACATCTTTTTCTAGTAATCTTGTTAAAGGCTTAGCTATTTTAGAGAAATCTTTAATGAATCTTCTATAAAATCCAGCATGTCCTAAAAAACTTCTAATAGCCTTAACTGAACTAGGGGGAGGTAATTTTTCTATGGTTTCAATCTTTGCTTTATCTACCTCGATCCCTTTACTAGAAATTTTATGTCCTAACACGATCCCCTCTCTAACCATAAAATGACATTTCTCCCAATTTAAAATAAGGTTTGTTTCCTCACATCTCATTAGAACTCATTCTAAATTTTTAAGTCAAAGATGGAAAGAATTACCGAATACCGAGAAGTCATCCATAAATACCTCAATAATGTCTTCCACAAGTTCATCAAAGATGGCCAGCATGCAGCGCTGAAAGGTAGCAGGAGCGTTACATAATCCATAAGGCATTCTACGATAAGCAAACATACCGTATGGACATGTGAATGTTGTCTTTTCTTGATCCTCGGGAGCTATTGGGATTTGGAAGCAGCTGGAGAGTCTGTCCAAGAAGCAGTAGTACATATGCCCAAATAATATTTCTAACATCTTATCAATAAAGGGCAAAGGGAAGTTATCTTTTCTAGTGGCGTCGTTCAGCTTTCTATAGTCAATACAGACTCTCCAACCTGTAACTGTTCTTGTAGGAATCAGTTCATTCTTTTCGTTGGCTACGACAGTCATGCCTCCTTTCTTTGGAACTACCTGCACAGGACTTACCCAAGTACTGTCAGAAATAGGATAAATTATTCATGCATCTAGAAGTTTAATTACCTCAACTTTAACAACTTCTTTCATATTAGGGTTCAAACGTCTCTGAGGTTGCACACACAGTTTACACTCATCTTCCATTAAAATTTTGTGAGTGCAGAATGATGGGCTTATTCCTTTAATGTCAGACATTTTCCATGCTATGGCTCTTTTATGTTCCCTTAATACCTTAAGCAACTCTTCTTTCTCTTTGGGTTCCATTTCGAAGAGAGATTCTTATCATAGTGTAGAATTATCCCCGAGGAATGCATATTCTAGATGTTTTGGCAACTGTTTTAATTCTAACTTTGGTGGTTCATCAATAGAGGGTTTTTGTTTTGGTTCGTCGTTAATTTCAATATCCTCTATTTTCATCTGTCTAGGGGAGGATGTGTTAAGATTCAATTCATCGATATCGTCATCTATCCCCTCACCTTGTGTAAGACAGAGTTCCATCGTGTCATTATGCATGATTTCCTGTAAAGACTCTTGAATAATGTGATTAGTGGTATCAACAAAGTAACAAGAATCATCTTGTTCTCTAGAATATCGCATAGCCTCATAAATTTGAAAAATAATTTCCTCATCGCCTACCCTTAGCGCGAGTTTACCATTACCAACATCAATGACAGCCCTAGCAGTGGTTAAAAAGGGTCGTCCCAAAATTAAAGGTACCTCTACGTCCTCATTCATGTCAAGCACAACAAAATCAACAGGAAATATAAACTTATCAACTTTTACCAGAATATCTTCAATAATTCCCCTAGGATATTTAATATATCTATCAGCTAACTGAATACTCATCCTAGTGGGTTTGGGTTCTCTTAGACCAAGTTGCTTAAACATTCTATAAGGCATTAAATTAATACTAGCACCTAGATCAGCTAATGCTTTTTCTATGTTCAAACTACCACTTAAAAAGGGAATAGTAAAACTTCCTGGATCTTTTAACTTAGTTGGTAGCTTGTTTTGGATGATGGCTGAACATTCTTCATTAAGTTCCACTGTTGAAATTTCTTCGAACTTCCTCTTATTTGTAAGAAGCTCCTTTAAAAATTTTGCATATGTTGGCATCTGCGAAATAGCTTCAACAAAAGGTAAGTTCATATGCAATTGTTTAAACAGTTCAAGAAATTTACCATATTGTGCGTCTAAGTGGTCTTTTTTCAACTTTGCTGAATATGGAATCGGTGGTTTAATTCCTTCACGAATTGGAGTTGCATTTGCCTCATCGGGTTCGTGTGATGTCTTTTTCTTCATTTCAATTAATTCCTTTCTACTTCTTAGCATCACTGCTTTTACCTGCTCTTTGTCCCTAGGTAAAATTTCTGATCGTATTTCAGAAACTAACTTAGTAAGTTGTGCAATTTGATCCTTGAGCTCTTGTGTCGATGCTTCTTGTTTTTCAAGTTTTGTTTCTATACTTTGGAAACGTGTTTCTGTTGCTGTTATATATTTTGTCAGCATCTCCTCAAGGCTCGGCTTCTTTTCCTGTGGGTACTGCTATTGTTGGAAATTTGAAGGGTGTTGTTGTCTTTGATTTCCTTGATCACCCCATGAAAAATTGGGGTGGTTCTTCCAACCTGGATTGTAAGTATTGCTATAAAAGTTATTTGAATATCTGAAATTATTACTTACATAGTTCATTTGTTCGCCTTCTATGCCATGTCCGTAGGGTGGGTACTCAGGATTCGCCACACCTCCACTTGTTTCGCACTGTATAACGGATTGTACCTGTAAGGAATTACACAAACCATCAAATTTTTTAGTTAACACGTCTACCTGATTCGATAGCATGGTTACTGCATCGAGGTTGAAAACACTGGCAGCTTTCGTGGGCTTTGTCCTCGTGACTTGCCACTGATAGTTATTTAGGGACATCTCCTCTATAAATTCGTAAGCTGCTTCAGGTGTTTTATTATTCAGAGTTCCACCGGCTGCTGAATCGATCAACTGCCTAGTTGAAGGGTTCACACCGTTGTAAAAAGTTTGGACCTGTAGCCTCAAGGGTAATCCATGCTGTGGGCACCTTCTCAAAAGATCCTTGTATCTCTCCCATGCATCGTAAAGTGTTTCTAGATCCATCTGCACAAAAGAAGAGATATCATTCCTTAATTTGGCCATTTTGGCCGGCGGAAAATATTTTAATAAAAATTTTTCGGTCATTTGATCCCATGAGGTAATTGATCCTCGGGGAAGAGAATGCAACCACTGTTTGGCTTTATTTCTTAAAGAAAAGGGAAATAACCGAAGGCGGATGGCATCATCAGTAACGCCATTAATTTTAAAAGTGTCGCAGAATTCTAGAAAATTTGCTAAGTGTGTGTTAGGATCCTTATCCTGCAAACCATCAAACTGAATGAACTGTTGTATCATATGTATAGTGTTAGGTTTCAATTCGAAATTATTTGCAGCAATAGTAGGTCTAACTATACTAGATTCAGTACCAACTAAACTAGGCTTAGCATAATCATATATAGTTCGAGGAGCATAATTTTCGGCCATCTCTCGAGGTGGTAGATTGTTCTGGTCCATCTCTTCGGTGGTATTGATGATGTTTTCTTGCTCTTCTTCTTTGTATTGTAGACTTCGCCTAATTTCTCTCTGATTTCTACGAGCTGTTGCTTCGATCTCACTATCGTAAATTAAAGGTCCTATCGGGTTCCTTCTAGTCATAAACTAGAGGTACCTACAAGGAGCAAAAATTAAAATTTAAAAATATAAAAATAGAAAATAAAATAAGAGTAAAATTGCAGAAAATAAAAATGGCTAAAGTAATAAAAATTGAGTGTTCTTAATATCTCAGTTCCCCGGCAACGGCGCCAAAAACTTGATCGTTGTTTTATGCGATGTCAAAGTCTTAAAATTTATAATGAGAATGATCGAGCCTAAAAACTAACTATGACAACGATTGAGGCAAGTGTACCTATCGAACATTAGTATAGCTTAGTGGCAAGACCGGATTGTCGAACCCAAAGGAACCGAAAGTACTAATACTAACTTTCTTTTTATTATTTAGCCTTAAAATTGAAGTGAATCGGTTTATTCTAGAAAATTAACTAACTACTAAGCTAAAGACGATGAGACAAAAAGAATGAAATTAGGAAAATACTTGTAGGAAAAACCAATTGATTAAAACAATACCCAAGGAAGAATCCACCTAGACTTCACTTGTTATCTAACTCTGAACCAGACGATTTATTCATTTGACTTGATCCGTAAGATCCCCTAATGTATATTAAACCCTCTCTCGAAGTGAATAACGTCTAGCCCTAGGTTGATTAATTGAAATCTCTTTCTAATTAAAACCCCTAGAATTGCATTAACTCGATCTATGGAATCCCATATTGGGTTTCACCCTAATCCGGCAAAATCTCATCACCCTATCTCTAGGCATGCGATCAACTCTGCTTAATTATGCTAGATCTACTCTTAGGCAGGGACTTTTGCTCCTCCACCTAAGCATATCAAACTTGAATTAATATCCGCGAAATATCAACACAAGAATTAAGAACACATAATTAAGAACAAGTCAAATATTTATCATATAGTTCAGCAAACGATAACAAGATTCATCTAAGTTTCATCCCCCTCAGGTATTTGAGGGTTTAGTTCATAATGATAATAAAATACATCTCAAAAGAAAAGATAAAAAAAAACATAAGAAAAACTCTAAAAAAACACTGAAGGAATTGAAGAGAGATCCTCCGTCTTGAGTATAACTCTGGCTTCTTGAGACGAATCAACTGGCTTTCTTCAAGTGATTTCCACAATTCTGATCTTTCTGGCTCGGCTCCTTGGCCTAGCTGGACCCCCTTTGAAAGTTGGCCTCTAGGGTGTTTATATAGGCTTTTGGAATGTGTTTCTTTACCCCTGAGTATCCAAATCAGAGTGAAATTCCTCTTCTCCACGCGCAGACACGCCTTGCACACGCGCCCGTGTGAATCGTGGCCAGGTCGTGTTTTGGTCTGGTTAGGGAGGCACGGCCGTGTCGCTTGGGCCCAGGCCGTGTCGATTAGGGACTCAATTTCATAATCGAAGGGGGTAAACCGGTTACTCTAGTATAGCAATGAGTTGTCGTCGTTCTTGGTAAGTGTTGTGGATTATGTTTTCGATTTCAATTTTAGGATTATCGAAGAAGAAGACTAAGTGATAGCCGATTATGTTCTTAGGTGCTTCGGAGAGTATCGTGATACGTATTCCAAATCAGGTGTGTAATCTCACACCCCTCCGAATGCATGCTTGCGATGTTCTGTGATTCGGTCGATAGCTGAAAAGCCGGAAAATCGGCACCTGTGACCATATGAGCGTGCGAACGCTCATAGTGGTAAATCGAAATACGAATAATGGTGATAAGTCGTTGAGAGTGTCACGAGCACTCTCGTGAAACTGAGGCTGTAACGGGCCTGATCGAGTGCAATCAGGCCAAATGGGCCTAATGGGCTATCCGACCCACTTGGGTAAAATTGTTGAAAAACTATCAATTGATAGGTTCGTTGGCGTAATCTAGAAAACTGAGACCGAAATCATGCGAAATGGGCCACACGAGCGTGTGGGCCCGTTTGGGCCTAAAATGGATTTTTGGCCCAATAGTTCCGTAGAGACCCAAAAAGGGTCATGTGTCGCTCGAGGCGACCATGGGGCTCTGGTAGAGCCGCTAATTGTAAAATTACCGAAATACCCTCGGTGGGTAAAATTACTGTTATACCCATAAGGGCGTATTAGTATGATTGTATGTATTATGTTTAACTGGTTATGATGGTAACTTATTTCATACATCATTTTAATATGTGCTTTGCATACATGACATTCTTCATGGGATTGGGATATTGATGATCGGAGGAAGTTATTCTGGTGGCTCTGCCACATGTATTCTGGTGGCTCTGCCACATTCTGTCTGGAGGGCTATGCCACGTATATTCTGTTATTCTGGTGGCTCCGCCACAGATTCTGTGATTAGCAGCTTGTCTGCCATATTGGTGTGTTGGGCTGGGTGGGTTGACTTGGTCCCCACAGGTGTGTTGGGCTGGTACGGGGGTGTGTAGCGGATGGATTATTAGGTTGGACTGCATTACATTATTTTCACTATCATGTTTGTAGGGCTAAGGCCCAGTCTGCTACCGAATAGGGTTTCGGCCCAGTCTACTTCCATATGGGCTCGGGCCCAGTTAATGACCAATTGGGGGATTACACACTGAGTTCTCGTAACTCACCCCTCTGCTTTAACCTTGCAGGTGATCCCCAACATTGAGGATTTGGAGCTGTGGAGGACTCTGTGGTGGCCATACATCGGAGTACTTCACCCAAACTTTAGTAAATTTCCGTCTTGCTTTATTTTGAGATTTATTTTAATTTGGGTTTAATATTTTGTAATAAGGCCATTGGACTTTAATTTTTCTTTTAAGCTTTCATTTCAGTTATATTCAAACTATAAACTATTAAACCCTGGATTTTCTTAAAACGACAATAATTGTTTTCAAAATATCACATTTCCGCAATTCATTAAATCTGAATTCTGTTACAAACAAAGTCTTCGCGAATAACATTATTAACGTTTTTACAGGATAACCATAAAAGCAGATTTGAATTTCACTAAACAATAAAGCACGGAATTTCAAAAAAGAATACGAAGTTTTTAACGAGAACGTAGTTTTTAAACAACCTATCTATGTGACATGCTAGATCCGGTCGTGACGTCTAGGCCGGGTTTAGGGTGTTACAATAAGTGGCATATAAATAGGTGATAATGGTAATGTATATATTTAAGTGGTTGAATTATGTTTTGTGCCATTTTGATGTGAACTATATGTTTTGTTGTAAGCCTTAATGGTTGTTTTGGTTGGTTGTGACATGTGATGGTATAAGTATGCTTTGGTACTTATGGTGCATTTTGCTTGTTGAATTTGGCATGTGAGAATGATGAATTGTTGATGAAAGTATGGTATGGATCTTAGGAAATTCTTGGTGTGAATGGTTGGCTATGAATTGTTGAATTGAGGTGTTAATTATGGCATATTGGTTAGGCACTTAGGTGACGTTATGAGTTGTGTTTTTGGTATATTTTTTGTGCATTTGAATAGGTTTGAGGAATGGTATTATGCATGCTTGTGGCATAAGTGAACATAGGGTCTTATAACTTATTCTGAAAGGTTCTTTTGGTATACACAGTTTGACACACGACCGTGTGCCACACCTGGGCATGTGGCACAATCGAGTGGTCTTTATGTTTTGGGAGATGATTGGTGTACATGGCCTCAGTGAGTTACATGGTCTGGATACACGACCGTGTGGCTCCAATTTACATGGTCTTAGTCTATTACATGGTCTAAGAACACGAACGTATGACATTAAGTTGAAATTTTGCATTTAGGTCCACATGACTTCAATTGGTTACACGGTTGTGTGACATTCTTTTACACAAGTTCAATTAGTGGCAAGATTTGGTGACACGATCATGTGATTTAGTCATACACGGCCTAAGCATGCATTATTGAATGTTTTCAATTAAGTCCTTATTTGATTTTTGATTGATTTGAGAGCTGTCGCAAGCTCGTTTGAGACTCGATTTTAGATGTAAATTATATTATATTTAGAATATTGAATGTTTCATTGTAAATTGAATATTTAAGCTAAAATCGTAGGTGATAATTGTTGTTAACTGTTGTAGCCTCCTATAGCTCAGGTCCGACGACTGGACCGAGTGTAGGGTGTTACAGCCGCCATCTCTCAAAGCAAAACCCATCACCAACCATTAGTCTATCTTCCCAACCGCATCTTCACTAACTCCCTATTATAGCCGTCCTACCCTACCTCTGTCGCACAAAGTCGTCACCACCTTCTCACGGTTTCACTCAACCAATCACTGACTAGCTTGTGTAATTGTTTGAGGTAAATTACAATTTACTAGTGTTGTTTTTTTTATGGCCATCTATTGGAGTACAGACTTGCACACAAACTATTTGCAAAAAAGCTGAATTTCAATGTCTCTAAGAGTAAGAGAAAAAGTCATGTTGTTTAATCTATCAATTTTCAAGCCTAATTCCATAATGATGAAGCAAGGGAGATATCTAATTCTATTTTCAAGAATCAACCCGTGCTCCCATATAAAGGGTTTATGTTCACGAGTAATGACATTGCTATAGTCTCACCACTTATTCAGAAAATAGTAAACGAGCTGAGATGGAAAACAATTATTCTAGCTCCTTCATGTCATTGTGATTAAACTTGTGTTAGTGTATACTGCTCATTATTATGTGTTAACATTCTCATTTGTCTTGCGTGCTTAGTAATCTTAATTAAGTTAATTAGTTAATTCAATTCACTTTAATTATTTCAATCACCAACTTGTCAATTGATAGTTTCACAATTTTTGCCTTACTTATATAGTCTATACTTACTACTTTATTACTTGTTGATGACTCTGTACACTTACAAATTATTCAATAATCTCATGACAGAACCTAGTCATCTATATTACTAAAATTGAAATCAATCTTAATTTCTTCTTTTATAGTTCAATTTTGATTCCAAAACCCAGAAAATCCTTCACCTCTTCTATTTTGTATCTATACATAAATATGCATGATAGGTTCTTTTATTTCTTCTTTGATGTAACATTGTTCTTAGGTTGGGTTTTTAGTGGGTATATTTTGCAGTCCTCGGGAAAAGATCAAATGAGTTAACTATTTTTTTCTTTTTTCCCAATATTTTTTTTTTGTTTTAGGGAGTTGGGTATAATTAATAGTATAGAAGAGAGGGTGGTTTGTACCTTCAAATATTGGTTTGTTTTTTGAATTTCTTATTATTGGTAATTTGACATCTTTCGTGGTTAGCCTGTTTTCAACATTACTTTTCATTTGAAAGTTTTTATAAAAGTGCTAAGGCTTTAGTGTTTTAGCACTACCATTAATGAATTTATGTTGGTTGAGAATAGAAGCTACTAGAGAAGCATTTGGTGGGTGTAGTGGTAGAAGATGAGGACCAAAGATATTGAAAAAACTTACAAGGGTGAATTTGAAGAAGTGATTACATATTTGATTTGCTTAGTCGAGTTAGAGTTAAAACCATTTTCTCTTCTATTAATATGAAATTGATTCAAATAGCAAAATTAAAGTATTTAAGGGAAACCAATATGAAAAAATTGAAGGTGAAAAGAGTTTTGACAGAATTTTTTTTTTTTGAAAAAAATAGCCATAAACTTGGCATCATTTGATTAGTGCAATTTTTTTAAACATCCATCTAATGAATGGATTAAAATCTATAACGTTAGCATAAATTAGATATCTAATTGAAATAAAAAAATATAAATACTAAAAAGAAAATTTAAAAGTTAAAGTGTGAATTAAACCTTATTGTTAAAGCACATAAAATAGAACTCAAAATCAAGGCCATTTTACCCAAAAAGGCACATTTCCAAAATTATTTACAGAAATGGGCCAATTTTCTGATTATTTACCGGAAAGGGCCGAATTCCGCGAAAACGCGTCCACGTCAGTGCATTCTCAGGTGATATGTCAGTAAAACGCGTCCCTGGGGAAGTGTTTTGTCCACGTCAGCACAAAGCGCTTCCTTGAAGGAGCGCTTTGCTGACGTAGACAAAATGCTCCCCCAGGGACACATTTTGCCCCTGCCCAACGGCTACTTTTTCTTTACCGTTTGGGCTCCAACGATCCAAAAAAAAACTATAAAAGGCCCCCTTTCATTTTTTTCACACAAAAGTCCTCTCAAAATTCTCTCAAATTTTCTCAAAGCTCTCTTTAATTTTTGCAAAAAAGCTCTGCTTAAAATTTTTTTGAATTAGTTTTTTTTTAAATTAAAAATATTCGATCGTGTTAGCAATGGCCGGAGAATTAATTCGTCTCGATAATAAACACATCTCCGTTGATCAAATGACAATGGTAAGTGATAATTTTAATTTTTCAATACTATTTAATATTTTTTTTCATTTATGCAATTTTAATTAATTTTTCAATAATATTTAAATTTTTTTTCATTTATACAATTTTAATTAATTTTTATTTTATATTTTTTTATAACAGTCTGTAGATCGGGTGTTGCAATGCAATATCCGTAGTATGTCTGGTCCTCCATCGCCGTTGATAGAGAATTACCTGCGGGAAGCGGGTTTTTGGCACGTGACCACGATAAGCCGGGGGTGCTAGTTGGACCCAAAACTAATCAGTGCATTGTTAGAGAGGTGGAGACCCGAGACGCACATTTCCATCTTCCATGAGGAGAGTGTACTATCACTCTGGAAGACGTGCAGCTGTAATTGGGATTGCAGGTGGATGGGTACGCAGTCACCAGGTCCGCTCAATCTGCTGATTGGGGAGCCGTATGCTACGAGCTTTTGGGTGCTATTCAGGATAATATTAACGGAGGTCGGATCGAGATGGGTTGGTTAAGAGACACATTCTCGGAGCCGGATAATGATTCGACTGAACTAGAAAGAATACGATATGCTCGGGCATACATTCTTGAGATGATTGGAGGTTATTTTATGCCGGACTTGTCATGAAACCTCGTACATCTAAGATGGCTGCTGAAACTCGTTGATTTTAGAGCAACTGGGGAATTTAGTTGGGGGTCTGCCGTGTTAGAAATATTGTACCGGGAGATGTGCGGGGCGACGCGACCGAATAAAGCCAAAATCGGAGGTTGCCTATCACTACTGCAATCATGGGCACGGTTTCGCTTTCCATTTTTACGTCCTCGAGTGGACCACCCATATACATTCCCACTCATAACGAGGTAAATTTTATATTAGATTTTACAATTATTACGTAGATTTAAAATATAATTGTATGCTAAAAATTTATTTAATTAGGTGGAACCATTCGGCGAGTTATGTTGGAATACCTACCTCTCTTGAACATATACGGCTTCTATTAGACCAACGGTCGGAAGCACAAGTAAGTATTAAATAAAATATATATACATAATAAAATAGTCATTTCGTTATTTAGTATTTATATTTAGTATTATGTATATAACTAAATATTTTATCATGTTCATATAGTTTCAATGGACACCATACGAGGATCCAAAGCAATTGGGCAATAATTCGGATGAATTCTTTCAAAATCCGAACATTTGGCATGTGAAGGTCCCATTGGTCAACTATGCTACTGTGGAGATGCACTAGTCAGATAGAGTATTACGGCAATTTGGATTCTGACAACCGATTCCTGTGGCACCTGAGCTGCTCGATGATGAGTACAGAGTCGACTTACGGCAATTGAATACGGATTGGCCGAGATACTGGTCAGAATATATCGAAATGTGGGAAAATCAATATGATTATATACCTACTCAGGAACCGATCATCGTTCCTGAGTTAGCGTGTGTGCCGGAATACATGCCATGGTTTAGGATCCATGGCAAGCCATATTTACTGTCGGAAGAGGAGAGGCGACGGCAAATTCGTGTCCAAAGGGAACGACGGGGCCCTTTAAATCCAAGAAGAAGAGATGACGACGCAGGCCCATCAACAGCGCCCACACAATCACCGAGCCCGTCAACAGAGCCCACACAGTCACCGGGCCCAACACTTCAACTGATGACACCCATATCACAGCCTTTTCAGATTATGCCAGGTGCGTATCCTAGCCCTTATATGTATCCTAACCCTTATATGTTTCATTTTCCCAGTCCTATGACAGGTTGGAATGCATGGCCCGGTTCATCTCCGTTCCTGATTACTCCGAGTCAACCACCGATCTATAGGCCACCGTTGCATGAGGGATTGCACGAGGCACTATCGGGGAGCTCTTCTTTTTACCAATCCCCATCACCTTATGGGATTCAAACACCTTCGCCATGGGTGATGCAAACACCTCCGTAGTCATTATTCTATCAAGGTGGGTCATCCTCCCAACACCCACAACCAGATCCTCACGCCGAGAAACCACAATCCCGCCGAGCAACCACAATCCTCGCCTAAGCCGAACCAAGGAGGAATCCAGTCATGTAACAGTCGACGACCCCATGTGGCAATCGATTTCACCCCAAGCATCAACATTGATTTTTTAATATATTTGTATAAACTTTTTATATTGTTTCATTTAATAAAATAAAAGTTGTTTTTAATATTTTAATTGTAATTTACTTTTTATATTTTTAATAAAATAAAAGTTTTTTGAATAAGGCAATATTTTTATATTTTTAATATATTTGTTCAAACTTTTTATATTGTTTCATTTAATAAAATAAAAGTTTTTTTTAATATTTTAATTGTAATTTACTTTTTATATTTTTAATAAAATAAAAGTTTTTTTGAATAAGGCAATATTTTTAATATTTTTATATTTTTAATATATTTGTACAAACTTTTTATATTGTTTCATTTAATAAAATAAAAATTGTTTTTAATATTTTAATTGTAATTTACTTTTATATTTTTAATAAAATAAAAGTTCTTTTGAATAAGGCAATATTTTTATATTTTTAATAAAATATAAATAATGCAACATAATTTTATTACAACAACTATCAGCTATTCGGATTTGGACATGATCGAGTTGTATGGCCTGGGTTCCTACACCATCTGCACAACTTTTGTTGGTTGGTTATTTCTCGGATATCCATATTGTTACGTATTCTAGTCGAGAAAGGTCGACCCTTTGGTTTGCGACGCAATAATCTATCTGGTAACAGCTTAAATGGAGCAAGCGATACAGACGACCACTTACATTCATCTGAGACCGGTGGGAATACGTGTCTCCCCACGTTGTACATGTATTCTATTTTGTACACTTCGTCGACATAGCTTATGGGATCCAGACGGAGATTCTGACAAGCTGCAATTACATGAGTGCATGGATAACGAAGTGCGTCAAACCTCCCACAGTCGTAGGTCATATTTCTCAAGTGTACATGATATTTCCCGCCAATAATACCTTGGTTCGGTCTATCAAACTCCGTCACACGAAACCATAGGTTGTCGCGATCATGAGACACTATGTGCATGGTGTTGGCCCGTGCCTTTGCCTTGTTAATTTCTTGCAATACCTTCGCGCACCATACATGACCTCCCTGCATTTGACCTTTATAACTCACTGCTCGCTTTGGAAATAGTGCCGCTAAACAAAAATATGTCTCTCACACAACTGATGTTATCGGCAAATAACGCGTTCCTTTTAGAACAAAATTTATGCATTTAGCCAGGTTTGAGGTCATATGACCATATCGTAGGCCGTCGTCGTATGCTTGTGTCCACTGTTCGAAAGGTATGTTACAGAGGTAGTCTGCGCCTTCTTCATTAACTGAATGCAAAACCGCCAACATCTCATGAAAACGGTCCTTACTTATCTCATACCCTGCCAATATAAGTTGATAGCGAAAATTACATACCACTCTTCCATTCAGAATAGATTGAATATTACAAACGAAATTATATTAACAGAGATTAAATACCCATGTTGTTCACTTGCCGTCATTCAGTTGTAGATCGATATTGCCCGTAGTAGTTGGACGCAACGTGCCTTAGGCAATACCGATGGTGTGTGCGATGCCATAAGCTTCCCTGTCGCTCAATTGCGGCTAGTATTCCAGTGCCCCGATCCGATATAACGCAGATATCAGGTTGGGGGCAGACATGCCTCCTTAACCTAGAAAGAAAGAAATCCCAATCATCAGCTGACTCCTCCGGTGTTATTGTAAATGCAATTGGAAGGATTCTCCCACTGCCATCCTGTGCCACAACTAGCAATAGCCGATGGGTATACCTACCATACATAAAAGTACCGTCACTTTGTACCAATGGCTTGCAGTATAGAAATGCGTCTCGGCATTTGCTTAAAGCTCCAGAACAGACGCTTGAACACTTGGCATCCACGGAGTAATCGGTCGTTGTAGTACGCAGGTGTCGTTTCAAGGTCTGTTATGCAACCTGGGACATATCTTTCCAGCACCTGACACCACTGCCACACTTCATTATATGAAGCGTCCCACCCACCATGCATATTTTCCAATGCCTTCTGCTTAGCTATCCAAGCCTTGCGGTAAGAGGACGTGTACCTCAATTGGCTACGAATATTGGCATTAAGACCGGAACTGAAGTCCTGGGATCCTCCTTCACCGTCGGTAGTATTAAGCTAGCTAACATATCTGAATCCATCTTGGGATGATCTTGTGAAACACCTGTCAACGAAGTACGTTAAATAATGCAATATTATGTAATAACAGTATTAGTCAAAAACCCTAAACACCTAGTGATACTGTACTGCCATGTAACACCCCAAACTCGGCCTAGACATTACGACCGGATCTGACGTGGCACATCGAAGTATTGATTTAACAGTTGGTCTTTTTCGTGACTAAATTTTAAATCCCTTTTGAATAGTTGCTATTGAAAACGTTGACATTGTAAAATCAAACATGTTAACCAATTATCGGTTACATCATTTGTTACAAGTTTGTTAGTCTGAATTAAAAACCGCGGAAGCCTTTTCTAATTGTAAACTTTAAGATTTGGAATGCGTGATTTTCTTTGGAAACAGTTATTATTTTGAAAACCCGTGTTTCCTAACCTAGCAGGTTGAAATAAGAAGTTAAAACCAAATAAAAGTTAAAACCTCAATTCACCTTATTACATAAATATCAACCCCAAAATAAAATATTTAAAAAGCTATGTATAAATTAAAATACTCACGAACATGTGGCCACCTCCGAGTCCCTCGCAGCTCCAAATCATCTAAGGCTGGGGATTACCTAAACAGTTAAAAGAAAAGGGTGAGTTACGAGAACTCAATGTGTAATCCCCTATCATGCAGTAACAGTCTGGGCCAAAGCCCCATTCAGTAATAGTACAGTGTGGGTATAAGCCCAACATAATAACAGTACAAAACAGTGATGCAACCCAACCCAAACCAGCCAATATACCACACGTACCAACCAACACACCATGTGGGGACTAAGTCGACCCACCCAGCCAACACACCAATATCGCAGCAGAGCTGCTAATAGTAATGCAGCAAAGCTGCTAATAACAGTAAACATGGCCAAGCCACTAAAATCAGAATACGTGGCGAAGCCACTAGAGCAGTAAAAACGTGGCAGAGCCACTAGTACAGTACTTCCTCCAAATCAGAATCCCCAACCCCAATGCAGAATGTTGTGTCATAAATATTACGTGTATGCAGTATGTCATAATCAAAACCAGTCATATAAATATCATACACACATCACTTAAACTTCCACTAAGGGTATAATGGTCATTTCGTCGGTTAGGGGTAAAATGATAATTTCACCCCTAGGGGTATTTCGGTCATTTAACTACTTTTAGGGTCTCGACACAGATGACGACCCTTCAGAAGTTCTACAATCGTCCCGAACGACTCGGATAACCTATATGGTCAGAACAGTGTAAATGGGCCCAAAGCCCACTTTCGGCCTAAGTGGGCCCACATACTCGTGTGGCCCGTTCAGCCCAATTTTAGTCACGGCTATGCGAACTTCGCAGCCCAATCCATTATTTGTCACTTACCGTGGATTTTATCCATGTGGAGCCCATGAGCCCATTGGGCCCACATGGCCCATCAAGGCCCATCGAGGCCCATTACAACCTAAGCCCACGAGAACGCTCGTGGTGGCTTCTACAATCTAGCGCCCATGTTCATGGGCTCGGTTTACCACACGCACGATCGCACGCTCATGTGGCATCATATGCCATATTTCCGGCTTTTCGGCATTTTACTGTTCTACGGTCATAGTAGTGTAAACATCACATACTTTCGGCTTTTCAGCCGATCATCGAATATTGCATACAAATACACACATGTTCACGGAACTAGCTAAGATCCACGATCTCTGAATCCTATAATCAACCAACATTTCGTACCAGATTTACAACCAATAAAGTTAATAACTGTCCAAGCCCAAAACGACAATCCATACTTACCTTGACTGATCGCTAATCGGTTTATTTCCCTTAGAACACAGGCTAAAGTTGATCACACTCCTCTTTGACTATTAACTACATTACAAATACAACCTATCAACCACGATGGTCTAAAACCATGGTTTAGCACACATCAGTCTAAAGGAAGTACATGCAACTCTTCTCTAAAAAGGGAAAGTAACATTCGGCCAAAACACTTACCGCCCACGTAATCGCTTCAGATGCCCTGCGATACCAGAGAAACCTTCCCCTTCGAAAGCCAAAACCGAATAGTGGAAAAGAAAAGAGTAATGTCGAAAGCTTGAGTATTCGGCCAGTTGACAGAGGTTGGCGCCACAAGGAAATGAGATGGAGACAATCACCAATAGAAGAATTCGACCAAGCCACCCTTCACTACAAGGTTACGCTATTCGGTGAATAATAAAATAAAAAAAATAATCGGCTTAGGGAATCAAGAGAGACAAGGAAATTATGTTCGGCCAAAGGAGAAAACCAAGAGGAGAAGAAGATGAATGAGGGGAAAATTCGGCTATTGAAATGAATTGACAGAATAATACGAGGAAAGAGGAGAAAGGATTCGGTGTAAACAAAGAAGATGAAACAGATTCGGCCAAAGAAAAAATTAAGGGAAGAAGAAAAGAAGGCTTTTAAGAGAATTTGGCATTTGCTCACTTGAGTTTCGGTAAAAGTGACCTGAAAAGAAAAAAACCCCAATGGTCAAAACACTCCACGGAACGTCACAATTAGAGAAAAACCCGAAACGAAGAAAAAGGAAAATCCCAAAACAGTAGAGAAGACAATCGGCTTCTACACTCTCCCCAAATGCCGAAAATGCACCAAAAGAAATGCTCATAGCCGAATTCCCCTACTCTAGCTACCCCATTCAGCTATGATTCCTTTCACATCCCAACTCCTTGAAAGTCTCCACCAATTCCTCCTAGATTCACTCCACACACCCCATTTAAACTCATTCAAATCTGATGACCAATTCTCTAACCACCACTACAGAGTTTGAATCAAACTCTACCTCTCACGCCATAGAGATATAAAATAAAACCCCATCTTTGCATGCCATGGGATTCGAACCCACTCCCTCCTAAATGCCCAAACACGCCACTTACCACCACAACACAAGGTCTCTTGTGTCACAAAACAAACACCACTTAATATATGCCCTTTAAGCTAACATCAAGGTTTCCAAAAGAGCAAAAATCAAAATTTTGCCAGAGGCCATGCTTGAACCCAGGCTTCCTAAATATCCCCATACACACCCAAATCACTTAGCCATTAAAGCAAACAAGCAATTTATCAGGACATGAAAAAAAAAATTAAAGACCCTATACTTTTTGGGTGTTACAATTCTACCCCCTTAAAGAAATTTCAGCCTCGAAATTCACCTGGTCGGAAAAGGTGGGGATATTACTGATGCATCGCCTCCTCAGGCTCCCATGTGGCTTCCTCGGTACCGTGATTACGCCAAAGCACCTTGACCAAAGGAACAGATTTCCTCCTTAATACCTTAACATCACGATCCAGTATCTGCACCGGTTCTTCCTCAAAAGTCAGATCAGGTCTAACCTCAATCTCCTCAACCGGCACTATATGTGAGGGATCAGAGCGGTATTGCCTCAGCATGGAGACGTGGAACACATCATGTATCCTGTTGAACTCAGGAGGCAACTCAAGTTGATAGGCAACCGGTCCTACATGCTTTAATATTCGGTAAGGTCTGATGAATCTAGGGCTCAGTTTGTCTTTCCGTCCAAATCTCAGAATCTTCTTCCATGGTGAGACCTTCAAAAAGACATAATCCCCCACAGAGTACTCTATCTCTCTGCGCTTTAAATCAGCATACGACTTTTGCCTATTAGATACTTCCTTTAACCAATCTCGGATCAACTTTACTTTTTTTCGGTTTCAAAAACTAACTCTGGCCCCTAAGACTCGCCGCTCACCAAGTTCTGTCCAACATGCAGGGGTGCGACACTTACGACCATATAATGCCTCGTACGGTGCCATCTGAATACTGGATTGATAGTTGTTGTTATATGCGAATTCTGCTAGCGGCAAGTAGTCTTCCCAACTGCTTTTGAAATCAATTACACAGCTTCTTAACATGTCCTCCAATATCTGAATCACCCTCTCTGACTGACCGTCAGTCTGAGGATGGAATGCATAAGTCCAACCTTGTACCCAAAGCCTCGTGTAACTTTTTCCAGAATCGAGATGTAAATCTAGGATCTCTGTCCGAAATGATAAAGACTGCATGGGGTAGCAGTCTCACAATCTCAACCACGTATAACTTAGCCAACTTATGTAGTGAATAATCAGTGCGGACCGGTATAAAGTGGGCAGGTTTAGTCAGTCGGTCAACAATAACCCATACCGAGTCCTTCTTAGTCGGTGTTAAGGGTAGCCCACTTACAAAATCCATGGTTACCCTCTCCCACTTCTAGAGTGGAATCTTTACTGGCTGCAGTAACCCATAAGGTAGTTGATGCTCAGCCTTAACTTGCTGGCTTGTCAGACACTTACCCACAAGATCAGTAACCTCGCGCTTAAGCCCTGGCTACCAGTACAGTTCACGCAGATCTCGATACAACTTGTTTCCACCAGGATGCATAGCACAAGGACTGTTATGTGCCTCCCGTAGGATAGACTGCCTCAGATCAGAATCTCTCGGTATACAAACTCTCCCACGGAAACACAGTACTCCCTCACTATTCAGCCCAAAATCCGTAGTCTCCCCCTTCTCAACCAATCGGAAACGAGGAACCAACGATTCATCCAACAACTATTTCTCCTTAATTTGATCAATCCAGGTCGGTCTCACCTGGTGTTCAGCCAACAAACTACCATCCTCAAATAGGCTGAGACGAGCAAACATTGCTCTCAGATCCGATACAACCCTACGGCTCAATGCATCAGCTACTACGTTAGCTTTACCAGGATGGTACTCAATCAAGCAATCATAATCCTTAAGCAACTCTATCCATCTTCGTTTCCTAAGATTCAACTCCTTCTGAGTAAGGAGGTACTTGAGGCTTTTATGGTCTGTGTAAATAATCGACTTCTCACCGTATAAATAATGCATCCAAATCTTCAGTGCGAATACCACCGCAGCTAGCTCCAAGTCGTGAGTGGGGTACTTCGTCTCATGAGGCTTAAGCTGACGAGACGCGTAAGCAACCACCTTACCTTCTTGCATCAATACACAACCCAATCCAGTGTGCAACGCATCACAGTAGACAATGAATTCCTTCCAGACTTTGGCTGTATTAACACAAGGGCTTCAGTCAGAACTTTCTTCAGTTTCTCAAAACTCTCTTGCTGCTTTTCAGTCCAATTAAATGGTACCCCTTTACGCAGTAACTTAGTCAGGGGTGTAGTAATCAGTGAAAACCCCTCAACAAAATGTCTGTAATACCCAGCCAGACCCAGAAAACTTTGAATCTCAGATACAGTCTTTGGTGGTTTCCAATCCAATACGGCTTTAATTTTTTGAGGATCAACCCTAATCCCCTCGGCAGACACCACGTGACCCAGAAATGTCACTTCTCGCAACCAGAACTCACACTTGCTGAACTTTGCGTATAGCTGCTTTTCCCTGAGAATTCACAAAACAATTCGCAGATGTGCATCATGATCCTTCTCGGTTCTTGAATCCACCAAGATGTCATCTATAAACACAACTACGAACTAATCCAAATAGGGCTGGAATACCCGGTTCATCATATCCATGAAAGCAGCTGGTGCATTCGTCAACCCAAACGACATTACTAGAAACTCGTAATGACCATAACGAGTCCTAAATGCAGTCTTATACACATCCGCCTCTTTAACCTTTAGCTGATGATACCCAGATCGAAGATCTATCTTGGAGAAAATTGAAGCTCCTCGCAGCTGGTCAAACAGATTCTCTATCTTCGGTAAAGGGTACTTGTTCTTAATAGTAAGTTTGTTCAGTTCACGATAATCGATGCACATGCGCATGGATCTATCCTTCTTCTTCACGAATAGCATTGGTGCTCCCCATGAGGACACACTCAGCCAAATGAATCCTCGGTCCAGTAGCTCTTGAATTTGAGCCTTTAACTCTACCAGCTCCTTCGGTGCTATCCTATAAAGGGCGATGGACACCGAGTCATTCCCGGTAGGAGCTCAATCATCGAATTCGACCTCACGCTTTGGGGCGCCCAGAAACTCTTCTCTAAAAATACATCCGGAAACTCCTTAACAGTTTTGACATCTCCAACAGAAGGACTTTTAGAATCAGAACTGCTGACATAAGCTAAAAACGTCTCGCAACACTTGCGAACCAGTTTCTCGGCCTTTAATGCTGATATTACATTAGACAGATAATCTATTCGCTCCCCCAACACAACCATCTCCTCATCCTCAGAAGACTTCAACACCATACGCTTAGCAGCGCAGCCCAAATTCGCACGGTGTTTCACTAGCCAGTCCATGCCCAATATCAGATTCAATTCACCAAACGGCAGTTCCATCAATTCCGCCAGAAAGACAACCCCTTTGTAACACCCCAAACCCGGTCAATACACCACGACCGAATCTGGCATGTTACGGGGAAAATCGCGTTTGAGGGGTTAGGTTTCAGGTTAAAGATTCGATGAAAAAAACTCTTTGTCATATTTTATACTTGTCGAAATCTTGGGCATGATTGCTTTGTCATATTTTAATGTTTTAGGATGTTTTAGGGTGATACCCGATGGTAAAGTTTAAAACGTATCGCGTTGTAGTTTGAAAACCTCATCTTTCCAAGTTTTATCCAATATTAGTCCAATTCTTTGTTAAGGCATGTTTAAAATCCAATACAAGCATGTAATTAACAAAAACATAAAGTTAAAAGGCCTTTTACAATCCAAAATAAAAACCCAAGTGAAAATAAATAAAATATAGTACCAAGTTTAAAACAGTGCAACCTCGATTTTTATTCATGGCATGAGCACCTCGAGTCCACCCCGGCTCCATGTCCGCAACTAAGTGTCACCTGAAATGATAAGGGAGAAGGTGAGTCGCAAGACTCGGTGCATAAATCCCCTCCCGTATATGCAACATTCCAACACACATCATACTAAAGCAATACAATCAATGCACCCGATCCTAACCATCCATATCACCTTCCTACCCCGTGTGGTACCAAACCACCGGTGGTGCCAAACCACCGGTGACCCAAAGTCACGATATCCATCAATGTGGTGCCAAACCACTGGTGACCCAAAGTCACGAATAATCCAATGATGGGGCCAACCCATCGTGGTGATACCAAATCACCGGCGTCAATCCCAGTATCTCAACCGTGGGGCCAACCCATCGTGGTACGGCCACCGGGACAAGACGCTATGAGGTGCCAAACCTCGGTGTCCCAAAGACACAATGTGATACCAAATCACCGTGACCGAAGTCACGAATCCAATGATGGGGCCAACCCATCGTGT
Source organism: Gossypium sturtianum (assembly GCA_025698515.1). Taxonomy (NCBI): domain Eukaryota; kingdom Viridiplantae; phylum Streptophyta; class Magnoliopsida; order Malvales; family Malvaceae; genus Gossypium; species Gossypium sturtianum. The sequence continues at coordinate 79,793,473 of CM046944.1, forward strand.
GATACCAAATCACCGGCGCCAATCCCGTAATATCAACCGTGGGGCCAACCCACCGTGGTGCTAAGCCACTGGGGCGAGACGCCGAGGTGCCAAACCTCTGGTGACCCAAAGTCACAAAATATCATCTGTGGTACCAAACCACCGGTGGTGCCAAACCACCGTGTCCCCCAAGACACGGATATCATATTCCCCCTCCTCTCATATCACCCATACATGTCATCGATGCAAATCATGTAAATCATGCAATCATGCCAATATGTTTAATATCGCATCTCATATCACATACCTCAAAGCAATCATGATATCATATACCATTAATAGAACTCGTAATGAAACGGACTTACCTTGATCCGTACACATACCCCATTGGGTACCATATCCATCAACCATATCGCTTTGATCTTAATAGGCAAACAGGTTATTAAACATATCACTAAGTAGATAGTGTGTTAGTCTACACACTGTTCGAACACAAGCTTTAACCAAAGAATCGATCTAAGACCCTCGATAGCCTCGGCAACCTTGCTCCTATAATCGGCCAAACAGAGATTAGCACTTATACCATTCGGCGAAATAGATAAACCAAAGGGTTAACATTAAACCCTTACCTCGCAAATGGTTTGGTTTCCTACCAAACCCGAACCAAACAATGGTTCCTCGACAATCGGCCTCACCCTAAAAAAAAAAGTTACTCCTTTAATAACTTGGCTTGATGAAAACTAAATGAATAGACTAAAAGAACCAACTCTTACCACCACTTACCAATTGCTTACCCAAAGATAATTGCTTTGCTTGATCGCTTCCTTCACAATTCAATGTCCTATACAAAATGGTTTCCAAACAAGAGGTTAACTCCTTTCAACCACACCGTAATCGGCTCTTAACCAACCCACAAACGACAAAGAACAAGGGAGGGGAGAAATGGCCATTCGGCCAAGCACTTACCTTCTTCTGAACTCAAATGAAAACCGAACTAGAAGAGGTCTACACCACATAACTATTCGGTCAAGATGCAACTAAAGAAAGAAGAGAAATTTCGGCAACACCAGGGAGGGATTCGGCTAAGAAGCAATGTGATGTCGGCACAAGTGTTTCAAAAGAGAAGAGATGAAAATATAAGAAAAAGAGAATACTAGTTTCGAAACTTACGCAAGTGAAAAAGAAAAGAAATGCAAGAGTGCATTCGGCTACCCAAGAGAACTAGGAAGAACAAAGCAAATTCGGCAAAAGGTTGTCTCAGATTTCTCGGTTTCAAGGAAGAAAATGAAAAGAGAAATCAATTGGAATTCCTGCTACTATTGACAAAAGAGAGAAATTTGGTTTGACACAAAGTGACCAAAAATGCACAAAAGTGCCTAAGTGAATTTCGGCTATCACCCTCCCCACTTACCAAAACCGCCACTCTCTCCACAAACTCCCCAACATTCGGCCACTACCAACAATTACTCCAAGCCACACATTCAAACTAGTTGAACTAGTCAACCTCCACAATTTACTCCCCACCCACCATTCAAACACTTGACTTGGTCCAACCTCAACCACCTTGGCGTCAAAATGGAAGCAAAAAGTGGGACTTCGCAACTTGAACTCGGGACCTCTCCCCGCAAGTGGCGTCACACACACAAGCCTCAAGTGGCGCCTATCCCGCCACTCCACCACTCATTTCTTGTGCTTTCAAACACCAAATAATATTTATAAACCCCACTTCTTCACTCCCTCTCACCTAAGCCTAAAACTAAAATTTCCCCACCTACTCAAGCTTACACCTAGCTTACAACTAAGCCCCTACAACATCAAAACAAAGAACATAGCGCACTGCATACACTGCAAAACAAAGTCATAACAAAATAGCCCCTATCCCCGGATATTACGCTTCTACCCCTAAAAAAATAATTTCGGCCTCGAAATTACCCGATCAAAAGAGTTGAGGGTACTCTTTGTCTCATCACATCCTCGGGTTCCCACGTAGCTTCTTCCACGCCATGGTTCCGCCATAGCACCTTTACCAGAGGCACCGACTTCCTACGCAAAACCTTTACATCCCGATCTAGGATCTGCACGTGTTCCTCCTCCATGGTCAAATCCGGATTCACCTCGATCTCTTCCATTTGCTACAACATGCGATGGATCTCGAACGATAACGCCTAAGCATCGAAACGTGAAATACATCGTGAATCGACTCAACTCACCGCAACTCAAGCCGGTAAGCCATCGGGTCCCACTCGTTTGATGCACCTTATACGCCCAATAAACCTCGGACTTAGCTTGCCTTTCCTTCCGAATCTCAATACTTTCTTCCATGGCGAGACCTTCAGAAAACTTGATCCCCACAAAGAAACTCTATATCTCTTCGCTTGAGATCGGCATAAGACTTCGCCTATCCGAAGCTTCCTTCAATCGAGCTCAATCAACTTAACCTTGTCTTCGGTCCGCAACCAACTCGTCCCAAAATTTGGCGTTCACCCAACTCCGTCCAACATGTAGGTGAGCGACACTTTCTACCATACAACGCCTCATAAGGTGCCATTTTGATGCTTGCTTGGTAACTATTATTGTAGGCGAACTCACTAATGGCGTAAACTCCTCCCAACTACCTCCAAATCCGAACACAACCTCTTAGCATATCCTCTAAGATCTGTATAACCCTTTTCGATTGCCTGGCCGATCGCGGGTGAAAAGCCGTCCCGAAATCAGCCCAGCGTACCCAAAGCCCGATGCAACGCTTTCCGAACCTTGACGTAAATCGGGATCCCTATCCGAGATAATCGATCTTCGCACACCGTGCAATCTCACTATCTCGACACATACAGACTTCGCCAACCTCTCAAGTGAGTAATCAACCCTTACCGGAATGAGGTGAGCTGATTTAGTCGACGATCCACAATTACCCAAATCGAGTCTTTCTTGCTCGGCGTAAAAGGTAATCCACCGACGAAATCCATAGTTATTCTTTCTCACTTCCATTGTGGAATCTTCACCGGGTTGAAGCAACCCCGACGGCAATCGATGCTCGGCCTTGACTCTGACATGTCGTGCACTTCCTACAAACCCCGTCACTTCTTTCTTCGACTCCGACCACCAAATTGCTCTCTTAGATCTCTATACATCTTGCTTCCTCCAGGGATGCATAGCGTATGGGCTGCTATGCGTCTGAAGAATCCTCCGCCTCACTCAACGCCCTTCGGCATACAAGCTCGCTTTGAAAACACAAAGACTCCATCACTAGATACATCGTAACCTCCAAACCACCATCCTGCACTGAGACCTCTGCGCACTCAAAACCTCATCTTCCAACTGTTTCTCTCTGATCTGCTCAACCCAAGTAGGCTTAACCTGCAGCTCTGCCAGAATACTTCCATCGTCATACAATCACAGATGGGCAAACATCGCTCTTAAGTCCGAAACAACCTTACGGCTCAACGCGTCTGCCACCACGTTAGCCTTGCCCGGATGATATTCAATCGAACAATCATAATCCTTGAGCAATTCAATCCATCTGCGCTGCCTCAAATTCAAATCCTTCTGAGTCAAAAGATACTTTAGACTCTTGTGATCTGTGTAGACTATCGATCTCTCTCCGTACAAGTAGTGCCTCCAAATTTTCAAGGCGAAGACTACAGCGGCTAACTCCAAGTCGTGCGTCGGATAATTGACCTCATGTGGCCTCAATTGCCTAGCCCTTTTCTGAGGATTACCTGATGACCCAGAAGATCCAAAACTCCTCTTATGTCTGTTCCTATCCATGCCCTGCCTTACCGACTCCTTCACTCCCTCAGCTACCTTAGCCTTCTCAACCAGACAAAGAAACTCACGCTCCTGCGTGGAGCAATCAAGAACCTCAACTCGTCTCTCGGACCATCCTCAAAACGAACACACCTCTCGTGTTCGGTAGCCACAATGCCCCTAGCATACCGACTCACCTCAAGAACTCACCTCGTACTGGACACGGACTTACTCCCCTGAACTAACCTCAGAAATGCTTTTCGTAAGTCGCGTCGATGTAGCTAGCTCCAATGTACTTTTTCGATAAGCGACCTTAAAATAATCCCACGTAAGATCCTCTCTGCAAAGATCGTCCCGAACCGTGAGCCACTACTGGTATGACTCATCCCGAAGAAGCGATACTATGCCCTTCACTTCTCCTCGGCGATCGGTCTAAATCATCCATGACCCGCTCTGTCGCCTCCGGCCAATACTCACCGTCTTTGAGCAACACCGAAACACCTCGAAATACCTCGGCCCGTTCGCGCGAGAGTCGCCAGCACGCATTTCACGACTCCTGCGCCTCCACCTACTCCACTACCCTTTCCAAAACCCGCAAAGATCGCTGCGACAACGCATCATCCCCGCTTTGATCTTGAAACTCACCACCTCCACCGGTGGCGATGCCGGTATCTCATTCTCGACCCCCGACCGGATCCTACGGGTTCCGGCGTCATCCTACCACGACCTGCGTCCCACGACCGCGCGTCCACCTCGAGCACTCATGACTAAAATCACTACGTGCTCGATTTAGGAGTTTTATGCATCGATAATTATTCCACTGTTTTAATAGCAAAGTCTTATAAATATTAAAGAAGCTTTGTTTCATGAGTTCACGAATCCTATCGGTTTGATTTCTCTGATAATCCACTATTGCCAATCATACAATCCCATCAATATCAAAATCACAAGCAATAGTGAGGGTACTTACAGCGAATCTGTGCCGAGACTCGGTGCCATGCCTTTTCAACCACATATTTAAAAATAAAACTCTTAAAACAACTTTTCAAAACATTTTGGGCCTCGGGCCCACAGCCGAGCCTTTGAACTTGGCTTTGATACCACAATTGTAACACCCCAAACCCGGTCAATACACCACGACCGAATCTGGCATGTTACGGGGAAAATCGCGTTTGAGGGGTTAGGTTTCAGGTTAAAGATTCGATGAAAAAAACTCTTTGTCATATTTTATACTTGTCGAAATCTTGGGCATGATTGCTTTGTCATATTTTAATGTTTTAGGATGTTTTAGGGTGATACCCGATGGTAAAGTTTAAAACGTATCGCGTTGTAGTTTGAAAACCTCATCTTTCCAAGTTTTATCCAATATTAGTCCAATTCTTTGTTAAGGCATGTTTAAAATCCAATACAAGCATGTAATTAACAAAAACATAAAGTTAAAAGGCCTTTTACAATCCAAAATAAAAACCCAAGTGAAAATAAATAAAATATAGTACCAAGTTTAAAACAAAGGTAACCTCGATTTTTATTCATGGCATGAGCACCTCGAGTCCACCCCTACCCATGTCCGCAACTAAGTGTCACTGAAATGATAAGGGAGAAGGTGAGTCACAAGACTCGGTGCATAAATCCCCCCCCAGATATGCAACATTCCAACACACATCATACTAAAGCAATACAATCAATGCACCCGATCCTAACCATCCATATCACCTTCCTACCCCGTGTGGTACCAAACCACTGGTGACCCAAAGTCACGATATCCATCAATGTGGTGCCAAACCACTGGTGACCCAAAGTCACGAATAATCCAATGATGGGGCCAACCCATCGTGTGATACCAAATCACCGGGCGTCAATCCCGTATCTCAATCGTGGGGCCAACCCATCGTGGTACGAAAGCCACCGGGACAAGACGCTATGAGGTGCCAAACCTCCGGTGTCCCAAAGACACAATGTGATACCAAATCACTTTGGTGACCGGAAGTCACGAATCCAATGATGGGGCCAACCCATCGTGTGATACCAAATCACTGGCGTCAATCCCGTAATATCAACCGTGGGGCCAACCCACCGTGGTGCTAAGCCATCGGGACGAGACGCCGAGGTGCCAAACCTCTGGTGACCCAAAGTCACAAAATATCATCTGTGGTACCAAACCACTGGTGGTGCCAAACCACTGGTGTCCCAAAGACACGGATATCATATTCCCCCTCCTCTCATATCACCCATACATGTCATACTGATGCAAATCATGTAAATCATGCAATCATGCCAATATGTTTAATATCGCATCTCATATCACATACCTCAGCAATCATGATATCATATACCATTAATAGAACTCGTAATGAAACGGACTTACCCGGATCCGTACACATACCCCATTGGGTACCATATCCATCAACCATATCGTTTTGATCTTAATAGGCAAACAGGTTATTAAACATATCACTAAGTAGATAGTGTGTTAGTCTACACACCTGTTCGAACACAAGCTTTAACCAAAGAATCGATCTAAGACCCTCGATAGCCTCGGCAACCTTGCTCCTATAATCGGCCAAACAGGAGATTAGCACTTATACCATTCGGCCAGAATAGATAAACCAAAGGGTTAACATTAAACCCTTACCTCGCAAATGGTTTGGTTTCCTACCAAACCCGAACCAAACAATGGTTCCTCTGACAATCGGCCTCACCCTAAAAAGAAAACGGTTACTCCTTTAATAACTTGGCTTGATGAAAACTAAATGAATAGACTAAAAGAACCAACTCTTACCACCACTTACCAATTGCTTACCCAAAGATAATTGCTTTGCTTGACTGCTTCACAATCCCGAATGTCCTATACAAAATGGTTTCCAAACAAGAGGTTAACTCCTTTCAACCATACCGTAATCGACTCTTAACCAACCCACAAACGACAAAGAACAAGGGAGGGGGAGAGAAATGGCCATTCGGCCAAGCACTTACCTTCTTCTCTCAACTCAAATGAAAACCAAACTAGAAGAGGTCTACACCACACAACTATTCGGTCAAGATGCAACTAAAGAAAGAAGAGAAATTTCGGCAACACCAGGGAGGGATTCGGCTAAGAAGCAATGTGATGTCGGCACAAGTGTTTCAAAAGAGAAGAGATGAAAATATAAGAAAAAGAGAATACTAGTTTCGAAACATGCAAGTGAAAAAGAAAAGAAATGCAAGAGTGCATTCGGCTACCCAAGAGAACTAGGAAGAACAAAGCAAATTCGGCAAAGGTTGTCTCAGACTTTCTGGTTTCAAGGAAGAAAATGAAAAGAGAAATCAATTGGAATTTCGGCTACTATTGACAAAAGAGAGAAATTTGGTTTGACACAAAGTGACCAAAAATGCACAAAAGTGCCTAAGTGAATTTCGGCTATCACCCTCCCCACTTACCAAAACCGGCCACTCTCTCCACAAACTCCCAACATTCGGCCACTACCAACAATTACTCCAAGCCACACATTCAAACTAGTTGAACTAGTCAACCTCCACAATTTACTCCCCACCCACCATTCAAACACTTGACTTGGTCCAACCTCAACCACCTTGGCGTCAAAATGGAAGAAAAGTGGGACTTCTGCAACTTGAACTCAAGACCTCTCCCCTGCAAGTGGCGTCACACACACAAGCCTCAAGTGGCGCCTATCCTGCCACTCCACCAGCTCATTTCTTGTGCTTTCAAACACCAAATAATATTTATAAACCCCACTTTCTTGACTCCCTCACCTAAGCCTAAAACTAAAATTTCCCCACCTACTCAAGCTTACACCTAGCTTACAACTAAGCCCCTACAACATCAAAACAGCAACATAGCGCACCAGACACCTGCAAACAAAGTCATAACAAAATAGCCCCTATCCCTGGATATTACACCCTTGGACCTCTAAGGGCACGTCTCTGAACAACTTATTCACCCTAACCGACTGTCCCAGTGGACTTAACACAGTCATCTCACTATCAGTATTTTCAAATTGGAAACCCAGCGTCCCAGACACAGTACATACAACATACGAGTGTGTAGACCCAATGTCAATTAAAGCAGTGTATGGTACATTATAAATTAAGAATGTACCAGTTATGACGTCAGGGGCGTCGCCATCCTATCAGCGACGAGCAGCATAGACCAAAGCTGGCTGTCTCGCCTCAGTGTTACCAGCACATCTACCCGGTGCTCCACGACCTTGTCCCAAACCATTTCCACCCCTGGCCTGACCACGGCCTCTCGGTGGCTGCTGACCACCTTTCCCTGGCTGAACATGACCCTGACCTGCGGCTTGCATCTGAACAGGCCTCTAAGTACAGTTCTTGACCTGATGATCCATGGACCCACATCTAAAACACGCCCCAATTCGTTTCCAGCACTCACCCTGATGAGCTCTCCCACAGTCTGCGTAAGGCTGCGGTCTAACCATAGTAACAGGAACTGCTCGGACTGACCCATCAAATTTGGTCTTCTTCATAGGCCCTCCAAAAGAACCCGAGGGCCCTGAATCCCTTTTAAATCTACCATTATCTTTCTTGCGATTCTGGTGCTCAGAGCGCTTCACATCCTCAGCGATTTTTGCTTTCTCAACAAGGGCAGTAAAGTCTCTCTCCCTCTGCGGAGCTATCAACACACGTAACTCATCCCAGAGGCCATCTTCGAACCGCACACAACGTTCATACTCAGTAGCGACTATACCACGAGCATAATGACTCAACCGTAAGAATTCTGCTTCATATACTGCCACTGTCTTATTCCCCCAGGTCAGGCTCAGAAATTTCTTTCTTCAGGCGTCCACATAACTTACGCCCACATACTTCCCTTGAAAAGCCTTCTTAAAGAAATCTCACGTCAAACGGTTGGCCTGCATACCCTCTCTTACAGTGAGCCACCACTGGTACGCCTCGTCTCGCAGTAAGAACACTGCCCCCTTTAATTTCTGCTCCACAGTACCGTCAAGGTCATCCATTATCCCCTCGGTAGCTTCTAACCAATACTCTGCCACATTTGGGGCTACACTAGAAACACCCTTGAAGATTTTCGCTCCATTAGACCGGAGTCGCTCAGAAATTGACCCTCGGCCATCGATCCGATGACTCGCTCCAAAGAACCCTTTCAAGAACACGCAGCATTGCTTGAGATAGAGCATCATCCCCAACTGCTCGGTCATGAGACCCTGTCTCCGTTACTGGTGAGGCTGGTGCCTCTCTAGTAGGCATGTGACCCGATGCTGAAGACCCAGCCCTAGTACCTCAGCCTCTACTGCGGCCTCGTGTACCCCTTCCGCGAGTTCCTCTTGAGCTCATATCGATATAGCGTAGGATCTGGTTTAGAAGTCTTATGAATCAGTTCATAGTTCCAGTAATTATTAACGGATGTTTTATGATAATCAGTATTTAAAGTTTTTGTTTTTGTAGATCGAGATATCTCACTACAGTTTCCAGTCTTCTACAGTCTCAGTTTACCATAACAAAAGAGTTTTAGCATAGTACTACTACCTATAGTAGTTTCTCAGTATAACATTTCAGTCTATAGCAGTAAACAGTGTCAGAGAACTTACAGATTGGCGCAGGAGACTCGGTGTGCCACACTTTCAATAACAACCTTTCAATTTTCTTTCCAAAACCAAAATTTAGACAATTTTAGAAAAAATTTCAAGAACCCATTCCACAGCTGAGTTTTGTAACCTGGCTCTCTGATACCACTAAATGTAACACCCCAAACCCGGCCTAGATGTTACGACCAGATCTGACGTGGCACATCGAAGTATTGATTTGAAAGCTGGCCTTGTTTGTGACTAAATTTTAAATCCCTTTTGAATAGTTGCTATTGAAAACGTTGATGTTGTAAAATCAAACATGTTGACCAATTATCGGTTACATCATTTGTTACAAGTTTATTAGTCCGGATTAAAAATCGCAGAAGCCTTTTCTAGTTGTAAACTTTAAGATTTGGAATGCGTGATTTTCTTTGGAAACAGTTATTATTTTGAAAACCCGTGTTTCCTAACCTAGCAGGCTGAAATAAGAAGTTAAAACCAAATAAAAGTTAAAACCTCAAATCACCTTATTACATAAATATCAACCCCAAAATAAAATATTTAAAAAGCTAGGTATAAATTAAAATACTCGCGAACATGTGGCCACCTCCGAGTCCCTCATGACTCCAAATCATCTAAGGTCGGGATTACTCAACAACTAAAAAAAAGGGTGAGTTACGAGAACTCAGGTGTGTAATCCCCTATCATGCAATGCTGATGCAGGCGCAGAGCCCTATTCAAGAATAGTATAGTGTGGGTATAAGCCCAACATAATAACAGTACAGAACAGTGATGTAACCCAACCCAAACCAGCCGACACACCACCCGTACCAACCATCACACCATGTGGGGACCAAGTCGACCCACCCAGGCAACACACCAATATCGTAGCAGAGCTGCTAATAGTAACGCAGCAAAGCTGCTAATAACAGTAAACGTGGCCAAGCCACTAAAATCAGAATACGTGGCAAAGCCACTAGAGCAGTAAAAACGTGGCAGAGCCACTAGTACAGTACTTCCTCCAAATCAGAATCCCCAACCCCAATGCAGAATGTCGTGTCATAAATATTACGTGTATGCAATATGTCATAATCATAACCAGTCATATAAATATCATACACACATCACTTAAACTACCACTAAGGGTATAATGGTCATTTTGTCTGTAACAGCCCGGTTTAGACCCTAGTCGAAACAGTGATTTTGAGACCACAAATCCGAGGTTGAAATAATATTTTAATATTATTTTCTGTGTGTACAGTATGTGAATTAGCCTGTGTGAAATTTCTGTGTGAAAATTTTGTGATCTGTGTGTTTAATTTACAAAAAGGACCCAATCGTGTAAAATATAAAATGATGTGTGCTGATTGTTAAGTGTTCAATTGTTGATGTCTTTATAAAGTGAAATCCTTAAAAGGCAATTAATCCATTATTTGGTAGTAGGGTGGTTGATGGACAAATATGTCCATAGTTTAATGATTTCATAAGCATTTTATTAAGGGCAAATATGGTATTTGATAATTAAGTTATTTTATAACAAAACAAAACATTGAAATGGCCATTTTCTATCCATATTTCCACCGAAAAATAGAAAAGAGAATATCCATTGAAGCTTTTAAAATTTCGGCACTTGTTAAGCTCAATTGAGGTATGATTTTGACTCGATTTTTGATAAATTCTATGTTTTCGTAATCGTTGCTTCGTGCTTTAGCTAACCCATGTCTTAATTTTGTGAGATGATGATGTTTTTGAAATATGCCATTGATGAACTTGTGAGTTCTTGAATGCTTGATGGAGGAAAATGAAAGATATGTGTTTGATTAAGATAGTTTGTCTTTGGAGTTTTGATGAATTTGTGTATGTTAGGCTAAATTGAGAAAAGTGTAAATTGAGGGACTAAAATGTGAAATAAATGAAATGTGTGGGCTTGTATGAACACAAGGAAAATTCGGCTAGGCTTGTGTGAAGAGAAACTATGTGAATTTGATGATTTTGTGAAATAGGGACTAAAGTGTCAAAATGTGAAAATGTGAGGGTTATTTTGTAAAATGCCCTAAATAAGTGTGTGTGGATTAAATTGAATGAAATTGTGATTGAATGGATTGAATTTGAATGTATATAGACCAAGAGAGGAGAGGTTCAGATCGTGATCGAGGCAAAGATAAAGTGCTCGATTAATCGACCGTTTCGGTAGTTCGACGTCCGAGGTAAGTTCGGATATAGTACAAGTTGTTAATTTATGTTCTATGTGATGTGAATTGAATGAGTATCTATATAATTATGAAATTAGAAATGCTATATGCTGAATTGAATTAGAAGGCACTAAATGTGCGAAATTAGAAACGGGATAGAAATGATTAGCACTGTGTGTGCGAGATGACAGAAGCTTCGGCTTATTGAATTAGTACTGTGTGTGCGATACCGATATAAGCTTGGTTTAATGTATTGGCACTAAGTGTGTGATGATGACTATGTTTTGTCTATGAATTGGCACTAAGTGTGCGAACAAAGCAAGAGAATAGCAAAGGTTGATCGAAGTGTAAAGTTGAGTGGTTGAGTAGCATGGTTGGAGAATAGCTAAGTGTTGGAAAAGGTATGTATAAAACCTATGTTGTTGATGAAATTGAAAGTAGATGAAAGGAATGCTATGTGGGTATTAGATATGTTTGGAATTGTGTGACATTGATAAATTATCTATGTGATGGTTTAATATGTATATTGATTTGATTCAATGAATTAGTTGTATTGTACTTCGAACTTACTAAGCTTTGTAAAGCTTACTGTGTGATTTGTTTCTCTGTTTTGTAGTGTTAGTGAAGCTAGCTCGGATCCGAGGATCGTCAGCATATCAATCACACTATCGGTAATCTATTTTGGTACTTTTGGAAAGATGTATATAGATGAAATATGGCATGTATAGGCTAGAAGTTATGGTATGTTTTGTGATGTTTAATCCTTGCCATGTGATTTGGCTTGGAAGTGGGATAATGTTGAGTTTATGAATGAGTTATGAAAATGGTATATTTCATGATTGTGTGGTTGATGAATAGATGTGCTTTGAAGATGGTTTATGATATGGATTACATGATGTTTGATATGTACATGTTTTGAGATGTACAATTGTTACTTTGAATGGATTTATTGTGATGACATTAGGTATAGAAGTAAATGGTAATTTTGATGGATATTGAGTGCGTTTAAAAGCATGAATTGGCATTGTTATGAAGCTTGTTGGTAGACCCTTGTAAAGGAGGCAAATTGGCCTTGCAAATGGCTTGTTTTGCCTACACGGTTATGGCACACGGGCGTGCCTAGTGACTGTGGGATAAAGTCAGTAGCTAGCCTAAGTATGCACGGCCACGGTACACGGACGTGCCTAGTAGCCGTGTGAATAAGTCAGTATATTGCCTAAGAGTACACGGCCTTAGCACACGGTCGTGCCTGGTGGTCGTGTAAAGAAGTCAGAATGCATGCTCTGTTTTGACACGGCCTGGACACATGGGTGTGTCTGGTGATCGTGTGAGGCACACGGCCTGATTGCACAGGCGTGTGACCTCAACAGTGTTGAAGAATATTTGAAATTCTGAAAACTATTGTAAGTGTACGGTTTAGTCCCGATCCCTTTCTAGCATGTGTTTAAGGTCTCGTGGACCTCAATAAGGGACTATATGATTATGTTGTAATATGTTTTAATGATGATTGACTTCGTGTAGTTAACTGGATGAGAAATGTTCTGTTTGTTCGGTAATGCCTCTTAACCCTATTTCGACGACGGTTTCGGGTTAGGGGTGTTACATCGTCGATTGGGGGTAAAACGGTAATTTCACCCCTCAGGGGTATTTCGGTCATTTAACTACTTTTGGGGTCTCGGCACAGATGACGACCCTTCAAAAGGTCTACAGTCGTCTCGAACGACTCGGATAACCTTTATGGTCAGAACAGTGTAAATGGGCCCAAAGCCCACTATTCGGCCCAAGTGGGCCCACACGCTCGTGTGGCCCGTTCAGCCCAATTTCAGTCACGGCTATGCTAACTTCGCAGCCCAATCCATTATTTGTCACTTATCGTGGATTTTATCCATGTGGAGCCCATGAGCCCATTGGGCCCACATGGCCCATCGAGGCCCATTACGACCTAAGCCCACGAGAATGCTCGTGGTGGCTTCTACAGTCTAGCGCCCATGTTTATGGGCTCGATTTACCACACGCACGATCGCACGCTCGTGTGGCATCACACGCCATATTTCCGGCTTTTTGGCATTTTGCCGTTCTACAGTTATAGTAGTGTAAACATCACATACTTTCGGCTTTTCAGCCAATCATCGAATATTGCATACAAATACACACCTGTTCACGGAACTAGCTAAGATCCACGCTCTCCGAATCCTATAATCAACCGACATATCGTATCAGATTTACAACCAATAAAGTTAATAACTGTCCAAGCCCAAAACGATAATCCATACTTACCTTGACTGATCGTTAATCGGTTTATTTCCCTTAGAACACAGGCTAGAATTGATCACACTCCTCTTTGACGATTAACTGCATTACAAATATAACCTATCAACCACGATGGTCTAAAACCATGGTTTAGCACACATCAGCCTAAAGGAAGTACACGCAACCCTTCCCCCAAAAGGGAAAGTAACATTCAGCCAAAACACTTACCCCCCACGTAATCGCTTCAGATGCCCTGCGATACCAGAGAAACCTCCCCCCTCGAAAGCCAAAACCGAATAGTGGAAAAGAAAAGAGTAAAGTCGAAAGCTTGAGTATTCGGCCAGTTGACAGAGGTTGGCGCCACAAGAAAATGAGACGGAGACAATCACCAATAGCAGAATTCGACCAAACCACCCTTCACTACAAGGTTACACTATTCGGTGAATAATAAAATAAAAAAATAATCAGCTTAGGGAATCAAGAGAGACAAGGAAATTATGTTCAGACAAAGGAGAAAACCAAGAGGAGAAGAAGATGAATGAGGGGAAAATTCGGCTATTGAAATGAATTGACAGAATAATACGAGAAAAGAGGAGAAAGGATTCGGTGTAAGTAAAGAAGATGAAACAGATTCGGCCAAAGAAGAAATTAAGAGAAGAAGAAAAGAAGGCTTTTAAGAGAATTTGGCATTTGCTCACTTGAGTTTCGGCAAAAGTGACCTGAAAAGAAAAAGACCCCAATGGTCAAAACACTCCACAGAACGTCACAAGTAGAGAAAAACCCGAAACGAAGAAAAAGGAAAATCTCAAAACAGTAGAGAAGACAATCGGCTTCTACACTCTCCCTAAATGCCGAAAATGTACCAAAAGAAATGCTCATAGCCGAATTCCCCTACTCTAGCTACCCCATTCGGCTATGATTCCCTTCACATCCCAACTCCTTGAAAGTCTCCACCAATTCCTTCTAGATTCACTCCACACCCCCCATTCAAACTCATTCAAATCTGATGACCAATTCTCCAACCACCACTGCAGAGTTTGAATCAAACTCTACCTCTCACGCCACAGAGATATAAAATAAAACCCCATCTTTGCATGTCATGGGATTCGAAACCACTCCCTCCTAAATGCCCCAACACGCCACTTGCCACCACAACACAAGGTCTCTTGTGTCACAAAACAAACACCACTTAATATATGCCCTTTAAACTAACATCCAGGTTTCCAAAAGAGCAAAAATCAAAATTTTTCCAGAGGCCATACTTGAACCCAGGCTTCCTAAATACCCCCATACACACCCAAATCACTTTGCCATTAAAGCAAACAAGCAATTTGTCAGGACATGAAAAAAAATTAAAGACCCTATACTTTTGGGGTGTTACACGCCAACACATGTATGTGGACCTTTGTACTTTTTTATCTCCCACAAGCCAGTCCTTTTCCTCAACGAGGCCATGATTTTCCATGAACATGTACTGTCTTGCACTGTACACTTGGCCTCAAACTTATCGGATTTGGATTTAACCACGTTGTTGTTAACCCCGTTCATGATGCTATGTTGTTTCAATGCACCAAGAAAACTATCATTATTGGAAAACTCCTTACCAACTTCCAATTCACCCGAATCTATTGACGAACTTGTACGGTCACGCCTTCTGTGTGGTAGATTTGGAAACTCCAACGCATCATCTTGAGATAGATCGATATTATGCATGTGGGCTGGAGGCGAGTACGCCCTGAATCGCGGATCTTCTTCTTCTTCATTTGAACCCCCTTCAACATCTTCAGGTATGGTTGGAATAGGCTCCGGTTCAAAAAATAATGTAACTCCTGCACCATTGGGGCCGGGCTCTCGAGGTGGATCCACATCGGACTCAACATCTGACCCACCATCATCTGCAAAGAAACGAGGTCCCCTCGCCGGTGGATGTCGTAAGGAGTACATCATCCCTTCTTGTGGACGTTTCATAACGTCCCCAATCAGATGTGGATTCCCCAGTACGTATTTCTAGTATCAAACAAAGACCCACCGAGGTGCATGTCCAATCCACTAACGGAGTCTCGTGCAAGGGTTGTTGTAACATCCCAAAAATTTGAGTATTATTTGTGTTGGCTCGGGTATGAATTTTTGTGTGTTAGCATAGTCTTGTGAAGGCTTGATTCTATTTAGGAAGATAGAATAATTTTTAGTATGGTTTATTTAATGAAGTGGATTAAGTGAGCTTAGCACTTAAGTTAATTTAAGTGTTAATTAAAGCATAAGAGGAGTAAGTGGCAAGTTGGTTAAGGAGCTTGAAAGGTGGCTTGAGGTTAGAGGTTCGAGTATCATGGAAAGCATTTTTGAAGACTTTATTTTGTGTTCTAGCATTGATGGACGGTCAACCTATGTTTATGATAGGTTGGACCTTAAGTTTTTGGTAGGTTGAATTTTTGATTAAGGAAAGCATGAAATAGGGGATAAGAATCTTAAGGTTATGGAAGGTTGGGGAGACATAAGGCTTGGATGTAGGAAAATGTTTTGGAAAGTATTCCAAGGCCTTTAGTGAATGTATGTGGACGGTATGGGTGTCTAAGGGGGTGGCCGAATTTTGTTAGGTAGCTTGGGGGGGAATAGTTGGCCAATTTTTCCTATTGAACATCTTTTTGCATTTTTGTTTTCCCTCTCCAAAAACTCTTTCTTTGGCCGAATGTCATTGTGCATTTTGTGCAAATTTAGCTTTTGTTTTAGCTCTTATTTTGTTGAACCAAAAATGCTATTTCCTTTCTTTCATTTGTCCTTTTGAACCAAAACTTCATTTTGGTATTTTTGCACTTTTCTTTTAGGCAAAATAGGTGTTGGCCGAATCTCATCTCTTCCACATCTCTCTTTTCTTTTCTTTTTGACATTTGTTCATAATCACATTTTCTTTTACACTCTCTTGGCCGAATATTTCTCCATCTCAAATACCATTTCTTTTTCATTTGTTCAAAGATAAAACATCTACCTCTATTCTATTTTTCTTTTCTTTTTCATTCCACCATAGCCGAATCTTCCCACTTCCTTTTAGTTCTAGTTTGGCCGATTATTCAAGGGTAAACTCTCTTTGGTTTCTTCAATCGATTTTGATAAAAGGGGTAAGTGTTCATGGATGTTTTCCTTTAATTCTTTTCTCGTCTCTATGTTATTTTTTTGTGGATTAAGGTCGAATCTATGGGCATTGGTTTGCAAGGTTCTAATCATTCTTAGAAACCGATCTCTTTTAGGCTTTTCGGGACGTTGGAAGCAATCAATCTAAGCCTCGTTTCTTTGTCAATCGATTTGGGTAAGTTTAGGTAAGATTTGGTATTACAAGTGATAACTCTTTGGGATTTAGTAGTATGGCCGAATGGCCTTTGTTCATAATTTTAGTATTGGCCGATTGTAGGACAAGGTGTTCTAGTCTGATAAAACCGGATTCGGAGTTAGTTCTTGCGTTGGTGAAAGGTGTGTATCTTACACACTTTATAACTTGGTTTATATATGTATATTTGTGTGTTATAACTAATCATATTATGAAAGTGGGTAAATCGATGAGATCTGGATATGATACCATGATGGTATGAATGAGGATTCTGGTAAGTCCGTTTCAATATGTTGTTAATACATGTGGATTGAAATCATGATCTACGATTTATGATATATTCATTATGAGATACATATCAAAGTTTATTGACATGATTTGTCTATCTATTGCATTGGTATGGGCAATATGAGAGGAGGGGGAAGATTGATGATTCGTGTCTTCGGACACCAGTGGTTTGGCACCACCAGTGATTTGGTATCACATTCGTGTCTTCGGACACCAGAGGTTTGGCACCTCATAGCGACTTGTCCCTGTGGTTAATTCCACCGTGGGTTGGCCCCACTTTTGAGATATGGGATCGTCTAGCGGTTGATTTGGTATCACACGTGGGTTGGCCCCACAGATGGATTAGTCGTGACTACGGTCACCAAAGTGATTTGGTATCACATTTGTGTCTTTGGTCACCAGTGGTTTGGCACCACAAGTGGTTTGGTACCACACGGGGTAGAAAAGGAGTTATGGATGGCTAGGTTGGGTGCATTATACATATATGTTGCTTTGTTATAATTTGTGTAAGTATGTGGTATTTACCCGGGAGAGGGGAATATGCACTTTGAGTCTTGGTGACTCACCTTCTCCTTATCTTTTCAGGTGATTCGTGAGATCGCGGATATGGAGCCGGATGAACTCGAGGAGGCCATGCAATAAAGTTTGGTTTTACATGAACTTCCATTTGGGTACTTTATTTTAATTTGGTTTTCATATTTTATGGATTTGTAATAAGGCCTGTTTAACTATGTTTTGGATTATTTTTATGTTTTGAATATATTTAAAATATGGCTTATAAATTACTTGGTTAATCTAATAATTGAGCTCAAAGTTTTCTAAACTATAAACTCGCAATGGTTTTAAAAATCTTACCATCGGGTAATATGAATAGTTCGATAGAAAAATTACAAGTTAAGTGTTTTCAACAAATTAAGTGATTTCCAAAAATTCAAGTTTCTATACTCAATTGCAAACGGATTTTTTAAAGTGATATTTCAAATTTTCTTAAAAAGATATAAATGTTTTCTATCCTATGATTTATTAACTAAGTTTTAAAGTTTTATGTAATTCAAAGTAAATCTCAGTTTTAACTTATTTTCGACAAATAAAGAATTTCAAAGAGTTTTTCACAAAATTTAATTGTTAATTCGATTCTTCAAAAATATTTTCCTTAGTGACATACCAGATTCGGTCGTGGCGTATTGACCGGGTTTGGGGTGTTACAAATTGGTATCAGAGCCAAGTTCAAAAGCTCAACTGTGGGCCCGAGGCCTAAAATGTTTTAAAGAATTGATTTTAAAATGTTTTGTTGAAAATTATATGGTTGGAAAGGCATGGCCTCGAGTCTCCGACATCGATCCGCCCTGGTAAGTACATCAAACCGTTGATTTTGATGATATGATATGATGATGTTGGCATGACTGTATAGTAGTAGGAACTACTCTAGAGAACCAAACTATAGGTTGAATGTACTCGCGAAACAACTTCTTATTAAAATTATTCATAAAACTGTGTTTTAAAGAAAGTGGAATAATGACTAATGCATAACGCTTTTTAATCAGATAAGTCGAGACTTTAGACATGAATACTCGTGGTCGAGGTCGTATGATTCGTGGACGCGGTCGGGGTAGGGATGGTCGTATGCGAGCGGGAGGTCCGATCAAGGATCCGAAAATGAGGTACCACTACCCCCACCACCAGCTGTTGGAGTTGAGCAACAGGATCAAACGGGGGATGACGCAGTGTCTCAGGCGATGCTGCGAGTTCTTGAGAGGGTAGCCGGAATAGGTGGAGGCGCGAAAATTCGAAATCCGTGATCCGAGCGACTTCCGAGCCAATGGAGCCGAGGTATTTCGAGGTGTTTGCGTGGCTCCTAGTGCGGCTGAATATTGGCTAGAGGCGACGGAGCGAATCATGGATGATTTGGATCCGAATGCCGAGGAAAAGCCGAAAGGGATCGTGACGCTTCTTCGGGATGAGTCATATCGGTGGTGGCTCACAATGATGAATGGTGCTTTGCAATGGAGGATCTCACTTGGGATTATTTCAAGGCGCGTATCGTGAAATACGTTGGGTCTAATTACATTGATGTGCGCGTGTAAGGCATTTACGAGTTTGATCTAAGGTAGTAAGTCCGTGGTCGAATATGAGGCGAAATTTTAAGACCGAGCCATGCCTTTGGAGGTATTGTGGCATCGAGCACGAGCGATGTGTTCGATTCGAAGATGGTTTGAGGGACGAGTGAGATTGTTGATTGCTCCACATCGAGAGCGAGAGTTTGCCGCTTTGGTTGAAAATGCTAAGATAGCCGAAGGAATCAAGGAATCTGCAAGGCGAGTTACGACCGGAACAAGCATAAGAGAGGTTACGGATCATCGGGATCACCGGTAATTCTCAAAAGAGGGCTAGGCAAAGTGGGCCGAATCGGTGCAGGAGGCTCATTCTCGCTAATCAAGGATCAAAGACGGTGTAACCGATGTGGGAAATATCATTGGGGCGAATGTTGGACCGGAAGGAAAGGATGTTTCGAGTGTGGCTCATTTGGATCATCGTGTGAGAGAGACCGTCCCACGTAAGCTAGCCAGAATCGATCGAGGGTCAAGGTCGTGCTCGATTCGAGAAATGAGGGACCGCCACCACATAGAGGTCATGGTAATGGTAGAGAGGTAATGGTTCGGGTCGAGGTCGAGGAGCATATGGCGAGGTGCTTTGCAACACCGAGGCAAGACACCTGGTTTGGTGTATGCAATGAGACGTCGAGAGGAGGCGACGCACCGGACGTCCTAACCGATGCGTTCTTAATCTTTGGTGAACCATATCTTTGCTTTGATAGATGTGGGTTCGACACATTCGTATGTTGCCGATAACATAGTAGAGACTATGAATTTAGACTCGAGACTACTTCTAGGAAGATGACAAAGTGCTTAGTCCTCTGCGGGTCACTCAGTAAAAGTAAATAAGTCAGTATAGAGATGTACCCCTAGAACTCCAAGGGGTAGTGTTCGTAGAGTGATCCGATGGAATTGCCATTTGAGGAGTTCGATCGATACTTGGGATGGATCTGGTTGGCCAAGTACCAAGCAAGTTTGGATTGCGCCGCTGCTAAGCGCATGGTTTTGAAGTCGATTGAGGCGAAGAGGTGGTCATGATAGGTAATAGAAGAGATTATCTATCCAACGTGGTATCTGCGATGAAAGCCGTGTGAAGTTGGTTAGGAAGGGTGTGAGGGCATTCGTGGTCCATGTGTGTGCGTTGGAGGCTAAGGAGTCTAATGTGGGGAATGTCCGCACGGTAAAGGAATATGTTGACGTATTTCTGAAGAACTTCCGGGACTACCTCGGACCGTGAAGTTAAATTTGGTATAGATCATTTATCTCTAACGCGCCAGGTGTCTATAGCTCCGTATAGGATGGCAATCGAATGAATTGATGGAATTAAAGGCTCAAATTCGGAGTTGTTGGATCGAGGTTTCATTCGACCAAGTGTTTCGCCATGGGGAGCGCCGGTACTTTTTGTCAAGAAGAAGGATGGTACGATGCGGATGTGTATAGACTACTACGCTTGAATGAATAAGTGATCAAAAACAAATATCCTTTGCCGAGGATAGATGACTTGTTTGATCGACTTAAAGGCAAACGATTTTCTCAAGATTGATTTAAGGTCCGGATATCATCGGCTAAAGGTGAAAGAGGTGATATCCATAAGACGGCATTTCGTGCTCGATGCACGGCACTACGAGTTTTTGGTGATGCCATTTGGGTTGACTAACGCACCCGCAAAGCATTCATGGACATGATGAATCGGGTATTCCAAAGCAGTTTTGGATCGGTTTGTTTTGGTATTTATAGATTTATATTTTGGTATACTCAAAGTCGAGGAGGAGGAGCATGATGCGCATTTGCGAGTAGTGTTGTAGATTCGAGGAAAAATAGGCAGACGTCAAATTTAGTAAGTGCGAGTTACGGCTTAGGAGGTGACTTTCTTGGGTCACGTAGTATCACCGAGGGGATTAGAGTGGATCCTCGGAAGATTGAGGCGGTGTTGGATTGGAAACCGCCTAAGTCGATGGGTGAGATCGGAGTTTTCTAGGTCCAGCGGTATTACCAAGATTTGTAGAGGATTTTCTTTGATAGCAGCACCTATGACCAAGTTATTGAGGAAAGGAGTTCCATTTGTATGGACCGAGAAGCAGCAGGAAAGTTTCGACAAGTTGAAAAGATTCGACATTGAAGCTCCGCTTTGATTCAACTTTGAGGCGGGCAAGGAATTCACGGTTTCTTGTGATGCATCACATACTTGGTTTGGGATGTGTGCTGTCGATGCAGGAAAGAAAGGTAGTGGCTTATGCATCTCGACAGTTGAGACCACATGAGGTCAATTATCCGACGCATGACTTGGAATTAGTGCGTGGTTTTTACTTTGAAGATATGGAGACACTATTTGTACGGAGAGAAGTCGATAGTCTACACGGATCACAAGAGTCTTAAGTACCTTTTGACTCGTAAGGACTTGAACTTGAGGCGTAGATGGATCGAGTTGTTGAAGGACTACGATCGCTCGATCGAATATCATCCCGGCAAGGCTAACGTGGTGGCGCACGCGCGTTGAGTCGTAAGGTTGTATCGATTTAAGATCGATGTTTGCTCGTCTTAGCTTATATGACGATGGGAGTCTTTTATCGAACCGCAAGTCAAGCCGACTTGGTTAGAAACAAATCAAGGAGAAGCGAGCTAGAGGATGATGGTTTAAATGATCGGAGGTTGCGAGGTCGTGAACGGAGGTTTAGAGGAATATAGTTTGTCCAA
Organism: Gossypium sturtianum; assembly: GCA_025698515.1. Lineage (NCBI taxonomy): Eukaryota > Viridiplantae > Streptophyta > Magnoliopsida > Malvales > Malvaceae > Gossypium > Gossypium sturtianum. The sequence continues at coordinate 79,815,578 of CM046944.1, forward strand.
ATGATGGAGTACTGTGTTTTAAAGGGAGAGCTTGTATGCCGAAGGATGTTGAGTTGAGGCAAAGGATTCTTCGGGATGCACATAATGTACCATATGCTATGCATCCCGGAGGAAGCAAGATGTATCGGGATTTAAGAGAGCGCTTTTGGTGGCAGTGCAAGCGTGAGGTAACGAGTTTGTGGGTAAATGTCCGACGTGTTAGCGGTCAAGGCGGAGCATCACCTACCGTCATGCAGGTTACTTCACCCGATGAAGATTCCACAGTGGAAGTGGGAAAGGATCACTATGGACTTTGTCGG